>CM070579.1:42332808-42932808 GCA_036346355.1 Rhipidocladum racemiflorum
ACTCATCACTGTCGGTTCTTTGTCGGAACTGACTGTGATAATCAACTTATCACAATCGGTTCTCTGTTAGAACCGATTGAGATGAGTAGAATATCACAATCGGTTCTTTGTTTGAACCGATTGGGATAATGATAGTATCATAATCGGTACAAATAAAGAACCAATTGGGACGAGAAGAGTATTACAATTGGTTCTTTGTTGGAACCGATTGTGATATTGTCGTCATCCCAATCGGTTCTTTATTTGTACCGATTGTGATATTGTCGTCATCCCAATCGGTTCTTTATTTGTACCGATTGTGATACGCTACCCATCCCAATTGGTTCCAGTAAAGAACCGATTGTGATGATGTTACTGTCCATTGTCCGAAAATAGCCGTGCATTCACAATATGACACATAACATTCACAATATGACATTCATCACAATCCACAATATCACAAAACATACATCACAATCTATAACACATCACATTCACATTAATATTGTTTACAATCTGTAACAGATTACATTCACATAAATATCCAAGCATAGCATTACACATCGCATTCACATTAATTTTGTTTACATTATATGGACTAGTAAATGCCTATCGGGTCTCTATATCTACCATCCTCTGTTATAACTTCTGTACAATACCACTAGCATATATAATCTCTTGAGATCAATGTTGCTTAGGCTCTTCCGGAGGATCTCAACGTCCTGCAAAATAGAAAGTAGTGCAATAATATATTTAAGTCTTAAAATTTGATTGTAAAAGGCTGATAGTATTATGCATGTAAATAAATATCACATTGACAGTAGTGCAAATAATTAGCTCTATACCTTAGGGAAAAGATGTGAACGACCGACCAGAATCAGTATGTGCTGCATCACGTAAAAGCCACATAGATCATCGCACCCTTGTTGATGACACTGTGAACAAAGAAACTTCAATTAGGAGACGAATTAATAATAGGTGTCAGAAAAAAATCCTATGATAGACATTTGTACCTTGAAGCACTTCCACTCCAGTTTGGTGCCTTGTTTATCATTGTGTTGGCCACCTTCAGCAACGTAAGACAAGAAAGCCCTACATACATTGGAGAGATGCCATTGAGGTAAAAAATATCTAACGTAGTTCAATATGTAAAGTGTTAGGTTAGATGAAGATACTTACTTCTGCAAAACAGGCTGGATCGCGTAGTCCATCAGTCTATTTTCAAGTGAATTCAACGTGTAGACTTTGTTTTGACTCGGAACAACCACAAGTAGAACCTAATGGTAGCTTATTAAATGGTACACAGTGCAAGAAAATAAGTTTATATAAAGTTTAAGTGTGTACATGTAATTGAATTGTATAGTAGTACATACTCCTGGTGGTACGGGAAGAGAATGAAGTCCTTTTTCGCCTCAGCATGCAATGCCTGCTTGATGTATCCTCCAAGGAACTCCGATTGCAACCTAGCCATGGTCGCAGACACCATCTAGGGGTCGACAAACACGACAAGGTGTTGACCCGTCACGGCTCGTTACCTTATGATCCTACGATTCATGTCAATTGTTAAAAAATATAATACAAAGTCAGTAAGCAGTCATAGGAATGAGTATGGTGCGATACTCACAGCGTCCAGGATCGTATGGTAGAAATATCAATGGCTTTCAAGCTGTACATAAAGTACATATCCTCAAAACCGATTGGGAAGGTCCCATCCTCTTGGCGGTAGAATTGTCCCCCTCGATACCTCACATTGAATTGTGGTGAGGCTCGGCCTCATGTGACTTATCGATGTACCATACATGTAGCAAGTGAGTAAACAAGCCTAAAGCATTCAATTCATTGCTTGCGATAAAGGGCTTGCCATGTATGAACAACTTGTGATCAGCAGGGTGCTTTGTGGCCTCTAACAACTTTGCCTTCTTCACGGAGGGACTATCTGAGCTCTGCTGTGGATCTTTTGTCAGCATGGTAGAAGTACTTTTGCGCACCAGATGTGCACCAGTAGTTGTAGCAGCAGGCGTAGGTGCAAGTGGTGCAGCAGTAGCAGTAGCAGGAGCTGTGCAGCAAGAGCAGGTGGTGCAGTAGTAGCAGTAGCAGGAGCTGTGCAGCAAGAGCAGGTGCAGCAGCCGTGGCAGTAGCAGGAGCAGGTACAGCAGCAGGAGCAGCAATAACCTGTAAAGCACATGCATATGTAATGTGATGTGTTGCAGTATTGAAATGATGGACAAGATGCATGGTTTTATACCTTTTACACTACGACACCTGTTGTGGGCCACTTGATAAACGACATCCGTGCTTGCCCGAGAGTGGTGATATCTTTATTCAGGGGGACTCCAGGGCATGAGACAGGAAAATAACGTGGACATCGTCCACCTACACCCTCATGTAGCCCTTCCCCAAAGGTATACTATGCACAGTGCGTGTAACACCCCGGCATCTAGTATGCCTGAATGTTACCAAACATAGACTAAACAACATTTAAATACCACAAATAAAGATAAATTACAGCAAAGGTGCAGATGCTAAAACCGAAAAATATCGGCAACATCTCCTTTGTTTTTCCATAAATTGAAGCAACAGTAATCATAAGGCAAGATATAGCATGATATGAAACATCTAAAACAACAATAACAAATGGAATAACATCACTTATGTCTAAAATAATGAACTCATCCACACCACAAATTATAACAAATCAAACGATGACTTAAACTCAAAACCAAGCCATACACCAAGTTTTCATGGCACTACTCTTATTATCATAACTCCAAAAGGTTAAACTTTGTATAAGTGTGAGCTACGTGAAGAGGTGTAGATAATGCCCTTTCCCGCATGCCGGTTTAATGGTACCTAAAACAACATAAAAACACAAGCGTGAGTTCATCACTCAGCAAGTATATTGCAATGGAACATAAAGAACAGTTCAATGTCAACATCGCCACATACCATACTTAACATCATGATCAAATCATAATTTCATATACAACATCATAACCATGCTCCAATCTCATTAAACACATTTCATTATCATCATCATGTATGCAATGCAATTCAATGCAATGCACATGTCTCCTTGAAGCACATACCGGTATTGCCGAGTGCACACCCGTCGGCGTGCACCCTCTTTCCCCTTCTATCCCGAAGATGAAGGGTGCCTACTCCTCGCTTCCATTCACCACGGTGGATGGAATCACGAGGTAGGTCTTACTCAATGGCGCTCAGGATTAGTCATAACTTTCTCACCGACCTTACCGGACTAGTTATGACTTCCTCACCGACCGGGCCAGTTTTCATGCCATGTATGCAACATAATGCCATTAACATAAACAACTAATCATTGCATAGCATCATCATGAACCATTTTCATCATATCATGGGCAAACAATAAACATGGCAAGATATCATATCATGTAATCCATTTGCATCTAATCAATTCTAGCAACACACAACACGCTACCCATTCCAATACACTTGCCTTAACCGCGGGCGACGGATTGGCGAGAGGATGAGGGCACTCCTAGGGTCACACCACCTGCACAAAGATACCACACACTCAAAATGTGCCCACAAAACAGTACACAATCGCTCATCTACCCCGATTTCGCAAACTACTCCCAAAACCGAAAAACAGAGAATCTGTCCCGCTGGGACAGTAGGCTTCAATCTAGGATAACTTGAGTTATAGGTCTCCAAATTGAGTAAACGAGTATTTCATCGCGAATCTTAGGAAATTTCCTAGCTTCTCTAATTATTGGGAAAAGCTGATTCGGCCTCTAAAATTGTTTAATCCACAAAACATTACGTTCTGTCCCAATTACGTCACAGATTTGAACACGTTCGGTAAAATAATCATAACTTTCAAACAGCTGGAGGAATTAGACGTTCTTGGTGTCCAATTAAAGGTATTGAAGTTATCTACAACTTCCTAAACAGGAGGCCGACCAAATTCCGAATTTAAAATTGCGAAAACTCAAACCCTAAGTCGTGTGCCCAATCTGCCCGAAACAAAGAACTATGGAATCTCTAGTTTTCATCCAATCTACCCAGTCACAGTACCACCTCTTGATATAAAAACAACAAAACACCCTCTAGCACAGCCCCTAGTCCATCCCCAAGGATCACCCATAGCCATACATTCGCCCGACGAACAACGAACGCTAAAGCTTCTCCTCCCGGTTCCCCCGATCTCCTTCCTCGCGCCAGAACCGCCGGATCTCCTTGTCGCAGAGCATCCCAATGGAGAGAACAGCGGGTTGACGATCTCTCCTAGGCTAGCAAGGAGGGTGGGGAGGAGAGGGAAGGAGTGGTGGCGCAAGGGGGAGGGGAGCAGGGGGGAGGGGAGCAGGGGGCGCATGGCAAGGGGGAAGGGAGGGGGCGGCGGCTAGGTGGGAGGGAGGGGCGCATCAAGGGCAGGGGGAGGCACCCAAAGCTTCTCCTCCCGGTTCCCCCGATCTCCTTCCTCATGCCGGAACCACCGGATCTCCTCGTCGTGGAGCTTCCCGATGGAGAGAACAGCGGGTTGGAGAGTTGAGGAGCTCTCCTAGGCCAGCAAGGAGGGTGGGGAGGAGAGGGAAGGAGTGGTGCCGCAAGGGGGAGGGGAGGAGGGGGGCACGGCAAGGGGGAAGGGAGGGGGCGGCGGCTAGGTGGGAGGGAGGGGGACGGGGCGGCTAGGGCAAGGGGTGGGGCGCATCAAGGGCAGGGGGAGGCACCCAGGGCTAAAAGATCCGGTCTCCCTCTCCCTCATGGGCCCAAATCCCTTCCCACTAAAGCCCACGACTCATCCCCTTGGGCACAAACTCCCCCGGAGAGGCCCAAACTCCCGAAATCGGCCCGGAAACGTGATTAAACCTCATATCGTATAGTTTTAACCTCAAATTTCACATTTTATAATGTTACAACATTCCGTAGTGTCACATTCTCTCCCCCATTCAACAGGATTTGACTTCGATTCCAAGACACACCAATACGCAACCCAACAAAACAAAAGATAGCTAGATTTCACATCTCATACCTGAGGTGAAAAGCTCGGGGTACTTCTCCCGCATGCAAAACTCCAGCTCCCAAGTCGCGTCCCTCTCAGTCCAATGCGACCACAGAACTTTGACAAACTTGAGAGTCCTGTTCTTCAACACCCGCTCTGAATTCTCTAGAATTTTCACAAGGCGGGACTCAAAAGTGAGTTCCTGATCAAGCACTAATGGTTCCAACGGAACCACCAACTCCGGATCATGCAAGTACTTTCTCATCATCAAAAAATGAAACACATTATGGACTCCTTGCATTGACTCCGGTAGCTCCAAGCGGTAAGCCAGCTTACCGACTCGAGCTAAGATAGGAAATGGCCCAACATACCTCGGGCTGAGCTTCCCTTTTGTGCCAAAACGCACCACACCCTTGGTGGGAGATACTCGCAAGAGCACACTATCACCCACCTCAAACTCCAAATCTCGCCTTCTCACATCAGCATAGCTTTTCTGTCTACTCTGCGTTGCGAGAAGGTTCTGCTGTACCTCTGTCACACGATCAACAGTCTGCTGAACCCAATCTGGTCCAAGGACCGCTCTCTCTCCCACTGCATCCCAACAAAGCGGCAATTTGCACTTCCGGCCATACAACACCTCATAAGGAGCAGCCCGGATGCTGGAATGATAGCTGTTATTATAAGCAAATTCTCCCAAAGGCAAGTGATCTTCCCAGCTACCTTTCCAAGCCATCACACAGGCCCTGAGAATGTCCTCCAATGTCTGAATAGTACGCTCAGACTGCCCATCTGTCTGAGGGTGAAAAGCGGTACTAAGACGAAGCTGTGTACCCAAAGCACTCTGCAACCCCTCCTAAAATTTTGAGACAAACTTCGCATCCCGATCAGAGATAATCGTCTTGGGGACACCATGCAGTCTCACTATGTCCCGCACATAGATGGGAGCTGTAACACCCCAATTTTTGCTTTTCATGACTTTAAGTGTTACTTTTCACTTTTGTGAATTTCTGGAATTTTCTGGAATTTATTTGGATTTATTTAGATTTTATTTGAATTTATTCCCTTTTGAAATAATTAAAGAATTTAATTTTTCAGAAAAAATTTTGTTGGAAACATTTCATTTGAGTCCCAAATGCCCTAAAATATTTTCTAGAATTTTGCTGGAATTTTTCTGAGTATTTTGCTATTTTTCATGAATTAAATGGTATTTCTGGGAATTATTTTGAATATTTAATCGCTTCGGGTTTAGTATTGTTCCTCGGGTCCGAGTCGGACTCGAGTCCGACCCAAACCGACCGCGCCAGCTGTCTTGGTCGAGCCACGTCACCCGAACCCAACCCCAACCCTAATCGCGTGACCGTTGGATCGAGATCCAACGGCCACGAACGCGCCACGTCGCACGAGCCAGGCACCGACCGAGCCAGCCAGGTCACCGAGCCGGAACCGAGCCCAAACTCTGTGCCCGTTGGATCTTGATCCAACGGTCCACGTTGAGCCACGTCACCCAATTCGAATCCAAATCGGACCTCGGTCTCCGCGCGATACACAGAAGCCGAGGCCCCTATTTATACCGCTGCCGCCGCCGTGTAGCCCACCTCCGCGCGCACCCGTAGCCCTAACCCGCTATGCCTGAGCCGCAGTTGTTGCGCCGCTAGAGCTCGCCGTAGTTGCTCGTGCGTTCCACCGCGGTCTTTGCCAGATTCCGCCACCGTCCATCGTTTCCCGCCGTCTTGGAGCCCAGATCCGGACTCCTCGCGTCAAGGCGCGTCGAACGCGACCACTCACCTCGCCGGAGTGCGCCCCGAACGCCATCGGGCTCATCGTCATCCCCAGCGCCGGTGCCTCTGCTCCGCCGCGGACATTGCCGGAATCACGAGCTCCACCAACCGTCCGATCAAGATCCAGCGGCCAGGATTCGTCCACGTCACCCACGGTAAAAATTTAACGTGTTAACTTTAGATCTATTCTCAGCCGTCGGATCTAGATCCAGCGGCTCAAGATTGTGCCACGTAGCCAAAACTGCACCGTGCTAGGGATAACCTCAACCGTTAGATCTAGATCGTACGGCTAGAGTTAGCCGCGTTGACAGTGTTGGATTGGATCTCGACGGTCCAATCGATCGAACGGCCCAGATGGACCGTGCTGTTCACAACACGTGAAACCCAGATCCGATCTGGGCCGTTGATTTTCAAATCAACGGCCGAGATCTAGCCACATGGCTGGAAGGCTGACCATCGTGGTTAGTGCGGTCACACCGGTCGCCGCCGACGTCAGCACGTGACGTCACGTGGGGCCCGCTCGTCAGCGGGACAGCCAACCACACCATGACGTCAGCCGTGACGTCATGCTGAAGTCACGGTGGGGCCCGCGTGTCAGCCCGTTCGGCCGAACCACGCGCTGACGTCAGCACTGACGTGACCCGGGGGGACCCACATGTCAGTGAGACACGTGTGCCGTGGACTCGGTCCACGGTGGACCAAACCAGAACCGTGGACCACGTCCATGGACCCGATGACGTCAGCTGACGCAATAATCGATTTTTCAATAGAAAAATAATTCGGTGGAAAATCAAATTCCACGCTGACGTCATGCTGACGTCATTAATCGGGTTTTTCTATATAAAAATAAATGGATTAATTCGGATTATTGATTTATTTGAATTTTGAAACTTCAAACGCTTATAAATTTTGCATTCTAACTCCGATTTCAGTGATTCAAATTTCTAAATTTTTATAAAATTGAGATCTACCTAATGGTGAATTTTATTTAATTTTTGGACCAAAGTTTTTCCCTGCAATATTATTTAATTGATTATTTAAACTTTAAACGCTTGTAGCTTTTGCGTTTTAACTCCGATTTTGACGATTCAAATTTCTAAAAATTCATAAAATTATGCTCTCTCTGTTTATGGACTTTATTTGGATGTTTCGATAATTTGTGTGTACTATTTTATTTATTATCTGTTATTTGCACGCCTTACGAGTAGACGTTGAAGTACCCGAAGGCTTCCTAGGAGAAGTATTGACCCAGGAGCCAACCCAAGACCAAGAACAAGTACTCTTTGAAGGCAAGTTGTGCTTTGACCATGTTGATCCTATTTTGAAATCATTTTGATTTAAATTATTGCATGCTAGCTTAATTAGAAAATGCTTTAATTAATTTTGGGAAATTAGTTAAATGCCAATTTCGCATTATGACACCTTGATTATTATTTATGTGCCATGACCCCTTGTCACCCTAGTTGTGGATTACTAGTTGGACATTATTAAATTGCCAACATGGGTAGTTAGACCGATGTAGTATGCTTAGTCTTTCCACGTAACATGTTTTTGACAATTACATGATAACATTGACTTAATGAGATATGGAAGCTGTTTTGAGAGGTGTCATGTGTTATTGATGATGATTTTGATGGCACGTGGTGCGTGGTAAACAACTGGGGGTTTGATAACTAATTTTCGACCAGGGCATGTGGCAAGAATGATCGGGTGGGCCAATTGTGGCACCGGGAACGTTGATTTGGTTCTTCGGGTAGTCTTGCCCTGGTCACCCTAAGGACTTAACCTTGCAAGCCTTTGAACTGAGTCAAACGTGCAACCACATGTCTGTAATGGGACGGACCTAGTTGATTAAGTTGCTAATAACGTACCTGTGGGACCTCAGGGTGTCAACTATACCTTTTGTGTAGTTGTACGGGGGAGCGTACCGGGGTTACGGCCAAGTACCCATCTAACGGTTGATTGGCCTAAACTTCGTCTTTGCTAAGGGAAGGGTTAGTGTGCAATAACCGGGGAGGCTCACTGGTGCTGTTAGAAGTTTCTGAAAGACTTTGTTACGGACACTCGCCTTTGTGGTGTTTGACTGTATCTTGTGGGTAAAGTGCATAACCGCTGTAGAGTGTAAAATCTATTCGAATAGTCGTGTCCGCGGCATTGGACAATACTCAGTTATTACAGTCAAGGGTTAGACTTTCTTGAAAATAACTTGGACTTGAAAGGTTTGGTTTGGTTTAATAATGACATTGATGGAAATGTGGATTAGGAATGGGAAATATGTTTATTTAACTCCTGGAAAAGTTATTGATCTTATACTTGTTTTTACTGCTTTCGAATCTATTTATGTTACTTGTCAAATGTTGTTTTACTGCAATTATACCATGAGCTACTCCTTTGTACTAAGCCATGCATGTAGTATATTAGTTTGCATTCTGTGCATGACTTGCTGAGTACCAAGTACTCACCCTTGCCACAATACAACATCAGTTGAAGAAGAGTATACACCATCTTTGGAAGATGAGCTCCAAGAGGAACCGTCTATCTAGGGAGCGAGCCCAGTCAGTTGCCTGTGGTATACTGGATGGCGCCACGAAGTTATCTTATTTTCCGCTGCTGTTATTTCTCTTTTAATAAGTTTTCGCCCTGCGTGGCGTATATTTGTAACTTGACCTTAAGGTCAAGCAATCAGCTTGGTTAACTAATTAAAGTACCTTATTATTTTGTTGAGTATGATTGTGATATTTACCAATGTTGAGACTGTGTGCACTAGCGTGTTCCTGGACTAGTGCTGAATACATAGAGGGTCCAGATTTGCAAATTCTGGTCCCGACAGAGGTGGTATCAGAGTCAAGTTGACTGTAGGCTCACCCTTAGTTAGAATGGTCGTAGTGAGGATAAAATATATTTTCTAAAAGCTAAAATCTGACAAGATAATGAATGAATTCTCGACTTATCCCTTTCTTTCTTGTTCATACCCCTTGCTGAGTTCTTTTCGTCTCCCACATTGATTTTTAAATGTTGCGTTCTTACGCGAGCGTCTTTTGACAGATGATGATGAAGAACAACTACGCCGAGCGTGAGGGAGGCTACGCTGCTGAATTGTGGCGTATGCTTCAGTTTCTTGGAGGTTTTGAGAGATTGCTCTACCGAGGGACTACACTCGTGCAGGCAGGACTGGTCATAGGATGGGACGTCAAGATCACGGTGTATGCCCGAGAGAAGACAAAGTTCGGTCGTCCTTTCCACTTCACCGCCAGGAGGTCTACCTTTGAGATGGGAATCCAGGAGGTGTCGCGTCGAGCAATGCAGCAGATCGCTCGCACTTACTCCAGAGAGCTGGAAGGCACAGTATTCTGTCACCACCCGCGCCGAGACAGCAGAGCTCAGCGGAAGTCGATAGAAGAGGAGGATGCTACCGTCACACACTTAGCCAGATTCATCGCCGCCCAGGAGGAGCTTATCGATGACACAGTTCAGGAGTTGGTGAAGGCTCGCGAGCAGGTTGAGGAAGAGAAAAAGCACTTAGAGAATGCTCGTGAGTACATCGCCTATGCTGCGGAAAGGATCGCAGAGCTGGAGACCGCACTGTATGGACAGGGCCCCAATCTAGTGTTGGAGTTGGACGCCCTAGAGCCAGAGGAGGACCCAGAAGAGGCGCCACCTGCACCCGCGCCGCAGCCACAGCAACAGCCAGATCCAGAGCCAGAGGAGGACGCCGCGTCATCAACCACAGCTGCAGTTGCCGGGCATGACGATTGTTTCGCGCCTATGCCGCCGCACCCGCCCCGAGGAGGCAGTGGAGGTTTTCTCGACGAGTGAGCATAGGTTTTGAAGTTGAGACTCCTTCGTTGAGTCACGTTATAGAATAAGAGTCACCCCTTTAGGTGTTAGACTCCAGTGTGAGTCGATTTGGATTTTCATTGCTTGCTGAGTGTGAAGTATGTGTTGCAAGGCCCTTAGGCATTATGAGCAACCATACCAAGTTAATATCATTAAATAATAAAGTTGGATTTTTGAGTTACACTTTCCCCCGCATAAGTTTCCCTACCCTTTGTCTATTCTTGTTCCCTCTCATCTCTGAAACCTTGGAGTAATCGACAGATGGTGAACACCCGCGGAAACCTTTGAGGCAATGGAAGTGGTTCGCGCCCAGCTGGAAACCCCAATGATGGAGCGCCTGCACCCCAGCCAGCACCGCCAGTTGACATGCAGAATTTTGGAGCTTTTCTTGGTGCACAGACCCAGCTGATGCACACCATGATGCAGCAGATGCAACAGATTACTGCCCATGCCACTACTAATCAGAATAATCAAGTCAATTAGGGACAACGCCAGAATTCAAGACTGAGAGTTCATGAGGACTCATCCACCCACCTTCTCTAGGAATGCCAATCCGTTGGAGGCCGATGACTGGTTAAGATCGATTGAAAGGAAGCTACACATAACCCAGTGTGGGGGAAATGAGAAGGTACTCTACGCCTCTCATCAGTCGGAAGGGACCGTCGCTGAATGGTGGGAGAACTTCTACGCAACGCGGGAGAATACATAGGATATTACCTGGGAAGAATTCACAGCTGCTTTCCATCAATATCATGTGCCGGAAGGAATTATGGACCTCAAGAAGGAATAGTTCTAAACACTGAAGCAAGGTAATCAGCCGGTGGCTGAATACCTGAACAAGTTCACATAGCTTGCACGCTACGTGCCTGAAGATGTGGCGACAGACAAGGCCAGGCAGTCTCGTTTCCTGGAGGGAATGAACTCAGGGCTACAGGTGGGACTGATCACCCACACCTTTCCAGATTTTCAGGAGCTTGTGAACAAGGCGCTCATTCTTGAAGATAAGCGCAAGGAACTGGATGGCAACCGGAAGCGCAGGATGCAACAGCAGGGATCGTGTCAAGGAGCGCAGCAACGCTTGAGGGTTGTGCCAAATCAGTTTTTCAGATTCCAGCCATAGAATACAACAAGGACACCGTCACCAGCATCGAGACCCGTCAACCAGAGTTATCAGACCCCAGCTCCAGCCAGAAACACCGCTTCAGGCAGTCAACAGGGGATAGTGAGACGCTGCTATACATGCAACGAGCCAGGGCACTTCTCCAACAGTTGCCCCAAGAAGACAGCAGGACTGACCTCGGTCCGCTTCAATCTGGGATCCACACCAGCCAGGACACCTGCACCCAGAGCAAACCGCGGGATAGCACAGCCAGGAGCCACGCCCCAAACCATAGTGAGAGGCCGAGTCAACCATGTCACCGCAGAGGCACTCCAGAATGCCACGAACGTCGTGCTCGGTAAGTTACTTATCAACTCAGTACCTGCAACAGTTTTGTTTGAATCTGGAGCTTCACATTCGTTTGTTTCTCAAGGCTTTGCTGCTAAAAATGATTTGGAGATTGCAAGACTTAAATGCATGCTTCTAGTTCAAACCCTTGGTTCCAAACTCCGAACTAAAGTAGGATGTTCTGGGGTGAGAATATTAATAGATGGGGTAGAATTCTTAGCGAACCTTATTATACTGGAAACCCAGACCTTAGATGTTATTTTGGGAATGGATTGGTTATCCAAGCACAAGGCTGTGCTGGATTGTGGACGAAGGATTATCTCAGTTGAGAGCCCATGTGGAAGGAAAGTGGAATTTCGCGCGACAGCCGTTCGTGAGGGACAGCTGATGTTTAACAGCGCAAAGGCAATCAACATAGAGGATGTCTCAGTGGTGAACGAGTATCCGGATGTCTTTCCTGAAGATTTACCTGGTATGCCGCCAGACAGAGACAAAGAGTTTGTGATAGAGCTTGTACCTAGTACAGCGCCGATAGCAAAGAGACCCTATCGGATGTCCACCGAAGAATTGGTAGAGATGAAGAAGTAGCTTGAAGAGCTGATGGAGAAAGGATTCATCAGACCAAGTTCGTCGCCGTGGGGAGTGCCAGTTCTGTTCGTCAAGAAGAAGGACGGGAGCTTCAAGATGTGCATCGACTACCATGCACTCAATGAAGTCACCATGAAGAATAAGTACCCGCTACCCAGGATCGATGATCTGTTTGATTAGCTGAGAGGAGCCGGAGTCTTCTCCAAGATTGATCTGAGATCGGGATACCACCAGTTGAAGATCCGATCAGAGGATATTCCAAAGTCCGCGTTTTCATCCAGATACGGACATTACGAGTTTACAATTATGTCCTTCGGTCTGACGAATGCGCCAGCATATTTCATGAATATGATGAATAAGGTGTTCATGGAATATTTGGACAAGTTTGTTGTTGTGTTCATAGATGATATCTTAGTCTACTCCAAGACAAAGGATGAACATGCAAAGCACTTAAGGCGAGTTTTGGAAAAGCTGAGGGAACAACAACTCTTCGCTAAGTTCAGCAAGTGCGACTTTTGGAATGGCAAGGTGGAGTTCCTCGGACATTTAATGACCGTAGAATCAGTCGTCGTTGACCCGAGCAAGGTAGAAGCTGTGCTACATTGGGAACAGCCGAAGACCATGACCCATATTCGGAGTTTCCTTGGAATGGCAGGTTACTACCGCCGCTTCATTGAAGGCTTTTCGACCATTGCGAGACCTCTCACGCAATTATTGAAAAAGCAGAAGAAGTTTGCATGGACGCCGGAGTGCGAGAAAGGTTTTCAAGAGCTGAAGAGGCGATTGACATCAGCACCGGTGTTAGTTCTACCGGATGTTAATCAAAGCTTTGATATTTATTGTGATGCATCACACCAATGACTTGGATGTGTGCTGATGCAGAACGGAAAGGTCATCACTTATGCATCAAGGTAGTTGAGGCCGCATGAGGAGAATTATCCAACGCATGACCTAGAGCTAGCTGCCGTAGTGCATGCTTTGAAATTGTGGCGTCACTATTTGATCGGGAACAGATGTGAAGTATATACGGACCATAAGAGTCTTAAGTACATTTTCACCCAATCAGACCTGAACATGAGGCAGAGGAGATGGTTAGAGCGGATCAAGGATTATAATGTTGGAATCCATTACCATCCCGGAAGGGCCAACGTGGTGGCCGATGCTCTGAGTCGGAAAAGCCATACCGTAAACATGTTGATAGCCCCGAGTCAGGAAGAGCTATGCAAGGATTTCCAGAGAATGCAGATTGAAGTGGTACCAGAAGGATTCTTGGCTGCATTAGAAGTGAAGCCTACCCTGGAGGATCAGATCCGAGAAGGACAGAAGGATGATGACAAGATCCGCAGGATTAAGTCCAAGATGGATGAGGGCAAGGCAAAAGACTTCAAGCTGGACGAGCAAGGCACGTTGTGGATGGAGGATCGAATTTGTCTGCCAAACAAGAAGGAGCTGAAGCAGTTGATCCTAGAGGAAGCCCATGACTCCAAGTATTCAATCCATCCAGGAAGTGCCAAGATGTATCAAGACCTGAAGGAAAGATTCTGGTGGCCAAGCATGAAATGTGAGATTGCCGAGCATGTCGCATTGTGCGACATATGTCAGAGAGTCAAGGCAATGCATCAGAGGCCAGCAGGATTGCTACAGCCATTGAAGATACCTGAGTGGAAACTTGCGTACCAGTTGCGTACATTTAAGATTTCGTATATCTATGTTGGTCCATTTAAGATTTTGAGTCGTAGAGGCGAAGTTGCGTACCAGTTGGAATTACCGCAATCAATAGCAGGAGTGCATGACGTGTTCCACGTGTCCCAACTGAAGAAGTGTCTCCGAGTACCTGATGAGCAAACACCGCTGGAATCGATAGAGCTGCAAGAGGATCTGACTTATAAGGAGCACCCCGTTAAGGTTCTGGACACCATGGATCGAGAAACAAGGAATAAGTCAACCCGTTTCTGCAGAGTCCAGTGGAGTAACCATGCAGAGAGTGAAGCAACTTGGGAGCGCAAGGAGGATTTGAAGAAAGAGTTTCCAAACCTATTCCTTAGTTAGCCCTCAATCTCGGGGATGAGATTCTGTTAAGGGGGGAGGTTTGTAACACCCTAATTTTTGCTTTTCATTAATTTAAGTGTTACTTTTCACTTTTGTGAATTTTTGGAATTTTCTAGAATTTATTTGGATTTTATTTGAATTTATTCCCTTTTGAAATAATTAAAGAATTTAGTTTTCAAATAAAATTTTGTTGGAAATATTTTATTTGAGTCCCAAATGCCCAAAAATATTTTCTAGAATTTTGCTGGAATTTTTCTGAGTATTTTGCCATTTTTCATGAATTAAATGGAATTTGTGGGAATTATTTTGAATATTTAATCGCTTCGGGTTTAGTACTGTTCCTCGGGTCCAAGTCGGACTCGAGTCTGACCCGAACCCGACCGCGCCTGCCGTCTTGGTCGAGCCACGTCACCCGAACCCAACCCCAACCCTAATCGCGTGACCATTGGATCGAGATCCAACGGCCACGAACGCGCCACGTCGCCCGAGCAAGGCACCGACCGAGCCAGCCAGGTCACCTAGCCGGAACCGAGCCCAAACTCCGTGCCCGTTGGATCTTGATCCAACGGTCCACGTTGAGCCACGTCACCCAATCCGAATCCAAATCGGATTCCGCATCCGCAACCGGGTGGACCTTGGTCTCCGCACGATACACGGAAGCCGAGGCCCCTATTTATACCGCCGCCGTCTAGCCCACCTCCGCGCGCACCCGTAGCCCTAACCTGCTGTGCCTGAGCCGCCGTGGTCGCGCCGCTAGAGCTCGCCGTAGTTGCTCGTGCGTTCCGCCACGGTCTTTGCAAGATTCCGCCGCCGTCCGTCGTTTCCCGTCGTCATGGAGCCCAGATCCGGACTCCTCGCATCAAGGCGCGTCGAACGCGACCACTCACCTCGTCGGAGCGCGCCCCAAACGCTATCGGGCTCGTCATCATCGCCAGCGCCGGCGCCTCTTCTCCGCCGTGGACATTGCCGGAATCGCGAGCGGCACCAACCGTCCGATCAAGATCCAGCGGCGAGGATTCGTCCACATCACCCATGGTAAAAATTTCATGTGTTACCTTTAGATCTATTCTCAGCCGTCGGATCTAGATCAAACGGCTCAAAATTGTGCAACGTAGCCAAAACTGCACCGTGCTAGGGATAACCTCAACCGTTAGATCCAGATCGTACGGCTAGAGTTAGCCGCGTTGACAGCGTTGGATTGGATCTCGACGGTCCGATCGAGATCAAACGGCCCAGATGGACCGTGCTGTTCACAACGCGTGAAACCCAGATCCGATCTGGGCCATTGATTTTCAAATCAACGGCCGAGATCTAGCCACGTGGCTGGAAGGGTGACCGTCACGGTCAGCGCGGTCACGCAGGTCGCCGCTGACGTCAGCACGTGACGTCACGTGGGGCCCGCTCGTCAGCGGGACAGCCAACCGCACCATGACGTCAGCCGTGAAGTCATGCTGACGTCACGGTGGGGCCCGCGTGTTAGCCCGCTCGGCCGAACCGCGCGCTGACGTCACCCGGTGGGACCCACATGTCAGTGAGACACGTGCGCCGTGGACTCAGTCCACGGTGGACCAAACCCGAACCGTGGACCACGTCCATGGACCCAATGACTTCAGCTGACGCAATAATCCGATTTTTTAATAGAAAAATAATTCGGTGGAAAATCAAATTCCACGCTGACGTCATGCTGACGTCATTAGTCGGGTTTTTTATATAAAAATAAACGGATTAATTCGGATTATTGATTTATTTGAATTTTGAAACTTCAAATGCTTATAACTTTTGCATTCTAACTCCGATTTGAGTGATTCAAATTTCTAAATTTTTATAAAATTGAGTTCTACCTAATGGTAAATTTTATTTAATTTTTGGACCAAAGTTTTTCCCTGCAATATTATTCAATTGATTATTTAAACTTTAAACGCTTGTAACTTTTGCGTTTTAACTCCGATTTTGACGATTCAAATTTCTAAAAAATCATAAAATTATGCTCTCTCTGTTTATGGAATTTATTTGGATTTTTGGATACTTTGTGTGTACTGTTTTATTTATTATCTGTTATTTGCACGCGTTACGAGTAGACGTTGAAGTACCCGATGGCTTTGAAGGAGAAGTATTGACCCAGGAGCCAGCCCAAGACCAAGAACAAGTACTCTTTGAAGGCAAGTTATGCTTTGACCATGTTGGTCCTATTTTGAAATCATTTTGATTTAAATTATTGCATGCTGGCTTAATTAGAAAATGCTTTAATTAATTTTGGGAAATTAGTTAAATGCCAATTTTGCATTATGACACCTTGATTATTATTTATGTGCCATGACCCCTTATCACCCTAGTTGTGGATTACTAGTTGGACATTATTAAATTGCCAACATGGGTAGTTAGACCGATGTAGTATGCTAATCCTTGCCACGTAACATGTTTTTGACAATTACATGATAACATTGACTTAATGAGATATGGAACCAGTTTTGAGAGGTGTCATGTGTTATTGATGATGATATTGATGGCACGTGGTGCGTGGTAAACAACTGGGGGTTTGATAACTAGTTTTCGACCGGGGCATGTGGCAAGAATGATCGGGTGGGCCAGTTGTGGCATCGGGAATGTTGATTTGGTTCTTCGAGTAGTCTTGCCCTAGTCACCCTAAGGACTTAACCTTGCAAGCCTTTGAACTGAGTCAAACGTGCAACCATAGGTCTGTAATGGGACGGACCTAGTTGATTAAGTTGCTAATAACGTACTTGTGGGACCTCGGGGTGTCAACTATACCTTTTGTGTAGTTGTACGGGGGAGCGTACCGGTGCTGCGGCAAGGTACCCATCTAATGGGACCTCGAGGTGTCAACTATACCTTTTGTGTTGTTGTACGGGGGAGCGTACTAGGGCTGCGGCAAGGTACCCATCTAACGGTTCATTGGCCTAAACTTCGCCTTTGCTATGGGAAGGGTTAGTGTGCAATAACCGGGGTAGCTCACTGGTGCTGTTAGAAGTTTCCGAAAGACTTTGTTACGGACACTCGCCTTTGTGGTGTTTGATTGTATCTTGTGGGTAAAGTGCATAACCTCTGCAGAGTGTAAAATCTATTCGAATAGCCGTGTCCGCGGCATTGGACAATACTCGGGAATTACAGTCAAGGGTTAGACTTTCTTGAAAATAACTTGGACTTGAAAGGTTTGGTTTGGTTTAATAATGATGTTGATGGAAATGTGGATTAGGAATGGGAAAGATGTTTATTTAACTCCTGGAAAAGTTATTGATCTTATACTTGTTTTTACTGCTTTTGAATCTATTTATGTTACTTGTTAAATGCTGTTTTACTGCAATTATACCATGAGCTACTCCTTTGTACTAAGCCATGCATGTAGTATATTAGTTTGCATTCTGTGCATGACTTGCTGAGTACCAAGTACTCACCCTTGCCACAATACAACATCAGTTGAAGAAGAGTCTACACCAGCTTTGGAGGAGGAGCTCCAAGAGGAACCGTCTATCTAGGGAGCGAGCCTAGTCAGTTGCATATGGTATACTGGATGGCGCCACGAAATTATCTTATTTTCCACTGCTGTTATTTATCTTTTAATAAGTTTTCGCCCTGCGTGGCGTATATTTGTAACTTGACCTTAAGGTCGAGCAACCAGCTTGGTTAACTAGTTAAAGTACCTTATTATTTCATTGAGTATGATTGTGATATTTATCACTGTTGAGACTGTGTGCACTAGCGTGTTACTGGACTAGTGCTGAATACATAGAGGGTCTGGATTTGCAAATTCGGGTCCCGACAGGAGCCAACTCGCTCGCTGAATTGGTAGTGCGGATAGGAATGAAGTGTGCAGACTTGCTAAGGCGATCCATCACAATCCAAATAGCATCCTTCCCTCGTGGAGTACGAGGTAGGTCAACCACAATATCCATAGAAATGTCATCCCAAGGCCACACAGGAATCTCCAATGGCTGCAACAAACCAGCGGGGCGCTTGTGTTCAGCCTTAATTTTCTGACAAATCCCACAAGAGGCCACGTATTTGGCAATATCAACTCTCATCCTTTTCCACCAGAAATTCTTTTTCAAATCCCTGTACATCTTGGTCTCCCTAGGATGTACCGTGTACTGGGTGTGATGAGCCTCTTTCAAGATATCATCCTTGACTTGGGATTTCTGAGGTACACACAAGCGACCCTGAAACCTCAGAGCTCCCGCACCATCTATGGAAAAGTCCCCAGTTTTGCCATCCTCAAGGCGTTTCCTCACCTGCTGGAGCAAACGATCATGCTATTGTGCTTCCCGCACACGCTCGGGGATCGCTGAGTCAAGAATCAATTTAGTTTCAGCTTGCACGGTCCCCGCAAAGCAGTAGGAGAATCCCAATCGCTCAAAATCAGTAACCAGACAATCAATGATAGGGGGCATTGTCTTTCGACTGAGAGCGTCAGCCACCACATTTGCCTTGCTCGGATGGTACTGGATAGTGAGGTCATAATCCTTTATCAATTCTAGCCACCTCGTCTGCCTCAAGTTCAAATCTTTCTGAGTAAAGATGTACTTGTGGCTCTTGTGATCAGTGAAGATATCAGAAGACACACCATACAGATAGTGCCTCCAAATTTTCAATGCAAACACCACAGCGGCTTGCTCAAGATCATGAGTGGGATAGTTCTGCTCATGCATAGGCAATCACCTTGCCCTCTTGCATGAGCACACAACCAAGACCCAAACGAGAAGCATCAGAATAGACCATGAACCACCTCACAGGCTCGGGAAGCGTAAGAACAGGAGCAGTCACCAACTTCTCCTTCAAAATGCAGAAACTGTGCTCACACTCTGCAGTCCCCTGAAATTTCATCCCCTTCTGAGTCAGCTGCGAAAGCGGCTTGGCAATGATAGAGAAATACTGCACAAAACGCCGATAGTAGCCAGCCAACCCAAGGAAAATACGCACCTCTTTAACATTGGAAGGCCTTTTCCAGTCTAAAATTGCTAAGACTTTGCTAGGATCTACATATATGATCTCTGGATTGATGATGTGGCCAAGAAAACCCACTTCTGAAATCCAGAACTCGCACTTTTTCAACTTAGCAAAGAACTGATTCTCCCTCAATGTGCTCAGCACAAGCCTCAAATGCTGCTCATGTTCTTCTTCTGATTTAGAGTAAATCAGAATCTCATCGATGAACACTACCACAAACTCATCAAGGTACTTGTGTAGCATACTGTTCATCGCCTCCATAAAGACAGTAGGAGCATTAGTTAGTCCAAAAGACATAACTTTAAATTCATAATGCCCATACCTAGTGGAGAAAGTAGTCTTCTCAATGTCCTGTTCCCTCACACGAATCTGATTGTAACCAGACTGAAGATCAATCTTGGAGAACATCTTTGCTCCCTTCAGTTGGTCAAACAGATCCTCAATGCGAGGCAATGGATATTTATTCTTGACAGTCACTTGATTGAGAGCACGATAGTCAATGCACATACGCCAACTACCATCATTCTTTGAAACGAAGAGGACGAGTGCCACCCAAGGCGACACACTGCGCCGAATAAATCCCTTGGCCAACAAATCCTCCAATTGATTTTTCAACTCGTCTTGAAAAGGACGAGCCAAGCGGTATGGAGAGATAGAAATAGGTCGAGTGTCGGGAACAAGATCAATACGAAACTCCACACACCTCACTGGAGGCAAACCAGGCAACTCATCAGGGAACACATCAGCAAACTCCTTCACCACAGGAATCTCTCCAATCACTACTGAAATAGACGGCTTTTCTAAAATAGCAATGAGAAAACCCAACTGCCTCAAACGGCGGCCAGAAAACAGACTAGCCAAGTAAAGATGGAACTGGAAGGTATACCACCCTGAAAGGTCAACTCCACCCCTGACGGGGCCTGCAAGGTAACTGTCTTCCAAAAACAACAGATCTTGGCACAGTACGGGTGCAACCAGTCCATGCCCAAAATGACATCAAAAGAAGCCAACTGAATCACCATAAGATTGGCAAAGAAAACCTCATCATCAATGGCAATGGTGCAACCCGGGCAAACCAAAGAACTAGCAATCAAACCCCCAGGAGAACTGACTATCACAGAATCAGAAATCTGTTGAACTCCCAACTTAGCTCTACTAGCAAACTCAGACGACACAAAGGAATAGGACGCTCCGGAATCAAACAAAACAAAGGCATCAACTGAATCCACAAGCAGAGTACTTGAAACCACCTTTGGATGCCCGGCTGACTCGACAGTCGGCAGGGCGTACACACCCGATGGCGCCCGGGCAGCGGGAGCCCCGACACACGGCTGATGCCTCAACAAGGCTGGCGCGGTGGAGGTAACTGAGGAGGAGCCGACGGCTGCGGGCACCAGTAGGCCGCCGGTGGCGCCCAAACAGAGGGCGGCTAAGGAGCAGAGGCCGCCATCATGTGCACTGACCCTCTGGAAGACGC
The DNA here is from genome assembly GCA_036346355.1 of Rhipidocladum racemiflorum. Classification (NCBI taxonomy): domain Eukaryota; kingdom Viridiplantae; phylum Streptophyta; class Magnoliopsida; order Poales; family Poaceae; genus Rhipidocladum; species Rhipidocladum racemiflorum. Next base: position 42,353,907 of record CM070579.1, read on the forward strand.
CGTTGGAGCGGGAAGAGAAGGCACCGTCTCCCACTTGATAATGCTATCGGGATTCATCCGGCAGACTCATCCCATGTGGCCGGGTTTGCCACAGTGGTTGCAACTCCCGATCCAACCACACTCCGAAGCACGGTGTTCACCACCGCACTTGAAACAAATCATGCCCTGCCGGGCACAGGACGAATAGCCACCCGCAAGGAAGACGACTGGGGTTGCTTCACCTTAGCCCTTGAGGAGGAGCCTTGTCCTCCCTTGAACTTCTTGAAGGTGGGTCGCTGAGAAGATCCACCTCCTCCACCAAAAGTCCTCTTCTGGCCCCCGCCTGGGGCCGCTGGAACCCCTGAACCACCAGGGTTCTTCTTATCCCTGGAGAGCTCCAACTCGAGCTCCATGCCCTTCGCCTGCTCCACCACGGAGCAGAAGTCACGAGGGACAGTTGCCCCCATGACAACTCTGAACTCCTGGTTGAGGCCCCTACGGAACCTCCTCGCCTTCTCCCTGTCATTGGCTGCCACAGCCGGCACGAAGCGCACCACATTATTGAACTCTACCTCATACTCTGCCACCGACTTCTTTCCCTGGGAAAGAGTTGTCAGAGTAAGTTCCATCCTCTCAAGGAAAGACTCTGGGTAGAACTTGGCTCGGAAGCGAGCCACAAAGTCCTCCCAGGTGACCGGTCCAAGAGTGGGGGCTCTAGCAGCAAGAACCCCCTCCCACCAGATATCCGCTTGGCCCTTCAGCTGAAAGGCCACAAAGCGAGCTCTCTGGACCGAGGTCAACTATAGGACCTCAAACTGCTGCTCCATGTACCGCAGCCAATCTGCGGATTGGACCGGCATGCCCGCTGCGTCAAAAGTGTCCAGACGGAGGGACATTCACTCTCGGAGACTCATCCTCGGCTCCAGCACAGCGAGGGCAACAACTGGGGCCGCTGCAGGGGAGGCACAACAACAGGGGCTACCCGCAACTGCTGGCATAGCTCCTGAACCTCCCTCTGCAGAGCCTGAACCAAGTCCGCAGTGGCGGCGGGTACCTCAGCCCCCGATTGTGCTGCCGGGACCTCCTCCTGCCCTAGCCCATGAGCATTGAGCGAAGCGCTCCCCTCAGCAACTCCCTGAGAACCTCGCCCCTGGCCTCCACGGCCACGGTGACCTCGGCCTCTACCCCTCTGCATGGCTGCTACAGTCAGACAACCATACAATGACATAATCATAAGCACATCATGACATAAACAAGAGCAAAAGATCAAACATCATCATAAACATAGCCTTCATCAAATAATTAAACGTGATGCAATGATGAACCAAATCCCCATCCTATTGTGCAACCAAGTGTGTCAAATTTTAAAATTAATCATTCCAATTATGCAAGTTTTAATGTTGCCATCCTATGGCAAAATTTTAAGTATAACCTAAACCATGTTTCTAGGTTATCCCACATCACATTTTAGTTGCACCTAAGGTATGACACTAAAAATAAACATTCCAAAGACCTACAGCCCGCTCTGATACCAACTGTAACACCCCGGCATCTAGTATACCTGAATGTTACCAAACATAGACCAAACAACATCTAAATACCACAAATAAAGATAAATTACAGCAAAGGTGTAGATGCTAAAACTAAAATATTTCGGCAGCATCTCCTTTGTTTTTCCATAAATTGAAGCAATAGTAAACATAAGGCAAGATATAGCATGATATGAAACATCTAAAACATCAATAACAAATGGAATAACATCACTTACGTCTAAAATAATGAACTCATCTACTCCACAAATTATAACGAATCAAACGATGACTTAAACTCAAAACGAAGCCATACAACAAGTTTTCATGGCACTACTCTTATTATCATAACTCCAAAAGGTTAAACTGTGTATAAGTGTGAGCTACATGAAGAGGTGTAGCTAATGCCCTTTCCCGCATGCCGGTTTAATGGTACCTAAAACAACATAAAACACAAGAGTGAGTTCATCACTCAGCAAGTATATTGCAATGGAACATAAAGAACAGTTCAATGTCAACATCGCCACATACCATACTTAACATCATGATCAAATCATAATTTCATATACAACATCATAACCATGCTCTAATCTCATTGAACACATTTCATTATCATCATCATGTATGCAATGCAATGCAATGCACATGTCTCCTTGAAGCACATAACGGTATTGCCGAGTGCACACCCGTCGGCGTGCACCCTCTTTCCCCTTCCATCCCCAAGATGAAGGGTGCCTACTCCTCGCTTCCATTCACCACGGTGGATGGAATCACGACGTTGGTCTTACTCAATGGTGCTCCGGATTAGTCATAACTTTCTCACCGACCTTACCGGACTAGTTATGACTTCCTCACCGACCGGGCTAGTTTTCATGCCATGTATGCAACATAATGCATTAACATAAACAACTAATCATTGCATAGCATCATCATGAACCATTTTCATCATATCATGGGCAAACAATAAACATGGCAAGATATCATATCATGTAATCCATTTGCATCTAATCAATTCTAGCAACACACAACACGCTACCCATTCCAATACACTTGCCTTAACCGCGGGCGACGGATTGGCGAGAGGATGAGGGCACTCCCGGGGTCACACCACCTGCACATAGATACCACACACTCAAAACGTGCCAACAAAATAGTACACAATGGCTCATCTACCCCGAGTTCGCAAACTACTCCCAAAACCGAAAAACAGAGAATCTGTCCCGCTAGGACAGCAGGCTTCAATCTAGCATAACTTGAGTTCTAGGTCTCCAAATCAAGTAAATGAGTACATCATCACTAATCTTAGGAAATTTCCTAGCTTTCACTAAGTATTGGGAAAAGCTGATTCGGCTTCTAAAATTGTTTAATCTACAAAACATTACGTTCTATCCCAATTACGTCACAGATTTGAACACGTTCGGTAAAAAGATCATAACTTTCAAACGGCTTGGCAGAATTGGACGTTCTTGGTGTCCAATTAAAGATATTGAAGTTATATACAACTTCCTCTACAGGCGGCCGACCAAATTCCGAATCTAAAATTGCGAAAACTCAAACCCTAGGTTGTGTACCCAATCTGCCCGAAACAGAGAACTATGGAATCTCTAGTTTCCATCCAATCTACCCAATCACAGTACCACATCTTGATCTAAAAGCATCAAAACACCCTCTAGGACAGCCCCTAGACCATCCCCAAGGATCATCCATAGCCATACCTTCGCCCGACGAACGACGAACGCCAAAGCTTCTCCTCCCGGTTCCCCCGATCTCCTTCCTCATGCCGGAACCGCCGGATCTCCTCGTCGTGGAGCTTCCCGATGGAGAGAACAGCGGGTTGGAGAGTTGAGGAGCTCTCCTAGGCCAGCAAGGAGGGTGGGGAGGAGAGGGAAGGAGTGGTGCCGCAAGGGGGAGGGGAGGAGGGGGGCACGGCAAGGGGGAAGGGAGGGGGCGGCGGCTAGGTGGGAGGGAGGGGGACGGGGCGGCTAGGGCAAGGGGTGGGGCGCATCAAGGGCAGGGGGAGGCACCCAGGGCTAAAAGATCCGGTCTCCCTCTCCCTCATGGGCCCAAATCCCTTCCCACTAAAGCCCACGACTCATCCCCTTGGGCCCAAACTCCCCCGGAGAGGCCCAAACTCCCGAAATCAGCCCGAAAACGCGATTAAACCTCGTACCGTATAGTTTTAACCTCAAATTTCACATTTTATAATGTTACGACATTCCATAGTGTCACAGTTTCATCCTCCTTGCTTAGAAATGCAACCCCGCGTTTTGCCTCAATGTGTAATCCATCTTCGATCAGGACTAGTTGGCACTTGGCAGGATCCTGCAAGAAGTGTGCATCTTCATCATAATCTTTGTTAAGCTTACTCATGTACCTTTTAGTTTAAAACAGTTATTACCTTGAGGTGCGGAATGGGCAGATCATTTCTGGAAGCGCAGCTACTAGGGAGTAGCACAAGCGAGGGTTCATGACTCTGACTCTGGGATAACATCGCTATCATCTCAGCCTTTAGGCGCTCCTCAAGTACCAGCATGTCCACCATCACCTCTTGCCTCACCTCGGCCCTCGGGCGCGCCACATGTTCTTCCCATGATCTTGACCTGGCACTGGAAGCACTCTACTCTACAAAGAAGGACCTCTTCATATGCCCTGCACCCGCGGCAAGCACCCGACCCTTATGATCGGGCTTCCCAATTGCAGAAGTCAGGATGTCCCTTGACCCTTGGCTTTGAAATGCTCCTTACTGTTTCTGCTAGCTTACCTCCTCCTGCAGGACGCAAATATAAATTATTGCTAAAATACAATGGAAAATGTTAGCTGTAATGTACTATGTTAGATGTCTTACGATGGTGGTGACAATCTGTGCGGTCATGGGGTTTGGAACCACAATCTAACCGTCAGAGGTTTTCTTCGTCTTCGCTAATATCCAGTTGCTTGCCTGCTCCTCACATATGTGGGAGTAAGGCATCGTTGTCCCAGAGGTTGCACACTCCTCGGCTCGTCACGCCCACTCTGCCTTCTTCCCTACATACCCGCTGGAACCGAGGCGGTGCGCGTGTGTGTTATGCCTCTGTATAGCGATATTCTTCTCTCTCAGCTCCTCCGCCTCGGGCATATTTCTCATCCTTGTGAACTCCTCCCAAACCTCGGGAGTAACAAATGGATACCTTTGGAAGGGAGTACGGCTTTTCAACACGTACTCGGCATGCATGCTAACCCTGAAATGCCTCAAAGCCACACCCATTCTCTTCAAGGCGTACCGTCTCATGTTGATTTCATCTTCCTCTAGTATAATCCATTTCCCCTTAACTTTGTCCCACAGTCGGTTCTTCTGCTCGGTGCTGACTTCCTTCCTCTAGTCTTTAACTGTGATCGGCACTCTCTCCCTCACCGATTGGCCGAGAAAAGAGGAGTAGCGTCCCTTAAACTTGCTAGGACCCATGCAAACCCCCGTGGCATTGAAGTGGAGCGCTTGCGGCATTCTCCATGTGGCCCCTTTATTCGGTCCTCTGTCCTTTCTGACCTTCCTCGATGGGGTACCATGACCTTCTCTCTGGCGTTGAGCCGGTGCTTTCTCTTTGCGACATTTAGAATATATATATGTCAAACCTAAACTTCATAAGAGAAAGCAATTCATATATCTGACATGATTATATTTCACATAAGCGAAAACATATTATAGAAAATTAACAACTTAAGGGATAATTGACCAACTAAGTACGTACCAACGATGACTCCTAATATCTAATTTGGTTAGGCCCTAATCCCATTCGAGGATATGTGGTTCAGGCAAGTTCCTAAGCTGTTGTATAACTCCAAAGAAAAATTCGATAGCATCTCCCCGCTGTTCTCCAAATACACATCTCGACAATAGGTCAAGAGGGTGTGTATTCGGAGAACACTAGGGAGATGCTGCCGAAACTTTCTCTAGAGTTGTACAACAGCTTAAGAACTTGAACTGTCCAAAAACATGGACAATTCGAGACTATTTGCTTATAAATATGCCATTTTAGCATATTTATAAACAAGCACCCTCAAACAGGAGACGCATAGGTTACGCAACTAAACTCGATAATAAAGTGCGATAATATAGCAGATTACTTGAGCGTACTTGAATGAGTCAGGAATTTAGTTTTGTGGTTGAAGGCAACAATAGAGTAGTGCACTAATTAGAATACAATTGTGAAAAATTAATATGAAATTCTAAGAGCATTTGGGTACTTAATTGAGCTCTCAGATTTTACAAGTTTCAAATTGCAATGAGAATATAATCTGCACATATTGAAACCATCATCATAATGAGCAAAACAACAGTAGGTGTAAACTCAGATTTTATTTGTAATGGATTGCTCTTGGATTGCTATAAAAGGGTTGCTAAATTAATTAGCCATCCAACTTCTAGATGGGCAATATATCACAGGTTATTAGATCTAAAAATTTCATAATTACAACCCTAGAACAGCACTACTCTAGCACAGAAGGAATAAGCACAACACTATGTGATAGGAGAGTTCTTACTTGTATATAACAATGAATTAAGAGCAAGTGCCACCAAATTGTCAACTAAGAGTAGTACTTATCTAGGTCTAGCAAGTTCATTTAATGATCAGATTAATCAAGCCTCAATTTTAAGCAATCATCATCGAGCTATTTACAACCAAACCCATAGTCCGAGAGTTCTTACAGTGCGTCGAACCAAGTCAGCAATGGGGGAAGACTCGGAGTCGGCCGCCGATGGGGGAGGAGCCAGAGGGGGACGCGCTGATGGGGGAGGAGCCGGAGGGGGACGTGCTGATGGGGGAGGAGATGGAGGGGGAGACGCCGATTGGGGAGGCATCGGGGGGGGAGGAGCCGGAGGGGGAGGCGCTGGTGGGGGAGGGGATCGAGCTAGGGTCGTGGAATGATGAGGAAATGAATTCATTGCGTGCTGAAATGAATTCAGTTGCGCACCGAAATGAATTTAGTGCATGCCATATGGGGTTTTATCACGGTCGGTTAACTAAAGAAACCGATTGCACTAATTTCATATCTATGTTGGTTCCTCCAAAAAACCGATCATAATATATAAACTATCTGTGTCGGTTCTATAACAAAACCGATTGTGACGAAACATCTGTGTCGGTTTCCTAAAGGAACCGATTGTGATGACTGTGATGACTATTTTGGGATACTATAAAGCATTTTCAAAAAGATTTATTGAAAACAAAGTCTTCAATCAAACGAGTAGAAAAGTCAATTTTTTTCAAATTTGCTATACTATAAGATCCATTTGACATATATATTCTACAAAATGCTAGATTATCTAGCTACATGGAAATCTTACAACTTTGTTTACAATACAACCCTTCTTGATGATCTACACGCATGTAATTTATTCCATGTGTGTCATCATCACCGCTAAGACATGCCCCATCTGCAAACGGAGGTGTTTCATCGAATTGGTTGTACTCTTCTTCATCTACAACATTTTCAACTCCAACAATCCGCCTCTTGCCATGAAGTATGGTGTGCAACCTTGGATTGGCCGGATCACGCACGTAGAAAACTTGAGTTGCTTGCTTCGCAAGGACGAACAGTTCATCTTTGTAGGCTAGTCTATTGAGATCAACAAGAGTAAAACCTCTCTTGTCGACCTTCACTCCGTGAGGAAGTCTCACCCACTTACATCGGAACAATGGAACTTGGTATATTCCGTAATCGAGCTCCCATATTTCTTCGATCATCCCGTAGTAACAGTTCATTGCAGTTGAGGATCCTCTTTTAGAGTGATCATCGGACAAAGCATCTATGCTCACACCACTGTTTTGAACTGTACTCTTTGCATCTTGACTTTCAGTATAAAATGTGTAGCCATTAATATCGTAACCATGCCATGTCTATACATTAAATCTTGGTCCGTCATCCAACCATTTGATAGCCTTAGTACTGACAGACACCTTCACCTTTTCTTTGAACCATGTGAGGAATCGATCGTTGTGTTCTCGTGTGATGGAAAGCTCATCCATATGTGGATTCTCTTTCCGTAATATCAACATGTGCTGCTGGATGTATGGATGGACTTCTGCGCTGTGTTGCAAGACTGTAAAATGCGCTTTACAGTACATATCAAATTGTGGACTCATTAGATTGGACCCAATGGTTCCTTTGCCACCAAGTCTGCCCTCATGACGAGATATAGGAACACCAATCGGTTGACTTTTACCTAGATAGTCCATACAGAACTCAATAACCTCTTCAGTCCCACAACCTTCAATAATACTACCCTTAGGCTTCGACCTGTTCCTCACGTACGACTTTAATATACCCATGTACCTCAAACGGATACATGTAATGCAGGAATGCGGGTCCACATATCTTAATCTCACTAACAAGGTGAACAACGAGGTGGACCATGACATCAAAGAACGATGGGGGGAAATGCATCTTAAGCTGCCAAAGAGTCTGCACCACCTCACTCTGTATGTTGTCTAGTATATCGGGATCAATAACATCGCATGAAATCGCATTGAAGAAATTACATAGCTTCGTGACTGCCAACCTAACGTCATCTGGTAGAATATTTTTTATTGCAACAGGGAGCATTTGGGTCATCAAGACATGACAGTCGTGGGACTTCTGTAAGACCCCAATTTTTGTTTTTCTTGTATTTAAATGGTATTTTGCACATTTAAGAATTTTTGGGAATTTTTGAAATTTATGTGGATTTATTTGGATTTAATTTGAATTAAGTCTTTTATCTTATTATTTAAATATTTAGAAGTTTCAAATAAATTTTTGTTGGAAATATTTTATTTGAGTCCAAAATGTCTCAAAATATTTTTCCAGAATATTTCTAGAATTTTTCTAAGCATTTTGCTTTTTTTTTCTCGATTTATTTGAATTTCTAGAATTATATTTAAATATTAAAACGCTGGAAACCCTAGCGGGTTAGTACTGTTCATCCAACCCGCATCAGACTCGAGTCCGACTGAGCCACGTTCGAGAGAGACCCGAGCCGAACCTAAACCCTAATCCTGCGACTGTTGGATCTCGATCCGACGGCCGTGATTGTGCCACATCATCTCCGTCTCCGATACGGATTGCGCCGCCGCGTTTCGCTGTGTGGGCCTAGGGTTTTGAATTAGGCACAAACATTGGGGCTATTTAATATGGACCGACTTACGAGAATCCTCGTTTCCTTGCGCATATTTTGCCGTAGTTTGCCATGCCCGAGCCGCCGCAAGTTCGTGCCACTTGTTCGCCGTAGTTGGTTGAGCGCCGACATGGTTTTCCTCTCGTTCTGCCGCTGGGGAGTTGTTCTAGTCGTGTGTGAACCCAGATCTGGAACCCTCGTGTCGAGCCGCGCCCGTGGAGACCACTCACCTCGCCGGAGCTGCCTCGGAGCGCCATTTGGGAGGTCATCGTCTTCAAATCCGGCTGGAACTCACCATCATGCACCACCGCAGCTTCACGATCAACCACAACCGTCCGATCAAGATCAAACGCCCCAGGTTAGCCCATGTAGTTTCCCTTGTAGTGAACTAAATTAGATCGTAACTGTTAGATCTAGATTGAACGGTGTGGATCAAATAGCACGTCGATAGTTCGTAAATAGCATGCCTTAGCACGCTCGTTCTGGACCATTGGATCTAGATCCAACGCATCAAATTAAGCCACGTAGCCTTACCCGTAGCAAACTAGATCTAATCTTGGCCATCGGATTTAAATCGAACGGCTCAGATTTAGCGTAAATTCGGACCGCTCCGACCTAGCGTTGAGTTCGGACCGCTCAGATCTAGCGTTGAGTTCGGACCGCTCTGAACTCGGTGAAACCGTAGCCGTTAGATCCTAGATCAATGGCTCAGATTGCGCCACATATGCTTGATTAAGTTCGGACCGGTTCGATCTCGATTAAATTTGGACCGTCGGATTTTGAATCAACAGTTTAGATGGAATAGAACGCCCGTGCATGTGTGACGTCAGCAATGACGTCATCGGTGGGTCCACTTGTCAGCGACACATTATTTTCCAAAAAATATATTTTTATTTTTATCATTTCATTGCTGAAGTCATGCTGACATCATAATACAGATTTTTCATTGGAAGAATAATCTGGCCAAAATAGAAATCGGCACTGACGTCAGGCTAACATCATATTTCCGAATTATCAATTCAAAAATAAATGAGTTAATTCGATTTATTCTTTTAATTGATTTTTCAAACTTCAAATGATTATAACATTTGTGTTTTAACTCCGATTTGAGTGATTCCAATATCTAAAATTTTATAAAATCAAGTTCTATTTGATTCTGAATTTTATTTGAATTTTGGACTTGAGTTGCTCTCTGTTTTATTTATTTATTGCTATTTTCATTCGTTACGCGTAGACATTGAAGTGCCTGAAGGCTTCGAAGGTGAAGTTTTGACCCAGCAGCCAGCTCAAGTCCAAGAACCAGTACTCTTTGAAGACAAGTTATGCTTTGATCATATTGTTCCCACTTTCGAAAATTATTTTGATTCAGTTTACTGCATGCTAATTTAAGTAGAAAATGCTTTAATTATTTCTAGGAGTTAGTTAAATGCCAATTTTGCTGTACGCCACCTTGTCATAAATAATTGTATGCCATGAATCCTTTTCTCACCCTACTTATGGATTATGTAGTTGGACATTATTAGATTGCCAACATGGGTAATTAGACCACTATAGTATAATGCTTAGACCTGCCACGTAGATGACATGATTTTGGACAATCAACTATTAACGCTGACTTAATGAGATATGGAACATGTTTTGAAAAGTGTCATGTGTTATTGATGAATGATGTTGATGGCACGTGGTGCATTGTAAAGAACTAGGGTGGTAAAATGCTTTAGACTGCGGCAAGTGGCAAGATTGATCTGGTGGCATAGGATTGGTACAAGGAGAGATGTTTTGGTTCTTTGGGTAGTCTTGCGTTGGTCACCTTAAGGACTTAACCTTGCAAGCCTTTGAACTGAGTCAAGCATGCAACCACAAGTCTGAAATGGGATGGATCTAGTGGAGTAGGTTGCTAATAACTTGCATGTGATACCTTGGGGTGTCAACTATACCTTTTATGTATTTGTAGGGGGAGCATACCAAGTGCTGCAGCATGGTACCCATCTAACGGTATGTTGGTCCCATACTTCGCCTCTACTGAGGGAAGGGATGGTGTATGGCAACCGGAGTGATAGTTGAACTTTTACTGCCGGTTAAATCTTGAACCGGCAGTGATATGTTTTTTCCCGCCCATATGAAAATTCCCGCGTAATTTGACCATATCACTACCGGTTTTGGGTAGAGCTGGCAGTGATAAGCCATTTATATATAGCTCCAGCAACAGAGGCCGTCCCGACCGAGCAGACAGAGAGGAGCTCTGTTGCTCGGTTGGCACTATTTTAGGCAAGGTGCTGCCAAAAATTTGTGCAAATATTTTTCTCGTATTTTTTTCCGAGGTGACATCTTCTCCGACCAAGCAGATCAAAGAGGAGCTCTACTTTGCTTGGTATTTATTATCTTAATGAGTTGCTGCTGAAAAATTGTTTCAAAATTTATCTGGTCTTTCTCTTATATTCAATTATATGCTTGTTTGATGTATATTAATTTAATTTAATAGCGGTACATAACTAAATGAAATGAATTAATTAGCAGCTATGTGCTTATAATGTGTTTGTAATTAATTAGTAGTACATAACAAAATAAAATGACTTAATTAGCGGTCAATCTAATCATTTACAATTATGTTGTTATTTGTAGTTATGTGCTTATAATGTATTTATTGTTTGGGTTAATTAGCATTGCAGTACTAATGGAAACAATATACTATTTGTAGATGGACCGAAGGTGGATGTATGACACGGACCGTTACGGTCCAAAGTTCTTTAATGGTGTGACTTGTTTTCTGAATGTGGATGCAGCACATAAGTTGAAGAATCTGGCAGACTTTATGTGTTGTTCATGCGTTGATTGCAAAAATGAGAAGCTGTTTTCTAACATAGAGTCGATACGTGCACACTTACTTCGGAGGGGTTTCAAGGCTGGCTATACCTGTTGGACCGAGCACGGTGAAGATGATATTGTACATAAAGGGCAACACATTGATGAAGATGATATTGTACATGAAGGGCAACACATTGATGAAGATCATATTGTACATGAAGGGCAACACATTGATTAAGATGACAGAGACAATGATATGACAGCGGTGGAAGGTACGTTCGTTCATAGCCACGAAGATGATCTAGATCAAATGTTGAGTGATGGGGAGGGGGACTTCACGAGTGAAAAGGAGTTTCAAAAGTTCTATCATATGGTACAGGACTCTACAACGCCATTGTACCCGGGCTACAAGGAGGAGCACAAAAAGCTGCAGGATGTGCTTTCACTACTGCAGTTGAAGGCAAGCAATGGTTGGTCCGATAAGAGCTTTACTGAGTTGTTATCTCTCTTGGGGGACTTGCTTCCAAAGGGTAATGTGTTGCCTACAACTACGTACCAGTCCAAGTAGGTTGTCTGCACGCTGGGACTGGAAGTACAAAGAATACACGCATGTCTAAATGATTGCATATTGTATCGCAATGAATTTGCAGACATGGATGCCTGTGTTGTTTGCAAAGAAAAGCGGTACAAAGGCAACGATGATGATATCGAAAACGATGATGTTAGGGTGAAGTGTAAGAATAAGATGTGTCCCCATAAGGTGGTGTGGTATTTCCCTATAATTCCATGTTTGAAGCGATTGTTTGCGAAAAGTTTATGTATGGATTTATTGAAGTCATTGATTAATTGAATAAGTTTCGATTGTCGAAAAGTTGATGTATGGATGGTATAAATTTTATAGGTTGATCATGCTAAAGTATTTGTTGAAGTATTATGTTTTAAATTGAGAACATGATGTTATATGATGTGGTTGTCTATGGGGATCAGGACGAGGTAGTATTGGTTGGATGTGTGTTTGATAAGCATCATAACTTTATTTATAAGTGTTGGGAAATGTAACTAGAGAAAGAATTTGCTGTGTAGTTTTTGGTTGAATTATGATGGGGCTCCTCAAGGAGTAAATAGTGATTATTGAAGTCTTTAATGGGAAGCGTAGTGGAATACTAGAGGTGGTCGTATCTATGTTGAGCTTTTGTTTAAATGTTTGGACTGGTTTGGTTGTTTGCTATCTTGGTTGAATGCTTTTGGTCAAAGTGTTCCTTCTGTTGTGTTTCAGAGTTTCCCTAAAACTCGTAGTGATTGGTGCTAATCTTTGATTTTGGCTAATTTGTTTAGGTTGTGCTATGAGTATGGATTCACACCCAAAAGTTTTTGAGTGGATCACGCTCCTTCGCGTTCACATTGAATGATCTTTGGAATAAATTTTAAAGAAAGCATATGGACATAGTGGGTTGTATTGGAAATTCTTGAGATTTAATTTGTAACTCTATTTGGCTAGAGTTGGAGATATTTGGAAAATGTGTGTGATGTTTACAAGTGCTTCAAAAGATGGATTTTATGAATGTTTCATAATTGATTTTGTTAGTGAAGTGTTCCCTTTTTGGAAATGAGTTTCCCTTTCTCTTTGAGAAAATTTGTGGCAGTTGTGTGTGCAGATGTTTGACTTTGGAGTCATTGTTCTTTTCCAAAAATGTTGATTTTGGTTAGAATGTGAGGTTTTGCAAAGTTATCTTTCAATTGTTGGTGGGTTATGATATGATGTGGTGTTTTCCTATTAACGGTGTTGCCATCATAGTCTATATGAATTTTCGCAACCATCGATGTTAATTGTGTTCAATCATGTGATACCGAGGAAGAAGTTGTTTGGTGAATGACTATTTGGTACTGTTGTTACATGATGAATGAATGGTGAAAAGGACACATGACATCGTTTATGTATAATTAATCATAAAAGAGTCGATGAGCCAGGTCAGTGAGAAAGTCATATATGGATATATGACTAATCCGGATTGCTCTTGAAAAGTTTGCATTCATGTCATTAGTCGAGATGTCCATTTCATTCTAGTATGAAAAGAAAGAATGAAGGATTTCTGGTATTTTGGTTGTGGTGTAGGAGATTTGTGTCTCCTTTGCGTCTTGTCTTAGAAAAAAATAAAATAAAATGAGTGTTCTTTGGGTGTTGTCGAATTCTCTCCAAAGTGTATGCTAGCGCATTGGATTCAAATTGATGTACGTGGATCAAGTGGGTTCATGGTTTATGGTTGAGTATGCTAAATATGTTTACTCTTGGGCTTGATTGTTAAGTGATAATTTGTGAGGGCGAGACCCTCTTAAGAAAAGAGCCGATTATGATTTGGAAAGGTTTTATGGTCCTAGCTTGGGGCAAGGTGCTGGTCATTAGGGGTATAAGGGTGGATTGTGATGGAGGTTGCAGATGTCTGGGTTCAAACTTTTATTAAGAGTATCGATTAGTAGGAGTGAAGGTGACAGAAATTCTGTTGATAAATGTTCTATCTTGAGCAATTGTCCTAACTAGTTGTCTCTGGGTATAAGACTTGCCTGGGAGTGGATATAATGAAATTGTAGCGTGATTGCAGTTTGGTTAGGCAACTGTGCCTTAGTGAGTTATTTCTTTCAATGGCATTTCTTGGTAGTGGTCCTTTCAATTTAAAGGTCAATCAAGTGGAAGAGTTGGGAATCAATGTTTTTCTGGGTTCTTGGGGGTTCACGTTGCGGACCCTAGTCATTCAATCAGATACCATTAGTGATTTGGTGGTCGAGTAGTGGTTAAAGAGATACGACTCGATTTAATTGTGTCTTGTTGAGTTTAATGAAATGTGATAGTCAGGTTGGTAGTGATAGTAGTGTGAAGTGTTTGTCGCGAGGATTCGGACGTATTAGTTTGATGGAGCCCTTTAGTGGTTGAAATCGCGGATTCTGGTTGGGGAATTTGAATGAAAGGTGGAACCGTGAGAGGCTGCACTTAGTTGAGTTAAGTAAGTCTTTCTTGCTAAGTGTTGATTTTGAGAGTTTGTTTGTCGTTGATTCGGTTTGAGTTTTCATGTGGGTGTCTTGTGTTGCAGAGGAGTTTTCAGTCACTTGAGGACTTTGTCTTGTTCTTGGAGTTCTTCGGATTCGAGGTCGAATCTTGTTAAGGGGGAGAGAATGTGACATCACGGGATGTAACATTATGGAAAGTGACATTATGGAATGTGACTTTATAGATTTCGGCATTACGGTACAACTGTATATCATGTTTTTGGGCCGTTTCCGGGTGTTTGGGCCCTTCCGGGGGAGTTTGGGCCTTGGGGGATCAATTTGGGCCGTTGGGGGAGGCTCTTGGGCCATGTGGGGAAGATGGGGGCAGCAAAGCCTGCCCATGCGCCCCCCTAACCCTAGGGTGCCCCTCCCCTCCTCCCCTCCCACTCCTAGCCGCCACCCCTCCCATGTGCCTCCACCCCTTCCCCCTTGCTCCTCCACCTCCCCACCTCCCCTAGTCAGCCCTAGGAGGGATCCATCCCAACCCCTTGCTACCACACCCCTCCAATCAATTGCCCTCACCGTTGGGAAGCTTCGCGATAAGAGGATCTGGCAGATTTGGTGCGAGGAAGGAGATCGGGAACCGGAAGGAGAAGGTTTCGTCGTTCGAACGGTTTTTCAAGGAAGGTAAGAAATGGTAGATCCTTTGGTAGGGATATGATGCTAGTTAGAATGGGGATTTCATGCCTTAGATACATGTTTAGGTGCAGTTCCTAGATGAGAATAGGAAGTTTTGCATTGCTGTCCCACGTTCTGTCCTTGGGCAGATTAGCACCCAGACCTTGGTCTTAAGTTTTGGCAATTTTAGAAGTGTTTTCTGATCATCCGGATGTTACGAAAGTTGTAGGTAATTAAATTTTTTTTAAGTGGACACCAAGAACGTTAAATTCCGTCCAGCTGTTTAAAAGTTGTGGCTGTTTTACCGAATGTTGTCAAATCTGTGATGTGATTGGGACAGATTGTGTTCATCTGTAGATTAGACAATTTTAGTTGCCGATTCAGTCTTTGCTAATACTTTGAAAAAGCTAGGAAATTTCCTAAGCTTCGAGAAAATGTACTCGTTTACTTGATTTGGAGTATTAGAACTCAAGTTATGCTAATTGGAAGCCCGCTGTCCTGACGGGACAGATTCCCTATTTTCAGGTTTTGGGAGTAGTTTGCGAAGTCGGGGTAGATGATCGTTCTTGTACTGTTTTGTGGGAAAAATATGAGTGTGTTATACCTATGTGCAGGTTGTGTGACCCCGGGACTACCCTCAACCTCTCGCCACTCCGTCGCTCACGGTTGAAGGCAAGTGTATTGGGATGGGTTTGAGTGTTGGATGATTATTAGACTTGCATAGGTGCAATATGGTTGCATGATTTGTTAACTTGCCATGCTTGATATTTGCTTATGATATGATGAACATGGTTACATATTGGCTATGAAATTGTTGTATTAAATGTTTATGCAAGTTTATAGATGTTCATGTCATATGTGCATTCATAATGGAAGTGGCGTCCCATTTTGATGCGGACCTCTGTGTTCACACGTAGTGAACACGAAAGACCTACCATGTAGTCCCATCCACGGTTGTGTATGGGAGCGAGTCAGTAAGAGTAGGCACCCTCCATCTATGGGATGGAAGGAGAAAGAGGGTGCACACCGACGGGTGTGCACTCGGCAATACCGGTATGTGCTTCGAGGAGACATGTGCAGTGCATTGCATGCATGATGATGTTAAAGAGATGTATACAATGTGAATATGAAATGATTATGATGTTGAGTATGAGATGTAGTGATGATGGTATTGAAAACTATATCCTTGTTCCATTGCAATATAATTGCTTAGTGATGAACTCATGCTTGTGTTTTATGATGTTTTTAGGTACCATGAAACTGGCATGCGGGAAAGGGGCTTAGCTACACTTCTTCACGTAGCTCTGCATATTTAGACAATTTTACCATTCGGAGTTGTGATAATAAGTTTTGTGCGATAAAACTTGGAGTATGACTTTGATTGTGTGCTTGATTACATCATTTACTTCGTTATAGCTCATGAAGTGGTTGAACTCATTATTCTAGACTTAAGCTGTTGTTATATCACCTGTTATTGCTGTTTTAGATGTCTTTCATTATGATATATCTTGTGGTATTTTTGTTGTTGCTCCGAACCATGGAAAAACAAGGGAGATGCTGCCGAAATTTTCGGTTAAAGCGTTTATGCCCTTGCTGTAATTTAATCTTAATTGTGGTAATTAGTTGTTGTTTCGTCTAAATTTGGTGACATCCAGGTCATCCTAGATGCTGGGGTGTTACACAAACGGTGGTGCGACCTCCTTCTGTATTGCCTTACTATCCTCCCTTGTCCATTGCTTGACCGTGCTGGCGTACCCACTGGAGCCGAGTCTGTGTCGGTGGGTGTTTTTTCACTAGATAACCTTGTGCGCCGTACTTATACTCATGAATTCTTCGGTCTTCTTCATTTCAACAAATTGTTCCCACACGTCTTTAGTGATGAATCCATACTTGTGGAACGGAGTCATTTCCTGTGACATCACGGGATGTGACGTTATGGAAAGTGACATTATGGAATGTGACTTTATAGAGTTTGGCATTTCGGTACAACTTTATTGTCGTGTTTTGGGGCTTTTCCGAGTGTTTGGGCCTCCCTGGGGGAGTTTGGGCCTAGCGGGAGCAAGTTTGGGCCTTTGGGGATGAAGTGGGCCGTTGGCGGTGGGGTTTTTGGCCCATGAGCGGGGAAATCCTGCCACCTCCCTCTTAGGGCTTCCCCATGTGCCCCCATCCCTTTGCCCTTGTGCCCCACATCTCTCCCACCCTAGCCGCCACCTCCCTCTCCCCCTCCACCTTCCCCCATGGCGCCCTCCCCCCACCACACACACACCTCCCCTCCCTCCCCTCCACTAGCCGGCCCTAGAGCCTCTCCCTCCATGCGATCTCGCTGTCCAGGAACTCTCCGTCCAAGAGGATCCGGCATTCCCGGCGATTGGAGGAGAGATCGGGTCGCGAGGAGGAGACGTTCGTCGACCGGGTGATCCGTCAAGGAGAGGTAAGGATTTAGGGTCTTGTTCAGGGTGGTCTAGGTGCTGTTAGATGGGTAAATTCATGGCTAAATTTGGTGTTTAGGTGCTGTGGTTAGATGGCTTCAGAGGGAATTGAAATGATGTCCCACGTTTTGTCCTCGGGCAGATTGGACGTCCGACATAGGGCTTGAGTTTTGGCAATTTTAGATGTGTTTTCTGGAAGGCCGACTGTTGAGAAATTTATAGGTAATTAAATTACCTTTAAATGGACACCAAGAACATGAAATTCTGATCAGCTGTTTAAAAGTTATGGCCATTTTACCCAACGTTGTCAACTCTGTGACGTGTTTGGGACAGATCGTGTTCATCTGTAGATTAGACAATTTTAGGGGTCCATTTAGTCTTCGCCAGTACATAGAAAAAAGTTAGGAAATTTCCTAAGCTTCGAGAAAATATACTCGTTTACTTGATTTGGATTATTAAAACTCAAGTTATGCTAGTTAGAAGCCCGCTATCCCGTCGGGATAGATTCTCTGTTTTCGGGTTTTAGGAGTAGTTTGTGGAGTCGGGGTAGATCAGCGTCCTTGTACCATTTTGTGGGCAAGTTTTGAGTGTGTTGTACCTATGTGCAGGTGGTGTGACCCTGGGAGTTCCCTCAACCTCTCGCCACTCTGTCGCTCACGGTTGAAGGCAAGTGTATTGTGGTGCATGATGTGTGAGATTGAATGAGTGTGCATTGTTTCGTTCTTCCGCTAGGTAGAAATCCTTCTATTGGGTTACTACCTCTTTTATTCATGAGTTGATTAGCTACATGTGAATGTGAAGTTATGGACATGAGCATTGTTGGTGATCATTTGTTTAATTATGTTTATGCAAAAGTATTGGGATGGGTTTGGGTGTTGTATGATTATTAGACTTGTATAGGTGCAATATGGCTACATGATGTGTTCACTTGCCATGCTTGATATTTGCTTATGTTACGACGAACATGGTTACATATTGGATATGAAATTTTTGAATTAAATGTTTATGCAAGTTTATACATATCATGTCATATGTGCATTCATAATGGAAGATGCGTCCCATTCTGATGCGGGCCTTTGTGTTCACACGTAGTGAACACGAAAGACCTACCTCGTAGTCCCATCCACGGTTGTGTATGGGAGTGAGTCAGTAAGAGTAGGAACCCTCCATCTACAGGATGGAAAGGGAAAGAGGGTGCACACCGACGGGTGTGCACTCGGCAATACCGGTATGTGCTTCAAGGAGACATGTGTATTGCATTGCATTGCATGAATGGAGATGATTATAAGGTGTTTATGAAGATGAACTATGAGATGCTTATGATGAGATGTTATGATATGTGATATTGATGCTGTTGAATAATATTGTTGTTCTATTCCATTGCAATACACTTTATTGAGTGATGAACTCACGCTTGTTGTTTATGTTTTTTTAGGTACCGCATGCTCAACTTTTGGGAAAAGGGAGTAGAACACCACATCACTATCTTGAGCTCACTAGTTGATAAAACTTATGAATCCTTTTGGAGTTGTTTACTTCTATTAAGTTGTGATGGTGATTGATTCGTGTTGAACCCCCATAGTTAATTTTTGCCATGTAGTTATTTATGTCTTTGCAATGAATTAATGCTGAACCCATGGATTACCTAGTTGATGCTATCACTACCTATGCTATTGTGTTATGAACTCGTTGTCGTTGCTTAGAAACTATGGTAATATTGTTGTGGCTTCAAACCATGGAAAAACAAAGGTTATGCTGCCAATTTTTTTTTGTTAAAAGCTTGTAGCGTAATTGCTGTCATTTATGGTTAATTATGTGTTTTTGGTTGTGCTTAGACTTGTTTCGGTGACATTCGCGGCATACTAGGTGCCGGGGTGTTACAGTTGGTATCAGAGTGGGCTTCAGGTCCGTGGTGTATGAATTTAGTGCATTGCCATAGGTTCAACTAAAATTTTGATGTTGGATAACCTAGAAACATGGCTTAGGTTATACTTAAAATTTTTTCATAGGATAGCAACATTAAAACTTGTGTAAGTGGAATAACTAATTTAAAATTTGACACACATGGATGCACAGTAATAACTGGTATGGGTATCGTTGTTTTACGCTTAAATGTTGTATTTAAGCTCTGATGGTGAATGCTACATTTGATAATGTATGTTGCTATGTTTATGAAAGAATTGCTTGAGTTGTTCTTGTAATTGTGATAAAGTGGGGTTGTGGTGCCGAAGGGTTTCGGTCACATTTTTTGTTCATAGTAAGGTTGTTGTTTGACAGTGTGGCCGGTTAATGCCATCACCGAAGAACTATTAACCCCCTGTGGGGAAAGAGTGCTTATCTTTTCTGCCGTAGATCGGGTAGTTGACTGGAGACATGTAACACCCCGGCATTTAATATGCCTGAATGCTACCAAACATAAGCTAAACAACATCTAAATACCACAATTAAACATAAATTCCAGCAAAGGCGCATATGCTAAAAACCGAGATTTCGGCAGCATCTCCTTTGTTTTATGATGATTTGAACAATAGCAAAATATCACATGATATATCATAACGGAAAACATCCAAGGCAGCATCAATGGGTAATATAGCAGCAATTTAAGTCTACCAAAGTGAAATTAACCATCTCCTAATCTAATACGAAGTGAAGGATGTAATCAAGCATACAAACAAATTATAATGCTAGTTTCATCGCACTAGAATCATGATCTCAACTCTGAAGGGTAATTATAGTCTAAATGTGTGGGAAATTATGTGATGAAGTGCCGCTAAGCCCTTTTCCCGCATGCCGGTGTCAACGTACCTAAAAACAACATAAAACACAAGCGTGAGTTCATCACTCAGCAAGTATATTGCAATGGACAACAAGAACAATAACATGGCAATAATGTCTCACATCATGTATATCATCTCATTCATGAACACATAACATTATCATCATCATTATGTATGCAATGCAACGCAATGCTCATGTCTCCTTGGAAACTCATACCGGTATGGTTGAGTACACACCCGTCGGTGTGCACCCTCTCCCCCCTTCCATCCCGAAGATGGAGGGTGCCTACTCCTCGCTTCCAAACACCACGTGTATGGAATCACGATGTAGGACTTACTCAATGGCTCTCCGGATTAGTTATAACTTTCTCACCGACCTTCCCCAGACTAGTTATGACTTTCTCATCGCCCGGGCCATGTAACATGCCATGTATGCAATTATGCCAACATCATATTTAACTCGTATATTAACACATGGCATCATAACATAATAAAAATGCTCATCATATCATTGGCAATCATTAAAGCATGGCAAGTGATCATATATCATGTAGTCAACTTCATCTATTCTCAACAAACAACCTACAAATCGCTATCCATTACAACACACTTGCCTCAACCACGGGCAACGGATTGGCGGCAAGTAGAAGGCACTCCTGGGGTCGCACCACCTGCACATAGTCATCACATACTCACAATCAAGTCCACAAAATAGTACGCAAACCCTCATCTACCCCGACATTGCCAACTACTCGCAAAACCTAAAAACAGAGGTTCTGTCCCGTCGGGACAGCAGCCTTCCAAAAGGCATAACTTGAGTTCTGGACTCCGAATCAATTAAACGAGTACATACTCACGTAGCTTAAGAAATTTCCCAACTTTTTCTAGTTATAGGGAAAGACTGATTCGGAATCTAAAGTTGTTTAATCTACAAAATACCGTGATCTGTTCCAATCACGTCACAGATTTTAACACGCTCGGTAAAACAGTCATAACTTTCAAACGGCCCGATCGGAATTTAACGTTCTTTATGTCCACGGAAAGATAATTAAATTACCTACAACTTCTTCAACAGGCGGCTGACCAAATTCCAAATCTAAATTGGCGAAAACCTGAACCCTAGGTCGACTGCTCATGCTGTCCCAAAACAGAACGTGGCAACATCTAGATCTAATCCAATCTACTCATGTCCAGCACCACCAATTGATCTAAAATCATGATAAACACCCTTATAACAGTACCTAGCCCAACCCCAAGGAGTCCTATGGCCATACCTTCGCCTGACGACCGTAATCCCAACGAAACTCCTCCCGGATCGCTCCTCGCTCCTCGCTCCAACGGATGGATCCACGAGGTGCAGGGGTGGGGAGGCCACCCTAGGGCAGCAACGGGGTGGAGGAGAGGTGGTGGAGAGGTGGGGAGCAAAGGCGAGCAATGGGGGAGGTGGAGGCGCATGCAAGGGAGAGGGGGAGGTGGGAGTGGCGACTAGGGCAAGGAGGGAGAGGTGAGGGCGCCCAAGGGGCAGGGTGTGGGGCGCAAGGGGGGAGGGAGGAGGGGGGAGGCCTTTTACCAGCCCCCACACCTGTTCCTAATCCTAAATGGATTCCAACTCCATCCCATCAAAGCCCACAACCCCCCTTTTAGGCCCAAACTCCCCCGGGAAGGCCCAAAACCCCGGAAATGCCCCGGAAACACTATTAACCTCCATACCCTATGGTTTTAACCTTAATTCCACATCTCATAATGTTTTTGACCTCATCATTCACCATTTATAAGGTTCCGACACTCCGTGGTGACACATCACTTCAAAAGGCCCAAAAACGCGAGTAAACCTCAAGCCGAAAGGTTTTATTCTCTAATTTCACATTCTATAATGTCACACCATACCGTAGTGTCACAAGACAGATAGAAGTGTTGGTGGTGGATTCCTTCGGATGATCTTTATCGTTCTGACAGTCGGTTTTGGTTGGTTTTCATGGTATTTGGTTGGTTAGGAACCATGGAAAGGTGTTTGGTTTTGAGTTCTCGCTGATTGTTCTTTTGGCGGGTTGTGGTTTTTTCTTCTTTGGGTGAAGACAAAGAAGAAGAGTGTTGTGTTCCGTGTCTTTTGGTTGCTATTTTTGCTTCGACACCCGATTTTGTTGGTTACTGTGGACTGTCTTGGGGAGGCAACTTATGTGGTTGTTGTTCTCCCTATCTAAGAAAAATGTTGGAGTTTCTCCTAGTGCAGACCTTAAGTTGGGTGGAGCTAAGTTTGAATCTTTATCGGAAAAGATTTGGTTGAACATCGGGTTTTCCCTGGTGCATCCATCTTCCTTCTTGGAAGTTGTAGATTTTGAGATTTCTTGACGAGTTTTTGCTATCAGAGTTGGAAATTTGAGAGTTGAGCTCTCCTGCATTTCTGTTGTAGTTTTGTTTTTCTTCCTTGCCTGGAAAGGAGAAATTGTTTATCGGTGTTCGTTCTTGTTCTTGAGATGTGGTTATCTTTAAACTTGGGTTGCATCCTATTTGTCAAGAGTTCGTGACCCATGAAGGTGTTTAGAAAATTTTATGTCTGTACTATGTAGTAGGTAACAATGTGGTTTATGGATTGACGTATTGCTAAGATAATTTGTGAGCTGAATCAATTCAATGTGATTGTTATCTTTAGCTTGAGAATAAATAGACCACTAGTGTTGTAGTTTACTCTGTAGCGAGAATGATTAAATGTGTTAATGTACATGCTTAGAATTTGTTGCTTTTCTATAAAAGTGCTTATGACCCTCGATAATGGTTAAAGTTTTAAACCCTGATGCACAGTTAGAACATTAAGATGATGTAAACTACTGACATTATTAAAGAAACTTTGCTGGTTGTTTAAAGATGTTCTAATTTAACGAGTTAATGGAGAAGTTTAATCGTGTTGGCTAGTGACTTTAACTTGGAAGTTGATTAGAGTTGCCATTTACGTTGTTGCAAACCATTAGTACATTTGGAAGCATACAGTGGGGTTCCTATAATGCTAGTATCGATGTCAATTGGGAAGATATAGGTATTGTTGTTGCTTTAAGAGCATCGTGATGGTCTAACTTATTAAATTTATTTTAATAGTTGGAGCATGTTGAGTAGCGGCAATTTGTTATAACCTATGTATGGGGTAGCTAAAAGCAATGTTGTTGTTTTATGATTATGCCATTTATTGATAATGATGACTTAGAAGTGGTGTTAATTGTTTAGATTAATCGTTGAAAAACTATTGTTAAAATAGAGAAAATTTTAAAGTGTGGCAAGGTGTCGAGCACATATTGGGATGGAATGGACAATGGATAATCATAATGATGTAAGATTTTATCCTTAATGAATGTATATCTTAGAATCATATTTACGAACTGTCTTGTGGGGATGATATTTACTTGTTGAAGTCATTGATTAATTGAAATAAATTTTGATTGTCGAAAAGTTGACGTAGGGATGGTATAAAATTGATAGGTTGATCATGCTAAAGGTATTTGTGAAGTATTATGTTTACATTTAGGATATGATGTTATATGATATGTTGGTCCGTGGGGATCAAGTTGACGTAGTCTTGGATGGATGTCTCATGATAAGCATCATAAATCTTATTTATAAGTTTTCGGAAAGGTAATTACAGAAAGAATTTGTTATGTGGTTTTTGTTAAGTCCTGTTGGGGCTTCTCAACGCGTAAATAGTGAATATTGAAAATCTTTAACAGTAAGTGTCGTGGGGGCTCCGGTCTTTGTAACAGTAACTCAGAAACTCACTGTTGCGAAGGACTGGAATTAACACAACCCGTCAGTAATCTAATTACTAGTTACAAACCGTACCCGGATTGAGGCCAATCGATCAGCACGACACACTCCGCTGGTGGTCATATGCTAAAGGATTGATTCCAACCCGAGCTTCCCCGAGATATGTGTCTAGTGCTAGTTCCCTGGATCAGTAGCCTAGCACCCACATTTTTTTAATATAAGTTGCATCAAGAACCAAACTCAAGGTAATAATTGTGTTAATACTGGTTTGTTTACAACGAATTACTTTACAAGAATGGCACATAGCTGATTGGCTAAAAAGCAAAATAAGAGAAACAAAACCGCAACAGCGGTAGCGGTATGCCTTCCCATACCCAGAGGCAACCGACTGGGGGTTGAAACCCAGATAACCGCTACTAACTCGAGGAACACCCGTCTCGAAGAACGTCGGGAACGCCTTCATTGTCTTCAACGTCGTCTTCTGATTGCTTATTATTAAAATAAATAGAGCAAACGGTGAGTACACGTATGTACTCGCAAGACTTTAGTGTATGGAAATAATAATGTAAATGCAGGTTATAACAATGGAATCAGGTTTCTACACTAAGTCTATTTGAGCACAAAGCAAGATTTATTTGCATTACTTAATAGGTTCAAATCACTCACAATTTATAAAGCAGTGGTAAAGAAATCGTTTTTGTTGCAAGCAATAAATATATCAATTGATCCATAAACCAAATTCCCAACCATTCCATTTTCACCAACCGAAAACCAAACTAACCTACCTTGCCAAAACCATTTCCCGAAACCAACTTCCGACCAAACTCAATAACCCAACCAGCTCCTAACCAAGTCCAACCAAATCCATTTCCGAGACCAAACCAGGACCAGACCTGAACCAACACCAGAAATTCTATACTTGACAATACTGTAATAAACCAAGTACTGTCGGAATGTTGCACACAGTACTTCTGCTCAAGCAGTTGTACCGGCCCCATGCATCAACAGTACCGGAATTTCAAAGGCCAAGATCAGCGCACTTCAGAAAAATAGCTACCGGCTTGTTTCACATAGTATTACCAATAGGGTAGTAATACCGGACCCAAACACCGGCAGTGCCGCGGCTCCAAAGGCTGAGGACAACACACTCTGAAATCAACTACCGGCGTTATAGTCACGGTACTACTCAAAGCGGCAAGATCGAGACTAACACGGTGGTAGCGCCAGTTTTCCAGAAAGGGCTGGAACGTGAGAAAGGGGTTTTCGCTCAAACGGGATCGGAACTCAAGTACGAGTGTCAGATCACGGTCCTAGCAGCGCCAGGAACACGACTAATTTGGTACCAACTAGTTCCGAGCTAGCTTGATCGATTTACCACTTTTCCACTCCGAGCTCAGAAACTTTTACCCGAAAACGGTTTTCGAAAAGGGAAGAACCAATGAAAATGATCCAAATGGGGAGGGAAGCGACCTAACACGAAATCGAGAAAACGAGAACTTAAAGAGAAAAAGGGAAATCCGAACTTCTCCCTAAGTCCGGCAGTACCGGCGGTGACCCGGCGGTAGTGCCGCCCCAAGCCCGGCAGTACCGGCCATTAAGCCCGGTAGTGCCGCAGGTCAGGGATCGAGTTGGGGTGCTCTCTGGAAATTAACTACCGGCGTTATGTGAGCGGTACTGCCGGCGAGGGCGGCAGTACCGGCCTCAAACGTCGGTAGTGCCGACTTTGCAAGAGAACTTTTGCAAAGAGGAGGGTTTTTGCGTAAATGAGTTTGGGACTTCGACACGAAGGCATGAATAGGTTCCTAGGGACACTAGGGACTCATTCATGTAGGTTTCACCAAGTTTCGAGCTCGTTTACTCAATTTCTCACTTTTTGACTAAGCGAACCCTGAAAACAACGCGAAAATGGATTTCGACACGAGAACAGTCCAAATCCAGTTTTCGTCACAGCTAAGGAACCTCTACGGCACTAGGGACCCATGCGCGTCGAACTCGTGTATTTTGGAACTTCGGAATATGAATTTGCTCCGAATGCCCAAAATGCACATTTTCGACAAATCGGCTGGAACAGCGGATTCGCAACACGCGCAATGAATCCAAAAGTGCACTAAGGTCCTACACGTCTGAAAACTAGTCTACGTACTCGATGCACGATGATCGAACCTTCAAAACTCAAAAACCCTAATTAGTCCCGAATTTCGATTCTGGACCCGAATCGAGTTCAAACTCGATTCTTCCACGAGAATCGAACTTCACCAGTGTTGGACATATTTGTGAGTCATTTTCTAAACTCTTCCGGAGCTAGGGTTTCAAAGGAAATCTTTGAAAAAAAATTGGGGAAATGACTTGTTAGCACATTTACATCCAACGAGGAGTAGATCAGGGTTTCCAGAACGAATCAATCGTGTAAAAGAAATCTTCTAACCCTAATCTAGATCTAGCGACTCGACAAATCATCGATCTACTACCCGATCTAGACTTTCTAGGGCTAAACAAGCGAGAAAAGAAAAGAGAAAAGGAGGGGAAGAGCTAGGGTTTAGCTCAAAACCTGCAGAATCAATTCAACAGTTGATTCCACCGGTCTTGGGGCTACTCCAGGGCTTGATGACGCTTCCCACACCTTGCTCAAGCCTTCAACTTGCTCCACTCAAGCTCCTCTTCGCCAGAGTGAGGGAGGAAGAGAGATCAGTGGAGGGAGATGGAGAGAATGGCAGGGAGAGAGAGCTCACGGGAGAGAGAGAGGGAGTAAGTGAGGAAATGAGGGAGTGAGAGAGAGGAGGGGCTCTCCCCTGGCTAGATAAGGATGAGAGAAGGAGTGAGTGAGCCGGGCACGGCAAGAGCGGACACCCTGACCCGCCCGCTCGCTACGGTCCAGCGATCGCCCCTCGCTAGCGGTAGTGCCGCCGACCGGCAAGATCGACACTGTCGGGCAGATCGCTGCCTCGCAAAGAAACTCCTGGATCTTCTTCGCGATTCTTCTCCAATCTTCGGAATTGATTCTTGGGGATCTAAGGGAAGGGTTTAAGGATCTCAAAGGAAGGTTTAGAAATTTAAGTTTGGGCTTTAACCTACACGATTCAAGAATTCACCCAAATTGAATCCAGAGGTCGAATATTCTGGGCTTAAGCGACATCGCTTGGAGATTGATGGTTTTGACTCGAAGAAAAGTTGGGTTAGGTTCGAAGATCACCAAAGAAGGTTTCGAAGCTATGGTTACAGGTCTAACTTAACCGATTTAAAGTTTTGACCAAAAACGAAATCCGAAACTTCAGACGGGAAAAACAATTAACGAAACGACAAGGCACTCCGAAACAAATAACTCCAAATTTAAGATTAAGAAATCAAATCTAAGCACAACTAAACACTCAATTAACTTAATTAAACCTAATTATTCTTAATTACAAATTCAGGGTGTTACAGTAAGCATACTGGAATACTAGAGATGGAAGTATCTATGCTAAACTTATGTTTAAATGAAAGTGGGTTGATTTGTTCATTTGGTCGTTTGGTCCAGTTCGAGTCTTTGCGTGGATGTTCTGTGTTCAAATGAGTCGTCTGTTGTACTATGAGTTAAAGAAAACAAACAAACCCAATGTATTGTTTTGGAAACTCTTGAGTTAAGTATTTAATTTGCAACTCTATTTGACTAGAGTTGGATTTACTTGGAAATTCTGTGTGGTGTTTGCGAGTGCTTCAAAAGGGTGGATTTTATGAATGTTTCTTAAGTGGTTTTGTTAATGAAGTGTTCTCTTTTGGGAATGAGTTTCCCTTTCTCTTTGAGATAATTGTGGCGGTTGTAGGTGCAGATGCTTGACTTGAGATTTTGATGTTCTCTTTCAAAAATGTTGATTTTGGTTGAAATGCAATGTTTTGTAAGGTTAGCTTTAAATTGATGGTGGGTTCTGACACGACGTGGTGTTTTGCTGTTAACGGTGTTGCCGTCATAGTTATATGATTTAGCGCAATCATCGATGTTATTTGTGTTCAATCATGTGTTGCCGATGAAAGAAGTCTTTTGGTGAATGACTATTTGGTATTGTTGTTACATGATGAATGAATGGTGAAAAGGAAGCATGACATCGTTTATAGATGTTTAATGATAAGAGAGTCGATGAGCCAGGTTGGTGAGAAAGTCATATATAGATATATGACTAATCCGGTGTGCTCCTGAAAAAGTTTGCATTCATGTCATGAATCGAGATATCCATTTCTTTTTAGTGTGAAAAGAACGAATGAAGAATTTCTGGTATATTGGTTGTGGTGAAGGGGATTTGTGTTTCCTTTGCGATTTGGCTTAGGAAAATAAAAAAAAAGTTCTTTGGTTGATGTCGAATTCTTTCCAAAGTGGTTTCTAGCGCTTTGGGGTTTGAGTTGTTGTATGTGGATCAATTGGGTCTATGGTTGAGCTTACTCAATGATTGTACTCTTTGTCTTGGTCCTTTTAGTAGAAGAATGTGAGGGCGGGACCTTCTTAGTAAGAGAAATCTAGTGTAAGTTGTTAACGAGCTAAGCTGTTAGGTGTTGCTAGTAGTTGATCGTGAATAATTTAAAATTGAGGAGTAAATAAAGGTTGGGTTTGACTCAATTCAAACCTTCTTGGAGAATTGTGTCGTTGAGGTGTTTCTCGGTAGTGGACCACTTGGAAGTGGCTAGTAATTGCATTACCTTTTTGGATCTTTTTGTCGATGAACTATGAGCGAGTTGTGTCAACTGAAGAGGATTGTTCAGTTGTTATTGTTTTGCAGGTTTTAAGGACCCGTGTTATAAAGTAAGCTTTTCCTTTCGGTGGTAGCGGTGGGTGTTGGCCTTGTTGTAAAAGATCAATCTTTTTCAAGGTTTTAACCGTGATTGTTCAGACAGTTGGTAGTCTTGGAGTGTTGTGTCTCACTTGGTTCGCATCGTCTAGAATACGATGAACCACAGTAGAGAGGTTGTTAAAAGAGGTGTGACTTGCTTTAGTGTAATGAAAGGTGGAACTGTGAGAGGCTGTACTTAATTGAGCTAAGTAACTCTTTCTTGCTAAGTGTTGATGTTGGGAGTTTGTTTGTCGTTGATTCGGCTTGAATTTTTTTCCGTGGTTTTCTTGTGTTGCAGAGAAGTCTCCAATTCCTTGAGGACTTTGTCTTGTTCTTGGCGTTCTTTGGATTCGAGGTCGAATCCTGTTAAGGGGGAGAGAATGTGACATCACGAGATGTGACGTTATGGAAAGTGACATTATGGAATGTGACTTTATAGAGTTCGACATTTCGGTATGACTTTATTGTCGTGTTTTGGGGCTTTTTTCGGGTGTTTGGGCCACTCCGGGGGAGTTTGGGCCTAGCGGGAGCAAGTATGGGCCTTTGTGGGATTAAGTGGGCCGTTTGCGGGGGTTTTTGGCCAATGAGGGGGGAAATCCTGCCACCTACCCCTTAGGGCTTCCCCATGCGCCCCCTCCCATTGCCCTTGCGCCCCACATCTCTCCCACCCTAGCCGCCACCTCCCTCACCCCCTCTAGCCGGCCCTAGAGCCTCTCCCTCCATGAGATCTCGCTGTCCGGGAACTCTATGTCAAAGAGGATCCGGCATTCCCGGCGATCCCTGCGCTCCCGACGATTGGAGGAGAGATCGGGTCGCGAGGAGGAGACGTTCGTCGACCGGGTGATCTGTCAAGGAGAGGAAAGGATTTGGGGTCTTGTTCGGGGTGGTCTAGGTGCTATTAGATGGGTAAATTCATGGCTAAATTTAGTGTTTAGGTGCTGTGGTTAGATGTCTTTAGAGGGAATTGCAATGCTGTCCCACGTTTTATCCTCGGGCAGATTGGACGTCCGACCTAGGGCTTGAGTTTTAGCAATTTTAGAAGCGTTTTATGGTAGGCCGGCTGTTGAGACATTTTTAGGTAATTGAATTATCTTTAAATGGACACTAAGAACGCGAAATTCCAATCAGCCGTTTAAAAGTTATGGCCATTTTAGCAAACGTTGTTAAATCTGTGACTTGTTTGGGACAGATCGTGTTCATCTGTAGATTAGACAATTTTAGAGGCTGATTCAGTATTCGCCAATACTTATAAAAAGTTAGGAAATTTCCTAAGCTTCGAGAAAATATACTTGTTTACTTGATTTGGAGTACTAAAACTCAAGTTATGCTAGTTGGAAGCCCGCTGTCCCATCGGGACAGATCCTATGTTTTCGGGTTTTAGGAGTAGTTTGCGGAGTCGGACTAGATGAACGTCCTTGTACCGTTGTAGGGAAAGTTTTGAGTGTGTTGTACCTATGTGCAGGTGGTGTGACTCAGGGAGTGCCATCAACCTCTCGCCACTTCGTCGCTCACGGTTGAAGGCAAGTGCATTGTGGTGCATGGTGTGTGAGATTGAATGAATGCGCATTGTTTCGTTCTTCCGCTTCGTAGAAATCCTTCTGTCGGGTTACTACCTCTTTTATTCATGAGCTGATTAGCTATATGTGAATGTGAAGTTATGGATGTGAGCATTGATGGTGATCATGTGTTTAATTATGTTTAGGCAAATGTATTGGGATGGGTTTGGGTGTTGTATGATTATTAGACTTGCATAGGTGCAATATGGCTACATGATGTGTTCACTTGCCATGCTTGATATTTGCTTATGTTATGATGAACATGGTTACATATTGGATATGAAATTGTTGAATTAAATGTTTATGCAAGTTTATACATGTCATGTCATATGTACATTCGTATTGGAAGAGGCGTCCCATTCTGATGCGGGCCTCTGTGTTCACACGTAGTGAACACGAAAGACCTACCTCGTAGTCCCGTCCACGGTTGTGTATGCGAGCGAGTCAGTAAGAGTAGGCACACTCCATATATGGGATGGAAGGGGAAAGAGGGTGCACACCGACGGGTGTGCACTCAGCAATACCGGTATGTGCTTCAAGGAGACATGTGTATTGCATTGCATTGCATGAATGAGGATGATTATGAGATGTTTATGATTATGAACTATGAGATGCTTATGATGATATGTTATGATATGTGATATTGATGCTATTGAATAATATTGTTGTTCTATTCCATTGCAATACACTTTGCTGAGTGATGAACTCACACTTGTTGT
The DNA here is from genome assembly GCA_036346355.1 of Rhipidocladum racemiflorum. Taxonomy (NCBI): domain Eukaryota; kingdom Viridiplantae; phylum Streptophyta; class Magnoliopsida; order Poales; family Poaceae; genus Rhipidocladum; species Rhipidocladum racemiflorum. The sequence continues at coordinate 42,385,036 of CM070579.1, forward strand.
TTATATTTTTTTAGGTACCGCATGCTCATCTTTTGGGAAAAGGGATTAGAACACCACATCACTATCTTGAGCTCACTAGTTGATAAAACTTATGAATCCTTTTGGAGTTGTTTACTTCTATTAAGTTGTGATGGTGATTGATTCGTGATGAACCCCCATAGTTAATTATTGCTACGTAGTTATTTATGTCTTTGCAATGAATTAATGTTGAACCCATGGATTACCTAGTTGATGCTATCACTACCTATGCTGTTGTGTTATGAACTCGTTGTCGTTGCTTAGAAACTATGGTAATATTGTTGTGGCTTCAAACCATGGAAAAACAAAGGTTATGCTGCTGATTTTTTTTGTTAAAAGCTTGTAGCGTAGTTGCTGTAATTTATGGTTAATTATGTGTTTTTGGTTGTGCTTAGACTTGTTTGGGTGACATTCGCGGCATTCTAGGTGCCGGGGTGTTACATTTCCTTATGCACGTGAAGAGTGACAAGGCAACTCTTAAAGTTCTTCCACGCCTTTCCAGCCACTAGAAGCGCATACCGTCGCAATGCGTTCATGGAGTCTTGTCGTAGCTTGAACGACCCGAAAATTTGTGTCACCAGGTTGTCGTGCTCCTCATCAGTCAGCGTCTTCTACGATCGATACGTGATGGGGACCCTTTCACGCCCAACGATCCCGCACAATGTACGGAATGCTTGTGCGGCTTTAGCAGGTGCGGTAGGGGACCCATCATGCAGATCGACCATAGTGATGGTATCTCGGCTCTGCGGCCTTTTACTAAACCCTCTTGGAGCGCGCCTCTATTTTTCTATGTTGGGAGCCTCATTCGATCCATTCGGCGATGAAGAATGCGGGGACGTTGACATCTTGTAATGAAGGTCATAGAAGAGGAAAGAAAATTGAGATCAACAAGGCTAAGACAAGTAGGATTGTAACACTACGGAATGACGGTACGAGTCTTTTTTTTATTTCGGCATTTTGGTATGTCTTTTGTAGCATGTTTTCAGGCCGTTTCCAGAGTCCTGGCCTCTCCGGGGGAGTTTGGGCCTAACGGGAGCTGGTTTGGTCCTTGGGGGACCTTCTTGGGCCATAGGTGGAGGCTTTTTGGCCCATGAGGAAGAGGAGGAGGGAAGCACCCTGCCTCATTACGCCCCCCCTTGTGCCTCCCAACCCTAGCCCCCCTTCCCTTCCCCCACCCACTCCCTCAAGCCGCCACCCCACCTTGGGCGCCTCCCCTCCCCATGCGCACCCCCTCCCTCAGCTCCCCACCTCCCCTTGCCAGCCCTAGGAGGGATACATCCCCACCCCTTGCTACCACATCCCTCCATTCCATTGCCCTCACCATTGGGAAGCTATGCGACAAGAGGATCCGACGGATTGGGCGCGGGGAAAGGAGATCGGGGGACCGGGAGGAGGAGAATTCGTCATTCGAACGGTTCTTCGAGGGAGGTAAGAATTGGTAGATCAATTGGTAGGGTTTTGATGCTGGTTAGAAGGGGGATTTCATGCCTTAGATCCATGTTTAAGTGCTATTCCTAGATGAGAATAGGAAATTTCAATGCTGTCCCACGTTCTGTCCTCGGGCAGATTTGCACCCTAAGCTAGGGTTTGAGTTTTGGCAATTTTAGGAGCGTTTTCTGATCGGCTGGCTATTACGAAAGTTGTAGGTAATTAAATTATATTTAACTGCACAATAAGAACGTTAAATTCTGTCTAGCCGTTTAAAAGTTATGGCTGTTTTATCGAACGTTGTCAAATCTGTGACGTGATTGCTATAGATCGTGTTCATCTGTAGATTAGACAATTTTAAAGGCCGATTCAGTCTTCGCGAATACATAGAAAAAGCTAGGAAATTTCCTAAGCTTTGAGAAAATGCACTCGTTTACTTGATTTGGAGTCTTAGAACTCAAGTTATGCTAGTTGGAAGCCCGCTGTCCCGACGGGACAGATTCTCTGTTTTCGGGTTTTGGGAGTTGTTTGCGAAGTCGGGGTAGATGAGCGTCCTTGTACTATTTTGTGGGCAAGTTTTCAGTGTGTTGTACCTATGTGCAGGTGGTGTGACCCCGGGAGTGCCCTCAACCTCTCGCCACTCCGTCGCTCACGGTTGAAGGCAAGTGTATTGGGATGGTTTTGGGTGTTGTATGATTATTAGACTTGCATAGGAGCAATATGGCTACATGATGTGTTAACTTGCCATGCTTGATATTTGCTTATGATATGATGAACGTGGTTACATATTGGTTATGAAATTGTTGTATTAAATGTTTATGCAAGTTTATACATGTTCATATCATATGTGCATTCATAATGGAAGAGGCGTCCCATTCTGATGTGGGCCTCTGTGTTCAGATGTAGTGAACACGAAAGACCTACCTTGTAGTCCCATCCAAGGTTGTGTATGGGAGCGAGTCAGTAAGAGTAGGCACCCTCCATCTACGGGATGGAAGGGGAAAGAGGGTGCACGCCGACGGGTGTGCACTCGGCAATACCAATATGTGCTTCGAGGAGACATGTGCATTGCATTGCATATATGATGATGTTAATGAGATGTATACAATGTGAATATGAAATGATTATGATATTGAGTATGAGATGTAGTGGTGATAGTCTTGAAAACTGTTTTCTTGTTCCATTGCAATATACTTGTTGAGTGATGAACTCACGCTTGTGTTTTATGATGTTTTTATGTACAATGAAACCGACATGTGAGAAAGGGGCTTAGCGACACACCTTCACATAGTGTTATTCCTTTAGACAACTACATTTTACCTTCCGTAGTTGTGATAATAAGTCCATTGCCTTAAGTGTGTGATTGGTCATATCATTTAATTCGTTTAGCTCATGAATCGGTTGAATTCAATATTCTGGACTTAATTTGTTGCTATATCACCTGTTATTGCTATTCTAGATGTCTTTCATTATGATATATCTTGTGATGTTCTTGTTGTTGCTCCGAACCATGGAAAAACAAAGGAGATGCTGTCGAAATTTTTGGTTAAAGCATTTATGCCCTTGCTGTAATTTAATCTTAATTATGGTAGTTAGTTGCTATTTCGTCTATGTTTGGTGACATCCAGGGCGTACTAGATGCCGGGGTGTTACAGGGTCATTGAAGAGGAAATAAAGGTAAGTATCATCACTGAGAATTTTTTTCTGGATTGTTTAAGTAATTTCGGTATTACCAAAATATTCATCAATTTAATTCTGACAATAAAGAGGACATAATGGTACTCAAATGAAATATGTAACAGCGTGAACAATTCAAAAAATGATTGATTATCTTCCAATTTTAACATACAACATATTATGGCATATAAAGCATTAGAAATCATGTGTTCGGCCATAATCAAATGGACAGCTTAAATATAAAACTCAAGAGGTTTTGATTATTATTTCTCTCAGATGTCGGCTTGCTTTACCAAAAGGTTAACCATGATCACCACTAGGACTTGGTGATCATTGACTTGTTGTGACAGTGACAGTAACAAAAATCTTAAATTCAGTTCTCAACTTACCAAAATCAATTTTCCTCTTGTCAGCTTATTATGCAAATTACCAGTTCAAGCAACACTTAACAAATTAAGTAAATTACCAGTTCAAGCAAAACTTAACAAATTAAGTAAATTACTAGTTCAAGCATACAATCCCACTGAACTCACAATGCCGAATCCGCACAGAGAATGCAAACTATGCAAAGTAATTGAAATTGACAAGAATGCAATAGCAAACTAAATTTAGCTTTCTCATATACTGCCACAACCTATCTCACAATGCCGAACCCTCACAGAGAATGTAACCCACAACCACAACAATGTATTCAAACCTTAAACTGCAAGTTATCATATTACCGTGTGGAGACAGCTAGATATGGCTCGGAGGAGGCGGTGGCCTATCGGCAGGGCGTCGGGGCGGCACGGTGGCGACTCGGAGGAGGAGGAGGAGGTGGTCGGGAGGCGTCGGGGCGGCGCGGCAGGGCGTTGGGATGGCACGGTCGGGGCGGCGCGGCATCGGGACGTCGGGGTCTGGAGGCGTCGCCAAAGGGAAGTAAGGGTTTTGCCGCCAAGGAAAAATGGTTTGCCGCCAAGGGTCGGGATATTGATATTAGGGTTGGGGCATCATCACAAATGGTTTATAGACTGAACCGTCTGCGATGAGTACATCACAGACAGTTCAATCAATGAACCGTCTGTGATGACCACTATATCACAGACGGTTCAATCAATGAATCGTCTGTGATGACCTGAGTCACCAACAAAAAACAAGCATATTTATAATTATGATTATGTAGGATCGAAGTATACGAATATTGCACGCGAATGACCTCCTGCCATTGATCTAATCACCGATTAAGATAGATTAGAAAAACCTTGCTCTGATACCACTTGTAGGATCGAAGTATACGAATATAGCAATCAGAGGGGGGGTGAATGATTGTGCAGAAGCTAAAACCAAATTCTTGATCTATTAAAAGTTCACCCCAAAACAGAACCAAATAATTGCCTCGTTTTCGACAAAAACAGAATGACAGATGTTCGATAAAACAAGAATTCCTGAAGATCCAACCGTTAGATTGATCTGAAATTTGGACACGAGAAACTAGGTTCCAATACCAATCGAACCCAAAAAGAATCAGCTCGATCGGACTTACGGATCAAAAGTTATGAACCTCGTAAGCTTGCTGTGACAGAAGATGACGAGAATTAATCTAACCAAAACTTAAAGATTAAACAAGAACGACAAAAGTTTAATCAACTAAACTTAGAGAAACCCTAAATCAATTCTCTAGAAAGGTTTTGATGGATCAAATAAAGATGAACCTCAAAGAACAAAAACCAATCTAGAACCAGAACAAGCATGCAACCAAAAACCAAAACAGAGACATCAGAGCAACGCTTGCGATTCTTGTAGCACGCAAGGATCTGGAAGAATTGATCTTTATTTCTTTTGTCTAAAGTACTCTCATCAAAAGAGTACAAACCCTAAAAGCTGAGCTCAAGCTCTCAATGCGCTCAGCTCTGCTTGATTGCCCTTCAACAGGAGACACCCCTCCTATTTAAAGGAGCAAAACACAAGGAGTTCTGAATACAATTCCTAATCAAGAAAGAGTATGTATACAACTCCTCTTGGCCCAACCTAGCCGAGTACAACTCTTGCACGCGTATGGCAACCCTACCATACTCATGTGAATAACACTTTGCACGCGTATGGCCACCTGCCATACTCACGTGACTAACACTTTGCACGCGAATGACCTCCTGCCATTCTCACGTGACTAACCATTCTTCATGTGCACCATTCTCTTAGCCCGAACGTCCCGCATGACATCCTTGACCACCAAGACCTCAGTTCCTCCCTGAACCTAGTCCCGAACCTCAGCTCCTCCATGAACCTAGTTCCGGTCCCGTCATCGACCATGTTCGTCTTCGAGCAATACCTACACATGAACAAACCACAAAACAATTCCGAGCACAAGTCCATGACTTGACTCACATCAATCCATGCAAATACTCACACGAGCATTGCATAAAGTCCACTTCAAGCATCATGAAATTCTCACAAATTTCATAATCTCAAAAACAAATCAAACACAATTCCAATTTTGCTCAAAACCCTAATCGAGCAAAAACGCATTCACGACGGACAAACAGATATGGTCCGGCGTACACATGAAAAAGTCACTCAAAAACCATTCACAACGGACAAACAAAATCGGTCCGGTGTACAAGTGAAAGTCTCGGTTCCAAGAAGAAATCATTCCGGCGAAAACACGTTCACGATGGACAAACAAAATCGGTCCGTCGTACATGCAGAATCAATCCTCAAAAAGCCGTTCACGACTGACTCAAAACTTTGTCCGTTGTACATTCACAACTTACTGGTTTTGAGGAAAATTGAGTTTGGCTCAATGAGTTCAAAAGCATGTCCACGACTGACCCAAAAACTTGGTCCGTCGCAGATGGGGAACTTACTGTTTCTTGAGAGCTTGGTCCGCCAAGAAAAGCTTAAACTTACTGCTTCTTGTCAAATTGTCAAGAACATGCACAAGCACATTTTGCAAATCCAATTCTAAGTTAATTTTTCAGTTCAAAACCAATGTTTCAGCACATGATTTCACAATCTCCCCCTTGATGAAAACATTAGCAACACCACTTAGAATTGAACATTTGGCATTCACTTTACAAAAGATTTTGAAATCCAAAGGATCAAAGACCAAAGTAAGAAAACACAGAATTCCCCCTTTGACCAAAAAGCAAAACAAAATCTCCCCCTGAGAAGGAAAATGTGTGTGAATGTGCAATGTGCCCAAAAATTTCAAAATTCTCCAAACTTCTCCCAAAATTCTCAAATTTCCAAAAACAACAACTCCCCCTTTTTCTTTGAACTTTTCAATGATTCCCAAATTTCTCCCCCTTTGACAATGGATTCATCAAGAGTAAAAAAGAGAGAACAGGTTCAAAATTTTTCCTGTAGCAAAGATTTCACAAGAAGAAACAAGGGAGTGCCAAGATAGGAAAAGATGAGCTCATTCGATCATATAACCTTATATATCACATAATATGCAAAATACATGATCTTGATGTGATTTTAACAAGTTAGGGAATGACATGCATCTCAACCTCAATTTAGTCAACTATAGCCAAGTACTAAGCAAAACCTTTTAGTAGAAAAACAAAGGCTCAAAGTTGAAGCAAATAACAAATCAGGGCGAGCAAGTAGTTTCAACTCCAATCTAGTGGACCAATTTAATCTTTAAACAGTAAACTGCATGTGGCATGCTTGAAGCATACTTCTTTTATTTCCTTGGAGTGGCATGCTTGAAGCATACATCTTGTCTTTTGAGGGAATGGCATGCTTGAAGCATACATCTTATCTTTTAGGGAAAGCACCATGAAGCACATAACTTGAGGTTTTTTGCTTTTAACAACCCTTTTTATTGATTCCCTTTTTTTTTCATTTTTCTTGATTATAAACATGCAAAAGTGATTAAAAGGTCTTATGAAAGAGTAAAGTTGAAACCACACTTGCTTCATAGCCCAAATTTGTCAAGAGGATTCAATATCAAGCCTAGAAGAGTGAGATATCACAGAGTATTTAGCTATAGGCAATCAGTCCAGAGAATTCCACAATGTCATTTTTAGTTCAAGTGAGACAATTATATTATCATATATTAGCTCAATTACATAACATATAAAGAAATATGATAAAGTGAGCTCATCAAGTGAAAGAACTTGGCAAAGAAACTCCCCCTCAAAACAAACCCATTGGATGAACAATCCCATGTTCTCCCCGAATAAAAGCAAAACGAGAAGAAGACAAAGGTTTTGTGAAAATGTCTGCCAATTGATGTTCAGTATCCACATGATGAAGCACAATATTTTCTTTTTCAACATGATCTCTAAGAAAGTGAAATACAGTATCAATATGCTCAAGAAAGGGGATTACTCAAGAGGTGGCACGAACCAAATCAATTCAACATCCTCCAAAGTCAACATCAGAATAAGCTCTTAAACTAATGCATAAGGAAGCAGAAAAGCCAAATGCCAAAATCTTGAGTACCATGGAGATACCTGAAAGTTCACTTGAACGCTTGTCGATGTGAAGCACGTGGGAAGCTTGAAAACAAGCACACACAAGCACGTGGGAAGAGTCTCTCATGTAAACCTCCAATTATCTCATCCTCAACAGCATCATCATTATCTTTTATGAACAAAGACACTCTCCCCCCGAACATATGCACATGTACTTGCATCATTTGGACTAGTGCCTTTTGCGAAAACAGAAGTGGAAGAAGCATCTCCAAAGGCAACACTTTCAGCATGAGATGCACGAGTGAAGGAGAACCAAATCTTATCACTTAACATTGAAGTGAGCATCCGAAATTCACTAGCCACATGTTCTCCCTCCTCGCGTGAGAAGCCTACATAGAAGCAGAAAGTGTCGAGGTCTCAGTACTGGGGTTAGAAATAAGATGTTTAGGAATCCAGTACTGACACACACGACGCACAATAGTAGGCACAACACGAGTATTCTTATGCACAAAATCAGATTTGCCTTTTCCCGTGTTTTTAGCATCAAAAGGTGTTTATTTCACCCTAGGCACATAATGAGAAGTAGAGTGTGCCTTTCTGAAATTAGACCTAGCATTAAACCTTTCTCTCTTTTGTTGTTTAGCTAGTCTAAAGCAAAAGTCTACTAAATGTCCATCTCTACCACAATGAGTGCAAGTGTACTTAACATGATGTTTTGCTTTAAGTAGAAGCAACATTTGCATTCATCATAGTAGAAGATAAAAGGCCAGCAGATTTGAAGACAATTTTCTAAGGCTCATTTGAAATCTCAAGTTTGTCATTGCAAGGAGCATAAACAACAGAGCGAGGTTTAGTTTCATATGAAGCATGAAGATCAAAACCTAAACCTTTCTTGTTTGAGCTAACCTTAGATTGATCCAAAATCATGTTTAATCTTTTCTTGCCATTAGTGAATCGTTCCAAAGAACTTTGCAAGTAATCAACTTTCTTGGCAAGAGTTAAACAATTATTGCAAAGATTATCAACCTTCTCTTTCTGTTTACGACAAGTAGATCATGAAAGAACCTCATGTGTAAGCAGATTATCAGTCAATTGAGAAATCCTAGCATTTGCATCTTTCAATTTTAATTCAAGAGTTGAGCATTTAGAACAAGAAGTTAAACCATGCAAATCATCAGTGGAACAGCTAGCATGTTTAACATGTTTATCATTTTTCTCATTTAGATGCAACAGAAGAGCGTGTTCTTTCCTAAGCAAGGTGAGCTCATTGTAAATTAAGTCACATGATTTACAATTATCATCATCAGGAATCAAAGTCTTAAGTCTAGCAATTTCAGCATTCAATGACTCCACAAGAATATCATGTTTCTTAATTTTTCTATCACGTTTGTCAAGTAATTTTCCAAGGCAGACATGACATTGGCTAATTCATCATAAGAAGGATCTACCTCATTGAAGTCATTTGTCATTGCCGTCCTCGGTGAAGCTATCCTTGCTGCTTGCCATGAGACACAATCCCATCAAATCATGCTTGCTTGGAGTTGCATCATCTTCGCTGCTCTCCGAGTCCACATCGTTCAAATTGACTTGTTCAAGAGCGAAAAGAACTCGGTGAACAACCTTGCGGTTGATGAAGCTCTTCTTCTTCCTATCATTTGACGAGAACCTTTTCTTCTCATTCCTTCTGTCGTTGTCCTTCTCCTCCTTTGATGTTTTTCCTTCAAGCTTAGGACAATTTTGTGCGAATATGGTTGAGGTCACCACACTCATAGCATCTTGGAGGACCACCTCTCTTTCTCATTCTCACATTCTGCAAAGCTTTGTTAAAGCGAGAAGAGAGTAGTGCAAGATCTTCTTCAGGAAACTCTTCAAGTTGCTCATCTGTTAAAGAAGACATGGAAGACAAGGCAAAGCTAGAAGAAGAATTTGCATTTGACATGTTAGGGTTAGAGATCAAAGCAATTGATTTAATATTACCTTTCCTTGCAAGAACATCCAACTCATGAGTTTTCAATTTAGAATACATAACATCTAATGTAAGTGTACTCATGATAGTAGATTCTCTAATGGATGTAACTTTCATCTCCCAAATAGACATGTCTAATGCACCAAGCAATTGTCTAGCATTAGCAGCATCATCAAAGCTAACTCCAACAGCACGCAAATTGCTAAGAATTTTATTAAAGCGTGCAAAGAAATCATCTAGTGACTAACCAGGCTTCATCTCAAATCGCATGTATTCCTTTTTGTAAAGATCTTGATGAACCTCTTTAATAGTGTTAGAACCCTCATGGTAATCACAAAGAGATTTCCATACCTCATATGCGGATCGAAGATGAACCACACGATCGAAGTCGCTGCGTCCCAAGCCTTGGATGATCAAGTTGCGCGCCTTGCTATTTGCTTCAACATGTTCACGATTGGCGTCATTGACGTTGTCGTTCTCGGGAACATCATATGGCTTGTAGACCTTCTCCCAAATTGTGAAGCCCTGAGCTTGGATGAATGCCTCCATCTTGGCCTTCCAAAACTGAAAATCAACACCATTGAACACACAATGTTTTGTCGAATAATGATCCATTGATCTAATCACCGATTAAGATAGATTAGAAAAACCTTGCTCTGATACCACTTGTAGGATCGAAGTATACGAATATAGCAATCAGAGGGGGGGTGAATGATTGTGCAGAAGCTAAAACCAAATTCTTGATCTATTAAAAGTTCACCCCAAAACAGAACCAAATAATTGCCTCGTTTTCGACAAAAACAGAATGACAGATGTTTGATAAAACAAGAATTCCTGAAGATCCAACCGTTAGATTGATCTGAAATTTGGACACGAGAAACTAGGTTCCAATACCAATCGAACCCAAAAAGAATCAGCTCGATCGGACTTACGGATCAAAAGTTATGAACCTCGTAAGCTTGCTGTGACAGAAGATGACGAGAATTAATCTAACCAAAACTTAAAGATTAAACAAGAACGACAAAAGTTTAATCAACTAAACTTAGAGAAACCCTAAATCAATTCTCTAGAAAGGTTTTGATGGATCAAATAAAGATGAACCTTAAAGAACAAAAACCAATCTAGAACCAGAACAAGCATGCAACCAAAAACCAATACAGAGACATCAGAGCAACGCGTTCTTGAGCACGCAAGGATCCGGAAGAATTGATCTTTATTTCTTTTGTCTAAAGTACTCTCATCAAAAGAGTACAAACCCTAAAAGCTGAGCTCAAGCTCTCAATGCGCTCGGCTGCTTGATTGCCCTTCAACAGAGACACCCTCCTATTTAAAGGAGCAAAACACAAGGAGTTCTGAATACAATTCCTAATCAAGAAGGAGTATGTATACAACTCCTCTTGGCCCAACCTAGCCGAGTACAACTCTTGCACGCGTATGGCAACCCTACCATACTCATGTGACTAACACTTTGCACGCGTATGGCCACCTGCCATACTCACGTGACTAACACTTTGCACGCGAATGACCCCTGCCATTCTCACGTGACTAACCATTCTTCATGTGCACCATTCTCTTAGCCCGAACGTCCCGCATGACATCCTTGACCACCAAGACCTCAGTTCCTCCCTGAACCTAGTCCCGAACCTCAGCTCCTCCATGAACCTAGTTCCGGTCCCGTCATCGACCACGTTCGTCTTCGAGCAATACCTGCACATGAACAAACCACAAAACAATTCCGAGCACAAGTCCACGACTTGACTCACATCAATCCATGCAAATACTCACACGAGCATTGCATAAAGTCCACTTCAAGCATCATGAAATTCTCACAAATTTCATAATCTCAAAAACAAATCAAACACAATTCCAATTTTGCTCAAAACCCTAATCGAGCAAAAACGCATTCACGACGGACAAACAGATATGGTCCGGCGTACACATGAAAAAGTCACTCAAAAACCATTCACAACGGACAAACAAAATCGGTCCGGTGTACAAGTGAAAGTCTCGGTTCCAAGAAGAAATCATTCCGGCGAAAACACGTTCACGACGGACAAACAAAATCGGTCCGTCGTACATGCGAAATCAATCCTCAAAAAGCTGTTCACGACTGACTCAAAACTTTGTCCGTTGTACATGCACAACTTACTGGTTTTGAGGAAAATTGAGTTTGGCTCAATGAGTTCAAAAACATGTCCACGACAGACCCAAAAACTTGGTCCGTCGCAGATGGGGAGCTTACTGTTTCTTGAGAGCTTGGTCCGGCGCAAAAGCGAAACTTACTGCTTCTTGTCAAATTGTCAAGCACATGCACAAGCACATTTTGCAAATCCAATTCTAAGTTAATTTTTCAGTTCAAAACCAATTTTTCAGCACATGATTTCACAGATTAATTGTAATACAAGCAGCTCATCAATTATAATACGTACATGCATCGGATCATTAATTATAATATAGACATATGTACATCCCATTACTTATAACACGAACATTTGATTACAAGTACACATACACTTGGAATATAAATAATGAGCTCATCATTAATCCACTTGCTTTTTTTGTACAAAAATTAGCCCTTCATGATGATCAACGCGTGTGTAGCTATCTTCCTCAGGTTACTCTTCCTGGACCATGATGCTAGTACCAATAGGAGGCAACTCATGGAACTGATTGTATTCTTCCTCATCTACCACATTCTCGACTCTGACAATCCTCCTTTTTCCCTAAAGAACCACGTGGCGCTTCTTATTCAATGGGTCAGTTACATAGAAGACTTGAAAAAACTTGGTTAGCAAGAACAAACGGTTCGTCTTGGTATCTAACACGTTCAAGGTCCGTAGTAGTGACACCGTACTTGTCAACCTTCACCTGCTGCAGGTGAACCCAACAGCACCGAAATAGGGGGATCTTGAATAGTATGTAGTCAAGCTCCCAAATTTCCTCAATGAACCCATAGTACGACCTCCTCGTCGACCCAACAGTATTCAGCGCATCTATGCGAACACCGTTGTTCTGGTTTGTGCTCTTCATGTCCTGATCCCTCGTGTAAAATGTGTACCCATTTATGTCGTATCCTTTCCATGTTACAACTATAAAATCTAGCACTTTTGCCAACCATGTCAGTGGATCTTCGGCCGAGCTTCCAATGATGGGTTGTCGCTCCTTCAGCCATCTATTGAATTGAAGGTTATGTTGTCTGATGATCCAGGACTCCAACTGCGATGGATTTTCTTGCCGTAGCCAGTTCTTGTGCTCGTCGATATACGGGGCCACAATAGGCATGTGTTGCAAAATTGTGAAATGGGCTTTAGCGCAAGCAGCTGGATCAGGCGTGATTGATTTTCTTCCGATGGTCCCGACACCTTGCAGCCTTCCCTCATGGTGGGATCGAGGCACAGTTATCGGCTCGAACTGTGCCATGTAATCCACGCAAAACTCGACGACCTCTTCGGTTGCATAACCTTCAACAATGGTACCCTCCGGTCGAGATCGGTTCTGTAACACCCCAAAATTTTGCTTTTCTTAAATTCATGTGTGATTTGGCACTTTGGTGAATTTTTGGAATTTTCTGGAATTTATTTGGATTTATTTGGAATTTATTTGAATTTATTCCATTTTGAATTAATTAAAGAATTAAACTTTGCAAATAAAATTTTGTTGGAAATATTTTATTTGAGTCCAAAATGATCCAAAGTATTTTCCAGAATTTTTCTGGAATTTTTCTGAGTCTTTTGCTATTTTTAATGAATTAAATGAATTACTGGGAATTATTTTAATTATTAAATCGCTGGAAAATGCGAGTGGGTTTGTACTGTTCATCCGACCGAGCCTGAGTCAGACTCGAGTTCGAGTCCGACCCGAACCCGACCCGAGCCACGTGACTCGACCGGACCAAGTCCAAACCCTAAGCCTGTGAACCGTTGGATCGAGATCCAACGGCTGAACTCGCGCCAAGACCGATCCGATCGGATCCGATCCGCACCGTTCACGCGCCGTGCGATCCCAGCCGTCGATCGTGCCACGTGGACGGCCTGCGTCGTCGTCCCCGCCGAGTCCGAGCCGGACTCCTCCGCCGCGTCGCCGCCGTGTGGGATTAGGGCTCCGTCCCGTGCGCGCATGCCGAGGGCATTTAAGTACCGGGTGGTACCCCGAGGACCGCCGTGACCCCGCGCACTCTTTGCCCTAACCCACCGAGCTCTAGCCGCCGTAGGTTTGCCGAATCGCTCGCCGTAGTTGCGTGAAGCGCCGCCACGCAGTTTTGTCTCGCCTCGCCGCCGTCCGCCGTCCTCCGCGCGTCCCGAGCCGGTTTGAACCGTCGGCCAAGGCGCACTGAGGTGGTCTTTCACTTCAGCGGAGCAGCCCGAAACGCCGCGCGTTGGTCGCCTTCTCCGACCTCGGTGAACCAGCTCCGCCGCCGCCATCGCCGACTTCGAGCTTTCTCCGCCGTCCGATCCGGATCCGACTGCTACGGTGAGTTCCACGTGCGCCCTAACGCCGTTAGAGCTAGGTTAGATCCTAACCGTTAGATCGGGATCGAACGGTGTAGATTAGATCTAGTGTCAGGGGCCGGATCCATTTTGGACCGTTAGATCTGGATCCAACGGCGTGGATTGACGCGTTAACCCAAGCGGCGTGGTATCCAGATCCAATACGGACCGTTGATTTTCCAATCAACGGCCGAGATTGTGCCACGTGTGTTAGCCGCACTCCACGCGGCGTGGGGCGTGTCTCGACACGCGCGGGACCAGCGTGTCGAGGGCCCACGTGTCACCGCGATCCAGCGTCGCGTGAGACCGTACCGGCAGGTGGGGCCAACATGTCAGCGACACGTGGATTCGTGGACCGAGTCCACGGTAGACCCGAGCCGAGCGTGGACCACGTCCATGGACCGGCTGACATCAGCAGGCCAATCAGAGGCTGACACGTGTCCTTGCTGACGCAATAATTAATTTCCGAAAAAGAAAATGATTTATTGATTTGAAATAATGATTTCAGATTTTGATTCAAACTTCAAACGCTTATAACTTTTGCGTTTCAACTCCGATTTGAGTGATTCAAATTTCTAAATTTGTATAAAATTGAGATCTACCTAAATATGAATTTTATTTAATTTTTGGACTAAAGTTTTTCTCTGTAAAATTATTTAATTGATTATTTGAACTTTAAATAATCATAACTTTTGCATCTTAACTCCAAATTTGATGATTCCAGTTTCTAAAAATTCATAAAATTATGTTCTTTCTGTTTATAGATTTTATTTGGATGTTTGGACACTTTTTGCCTATTGTTTATTCGTGTATTTGCTATTTGCACGCTTTACGAGTAGACGTTGAAGTGCCGGAAGGATTCGAAGGAGAAGTATTGACTCAGGATCCAACTCAAGACCAAGAACAAGTACTTTTTGAAGGCAAGTTGTGCTTTGACCATGTTGATCCTATTTCGAAATCTATTTTGATTTAACCTATTGCATGCTAGTTCAATTAGAAAATACTTTATTTAAATTTGGGGAATTAGATAAATACCAATTTGCTGTATGACACCTTGATTACTTAAGTATGTGCCATGACCCTTGTCACCCTAGTTGTGGTTTACTAGTTGGACATTATTAGCTTGCCAACATGGGTTTTAGACCGTTGTAGTAAACTGCTTAGACACGCACGTGCTCGACATGATTTTGGACAAACAAATGTTAATATTGACTTAATGATATATTGAACCTGTTTTGGAAAGGTATCATGTGATGTTGATGGCACGTGGTGCATGGTAATCAACTGGGGTTTGATAAATAGTTTTTCGACCGGGGCATGTGGCAAGAATAATCGGGTGGGCCAGTTGTGGCATTGGGAATGTTGGTTTGGTTCTTCGGGTAGTCTTGCCCTGGTCACCCTAAGGACTTAACCTTGCAAGCCTTTGAACTGGGTCTAACGTGCAACCACATGTCTGTAATGGGACGGACCTAGTTGACTAAGTTGCTAATAACGTACCTGTGGGACCTCAGGAGGTCAACTACACCCTTTGTGTAAGTTGTACGGGAGCGTCTGCGGTGAGGCCAGGTACCCATCTAACGGTTGATTGGCCTAGACTTCGCCTTAGCGAAGGGAAGGGTTAGTGCGCAATAACCGGGGAGGACCACTTGTATTGTTAGAAGTCTCCGAAAGACTTTGTTACGGGAACTCGCCTTTGTGGTGTTTGACTGTATCTTGTGGGTAAAGTGCATAACCTCTGCAGAGTTTGGAATCTATTCGAATAGCCGTGTCCGCGGTATTGGACATCGCTCGGGAATTACAGTCAAGGGTTAGATTTTCTCAAAAATAACTTTGGTTTGAAAGGTTGGGCTGGATTAATAATGAAGTTGATGGAAATGTGGTTTAGGATGGGAAAGATGTTTACTAAACTTCTTGAAAAGTTATTTATGCTTTACTTGTTTCTACTGCTTTCGAATCTACTTATGTTACTTGTCAAATGCTGTTTACTGCAAATATACCTTGAGCTATTCCTTTGTACCAAGCCATGCATATAGTATATTAGCTTGCATTCTGTGCATGACTTGCTGAGTACCAAGTACTCACCCTTGCCTCAATACAACACCAGTTGAAGAGGAGACTACACCAGCTTTGGAGGAGGAGCTCCAAGAGGATCCGTCTACTTAGGGAGCGAGCCCAGTCAGTTGCCTGTGGTATACTGGATGGCGCCACGAGTTTATTTGATTTTCCGCTGCTACTATTTCTTTTTTAATAAGTATCGCCCTGCGAGGCGTACATTTGTGGCTTGACCATAAGGTCAAGTAACCAGTTTGGTTATTTAAATAAAAGTATTTTATTAGCATCGAATGGTATGATTGTGATATTTACCGATGTTAAGACTGTGTGCACTAGCGCGTTCCTGGACTAGTGTTGAATACACAGAGGGTCCGGATTTGCAAATTCGGGGTCCCGACAGAGGTGGTATCAGAGCCATACTGACTGTAGGCTCAACCCTAAGCTAGAATGGTCGTAGTGAGGATAAAACCTATTTTCTAAAGCTAAAAGTTTGTCAAGACAAGAAATGACATCTCGACTTATCCCCTTCTCTCTTTTCTTGTCTCTTGCTGAATTTTTCCTTACCTTGTCACGATTTGATAATTTCGAGTTCTTACGTGAGCACTCTTGTGACAGATGGAGGGAGAGTTCAACTACGTTGATCTGGGGGTTGGTCACGCCGCAGAACTCTGGCATATGCTACAGACTCTCGGAGATTTTGAGAAGCCGCAATACCAAGTGGAAGTGATCAGACAAGCGGGATTGATCAAGGCTTGTGACGTGAAGATTGAGGTACTGCTAGGAAGAAGGGCCAGTGCAATCGCTCGATACAACTGACCGCCAGGAGATCTACAATGCAGATGGGTATCCAAGAAGTATCACGACGAGCAATGCGGCACATTACCCGTATCTACGCCAGAGAATGGAGAGCACGGTGTTCCGTTATCACCACACAGCAATAACCTTCTTGACCGGCGATTCAGGATGAGGATGCCATGGTTACACAGCTTGGCACGACTTGTTGTCGCCAGGAGGATGTACTCGATGATACAAGCAAGGAGCTACAGAAGGCCCGCAAGGAGATCACAACAGAGAATAACAGATGGCGGGAAGCTCAAGAGTATGTGTCACACCTTCTACGAAGGATTGACGAGTTGGAGATGGCTTTGTACGGACTGTAACTGGAGCTGCGACTCGAGCTACACGAACCAGATCCGAGGAGTCGGATCTCGATGAGGACATCGCTTCTTCGACTACCACAGATGACACGATTCTTTGGACATGGCAATCGTTTCGCGCCTATGCCGCATGCACCCGTACCAGTGTGGAGGTTTTCTCGATGAGTGAGCATAG
The DNA here is from genome assembly GCA_036346355.1 of Rhipidocladum racemiflorum. Taxonomy (NCBI): domain Eukaryota; kingdom Viridiplantae; phylum Streptophyta; class Magnoliopsida; order Poales; family Poaceae; genus Rhipidocladum; species Rhipidocladum racemiflorum. The sequence continues at coordinate 42,402,399 of CM070579.1, forward strand.
GTTCTATAGTGAGACTCCTTCGCGAGTCGCGTCATAGAATAAAGAGTCACCCTTTAGGCGTTAGACTCCAGAGTTAGTTCGATTTGGATTTTCATTGTTTCTTTGAGTGTGCATTATGTGTTGCAAGGCCCTTAGGCATTGTAAGCAGCCATAACAAGTTATTAATAATAAAGTTGGACCTTAAAGTTACACCTTTCGCCCCGCATAAGTTCCATATTACTTGTCTATTCTTGTTTCCCTCTCATCTCTAAAACTTAGAGCAAATCGACCAGATGGTGAACACCCGGAAACTTTGGAAGCAATGGGAGTGGTTCTCGCCAATAGAAAACCCCAATGATGGAGCACCGGCACCGCCACCGGATATGCAGAATTTCGAGCTTTTCTTGCTGCTCAGACTCGATTGATGCATGCTATGATGCAACAAATGCAACACGTCACCGCTCAGGCCATCGCTAATCAAGTTAATCGGGGACCACGCCGAGAATACAAGACTATCGAGTTCATGAGGACTCACCCACCCACTTTCTCTCGGGAATGCCAACCCATTGGAGGCCGATGATTGGTTAAGGTCAATTGAGAGGAAGCTACACATAGCTCAATGCATAGGAAATGAGAAGGTACTCTACGCTTCTCATCAGTTGGAAGGAACATTGCCAGAATGGTGGGAGAATTTACGTGCCACGCAAGAGAACCCTCAAGATATCACTTGGGAAGAGTTCACGGTGCATTCGACGGTATCACGTGCTGAAGGAATCATGGACCTTAAGAAGGAAGAGTTCAGAGCATCGAAGCAAGGTAATCGGCCAGTGGCCGACTACCTGAACAAGTTCACACAGCTAGCACGCTACGCACTGAGGATGTAGCGACAGATAAAGCCAGGCAGTCGTTTCATGAAGGGACTTAACTCAGGATTGCAAGTAGGATTGATCACCCACACCTTCCTGCATTTCCAAGAATTGGTGAATAAGGCGCTTATTCTTGAGGACAAGCGCAAGGAACTGGATGAGAACAGAAGCGCGAGAATGCAACCGAGAGATCACGCCAGGAACGCAGCGACTTATCGAGAGTTGCACCAAATCAATTTTTCAGATTGCAGCCACAGAATGCTACAAGGACACCGTCACGGCACCAAGACCCGTCAATCAGTAACTACTGCACCCGACCCCGCTAGAAACGCCGCTCGAGCGATCGGCAAGGAAACGATGAGACGCTGCTACAATCGCAACGAGCCAGGACACTTTGCCAACAATTGTCCGAAGAAGACAGCGAGAGTGACCCGATTCGCTTCAATCTAGGAACCACCCCGCTAGGGCGCCCGGCACCAGGAACCACATCCTGGACCGTGGTGAGAGGCCGAGTCAACCATGTCACCGCAGATGCACTGCGAATGCTACGGATGTCGTCTTTGGGTAAGTTACTTGTTAACTTCGATTACACCTGCATTTTGTTTGACCCTGGAGCTTCGCATTCGTTTGTTTCGCAAGGCTTTGCTACTAGAAATGATTTGAGGATTGCAAGACTTAGATGCATGCTTTTAGTTCAAACCCCTGGTTCCGAACTCCGAACGAAAGTAGGATGTTCCGGGGTGAGAATACTAATAGATGGAATAGAGTTCCTAGCAAACCTTATTATTTTGGAGACCCAGACCTTAGACGTTATTTTGGGAATGGACTGGTTATCCAAGCACAAGGCCGTATTGGATTGTGGACGAAGGACTATCTCAGTTGAGAGCCCGTGTGGAAGGAAAGTGGAATTTCAAGCCACTGCCGTTAGAGATGGACAGTTGATGGTTAACAGTACCAAGGCAATCAGCATAGAGGATGTCTCCGTAGAGAATGAGTACCCAGATGTTTTTCCCGAAGATCTACCTGGTATGCCGCCAGACAGGGACATAGAGTTTGTGATAGAGCTTGTACCTGGTACAGCGCCGATAGCAAAGAGACCTTATCGGATGTCCACCGAGGAATTGGTAGAGATGAAGAAACAGCTAGAGGAGTTAATGGAGAAAGGATTCATCAGACCGAGTTAAATGCCGCCGTGGGGAGCACCGCTTTGTTTGTCAAGAAGAAGGACGGGAGTTTTAGGATGTGCATTGACTATCGTGCACTCAATGAAGTCACCGTGACGAATAAGTACCCGCTACCCAGGATTGATGATTTGTTCGATCAGATGAGAGGAGCCGGAGTTTTCTCCAAGATTGATCTGAGATCGGGATACCATCAGTTGAAGATCCGATCGGAAGATATCGAAGACTGCATTCTCGTCAAGATATGGACATTACGAGTTCTGATTATGTCTTTTGGGTGACGAATGCGCCAAAGATATTTCATGAATATGATGAATAAGGTGTTCATGGAGTATTTGGACAAGTTTGTTGTCGTGTTCATAGACGATATCCTAATCTACTCCAAGACAGAGGATGAACATGCCGAACACTTGAGGCGAGTTTTGGAAAAGGCGAGGAACGACAACTTTTCGCCAAGTTCAGCAAGTGTGATTTTTGGAAGGACATGGTGGAGTTTCTTGGACATGTAATGACCGCATGAAGGAGTCGCCAGTAGATCCAAGTAAAGTAGAAGCTGTGTTACATTGGGAGCGACCAAAGGCGTGACCAGATTCGGAGTTTCCTTGGAATGGTAGGATACTACCGCCGTTTCATTGAAGGCTTTTCGACAATTGCGAAACCTCTTACGCAATTCTTTGAAGAAGGAAAAGAAGTTTGCATGGACGCTTGAGAATGTGAGAAAGGATTTCAGAGCTGAAGAAGCAATTGACATCGTGGCCGGTGTTAGTTCTAGGATGTTAATCAAAGCTTCGATATTTATTGTGACGCATCGCGCCAAGGACTTGGAAGTGTCTTTGATGCAGAATGGAAAGGTCGCCGCTTATGCATCAAGGCGATTGAGGCCGCATGAGGAAAATTATCCGACACATGACCTAGAGTTAGGCCGTAGTGCATGCCTTGAAGATATGGCGTCACTATTCGATCGGGAACAGATGTGAAGTGTATACGGATCATAAGAGCCTTAAATACATATTCACCCAGTCGGATCTGAACATGAGGCAGAGGAGATGGTTAGAGTTAATCAAGGACTACAATGTTGGAATCCATTACCATCCCGGGAAGGCCAACGTAGTAGCCGATGCTCTGAGTCGGAAAAGCCATACCGTGAGTGCGTTGCTAGCCACAAGTCAGGATGAGTTATGTGAGGATTTTCAGAAAATGAAGATTGAGGTTGTACCTAGCGGATTCTTGGCCGCATTGGAAGTAAAGCCTACTTTAGAGGACCAGATCCGAGAAGGACAGAAGGATGATGACAAGATCCGCAGGATTAAGTTCATCAAGGAGGAAGGCAAGGCAGAGGACTTCAAGTTGGATGAGCAAGGCACGTTGTGGATGAAGGATCGCATTTGTGTGCCTAACAAGAAGGAGTTAAAGCAACTGATTCTGGAAGAAGCCCATGCCTCCAAGTACTCAATTCATCCCGAAGCGCCAAAATGTATCGAGATTTGAAGGAAAGATTACGGTGGCCGAGCATGAAGCGTGAAGTTGCCGAGCATGTTGCATTGTGCGATGTATGCCAGAGAGTCAAGGCAATGCATCGATACCGCAAGGTTGCTACAAGTGAAAATACCTGAGTGGAAGTGGGAGGAAATCAGAATGGATTTCATTACCGGTTTGCCTAAGACTCAAGGAGGTTATGACTCCATATGGGTTATAGTGGATCGCTTGACTAAAGTAGCCCATTTTATCCCCGTGAAGACCACTTACTCGGGAGATAAGTTAGCAGAGTTGTACATGATCAGGATCGTCTGTTTGCACGGAGTGCCAAAAGAGGATTGTATCGGACAGAGGTACCCAATTTACCTCAAGGTTTTGGAATAAGTTGCATGAAGCCATGGGAACCCGTTTAAACTTCAGTACAGCTTATCATCCACAGACGGATGGACAGACCGAAAGAGTCAACCAGATTCTGGAGGATATGTTGAGAGCTTGTGCATTAGCTTATGCTACCTCTTGGGATAAGAGTTTGCCGTATGCCGAGTTCAGTTACAACAATAGTTATCAGGCTAGTTTACAGATGTCACCTTTTGAGGCATCAGATGGTCGACCAATCGGACGCCATTGAATTGGAATGAGACCTGGCGAGCGCCGTGTCTTTGGGCCTGATATTCTTCAAGAGGTCAAGAGCAGATCACCATGATTAGGGAAAGGTTGAAGATCGCCCAATCTCGACAGAAGAGTTATCTCGACAATCGTCGCAGGGATTTGAGTTTTGAACCGGAAGACTTTGTATACCTCAGAGTTACGCCTCTCAGGGGAGTTAAGAGGTTCCATGCCAAAGGGAAACTTGCACCCCGTTATGTTGGACCATTTAAGATTTTGAGCCGCAGAGGCGAAGTTGCTTATCAGCTGGAGTTGCCACAGTCGTTAACAGGAGTACATGATGTATTCCATGTGTCCCAGTTGAAGAAGTGTCTCCGAGTTCCTGAGGAACAGACGCCGCTAGAGTCAATTGAGTTGCAAGAGGATTTGACTTATAAGGAGCATCCCGTGAGGATTCTAGACACAATGGATCGAGAGACCAGAAATAAGTCAACCCATTTCTGTAGAGTACAGTGGAGCAACCACACGGAGAGTGAAGCAACTTGGGAACGCGAAGAGGATTTGAGGAAAGAGTTTTCAAACCTATTCCTTTAGTAAGCCCTGAATCTCGGGGACGAGATTCTATTAAGGGGGGGAGGTTTGTAACACCCCAAAATTTTGCTTTTCTTAAATTCATGTGTGATTTGGCACTTTGGTGAATTTTTGGAATTTTCTGGAATTTATTTGGATTTATTTGGAATTTATTTGAATTTATTCCATTTTGAATTAATTAAAGAATTAAACTTTGCAAATAAAATTTTGTTGGAAATATTTTATTTGAGTCCAAAATGATCCAAAGTATTTTCCAAAATTTTTCTGGAATTTTTCTGAGTCTTTTGCTATTTTTAATGAATTAAATAAATTACTGGGAATTATTTTAATTATTAAATCGCTGGAAAATGCGAGTGGGTTTGTACTGTTCATCCGACCGAGCCTGAGTCAGACTCGAGTTCGAGTCCGACCCGAACCCGACCCGAGCCACGTGACTCGACCGGACCAAGTCCAAACCCTAAGCCTGCGGAACCGTTGGATCGAGATCCAACGGCCGAACTTCGCCAAGACCGATCCGATCGGATCCGATCCGCACTCCGTTCACGCCGTGCGATCCCGGCCGGCCGATCGTGCCACGTGGACGGCCGTGCGTCGTCGTCCCGCCGAGTCCGAGCCGGACTCCTCCGCCGCGCCGTGTGTGGGATTAGGGCTCCGTCCCAGGCGCTGCATGCCGAGGGCATTTAAGCACGGTGGTACCCGAGGACCGCCGTGACCGCGCACTCTTTGCCCTAACCCACCGAGCTCTAGCCGCCGTGAGGTTTGCCGGAATCGCTCGCCGTAGGCGTGAAGCGCCGCCACGATTTTGTCTCGCCTCGCGCCGTCCGCCGTCCTCCGCTGCGTCGAGCCGGTTCGGAACCGTCCGGCCAAGGCGCGCAGAGGTGGTCTTTCACTTCGCCGAGCAGCCCGAACGCCGCGCGTTGGTCGCCTTCTCCGACCTCGGTGAACCAGCTCCGCCAGCGCCGCCATCGCCGACTTCGAGCTTTCTCGCCGTCCGATCCGGATCCGGCGCTACGGTGAGTTCCACGCGCGCCTAACGCCCGTTAGAGCTAGGTTAGATCCTAACCGTTAGATCGGGATCGAACGGTGTAGATTAGATCTAGTGTCGTGGGCGGATCCATTTTGGACCGTTAGATGCGGATCTAACGGCGTGGATTGACCGCGTTAACCCAAACGCGTGGTATCCAGATCCAATCTGGACCGTTGATTTTCAAATCAACGGCCGAGATTGTGCCACGTGTGCTTAGCCGCACCCACGCACGTGGGGAGCGTGTCTCTGACACGCGGGACCCGCGTGTCAGAGGGCCCACGTGTCAGCCGCAGCCACGCTGCGGCGTGAGACCGGGCCAAAGGTGGGGCCAACATGTCAGCGACACGTGGATTCGTGGACCGAGTCCACGGTAGACCCGAGCCGAGCGTGGACCACGTCCATGGATCACCGACGTCAACAGAGCCAATCGAGGCTGACACGTGTCCTGCCGACGAAATAATTAATTTCCGAAAAAGAAAATGATTTATTGATTTGAAATAATGATTTTAGATTTTGATTCAAACTTCAAACGCTTATAACTTTTGCGTTTCAACTCCGATTTGAGTGATTCAAATTTCTAAATTTGTATAAAATTGAGATCTACCTAAATATGAATTTTATTTAATTTTTGGACTAAAGTTTTTCTCTGTAAAATTATTTAATTGATTATTTGAACTTTAAATAATCATAACTTTTGCATCTTAACTCCAAATTTGATGATTCCAGTTTCTAAAAATTCATAAAATTATGTTCTTTCTGTTTATGGATTTTATTTGGATGTTTGGACACTTTTTGCCTATTGTTTATTCGTGTATTTGCTATTTGCACGCTTTACGAGTAGACGTTGAAGTGCTGGAAGGATTCGAAGGAGAAGTATTGACTCAGGATCCAACTCAAGACCAAGAACAAGTACTTTTTGAAGGCAAGTTGTGCTTTGACCATGTTGATCCTATTTCGAAATCTATTTTGATTTAACCTATTGCATGCTAGTTCAATTAGAAAATACTTTATTTAAATTTGGGGAATTAGATAAATACCAATTTGCTGTATGACACCTTGATTACTTAAGTATGTGCCATGACCCTTGTCACCCTAGTTGTGGTTTACTAGTTGGACATTATTAGCTTGCCAACATGGGTTTTAGACCGTCGTAGTAAACTGCTTAGACCTGCTACGTGCTCCTGACATGATTTTGGACAAACAAATGTTAATATTGACTTAATGATATATTGAACCTGTTTTGGAAAGGTATCATGTGATGTTGATGGCACGTGGTGCATGGTAATCAACTGGGGTTTGATAAATAGTTTTTCGACCGGGGCATGTGGCAAAAATAATCGGGTGGGCCAGTTGTGGCATTGGGAATGTTGGTTTGGTTCTTCGGGTAGTCTTTCCCTGGTCACCCTAAGGACTTAACCTTGCAAGCCTTTGAACTGGGTCTAACGTGCAACCACATGTCTGTAATGGGACGGACCTAGTTGACTAAGTTGCTAATAACGTACCTGTGGGACCTCAGGAGGTCAACTACACCCTTTGTGTAAGTTGTACGGGGAGCGCATCGGGGTGAGGCCAGTACCCATCTAACGGTTGATTGGCCTAGACTTCGCCTTAGCGAAGGGAAGGGTTAGTGCGCAATAACCGGGGAGGACCACTTGTATTGTTAGAAGTCTCCGAAAGACTTTGTTACGGGAACTCGCCTTTGTGGTGTTTGACTGTATCTTGTGGGTAAAGTGCATAACCTCTGCAGAGTTTGGAATCTATTCGAATAGCCGTGTCCGCGGTATTGGACATCGCTCCGGAATTACTGATCAAGGGTTAGATTTTCTCAAAAATAACTTTGGTTTGAAAGGTTGGGCTGGATTAATAATGAAGTTGATGGAAATGTGGTTTAGGATGGGAAAGATGTTTACTAAACTTCTTGAAAAGTTATTTATGCTTTACTTGTTTCTACTGCTTTCGAATCTACTTATGTTACTTGTCAAATGTCAAGCATCGCAAATATACCTTGAGCTATTCCTTTGTACCAAGCCATGCATATAGTATATTAGCTTGCATTCTGTGCATGACTTGCTGAGTACCAAGTACTCACCCTTGCCTCAATACAACACCAGTTGAAGAGGAGACTACACCAGCTTTGGAGGAGGAGCTCCAAGAGGATCCGTCTACTTAGGGAGCGAGCCCAGTCAGTTGCCTGTGGTATACTGGATGGCGCCACGAGTTTATTTGATTTTCCGCTGCTACTATTTCTTTTTTAATAAGTATCGCCCTGCGAGGCGTACATTTGTGGCTTGACCATAAGGTCGAGTAACCAGTTTGGTTATTTAAATAAAAGTACTTTATTAGCATCGAATGGTATGATTGTGATATTTACCGATGTTAAGACTGTGTGCACTAGCGCGTTCCTGGACTAGTGTTGAATACACAGAGGGTCCGGATTTGCAAATTCGGGGTCCCGACAGGTTCCGTACGTAAGACTTGAGAATTCCCATGTACCTCTCGAACGAGCACATGCTACGTAGGAACATGGGCCTGCACAACTTTATCTCCCTCACTATGTGAACAATGAGATGGACCATGACATCGAAAAATGACGGAGGGAAATACATCTCAAGATTACATATGGTCATTACCACCTTGTCCTGCAGAGCATCTAGTCCTTCGGGATCGATGACCTTCTGAGCAATTGTGTTAAAGAAATAACACAACCTTGTGATTTTCTCCCGGACCTTGGTCGGTAAGATGCTTCTCATTGCCACAGGGAGCATATGTGTCATAAGCACATAGCAATCATGAGACTTCATGCCATTTAAACTCAAGTCTTGCATTGAAACAAGCCTCTTCATATTGGATGAGTAACCGAACGGAACTTTAAAACCATCCAAGCACTGGCAAAGTTCAGTTCTCTCGGCTCTGGACAAAGTGTAGCAAGCAGGTTCGCAATAAGTTCGTCCTTTATCGGTCTCTTTCAGTGCTAACTCAGGCCTGATGCCCATATCAACCAAGTCAAGCTGTGAGTTGATACCATCCTTTGTTTTGCCCTTAATGTTCAGTAAGAGACCAATCAATCTATCACATACATTCTTCTCTACATGCATCACGTCGATGCAATGCCGAAATTGTAGGTGCTCCCAATAAGGTAGGTCCCAAAATTTTGATCTCTTCTTCCACATGCTCTTCTCGCAGGTCCTCAATTGACGTCCCTTTCCAAGAGCAACATCCAAGTTCTTAACCATATCATGAATATCCATCCCGCTAAAATGCTTTAGAGCTAATCCATCTTCAGTCGTTCTATCGATTTGTTTCTTCATCTTGCGGTATGGGTGCCTACGGTGACGCATGTACACGGTTTTGCATGAGTGATTCAGCCACACACTCTCAGTAGCATGCAAGCAGTGAGTGCAGGCTTTGGCTCCTTTTGTACTCTGCCCCGATAGGTTAGCAAGGGCAGGATAATCATTTTATGGTGCAGAACAATAGGCAATGCAAAGTGAAATACTCTCGTTTGTGAGCATCCCATACCTTTACCCAAGGAGCCCACAATGTGTTCAGATCTTCAACCAATGGTGCTAGGTACACATCAATATCGTTTCTAGGTTGCTTTGGGCCTTGAATGAGTATAGACAAAAAATATATACTTCCGCTTCATAGACAACCAAGGAGGAAGATTGTATATACAGAGATTCACAGGCCAAGTGCTATGACGGCTGCTCATGTTGCCAAAAGGATTCGTTCCGTCTGTACTCAATCCGAACCTTATTTTTCTCGGATCCGATGCAAATTCTTCAAACCCCCTATCGATGTTTCTCCACTTGGTGGAATCAGCAGGGTGTCTTATCATTTCATCATTCTTGCGCTCATCCGAGTGCCACCGAAGCAGTTTTGCCTCTTTTGGGTTCGAAAACAAATATTTCAGACGGGGGATTATATGCAGATACCACTCATCATCATCATCTGAACTATCTTTACGCTTGTACTGGCATGCATTGCATACTGGACATACATGCAAGTTTGGATACTCTTTGCGGTAGAGGATACAATCATTCGGACAGGCAGCTATTCTTTCTACTTCCAATCCTAAGGGAGAAAGAACCTTCTTGGCTTTGTAAGTGGTTGTTGGCAACTCATTTCCCTCCGAAATCATGTCCACTAACAGGCCCAACAGCGACGTGAAACTCTTGTCGGACCAACCGTTTGCTTGCCTTTAATTTCAGCAGTTCCAACACAGATGACAACCTTGTATATTTGGACTTGCAGCCCGGGAACAAAGGTTTCTCTGAGTCATCCATCAAATCCTGGAATTTTACTGTAACACCGCAGCATTTAGTATGCCCTGGATGTCAACAATCATAGTAGAAGTAGCAACTAAATACCACAATTAAAGACAAATTACAGCAATGGAACAAAGGCTTTAACCGAAAATGTCGGCAGCATCTCCTTTGTTTTTCCATGGTTCGGAGCAACAGCAAGATTATCACAAGATATATCATAATGAAAGACATCTAAAACAACAATAACAGGTGATATAGCAATAACTTAAGTCTAGAATAATGAATTCAACCACTTCATGAGCTATAACGAAGTAAATGATGTAATCAAGCACACAATCAAGTCATACTCCAAGTTTCATCGCACCAAACTTATTATCACAACACCGAATGGTAAAATTGTCTAAATGTGTGGAGTTATGTGAAGAAGTGTAGCTAAGCCCCTTTCCCGCATGTTGGTTTCATGGTACCTAAAAACATCATAAAACACAAGCGTGAGTTCATCACTCAGCAAGTATATTGCAATGGAACAAGGAAACAGTTTTCAATACCATCATCACTACATCTCATACTCAATATCATAATCATTTCATATTCACAATGTATATATGTCTTTAACATCATCATGTATGCAATGCAATGCACATGTCTCCTCGAAGCACATACCGGTATTGCCGAGTGCACACCTGTCGGCGCGCACCCTCTTTCCCCTTCCATCCAGTAGATGGAGGGTGCTTACTCTTACTAACTCGGTCCATACACAACCGTGGATGGGACTACGAGGTAGGTCTTTCGTGTTCACTATGTGTGAACACAGAGGCCCGCATCAGAATGGGGCGCCTCTTCCATTATGAATGCACATATGACATGAACATGTATAAACTTGCATAAACATTTAATACAACAATTTCATAACCAATATGTAACCACGTTCATCATATCATAAGCAAATATCAAGCATGGCAAGTTAACACATCATGTAGCCATATTGCACCTATGCAAGTCTAATAATCATCCAACACTCAAATCCATCCCAATACACTTGCCTTCAACCGTGAGCGACGGAGTGGCGAGTGGTTGAGGGAACTCTGGGGGTCACACCACCTACACATAGGTACAACACACTCAAAACTTGCCAACAAAAGAGTACAAAAACGCTCATCTACCCTGACTTCGCAAACTACTCCCAAAACCCGAAAACAGGGAATCTGTCCCGTCGGGACAACGGGCTTCCAACAAGCAGAACTTGAGTTCTAAAACTCCAAATCAAGTAAACGAGTACACTATCTTGAATATTAGGAAATTTCCTAGCTTTTTCTAAGTATTCGCGAAGACTGAATTGGCCTCTAAAATTGCCTAATCTATAGATGAACACGATCTATCCCAATCACATCACAGATTTGACAATGTTAGGTAAAACAGCCATAACTTTCAAACGGCTGGACGGAATTTAACGTTCTTAGTGTCCAATTAAATATAATTTAATTACGTACAACTTTAGTAACAGCCGACCGATCAGAAAACCCATCTAAAATTGCCAAAACTCGAACCCTAGGTTGGGGTGCAAATCTGTCCGAGGACAGAACGTGGGAGAGCATTTTAAAAATCCTATTCTCATCTAGGGACAGCACCTAAACATGGATATAAGGCATGAAATCTTACTTCTAACCAGCATCATAACCCTACCAAAGGATCTACCAATTCTTACCTCCCTCGAAGAACCGTTCGAACGACGAAACCTTCTCCTTCCGGTTCCCCGATCTCCTTCATCACGCCAAATCCGCCGGATCCTCTCGTCGCGAAGCTTCCCAACGGTGAGGGAAATGGATTGGAGGGGTGTGGTAGCAAGGGGTGGGGTTGGATCCCTCCTAGGGCCGGCTAGGAGAGGTGGGGAGGTGGAGGAGCAAGGGGGAGAGGGTGGAGGCGCAAGGAGGAGGGGTGGCGGCTAGGAGTGTGTAACACCCCAAAATTTTGCTTTTCTTAAATTCATGTGTGATTTGGCACTTTGGTGAATTTTTGGAATTTTCTGGAATTTATTTGGATTTATTTGGAATTTATTTGAATTTATTCCATTTTGAAATAATTAAAGAATTAAACTTTGCAAATAAAATTTTGTTGGAAATATTTTATTTGAGTCCAAAATGATCCAAAATATTTTCCAGAATTTTTCTGGAATTTTTCTGAGTCTTTTGCTATTTTTAATGAATTAAATGAATTACTGGGAATTATTTTAATTATTAAATCGCTGGAAATTCGAGTTGGGTCAAGTACTATTCATCCGACCGAGTCGGACTCGAGTCCGGCCCGAGCCACGTGACTTGATCAAACCACGTCCAAACCCTAACCGTTGTGGACCGTTGGATCAAGATCCAACGGTCAGGATTTCACCGTACCGGTTCGAGCCGCGTCCGACCCGAACACGGTTACGCCCGCGCGATCGTGGCCGTTGATCGTGCCACGTGTACGGCCCTCCGTCATCGTCTTCGTCCGAATCCGAGCCGGAGAGCGCCGCCGCGTAGCCGCCGCGTCCGATTAGGTTTCCGTTTTGTGCGCGCATGCCGAGGCCATTTAAGGCGTGGATCATCGCCCGAGGACAGCCGTTTGTGTGCGCACCTTTTCCCTCAAGTCTCCGAGCCCGAGGTGCCGCCGGCTAGTCGCAATCGCTCGCCGTAGTTGGATCACTCCTCCGCCGCGGTTATTGCCTTTTTCCGCCGCCGACAGCAGCCCTCCGCCGCGCCTGAGCCCGGATTCGAGACCCCTAGGTCAAGGCGCATCGGATTGGACCACGCGGCGGATTCGCCCCGAGGCGCCGTCCGTGTGTCGCCGTCCTCAAGTCGGCCAGATCCGTCCGACCAGCGCCGCCGCGATCCCGCGAGCTCCGTCAGCCGTCCGATTCCGATCGCACGCACGAGGTGAGGCCACGTAGCCCTTCTTGTTCCAACCCGTGATCTCGTATCACCCGTGGGATCTAGATCCTGCGGTCCAGGTTAGATCACGTGTTATAGATTGGATCCTTTAGCAGCCGTTAGATCTTGATCCTAGGGCCGAGATTGTGCCACGTGGCTCACCGAATCAAGACCGCGGCGCCAAGACGTGAGCCGCCGACATACGGGCCCGCATGTCGCTGACCGCGGCGCTATGGACCGGATCCACCGTGGACCTGCGTCGCCTGCGTGGACCCGATCCATGGACCGGACACGCGGCAAAGACTGAGTGGTGCCACGTGTCATCTTGGCGTCGACGCCGATGACGTCATCACGGGATCCGTTCGGTGATGACGTCAGCCGACCAATCATAGGATGACACGTGTCCTCGCTGACGCAATAATTAATTTCCGAAAAAGAAAATGATTTATTAATTCGGAATAATGATTTCAGATTTTGTTTCAAACTTCAAACGCTTATAACTTTTGCGTTTCAACTCCGATTTGAGTGATTCAAATTTCTAAATTTGTATAAAATTGAGATCTACCTAAATATGAATTTTATTTAATTTTTAGACTAAAGTTTTTCTCTATAAAATTATTTAATTGATTATTTAAACTTTAAATAATCATAACTTTTGCATTTTAACTCCAAATTTGATGATTCCAGTTTCTAAAAATTCATAAAATTATGTTCTCTCTGTTTATGGATTTTATTTGGATGTTTGGACACTTTTTGCCTATTGTTTATTTGTGTATTGCTATTTGCACGCTTTACGAGTAGACGTTGAAGTGCCGGAGGGATTCGAAGGAGAAGTATTGACTCAGGATCCAACTCAAGACCAAGAACAAGTGCTTTTTGAAGGCAAGTTGTGCTTTGACCACGTTGATCCTATTTTGAAACTTATTTTGATTTAACCTATTGCATGCTAGTTCAATTAGAAAATACTTTATTTAAATATGGGGGATTAGATAAATACCAATTTGCTGTATGACACCTTGATTATTTAAATATGTGCCATGACCCTTGTCACCCTAGTTGTGGATTACTAGTTGGACATTATTAAATCGCCAAGATGGGTTTTAGACCGTTGTAGTATCGCTTAGACACACTTTCGTGCTCATGACATGAATTTGGTCAATCAAATGTAAATATTGACTTAATTATATATTGAACATGTTTAGGAAATGTATCATGTGATGTTGATTGCAAGTTGTGCATGGTAATCAAGCGGGGTTTGATAAATAGTTTTCGCCGAGGCATGTGGCAAGAATGATCAGTGGGCGGTTGTGGCCTTTGGGAATGTTGTTTTGGTTCTTCGGGTAGACTTGCCCTGGTCACCCTAAGGACTTCACCTTGCAAGCCTTTGAACTGGGTCTAACGTGCAACCACATGTCCGTAATGGGACGGACCTAGTTGACTAAGTTGCTAATAACGCACTGTGGGACCTCAGGAGGTCAACTACACCCTTTGTGTAAGTTGTACGGGGGAGCGTACCGGGGCTGAGGCCAGGTACCCATCTAACGGTTGATTGGCCTAAACTTCGCCTTAGCTAAGGGAAGGGTTAGTGTGCAATAACCGGGTAGGACCACTTGTATTGTTAGAAGTTTTCGAAAGACTTTGTTACTGGGAACTCGCCTTTGTGGTGTTTGTTGTATCTTGTGGGTAAAGTGCATAACCTCTGCAGAGTGTAGAATCTATTCGAATAGCCGTGTCCGCGGTATTAGACATCGCTCGGGAATTACAGTCAAGGGTTAGATTTTCTCAAAAATAACTTGGGTTTGAAAGGTTGGGTTGGACTAATAATGATGTTGATGGAATTGTGGATTAGGATGGGAAAGTTGTTTATTAAACTTCTTGAAAAGTTATCTATGCTTTACTTGTTTCTACCGCTTTTGAATCTACTTATGATACTTGTTAAATGTCACATCGCAAAAATACCTTGAGCCACTCCTTTGTATTAAGCCATGCATGTAGTATATTAGCTGCATTCTGCATGACTTCTCGAGTACCAAGTACTCACCCTTGCCACAATACAACACAGTTGAAGAGGAGACTACACGGCTTTGGAGGAGGAGCTCCAAGAGGATCCGTCTACTTAGGAGCGAGCCCGGTCGGTTGCTGTGGTATCTTGGATGGCGCCAATGGGTTATTTGATTTTCCGCTGCTACTATTTCTCTCTTAATAAGTTTCGCCCTGCGAGGCGTACATTTGTGACTTGACCATAAGGTCGAGTAACCATTTTGGTTATTTAAATAAAAGTACTTTATTAGTATCGATTGGTATGATTGTGATATTTACCAATGTTAAGACTGTGTGCACTAGCGCGTTCCTGGACTAGTGCTGAATACACAGAGGGTCCGGATTTGCAAATTCGGGGTCCCGACAGAGTGGGAGGGGAGGAGGTGGGGGCACCCTAGGATTACGGGGGCGCTTGGGCAGGCTTTACTGCCCCCCCCCCATTTCCCCACATGGCCCAAAAGCCTCCCTCAATGGCCCAAATTGATCCCCTAAAGCCCAAACTAATCCCCCAAGGCCCAAACTCCACCAGAAGGGCCCAAACGCCCGGAAATGGCCCAAAAAAACATGATACAAAGTCGTACCTTACTACTGAAATCGAAAATGACTCATACCATCATTCCATAGTGTCACATTTACATACTCCTGCCCATCACGGTTCCCTTCTACATCCCGTAGCATCTGATCCAGATTGTCATCGGGAGAAATATCCTTATCGAAAGTATAGTCGATATCATCTGGTGTATTATTGACTTCGTCGACGATGCATTGACTAATTGATGCCTGCATAATCTGCTCTTCACCGTGACTGGTCCAACATGAATACCCCATTTTGAAACACCATAGAATCAAGTGTGCTTCGATTTGCGCTGGGTTTCGAAACATCCTCATATTCTCGCAGTCAATGCATGGACAAGACATAAATTCCACCCCCTTGTTCAACATATCTTCCTCTGTAGCTCTTCTAAAAGCGGAGACGCCATTAATGTACTCGGCGCTCGCACGGTTCTCAGCATACATCCAGCTTCGGTCCATCTGCGCTACGTATATAACATTATGTGTTAGATAATGCATGAAGTACACTTAAATAATGACAAAGATCAAATGGATTCTCTTTACATAGCTATCCCCATTTATATAACCTACAGTACAGAGAGAACAAATATTAATTAATGAAGTACACTTAAATGAAAACCATATTCTCCCTCTTTACATCATAGAGAACAAATATTAATTAATGGATGTACGCCAACATAGATCTAAAGAAACCATCTTCATTTCCAGATTTACAGAGCTAAATCTTAAATAGATTGCAAATTTGAACTAATTACAAACCTTGGATAACTTATAACATAAGTATCTACAATCACAACTCCAAATCTAGGGTCGCGTTCCACCAGATCGCCACTCAATATCACAGCCACCTCAAAAAATGGCTTGAAAACCCTAAAAATACAAAGGAGGTCGATCGGGCTGGGGGCCTCTTATTAAGCATCATCACAGACAATTATTAATAAACAACCGTCCATGATAGGGAAACATTTACATACGGTTTTTAACCACCAGCCGTCTGTGATGATATAATTTACAGACGGTTTTAAATAAAACCCGTCTATGATGTCGCAATAACAAATTGCAGACGGTTTTAACAAAACTGTCTATAATGAAGCCTGCACAAATTAAAAGGCGTCTCATGATTTCCCGTGAGCGCGCCTTTCCAACGATCAGAAATGCTTCGTCTTCATCACAATTAACTTCATCTTCATCTTCTCGGCCGGCTGCGGCCTATATATTCATCTTTGGCCTGGCGGCAGTACGCTCCACACATAGATATATCGATCACTCCATCCATGGCAGCTCTGCCTCCTTCCCCCGAGAGCTCTGCCTCATCCTCTGCCCCTCCATCACCCCCTCTGCCGCCATTCATATGCCAGTGCAATCCTCCCCCCTTTTCCCCGGGCAATGCCCAATATGCCACCTCTTTTCCCCGGAGGAGGAGGAGGTAGAGGAGGAGGACGAGGACAAGGAGGATAAGGACAAGGACGAGGACGATGAGGAGGAGGAGAGCTACCTCACCCCCTGGGGCCGCGGGAGCAGGACCTTGTCGGGACTCGAATTTGCAAATCCTGACCCTTTGTGTATTCAGCACTAGTCCAGGATCACGCTAGTGCACACAGTCTCAACATCGGTAAATATTACAATCATACACATCGATAGTAGTAAATTACTTTAATTGAAATAACCAAACTGGTTGCTCAACCTTATGGTCAAGTTACAAGAGTACGCCACACAGGGCAAAAATATATTAAGGAAATAAATTCCAGCGGAATAAGAGCATCAACGTGGCGCCATCCAGTATACCACAGGCAACTGACTGGGCTCGCTCCCTAGGTAGACGGCTCCTCCTTAAGTTCTTCCTCCAAAGCTGGTGTCGCTTCTCCTTCAACTGATATTGTATTGTACCAAGGCTGAGTACTTGGTACTCAGCAAGTCATGCACAGAATGCAAACTAATATTCTACATACATGGCTTAATACAAAAGATAGGCTAGCGGATACATTTGCAGTAAAACAGCATTTAACAAGTAGCATAAGTAGATTCGAAAGCAGTAAAAGTAAAGGTTATATCAATAACTTTCCCAGGAGTTAAGTAAACACTTTTCCATTCCTAATCCACATTTCCATCAACGTCATTATTTAACCCAACCAAACTTTCCAAGTCCAAGTTGTTTTCATGAAAGTCTAACCCTTGACTGTAATCCCCGAGCAATGTTCGGTGCCGCGAACACGGCTATTCGAATAGGTTTTTACACTCTGTAGAGGTTATGCACTTTGCCCATAAGATACAGTCAAACACCACAAAGGCGAGTGATCGTAACAAAGCATTTCAGAGACCACAAACTGCACAAGTGAACCTCTTCGGCTTTTGTCATACACCATCCCTTCCCTTGACAGAGGCGAAGTATGGGACCGACATACCGTTGGACGGGTACCATGCCATAGCGTTGGTACACTCCCCTTTCAAGCTACACAAAAGGTGTAGTTGACACCTCGAGGTAGCACATTCAAGTTATTAGTAACTTACTCAACTAGGTCTGTCCCATTACAGACATGTGGTTGCACGTTTGACTCAGATCAAAGGCTTGCAAGGTTAAGTCTTTAAGGTGACCAGGGCAAGACTACCCGTGTGACACTACGGGATGGTGTGACGTTATAAAATGTGAAATCGAAGGTTGAAACCTTATGGTATGAGGTTTATTTGCGTTTTCGGGCCGAATCCAGGAGTTTGGGCCTTTCCGGGGAAGTTTGGGCCTAAGGGAAAGGGTCGTGGGCTTAGGTGGGGAGGTGTTCGAGTCCATGTGGGAGTGGGAGACCAGCGTGGGCTGGTTGGTGCGCCTCCCCCAGCCCATATTTGTGCACCACCCCTGCCATGTGTGCCCCCCAATGCCCTAGCCACCCCTCACCTTCCCCCACCTCCCCTTGTGGTGCCTCCCTCCTCCTAGGCGTGCCCCATCCTCTCCATTGCACCACCTCTCCTCTCCTCTCCTCTCCACCACCCTTGCTGCCCCTAGGGGAGTTCTCCACCTCACCACCCCGCAGATCCGTCCATTGGAGCGCTTCGCGACGAGGAGATCCGGTGGATTTGGAGCGAGGAAGGAGATCGCACGAACCGGGAGGAGATCCGTTGGTTCTTCGTTCGTCGGGCGAAGGTATGGCCACGGGAATCCTTGGCGTTGGTCTAGGTACTGTTATAAGGGTCGATATCATGTTTTTAGATCAATTGGTGGTGCTGTAATTGGGTAGATTAGATGAAATCTATAGTTTGCCACGTTCTCTGTTTCGGGCAGAATGAGCAGTCGACCTAGGGTTTGAGATTTCGCCAATTTAGTGTCGGAATTTGGTCGTCCTCCTGTTGAAGAAGTTGTAGGTAATTGAAATACCTTTAATTGGACGTAAAGAATACTTAATTCCCATCAGCCGTTTGAAAGTTATGCTGGTTTTACCGAGCGTGTTCAAAACTATGACGAGATTGGAACAGATCACGGTATTCTATAGATTAAACCACATTAGAGGCCAAATCAGTTTTTCCGTATACTTAGAAAAAGTTATGAAATTTCCTAAGCTACGTGAGGATGTACTCGTTTAATGAATTTGGGGATTTATAACCCAAGTTATGCTCGTTGGAAGTCTGCTGTCCCGACAGGACAGAACCTCTTTTTTTTGGTTTTGCGAGTAGTTTGCGAAGTCGGGGTAGAAAAGTGTTTCTGTACTATTTTGGGGGCACGTTTTGAGTGTGTGGTATGTATGTGCAGGTGGTGTGACCCCGGGAGTGCCTTCATCCTCTCGCCAATCCGTCGCCCGAGGTTAAGGCAAGTGTATTGGAATGGGTATCGTTTAGATTGTTGCTAGACTTGATTAGATACAACTTGCTTTATGATATAATGCTAAGATTGATATTTGCCTATGACATGATAAACATGATTTCATATTGATTATGATTGTGTGGTATTTAATGATTATGCCAATATTTACATGTTTATGTCATATGTGTATTCATAATGGAAGAGGCATCCCATGCTGATGCAGGCCTCTGTGTTCACACGTAGTGAACACGAAAGACCTACCTCGTAGTCCCATCCACGGGTATGCATGGGAGCGAGTCAGTAAGAGTATGCACCCTCCATCTAGGGATGGAAGGGGAAGGGGGTGCACGCCGACGGGTGTGCACTCGGCAATACCGGTATGTGCTTCGTGGAGATATAAGCATTTGCATTGCATACATGATGATGATGAATTGAGTACAATGGTGATGAGACATGAGAATGATATGGTATTCGTGGTGTTGATCATGGTATTTAGTGATGGTAACATTAAATTGTTTTTATGGTCCATTGCAATATACTTGCTGAGTGATGAACTCACGCTTGTGTTTTATGTTGTTTTTTAGGTACCATGACACCGGCATGTGGGAAGGAGCAATAGCTACACATCTTCACGTAGTTCCAGCCACATTCACCATTTTTTAGTCATGATCATAATAAGTGCCATGAACTTGGTGTATGGAATAAATTAGTGTGCTTGTGATCCTCATTTGCGTAGCTATAGATTATGGAGTGGTTGGATTTGGTTTTATTGGCTTATATTGATGCTTTATCCATTATATATTGCTGCTTTAGATGTCTTGTGTTATGATATATATATATTGCCTTGATATTGCGATTGTTTCAATTCATGTTAAAACAAAGGAGATGCTGCCGAAATTTCGGTTTTTAGCATTTGTGCCTTTGCTGTAATTTGTCTTTATTTATGGTATTTAGGTGATGTTTAGTCTATGTTTGGTAGCATTTGGGCGTACTAGATGCCGGGGTGTTACAATTTGTATCAGAGCGGGCTGTAGGTCCTTGGAATGTGTATTTTTAGTGTCATACCTTACGTTACAACTAAAATGTGATGTGGAATAACTTAGAAACATGGCTTAGGTTTTAACTAAAACTTCATCATAGGATAGCAACATTAAAACTTGCAAAAGTGGAATAAGTAATTTAAAATTTGACACACTTGGTTGCACAGTAGGATGGGGTTTTGGTTCATCATTGCATTGCGCTCGATTATTTGATGAAGACTATGTCTATGATGATGTTTGATCTTTGTTCTTGATTATATGATGTTGTGCTTATGTTTATGTGATTGGATGGTTGTCTGTCTGTAGCAGCTATGCCGAGGGGTAGAGGCCATGGTCGGCGTGGCCGTGGAGGCCAGGGGTGAGGTTCTCAGGGAGTTGCTGAGTCTGTAGCTAAGGGTAGTGCTTCGCTCAATGCTAATGGGCTAGAGCAGGAGGAGCTCCAGGCGGCACAGTCCGGGGCTGAGGTACCCGCCGCCACTGCGGACTTAGTTCAGGCTCTGCAGAGGGAGGTTCAGGAGCTGCGCCAGCAGTTGCGGGCAACCCCTGCTGTTGTGCCTCCCCGTGCAGCGGCCCCAGTTGCTGCCCCCGCTGTGCCGGAGCCGAGGATGACTCTCAGGGAGTGGATGTCCCTCCGTCTTGACACTTTTGACGGAGCGGGCACGCCGGTCCAGTCCGCAGATTGGCTGTAGTACATGGAGCGGCAGTTTGAGGTCCTAGAGTTGACCTCGGTCCAGAGGGCTCGCTTTGTGTCCTTTTAGCTGAAGGGCCAAGCTGATATCTGGTGGGAGCGGGTTCTTGCTGCTAGAGCCCCCGCTCTTGGACCGGTCACCTGGTAGGACTTTGTGGCTCGCTTCCGAGCCAAGTTCTACCCAGAGTCTTTCCTTGAGAGGATGGAGCATACTCTGGTGACTCTTTCCAAGGGGAAGAGGTCGGTGGCAGAGTATGTGGTGGAGTTCAAGAGCGTGGTGCACTTCGTGCAAGCTGTGGCAGCCGACGACAGGGAGAAGGCGAGGAGGTTCCGTAGGGGCCTCAACCAAGAGTTCAGAGTTGTCATGGGGGCGACTGTCCCTCGTGACTTCTCCTCCGTGGTGGAGAAGGCGAAGGGCATGGAGCTCGAGCTGGAGCTCTCCAGGGTTAAGCAAAACCCTGGTGGTTCAGGGGTTCTAGCGGCCCTAGGCGGGGGCCAGAAGAGGACTTTTGGTGGAGGAGGTGGGTCTTCTCAATGACCCACCTTCAAGAAGTTCAAGGGGGGACAGGTTTCCTCCTCAGGGGCCAAAGGGAAGCCACCCTAGTTTACTTCGTCGCGGGTGGCTGTTCGTCCTGCGCCAGGGCAGGGCATGATCTGTTTCAAGTGCGGTGGTGGACACCGTGCTGTGGAGTGTGGTTGGTCCGGGGACTGCAACCACTGTTGCAAATCCGGTCATATGGGATGAGTCTGCCGGATGAATCCTGGTAGCCTCGTTAAGTGGGAGGCGGTGCCTTCTCCTCCCACTCCAGCGGCGTCTTCCAAGGGTTCGGTGCAGATGCTGGCGGCCCCTGCTCCCCCGTCGCCCTCTTTTTAGGCGCCCCCGGCGGCTTACTGGTGCCCGCAACCGATGGCTCCTCCCCAGTTGCTCACACCGCCCCCAGCTTTGTTGGGGCATCAGCCTTGTGTCGGGGCTCCCGCTGCCCCGGCACCACCAGGAGTGTACGCCTTGCCGACCGCCGAGTCATCCGGGCATCCAGAGGTGGTTTCAGGTACTTTGCTTTTGGATTCAGTTGATGCCTTTGTTTTTTTTATTCCGGAGCATCCTATTCTTTTGTGTCGTCTGAGTTTGCTAGTAGAGCTAAGTTGGGGATTCAGCGGATTTCTGAGTCTGTGATAGTCAGTTCTCCTAGGGGGTTGATTGCTAGTTCTTTGGTTTGCCCGGTTTGCACCATTGTCATTGATGATGAGGTTTTCTTTGCCAATCTTATGGTGATCCAATTCGCTCCTTTTAATTTCATTTTGGGCATGGACTGGTTGCATCAGTACCGTGCCAAGATCTGTTGCTTTTGGAGGACGGTTACCTTGCAGGCCCCGTCAGGGGTAGAGTTGACCTTTCAGGGTGGTATACCTTCCAGTTCCATCTTTGCTTTGGCTAGTCTGTGTTTTGGTCGCCGTTTGAGGCGGTTGGGTTTCTTGATGGCTATGTCAGAAAAGCCATCTTCTTCAGTTTCCATTGAGGAGATTCCTGTAGTGAAGGAGTTTGTTGATGTGTTCCCTGATGAGTTGCCTGGTTTACCTCCTGTGAGGAATGTGGAGTTTCGTATTGATCTTGTTCCCGGCACTCAACCTATTTCTATCTCTCCATACCGCTTGGCTCGTCCTTCTCAAGACGAGTTGAAAAAGAAATTGGAGGATCTGTTGGCCAAGGGTTTTATTCGGCGCAGTGTGTCACCTTGGGGAGCACCCGTCCTCTTCGTTTCGAAGAAGGATGGAAGTTGGCGTATGTGCATTGATTATCGTGCTCTTAATCAAGTGACAGTCAAGAACAAATATCCTTTGCCTCGCAATGAGGATCTGTTTGACCAACTGAAGGGAGCAAAGTTGTTCTCCAAGATTGATCTTCAGTCGGGGTACAATCAGATCCGTGTGAGGGAGCAGGACATTGAGAAGTCTGCTTTCTCCACTAGGTATGGGCATTATGAATTTAAAGTTATGTCTTTTGGACTAACTAATGCTCCTGCTGTTTTTATGGAGGCGATGAACAGTATGCTACACAAGTACCTTGATGAGTTTGTGGTAGTGTTCATCGATGACATTCTGGTTTACTCTAAATCAGAAGAGGAGCATGAGAGGCATTTGAGGCTTGTGCTGAGTACCTTGAGGAAGAATCAGTTCTTTGCTAAGCTGAAAAAGTGCGAGTTCTGGATTTCAGAAGTGGGTTTTCTTGGACACATCATCAATCCAGAGGGCATATCTGTAGATCCTAGCAAAGTCTCAACAGTTTTGGATTGGAAGAGGCCTTCCAATGTCAAAGAGGTGCGTAGTTTCCTTGGGTTGGCTGGCTACTATCGGCGTTTTGTGCAGGACTTCTCTATCATCGCCAAGCCACTTTCGCAGCTGACTCAGAAGGGTACGAAATTTCAGTGGACTGCAGAGTCTGAGCACAGTTTCTGCACTTTGAAGGAGAAGTTAGTGACAGCTCCTATTCTTACTCTTCCTGAGCCTTGGAAGCGCTTCACCGTTTATTCTGATGCTTCTCGTTTGGGACTTGGTTGTGTGCTTATGCAAGATGGCAAGGTGATTGCTTACGCATCGAGGCAGCTGAAAAAGCATGAGCAGAACTTTCCCACTCATGATCTTGAGCTAGCCGATGTGGTGTTTGCATTGAAGATATGGAGGCACTATCTGTATGGCAAGTCTTGTGATATCTTCACTAATCACAAGAGCCTCAAGTACATATTTACTCAGAAAGATTTGAACTTGAGGCAGAGGAGGTAGTTGGAATTGATAAAGGATTATGACCTCACTATCCAGTATCATCTGGGCAAGGTAGATGTGGTGGCTGACTCTCTCAGTCGCAAGATAATGCCCCCTGTCATTAATTGTCTTGTAGCTGATTTTGAGCGATTGGGAGTCTCATACTGCTTTGCGGGGACCGTGCAAGCTGAAACTCAATTGATTCTTGAGTCAGCGATCCCCGAGCGTGTGCGGGAGGCACAACAGCATGATCGTTTGCTCCAGCAGGTGAGGAAACGCCTTGAGGATGGCAAGTCTGGAGACTTTACCATTGATGATGCGGGAGCTTTGAGGTTTCAGGGTCGTTTGTGCGTACCTCAGAAATCCCAAGTGAAAGAGGATATTCTGAAAGAGGCTCATCGCACCCCGTACACGGTCAATCCTGGGGAGACCAAGATGTACAGGGATTTGAAAAAGTATTTCTGGTGGAAAAGGATGAGAGTGGATATTGCCAAGTATGTGGTGTCTTGTGGGATTTGTCAGAAGATCAAGGCCGAACAAAAGCGCCCTGCTGGGCTGTTGCAGCCATTGCAGATTCCTATGTGGCCATGGGATGACATCTCCATGGATTTTGTGGTTGGCCTACCTCGTACTCCATGAGGGAAGGATGTTGTTTGGGTTGTGGTGGACCGTCTTAGCAAGTCTGCACACTTTATGTAACACCCCATAAATCTAAACTGTCGTACAAGAAAAAAATTCGACAACATCTCCCCTAAAATTAGGACAAAACGGAAGCGACAACAAGATTCATAATAAACATTACAAACAGGAATAACATAAAAGCATCAATACTAGAGATAACAAGTCTAAATCAACCAGAAAACCAACCTAAACGTAAAACAGCTCCAAAGAGGACATCAACAGGTCTATGATTAATAAAATTTCAACAAGCTAATGAATTATTAAATGCACTAGTCCATGTGATTCGTGATGACCCCGGAGGGTTGAATGTGCTACTAAGCCCACCCTTCAAGCTTACGACTCGCGAGAACTACCTGAAAACAACAAAATAACAAGGGGTGAGATTGGGTAATCTCACAGAAGCGGAACAACTAATACAAATAAAACATCCACCATATATCTATCATTCCACATTCCTCATATACAATACCACATCAAAGAGTCCACATTCCTCATATACAATACCACATCAAAGAGTCCACATTCCTCATATACAATACCACATCAAAGAGTCCACACCACTTCAGTAAATGCATATGATTGATGCACATGCTTATGCCATGTTCCTCCTCACCGTGCCCTTTCTCAGGAACACACGGTGTTGTGACGGTCTTGATCGCGCCAAGGCGTCGACAAACTTCCAATGCATGATTATGCAGTTAATGCTTCATGCATGAATTCATTCATAACCCCTCCCACTGAGTCCACATGTTTGCATATCATCATATAGCATGGATAGAAAGCAAATATCATAGAGATGAAATGTTTAGACAATTCATCCGGTAAACAACATCATTCTTCACCTTACTCATGATTCATAGCTAAACCACAACATCACACTGCCAGTCAAGATATTGCAATCCTCAAAGCAAGTGATTAAACCATGTATGATTGCTGTAATTGGAGTTTATAGTGAAGGCGAAGCAAACAACAATGTATAGCTTAACAATACAACTACTTCCACTTGCCTTTACCGATGTGGACGATGAACCTAGTTATGCCCAGCAGTGGCACCACCTGAACAAACATTATTTCAGTACATAGCGACATCACAATTCAAGCACACGCTTCCTACTCTCCGTTCCCATTTAAACGCCAAAAACCCCGATCTGTACGAATCGAACAGCAGCACCCTCTCTTCCCAATTTCGTATCTTTTTTTATACTGTTCATAAAAATACAAAAAACTTACAGTAGCTATATATTGACGATATCTACAACTTTCATGAAGGTCACAAATTTCAATTCCACTGTTAAATATGCCTAAACAACCGTCCAACACAGTGGACGAAATCTGTTTCCAGATTCTGTTGGTCATCTTACAACAGCTATAACTCTCAGACCAACGCCCCAAAAATTCTGAAAAAATTACTGAAGCTAGGTCTCGACTTTATCTACAACTTTCTAGTTATAGGGTTTTGCAGGAAAAATCATCTATGCCATGTAAAACGCGAAACAATCCGCGCTGCACAATCTCCCCTTCCAAAAACAGCACCACGTGAACATCTACCCTTCTCCCCCATCAAGATCCATCCAAACCACTCACCACCAGATCTAATACACTCCTAATCCCTAGATAGAACAGGGGTAAAAGATTAGGAATTTTACCTTGAGTTCCCCCTTGCGAACCCACGAAGAACGCGCGACGATCCCCGTAACGGAAATCTGTTCGTCCTCCTCGCCTCCACGGATCCTCTTCTCGTTTTCTCCTTCGCGTTTCGTGGTGGATCTTGAGCCACCACGCAGGGGAGGAAGAGGAGAGGGTGGCGGCTGCTAGGGGGAGGAAGGGAGGCGCCTTAGGGTTTGGGGGGGAGGGGGCGCCACTTAAAGGGGGGTGGTGGGCCGGCCCACCAAGGCATGGGGAGGAGAGGGGGAAAAAGAAATTCCCGGCCCAGGCCCAGGTTGCCTCAGCCCAGTGGAAACTAGTCCAAAACTCCAATTTTTAATATTAAAACGCCGCATAATCTTCAATTATTTCATTCCCCGACAAAACCCTCTTTCTTTCCGGAACAACCAAGAAAGAAAACCCTAGGATCGCTCTCAAATTCTAGGGCATCACAATCTCCCCACCTTAAAAGGATTCGTCCCCGAATCTAAGACACACCAAAATCAACAACAAAGTCCCCAAGGGACAAAAGACTTCTTTGCAACACAAAACATTCACACAAAGACTCAAACCGGAATAAACGACAAGCGAGTTCTCAAAACCAACACTAGCGAGAAAATGTTGATTTAGCTCAACAGAGTGCAACCTCTCACGGTTCCACCTTCACTTCAATTCCCAAATAGACCATGAAAGAAAACGGTATCGCACTCCTTATTCCAACCACTCTCCAGAAGAAAACGGTACCAGTCTCTAGAACCCTCTTCATCTCCCACGCACAAACGTGTTTTCACACCACAATCCCTCTACTGTGGTTCGCCGTATTCAAGACGACGACAAACCAGGTGAGACATACACTCCAAGACCACCAGCTATTTGAACAAACGAGGTTAGAACCTTGCAAAAAAAAATTGATCTTCAACAAAAACCCAATACCCAACACTACAACCAAAAGGAAAGGCCTACTTTACAACCAGGGTCCTTAAACCCGCAAGAGACAGTAACAACCGAACAAAATCGCTATGGTTGACACAACCTCGCTCAACCTCAGCGACAGAAAGGTCCAATACACTCTGAAAAGGAAAACAATTACTAGCAACCACCAAGTGGTCCACTAATAATTTAAACAGCCCCACCTAGGTACACATCAATGACCCAATTCTCCAAGAAGGTTTGGATTGAGTCATACACAACCTTCCTTTACTCTTCACTTTTAAACTGTTTACGATCATCTACTAGCAACATCTAATATCTTATGTCATTACCAACCCACACTAAATTCCTCTTTCTTAGAAGGTTTCGCCCTCGCATTCTTCCTTTCAAAGAATCAGAACCAAGGGTAGAATCATTGAGGAAGCTCAACCAAGACCCATGATCCCCAAATGATTCACATCCAACAACTCGAACTCCAAAGTGCTAAAAGCCACTTTGGAAAAAAAATTCGGCAACAACCCAAGAGTACTCATTTTATTTTTTCCTAAGCCAAATGCAAAGAAAGCTCAGATCTCTTACACCACAACCAACATATCAGAAGATATTCGTTCTTACTTCCCGTACTAGAAGGCAATTGAAATCTCGATTCAGGACATGCATGCAGCTTTCCAAGAGCACTCCGGATTAGTCATATATCCATATATGACTTTCTCACCGACCTGGCTCAACGACTCTATCATTTAACATCTATAGACAATGTCATGTTTACTTTTCACCATTCATTCATCATGTAACAACACTATCGAATAGTCATTTACAAGACGACTTTTTCCTCTGTAACACATGAATAAAACTCGAATAACACCGAGGATTGCGCTAATTCATATAAACTATGTCGGCAGCATAGTTATTAGTAAGGCACCACATCATATCAAAACCCACCAATGATAGAAAGCTAAACTTGCAAAACATCGCATTTTAACCAAAATCAATATTTTGGAAAAGAACATCGACTCCAAAGTCAAACATCTGCACAAACAACCGCCACAATTTTTTTCTCGAAAGAAAGGGAAATTCATTCCCAAAAGAGAACTCTTCACTAACCAAATTCACTTATGAAACACTCATATAATCCACCTTTTTGAAGCACTCGCAAACGTCACACACATCATGCAAATAAATCCAACTCTAGTCAAAAAGAGTTACAAATTAAATCTCAAGAATTTCCAACACAACCCACTATGTCCATCTGCTTCCTTTAAAATTAATTCCAAAGATAATTCAGTGCGAACGCGAAGGGGCGCGATCCACTCAAAGACTTTTGGGTGTAAATCCATACTCATAGTGCAAACTAAACAAGTTAGCCAAATCCAAAGGTTGGCATTAATCACTACGAGTTTTAGGGAAACTCTGAAACACAATAGAAGAAACACTTCGACAAAAAGTATTCAACCAAAATAGCAACCAACCAAACCAGTCCAAAAGGTTTTAGACACAGGCTCAGGATGAAAGCCACCATATATAGTATTCCACTATACTTACCATTTAAGCATTCAATATACACTATTTACTCATCGAGAAGCCTCAATATAATTCAACCAAAAGCTACATAACCAATTCTTTCTCTAGTTACCTTTCCCAACATTTATAAATACAGTTTATGATGATTAACAAAACGTCTTCCATTCTATACTACCTCATCATGATCCCCACAGACAACACATCATATATCAATGTATTCTATATTTCAAACATAGTACTTCAACATATACTTAAGCATGATCAACGTATCAATTTTATACCATCCATACATCAACATCTTGACAATTAAAACTTGTTCAATCAATAAAATGACTTCAACCAATAAGTATTATCTCTACAAGATAAAATTCGTAAACAGGATTCTAAGACATGCATTCATTAAGGTTAAAATTTTGCATCATGATTGTTATCCAATGTTCATCCCATCACAACATGAACTCGACATAATTCCATAGTTTTACACTTTTCTCTATTGGATCAATGGTTTCCAACAATTAGCAACCCTACCAAGTCATCAATAACAACAAATGGGCATAAACATCAACCATCAACATTACTTTTGGCTACCCTATACATAGGTGATAACAAAATTACCACCACACAACATACTAGTAGGTTGCAACAACGTAAATAGCAACTCTAATCAACTTCCAAATTAAAGTCGCTAGTCAACACGGTTAAATTTTCTCTATTAATCCGTTAGATTAGAACATCTTTAAACAACCAGCAAAGTTTCTTTAACAATAACTTGATCTACCTCATCTTAATGTTCTAACCATGCATCGTGGTTTAAAACCTTAAACATTATCGGGGGTCATAAGCACTTTTAAAGCAAAGCAACGGATTATAAGCATGTACATTAACACATTTAATCATTCCCACTATGGGGTACTCTACATCACTAGAGGTTCATTTAATCTTAAGCTAATGGTAACAATTACACTTAATTGATTCAACTCGCAAATTAACTAAAGAGTACATCATTTCTATAAACCACATTGTTACACACTACATAACATGCTAAACAACAATTTTCACTTTTAACAAGTAATTTCAGTCAAACGAATACTTACTTTATTTGCAGCATTTTTCTTTTAATACTCAACCAAAACTCACAAAGAAGCTTGACTCTCAAAGTTGCAATAGGACATGACTCCAAAACACATTTCAATCTTAAAGACTCCCACCGGAGGGAACCAAGCGATCAAGTAAACCTTTACGAACAAAGGCACAAAACATAAATCGACACAACTTAACTTTTTACACACGCTTCAATAACTTCTTTTAAACTCAGAGCAATACACACAAGAACCAAAAGCTATACCTTTCTTTGCAAGGCAACCAACTAAGCAGTGTCAAAGTCAAAAGCGACCAAAGACGCCAAGAACACAAAACTCCCCTTCTTTGTCTTCACCCAAAGAAGACAAAACCAAGAAACACCGAAGGCACACTCATGAAAATCCAAATTCCAAACACTTTTCTTCTGATTTCAATCAACTAAAACCAAGAGAACCAACCAAGACCGACCGTCAGAACGATAAAGAACATCCGAAGGAATCTACCACCAATCTCTTCTATTTGACTTCAGTCCACTACCCGATCCACGACAGAAAGGGTAAGCACTCCTCCTACAGGGTTTAATAATTCTTTGGTGATGGCGTTAACCGGCCACACCGTCAAACCACACCCTTACTAACAACAAAAACAGGTGACCGAAACCCTTCGGCACCACAACTCCACTTCATCACAAATGAAGCAACTCAATCAAATCCATCATAAATATAGCATTATACAACATCAAAAGTAGCATTCAACATCAAAGCTTAGATACAATATTTAAACGGAAAGCAACGGTACCCATACCCTTTCCTACTGTGCATCCATGTGTGTCAGATTTTAAATTAGTGATTCCACTTACACAAGTTTGAATGTTGCTATCCTATGACAAAATTTTAGTTAAAACCTAGGCCATGTTTCGAAGTTATTCCACATCACATTTTAGTTGTATCCTATAGTATGACACTAAAAATACACATTCCAAGGACCTACAGCCCGCTCTGATACCAACTGTAACACCCCATAAATCTAAACTGTCGTACAAGAAAAAAATTCGACAGCATCTCCCCTAAAATTAGGACAAAACGGAAGCGACAACAAGATTCATAATAAACATTACAAACAGGAATAACATAAAAGCATGAATACTAGAGATAACAAGTCTAAATCAACCAGAAAACCAACCTAAACGTAAAACAGCTCCAAAGAGGACATCAACAGGTCTATGATTAATAAAATTTCAGCAAGCTAATGAATTATTAAATGCACTAGTCCATGTGATTCGTGATGACCCCGGAGGGTTGAATGTGCTACTAAGCCCACCCTTCAAGCTTATGACTCGCGAGTACTACCTGAAAATAACAAAATAACAAGGGGTGATATTGGGTAATCTCAGCAAGCGGAACAACTAATACAAATAAAACATCCACCATATATCTATCATTCCACATTCCTCATATACAATACCACATCAAAGAGTCCACATTCCTCATATACAATACCACATCAAAGAGTCCACACCACTTCAGTAAATGCATATGATTGATGCACATGCTTATGCCATGTTCCTCCTCACCGTGCCCTTTCTCAGGAACACACGGTGTTGTACTGCACGGTCTTGATCGCGCCAAGGCGTCGACAAACTTCCAATGCATGATTATGCAGTTAATGCTTCATGCATGAATTCATTCATAACCCCTCCCACTGAGTCCACATGTTTGCATATCATCATATAGCATGGATAGAAAGCAAATATCATAGAGATGAAATGTTTAGACAATTCATCCGGTAAACAACATCATTCTTCACCTTACTCATGATTCATAGCTAAACCACAACATCACACTGCCAGTCAAGATATTGCAATCCTCAAAGCAAGTGATTAAACCATGTATGATTGCTGTAATTGGAGTTTATAGTGAAGGCGAAGCAAACAACAATGTATAGCTTAACAATACAACTACCCAAGACCATTATCTCTGATCTGGATGCGAAATTTGTTTCCAAATTCTGGGAGAGTTTGCAGAGTGCTTTGTGTACGCAGCTTCGCCTTAGTACCACTTTCCACCCTCAGACGGATGGGCAGTTTGAGCGTACCATTTAGACTTTGGAGGACATGCTCAGGGCCTGTGTGATGGCATGGAAAGGTAGCTGGGAGTATTATTTGCCTCTAGCAGAGTTTGCTTATAATAACAGCTATCACTCCAGCATCCGGGCTGCTCCTTATGAAGTGTTGTATGGCCGGAAGTGCAGATAGCCGCTTTGTTGGGATGCTGTGGGCGAGAGAGTAGTTCTTGGATTGGACTGGGTTCAGCAGACTGTTGATCGCGTGGCGGAGGTATGGCAGAATCTTCTTGCAGCGTAGAACAGACAGAAAAGTTATGCTAATGTGAGGAGGCGAGATTTGGAGTTTGAAGTGGGTGATAGGGTGCTCTTGCGAGTATCTCCCACCAAGGGTGTGCTGTGTTTTGGCACAAGAGGAAAGCTTATTCCGAGGTTTGTTGGGCCGTTTCCTATCTTAGCTCGAGTCGGTAAGTTGGCTTTCCGCTTGGAGCTACCGGAGTCAATGCAAGTAGTGCATAATGTGTTCCATGTTTCGATGCTGAGAAAGTACTTGCATGATCCGGAGTTGGTGGTTCCGTTGGAACCATTAGAGCTTGAGCAGGACCTCACCTTCGAGTCCCGTCTTGTGAAAATTCTGGGGACTTCGAAGCGAGTGATGAAGAACAGGACGCTCAAGTTTGTCAAAGTCCTGTGGTCACATCAGACTGAGAGAGAAGCGACTTGGGAGCTGGAGTCTCGCATGCGCGAGAAGTACCCCGAGCTTTTCGCCTCAGGTATGAGATGTGAAACTAGCTATCTTTTGCTTGGTGATGTTTGCTAGGCTTAGTGGCGTGTCTAGGATTCGGGGTCAAATCCTATTGAAGGGGGGAGAATGTGACGCTATGGGATGGTGTGACGTTATAAAATGTGAAATCAAAGGTTGAAACCTTATGGTATGAGGTTTATTTGCGTTTTCAGGCCGAATCCGGGAGTTTGGGCCTTTCCGGGGAAGTTTGGGCCTAAGGGAAAGGGTCGTGGGCTTAGGTGGGGAGGTGTTCGAGTCCATGTGGGAGTGGGAGACCAGGGTGGGCTGGTTGGTGCACCTCCCCCAGCCCATATTTGCGCCCCACCCCTGCAATGTCTGCCCCCCAATGCCCTAGCCGCCCCTCACCTTCCCCCACCTCCCCTTGTGGCGCCTCCCACCTCCTAGCCGCCCCCCATCCTCTCCATTGCACCACCTCTCCTATCATCTCCTCTCCTCTCCACCACCCTTGCTACCCCAATGGGAGTTCTCCACCTCACCACCCTGCAGATCCGTCCTTGGAGTGCTCCGCGACGAGGAGATCCGGTGGATTTGGAGCGAGGAAGGAGATCGCGCTAACCGGGAGGAGATCCGTTGGTTCTTCGTTCGTCGGGCGAAGGTATGGCCACAGGAATCCTTGGGGTTGGTCTAGGTACTGTTCTAAGGGTTGATATCATATTTTTAGATCAATTCGTGGTGCTTTAATTGGGTAGATCCACGTTATCTGTTTCGGGCAGAATGAGCAATCGATCTAGGGTTTGAGATTTCGCCAATTTAGATTCAGAATTTTGTCGTCTTCCTGTTGAAGAAGTTGTCGGTAATTGAAATACCTTTAATTGAACATAAAGAATCCTTAATTCCGATCAGCCGTTTGAAAGTTATGCTCATTTTACCGAGCGTGTTCAAAACTGTGACGAGATTGGAACAGATCACGGTATTCTGTAGATTAAATCACTTTAGAGGCCGAATCAGTTTTTCCGTATACTTAGAAAAAGTTAGGAAATTTTCTAAGATACACGAGGATGTACTCATTTAATCAATTTGGAGTTTTAGAACTCAAGTTATGCTCGTTGGAAGTCTGCTGTCCCGATGGGACAGAACCTCTGTTTTTGGGTTTTGCGAGTAGTTTGCGAAGTCGGGGTAGAAGAGTGTTTGCGTACTGTTTTGGGTGCACGTTTTGAGTGTGTGGTATGTATGTGCAGGTGGTGTGACCCCGGGAGTGCCCTCATCCTCTCGCCAATCCGTCACCCGAGGTTAAGGCAAGTGTATTGGAATGGGTATCGTTTAGATTGTTGCTAGACTTGATTAGATACAACTTGCTTTATGATATGATGCTAAGATTGATGTTTGCCTATGACATGATGAACATGATTTCATATTGATTATGATTGTGTGGTATTTAATGTTTATGCCAATATTTACATGTTTATGTCATATGTGCATTCATAATGGAAGAGGCGTCCCATGCTGATGCGTGCCTCTGTGTTCACACGTAGTGAACATGAAAGACCTACCTCATAGTCCCATCCATGGGTGTTCATGGGAGCGAGTCAGTAAGAGTAGGCGCACTCCATCTACGGGATGGAAGGGGAAGGGGGTGCACGCCGACGGGTGTGCACTCGGCAATACCGGTATGTGCTTCGTGGAGATATGAGCATTTGCATTGCATACATGATGATGATGATGAAATGAGTACAACGATGATGAGACATGAGAATGATATGGTATTCATGTTGTTGATCATGGTATTTAGTGATGGTAACATTAAATTGTTTTTATGGTCCTTTGCAATATACTTGCTGAGTGATGAACTCACGCTTGTGTTTTATATTGTTTTTTAGGTACCATGACACCGGCATGTGGGAAGGGGCAATAGCTACACATCTTCACGTAGTTCCAGCCACATTCACCATTTTTTAGTCATGATCATAATAAGTGCCATGAACTTGGTGTATGGATAAATTAGTGTGCTTGTGATCCTTATTTGCATAGCTATAGATTATGGAGTGGTTGGATTTGGTTTTATTGGCTTATATTGATGCTTTATCCATTATATATTGCTTCTTTAGATGTCTTGTGTTATGATATATATATTTCCTTGATATTGCTATTGTTTCAATTCATGTTAAAACAAAGGAGATGCTGCCGAAATTTCGGTTTTTAGCATTTGTCCCATTGCTGTAATTTGTCTTTATTTATTGTATTTAGGTGATGTTTAGTCTATGTTTGGTAGCATTCGGGCGTACTAGATGCCGGGGTGTTACAACCCGAAGAACCAAAACGACATCCCTGGTGCCACTCATGGGCCACCATTTCATTCTTGCCACTTACCCCGGTCCA
This sequence comes from Rhipidocladum racemiflorum, assembly GCA_036346355.1. Taxonomy (NCBI): domain Eukaryota; kingdom Viridiplantae; phylum Streptophyta; class Magnoliopsida; order Poales; family Poaceae; genus Rhipidocladum; species Rhipidocladum racemiflorum. The sequence goes on from CM070579.1 coordinate 42,437,219, forward strand.
AATCTATTTATCAAACCCAATTGATTACCATGCACCACGTGCCAGTAACACCATCACAACACATGATACTTCTCCAAAACAGGTTCAATATCTCATTAAGTCAATATTAACATTTGATTGTCCAATATCATGTAGTGTGCACGTAGCAGGTCTAAGCAATATACTGCAAAGATCTAAATACCCAATGTTGGCAATTCACTAATGTCCAACTATATAAATTCCACAACTAGGGTGGTGATGAGGACATCACTCCTATGCATACGACCGAGCCTCCTCCAGTTGTGATGCAAGGACCCATCACAAGAGCACGAGCACGGCAATTGAATCAACAGGTGAGCTCGTTCCTAAGTGCCCGTGCAGATACTTGTGAGGATGGTATGCTACCTAATGATATTATTGATTATCTTGTACTTAGGAACATTGGAGAGGACCATGAAGGCCTTGGAAACCAGCAAGGACCAGGAGGGAGGCAAGGAGGGTGTCCAAGTCAAGTTGGAGGTTCAATTCATCTCGGAGTCGACTACCTCGGCCACCAGGAGCAGCGTTCACTAAAATCGTCGCCCAGGCCACAAACGGGCTCCGATTTTGATGATCCACATATGCATCGAAAGCTAAGGAGATAAACTTTACAATGGCACCAGTTTCAGGTCATTTGGACTTCGGAGTCGATGGGAATTTACATTGCAAGCGGGCGGACAGAATCTGTCCCAGGGTGCTGCGTCACCAATTTGGGCCGTTGGCCCAGGTATCGTGTTGGAGTCCATCACAGACACGTCTAGGGTTTCTAGGATGTCCCCTAGCCTTTATATCCAGTAGCCACCGCTAGGGTTTGATTTGGGGGTTTTGCTTAGATTAATTCTGTCTTTGAATAGTGTTGCCGTTCATCGGTTTGTGAGACCCCAACTCGTGAGCTTCATCCTCAATTTCAAATTCAGTTGCATCTTTCTTGTTCTTGCTTGTGTTCTCGATTCATTGGCAGGGATTAGCCTTCGTGGCGAGGTCAACCGGGCAGCGCACGGTTGATAACCAGAGGACGCGTGGTGCTGTGATTGCAGGGGTCAATCAAGAAGCCGGATCGTGTCTGTCTCGCGCCGCCTAATCGACTTATCCTCCACCTGACGGAAGTTCGGGCATCCCCCCTACACCCCATCAAGTGGTATCAGAGCAAGGTTTACCGTCAGGTTCGCCTTCTCCCCGTAGTTTGATTTAGTTTTGCGTTCATCCTATAGTCCACGAAAAAGCCAAAAAAATGCAGTTCATAGTCTACCATACCTAGAACCACGCCTAGCCTTTGCACAATTTCGGTTTTAGAGTCCGTAGTACTGAGTTTGTGTCCAGAATCGAGTCGTGTTGCTGGTTTAGATCGTGGTCTTAATTTAGTCGTGTTTCACCTCCGCTGCATCCCATATCCTACACCGATCCAGTCACCAATCGCTATTTGAGTCCTTGTTGGAATCGGATTGTTTTGTGGTTTTCCTCAGTTTCGGAGTCCTAGTTGTGTTAGAGTTTCTCCTTCATAAACCCTAACCACCCCCACCTCCTGTTAGCCATATCGCCACCCCTCATCACAGAACCTGCCAAAACAGATCATCGCGTTCATATCCACTCCATACGCCCTTGAGTTTGGAGAGGCGCCGCCTAGAAAACCCTGATTCGGAGTCCTTCCGTAAAACGGCCATAACTTTCGCATACGGACTCGGAATTAGGCGATTTTTTTTTCACGGATATCTACAGAAAATTTTACATCCGATTCTCCCCGACTTTGTCCAGTTCGTCGAAATTATTTTTACGAAATTCCCTCGGGAAGATTGAGTTTTCGGCCGCCGAAGTTTGAGCACGCTTTTCGGAAAACACTTCTTATTTCATATCTGTTTCATCTTACATCTGTTCAGGCTAAAAATTTGTGTACTATCTACCTTTGTGCTCCTGATCCTAGGAAAAATATCAGAAAAATCAAAGAAAAATAAAAAAAAAATTGTGAAAGAGGCATAGAGCCAAAAAAAAGGCAGGAGCAAAGGTAGGTGTTTTTACCATGCCTGATAGAAGTGTTTGATACGGTTCTGATATCTGTTCATATACTCTGACGCCTTGTTGCTTGTCTCTACTTATTCCTTATTTTCTGCCGCAGCTAGACTAAGGCCACATTTAGACCAGCAACTAGGGCAAGTACTTTTGGACATTTATTCAGCATTACTATCTGTTACTGCAATTGTGTGCCACCAATTCATATAACCTTCCTACAGCTCCACATATACATCCTTCTCGACAAGACAAAGTTATTGACCCTTGCAATCGCTTCATCACACCCTCACGGTGTCACGAACCCGACCACGGTTGCGTCCCTCGTGTTGGTAAGCAGGGTAAGAACTTGGTAAGATTGCTTGAGAGCGTGAGATCCCACCTAGTAGTTCATAGGGCTCATAATACTTGTGTTTGTGTTTCCTTCTGTCCTTTCTGCGCTAACCATGGCGGTGGCAAGAAGGGCGAGAACGAGGATGATGATGTTACCATCGAAAGACTGTGTCCTTCATTGAGTTGTCGACCATCTTTGGGCCGAGATAAAAATGATGTTCAAGGAGCATGCCATGACGATTTAACAAGACCCTTGAGAGCATCGATCGGCCAATTTCCACCCTCACCGAGAGGATGGATGTCGATTTAAAAACGCCCAAATGACCATTAATGGAGGTGCAACCGTCAACAACGGCGCCAACCACGACAACAACGACCACGATGAGGATGGTGATTTTGAGGAAGATGAAGATGAGCAGCAACGTGCCGCCAGGGAGCGTGCTGCTCAACGGGACGCCCGTCTGCATGACCGTCTTCACCGCAACCATCACGGTATGGGAGGTAATAACCAGAACCGCAATGATGATCCTTTCGTTAAGGTAAAATTCACCATCCCTTCCTTTTCTGGAGCTTATGATGCTGATGCTTACTTAGATTGGGAGATGACTGTTGAGAAGAAATTTAACTCCCATCTAGTTCCCGAGATTCATAGGGTTAGACAAGCCACTAGTGAATTTAAAGATTTTGCTATAATCTGGTGGAATGAACTAGTAAATGCCCGCTTACAACCTGATAAGAATGAAATTGGGAGATGAATGGAAAACAGCTTTTAAAACCAAGTTTGGATTGTATGAGTGGTTAGTCATGCCTTTTGGTTTAACTAATGCACCGAGCACCTTCATGCGCTTAATGAACGAGGTTTTACGAGCTTTCATTGGGAAATTTGTGGTGGTTTATTTCGATGATATATTGATTTACAGCAAGTCATTGCATGAACATCTTGATCATCTACATGCTGTTTTTGATGCTTTGCGTGCTGCACGTTTATTTGGTAACCTCGAGAAGTGCACTTTTTGCACCGAACGAGTATCGTTTCTTGGCTATGTTGTGACTCCGCAGGGAATTGAGGTTGATGAAGCCAAGGTGCACGCGATTAAGAGTTGGCCAACGCCCACGACGATTTCACAAGTGCGGAGCTTCCATGGACTTGCCGGATTTTACCGCCGCTTTGTGAAGGATTTCAGCACCATTGCAGCTCCATTGAATGAATTGACGAAGACGGCAGATGTGTTCCATTGGGGGCAAGCACAGGAGAATGCCTTCAACCTTTTGAAAGATAAGCTTACTAATGCACCTTTACTCCAACTTCAAGATTTTAATAAGACCTTTGAGCTTGAATGTGATGCTAGTGGGATTGGAATTGGTGGTGTTTTGATGCAAGATAGAAAACATGTTGCTTATTTTAGCGAAAAATTGAGTGGTCCTGTTTTGAATTATTCCACGTATGATAAAGAATTGTATGCTCTTGTGCGATCTTTAGAAACGTGGCAACATTATCTTTGGCCCAAAGAATTTGTTATTCATTCTGATCATGAGTCGCTAAAACATATTCGCAGTCAAGTGAAACTGAATCGTAGACATGCTAAATGGGTTGAATTTATTGATTCTTTTCCTTATGTTATCAAACACAAGAAAGGGAAGGATAATGTGATTGCTGATGCCTTGTCTAGGAGATATACCATGTTGTCCCAACTTGATTGTCGTATATTTGGATTGGAATCAATTAAAGAACAATATGCTCATGATGATGACTTTAAAGATGTCTTGCTGCATTGCAAAGAGGGAAGAACATGGGACAAATATGTGATAAACGATGGATTTGTGTTTAGAGCTAACCGCCTATGTATTCCAGTTGGATCCGTTCGTTTTCTTTTGATACAGGAGGCCCATGGAGGTGTGAGGACCCCTCTTCCTATACCATACTGTACGCCGTCTACTGTGGCGTATAGCACCGTATAGCAACAGAAGCCTCGACACCGAAAATCTGAATCTAAAAAAAATTCGATCGACGGGATCGAACCCTTAGCTTCAGACCCGGTGCCTGTACGCATCCGATACCGGTTCCCTGGATCAGTAGCCCAGTATCACGTACCAACAACACGAGTATCAATGCACAAAGTAATGAACTAAAGTTAAATTACATAGCTGGGTGTAAATCTTGTACATACACATTACAAAATCCAAAAGTGGAATAATAGCGGAAGCAAAAGAAACACTAAACCAGGTACTGGCCTCGACAACCCCACAAAGCTCGACCGGATGAAGGACCACAACCGCCGCACAGCTCGCAAAACAGAGGACCACCTGAGCCATCCGGATCACCATCGGAACCATCCCCTGAGACAAGGTTAGTAAACAACAGCAAAGCAACGGTGAGTACACGTATGTACTCGCAAGTCTTTAGTGTATGGAAATATAGTTAAATGCAGGCTATTTCAACAGGAATAAGCTTCTATACTAGGTTGATTGCATAAAGCAGCATTTATTTGTAAACAACATTTAACAACCGATAGCATTAGTAATTGAAAGAGCATTTGACATAAAACATATTTCACAGTATATGTATAATGTATATTATCCCAACCGGTTCGCCATTCCCGCTCGAATGCAACCGATGGGCTAGATTGTCGACTCTATCCATCAAACACTTCCTTTCCGTTCGAGACTCACACTTTTTCAGAAGAAGACACAAAACCAAACTTCTATACTCTCCGTACTTATCTGGGCTAGATGCTCTTAACCGTGAGCACGGCTAATCGATTAGTTTTACTTAACACTTCTGCAGAAGTTGCACACATTCCCCACATGGGTCTATCTAGCAAGCGTGTTGCCACGACGCGCGATACTTTTCAGTACCCGACTCTTGCAGATTGACCGTGCCGTTCCCATCATCGGTGTCAGCCAGACATCAGCACAATAGCGTGATCCCACCCTGGTGGATTTAGGCGGCCGTACGCTGCAGCGTAACACGGGGTATCCCTTGCCCCGGGCCCTATTACCCCACGAGTGGCACTATTGTTGCAGCGGGAACCCACAACACCCCCTTCTTCTGTCCAATGGATGACAGAAGTCCCTTCCGAGAACCCGCTTGATTCTGAGACACATCAACTGCACAAGTTCTCATCTTGCTCTTCGGCCTACCAACAAATCTGGCTATCCCCCGAAGTCAGGTACATAGGCATTCTGCCCTAGTTCAATTCATGTGGTTGCGCGAGACTCTCCCAGCATTAACTTTGAGTTCGGTCCTTATATTTTTGTTGACTCGGGCAAGGACTCCAATCCTAACCACACCATCACCTTCACATTCTATACCTCCTCCCCGAGTCATTTACACCACTCATTTTTATCAATTAACTATTAACCATTTTGACTCAATTCATTTTGAAATCATATTTTGATTGATGAGTGTAACTGCCAAGGACTAGACTCAAATCTATTGCATTGACTAAGCATATGCATTTATTAACATTTTATACCCAAGTGACATTTATTAAGTTGCCTAACCTCTACTAGGGCTATCAATGTGACCATGGGAAATAGATTAAGGAAAACCACCAATTTGGGTTATATCTACCATTCCCACAAACTAGCACATTTACTGAAATTAAACGCATGCATATAGTTTGATAAATCAAAGTAAACATCGTAAAATATTGGATCAAGATGATCAAAGGAGGTGCTTGCCCGTCTGCTGATGCTCTGATGGATCCGGGACGAACTCAGGATTGTTCGAGGCGACTCCGGACTCACTCGTCTCTAATCGAATAAAAACATCAAAAACAGCGAACAGAGAAATAAATTAGCAAAAAGTGACTTTAGAAGCATAAACACCAACTTAACATCAAATAGAACTCATCTAGACACTAAGAAAGCAAAGAAACGAAACAAGCGAGAAAAATGGCGAAATCGCGATTCGAAACGGCGATTTCGGCGAATTTCTCGTTAACTTGAACAAAATGCGCAAAATAATTTAAAATTCAACTAAATTTTGTTAAACACCTAGAATTAGGTATAATACACCTAATGGAACTTACGGGAACTCGTTTGGATTTAAAACGAACAAACGGAAGCCAAAACAGTGAAAATCAATACACAAAATGCTGAAAAATCAGAAAAAAGAAAAACGGCACTATTCACCGTAACGTAAGAGCCATTTCTGTCCAGAATCCATTCGAACGACTTGCGACCGATTCCAGCGACTCTACTAGGTACTTTAGCATGTCTAGGACCTATCTGGACCTTGCCCCTTGAAAATTCACTTAATTTGCATCGAAATCCAATCGAAAGCGCAAATTAAGCCGAGGTTTACGCCTCGATTCGCACAGGGTCCGAAAACGGCTCAAACTCGATTCCACTTGCGGGAGGAGCACGTTTTCGACTCTACTAAGTCTAAATGACCCTAAATGACTCATTCCGATAGCTAACTGGCGAAGAAACCCCTAAATGTGGAATATGGCCAAAATGGCTATTTTGCTCGAAAACGAGCAATCTCGCCCAAAAGGGCCGTTTTGAGCTGAAATGCCGCGAGACTTGTTTTAAGCCCTCAGCTAGTTGCTTAGGGATACTTATGACCTATCGGAGCCATTCCCCAGCATGGATGACTTAATCTTCTCTGACTTTTGATCAATTGCCCGCTTAACTCCGGTAATTACCCGAGAAACGGCAAAAGTCCGAAAAGTGACTTGAATGCGATCCAAAACACGCGGGAAGCATGCTATCGACCTTAGTGACCTTAAACGAAGCTAAACAAAGCTAAATGCCTTAAACGGCTTGTGAGGCCTATAATTACTAAAATAAAATGCAAATCTAGCGATTCTAACTGCTTTTCTAGCCTCTAAGGGGACTAATGGTAAAGTCAATACATGCCTCGAAGCTCTAGGATTTTATGAAATAAAAATAAATTAAAAGAGACCTAGAGCTAACAACTTGTAGCAGGTTTTGACGAAACTTAATTTCGACTCTTCTGATCGCAACCAGGGCTATCAGAAGAGCTAATGGAGCTATCGTTATACGCTATGGACCTTCGGTCCATTGTAAAAATAGTTAACACCTAAATGAATAAAATAAATTTCGGCTTAGCGAAATTGAATTCCGATTCCTCCGGTAGCGACTCTAGCCACCAGAACTGCTATAGGAAAAATCTATACATGCTATGCACCACTAGACCTCCGATAAATCGAAGACCTAGCGATGGACTTGAGCGAATACGAGGGTGACTAAAAGCTAGGTCGGCTATAGGATTAAATGAGCCTAACGATGATCTGAGTCTAGATTCTAAAGCACAATTGCCATGCGACGTGTCTAACACATGGAACCTAGTTTTGACCTAGGCTAGGGTTTGAGGGACATGATGAAATGCGGAGCTACAGGAGGGGAAACTCGTAGCTACGCGACGAGGGACGTCCCGGGAGCCGAGAAATCAAGTCAGATCGCAAAAGCACCACGGGAACTCCAAGAGACATCGATGAATCTCGATGGAATACTCACTTGAAGGGGTTGAGAAGATGGGGAACGCGATGAGGACGCTGATTCCTGCCTCCGGATCGATTTTAAATCGGTCGGATCGCCTCCAATCCGCGGATTTGGGTGTCTTCTTCTTCTCTTTCTCCTTCTCCTTGCTCAAGACGTGTGGGAGGTGGGGAAATGAGGAAGTGGCTGGTTGGAGGCTTGGAGATGGCTTAAAACACATGTGGGCACTATGCACTTATGGAGGGCATTTTGGTCCAATGCCAAAACTTGAAGATTCAAACATCTAAAGCTGATTTTGAATACTTCTAAGATATTTTGGATAGTTTTTTAGTACTTTTAGACATTTAATTTCCTAAATTTCCAATTTGTCCAAAAGGACAATTACGAACCGCAATTGAACTCGATTTGATTTTGAGTTTAATTAAGTTAAAGGGTTCTTTTGGATCCCAGTCGAGTCTACTCAGCTCAAAATACAGAAACACACAAGAACAGTGTATTATTGAACAGTGTTTGAGTACAAATGTACAGTGACTCGAGTATAGAAATACTCGGGATATTACAGTCTACCCCCCTTACAAAAATCTCGTCCTCGAGATTGCTAACGCTCTCGAAGGAAGTCGGGTACTCATTTGGATATGATCTTGACGTTCCCACGTGGCTTCATCTTCTGAATGGTTGCTCCACTGGACCCTAAGCATCTTGATAACCTGACTGCGAGTGTGACGCTCATCTGTCTCGAGAATACGGACTGGATACTCTCGATACGAAAGATCAGGTTGCAGATCAAGATGGTACAATTGAGTAACCTCTGATGGAGTGCGAAGACTCTTCTTCAGCTGGGATACGTGGAATACATCGTGAACGTCCGAAAGATGTGGTGGTAGCTCAAGTCGATAAGCTACAACACCAACCTTCTCGAGAATCTGGAACGGACCGATGTATCGCGGAGCTAGCTTCCCGCGGACTTGAAATCTGCGAGTGCCGCGGAGTGGTGAGACCTTGAGGTAGACAAAGTCACCCACCTCAAAGCTCAACTCGCGGCGACGGCGATCAGCGTAGCTCTTCCGAGGACCGAGCTTCTTCCGGTCTCGAATCAAGCTAACTTGCCTTTCAGTCTCTTCAATCATAGCTGGTCCGAAGAATTGCCTCTCACCAACCTCGGACCAAAATAAGGGCGTTCTGCACTTCTTGCCATAAAGAGCCTCGAATGGCGACATCTGAAGGCTGATTTGGTGACTGTTGTTGTAGGAGAACTCGGCGAAGGGCAAGCATTTCTCCCACGACTTGCTGTAGCACAGTACACAAGCCCTCAACATGTCTTCTAGGATTTGATTTGCCCTTTCCGTCTGTCCATCAGTCTGGGGATGGTAAGTAGTGCTGAAAGATAGCCTGGTGCCAAGAATAGACTGCAAACTTTCCCAAAATCTGGAAGTGAACTGCGAACCACGGTCAGAGACTATGACTTTTGGAACTCCATGGAGCCGAACAATATTCTGCAAATAGAGTTCCGCTAGCTTGGCTCCAGAATAGGTGGTATGAACTGGAATGAAATGTGCCACCTTGGTCAAGCGGTCAATGATCACCCAAATGGAGTCGTGACCGGCGGAGGACCTCGTTAGACCGGTAATAAAATCCATCCCAATCTCTTCCCACTTCCACCCAGGAATCTGCAATGGCTGAAGTAGCCCTGCTGGCCTCTGGTGCTCAACCTTGACTCGCTGGCACACATCGCAACGTGCCACATGAGCAGCAATGTCTTTCTTCATTCCTGGCCACCGTAATCGCTGCGAAGGTCCTGGTACATCTTGGTGCTGCCAGGATGAACAGAGAGAGGAGTATCATGAGCTTCTGACAGGATCAACCCCTTGAGCTCAACATCATCAGGGACATACACCTGCTGCCCATTGTAACATCCCAAAATTTTGCTTTTCTTAAATTCATGTGTGATTTGACACTTTGGTGAATTTTTGGAATTTTCTGGAATTTATTTGGGTTTATTTGGAATTTATTTGAATTTATTCCATTTTGAAATAATTAAAGAATTTAATTTTGCAAATAAAATTTTGTTGGAAATATTTTATTCGAGTCCAAAATGATCCAAAATATTTTCGAATTTTTCCGAATTTTTGAGTCATTTGCTATTTTTAATGAATTAAATGAATTACTGGTAATTATTTTAAATATTAAGTCGCTGGAAAAGGACCGACCGGGTCGGTTACTATTCCTCGGGTCCGAGTCGGACTCGAGTCCGACCCGAACCCGACCGAGCCTTTTGATTCGGTCGAACCGCGTCGCCGAACCCAACTCTAACCCTGGACCACGACCGTTGGATCTTGATCCAACGGCCGTGCGTCTTGTAGCGTCGCGAGCATGTGGACCGTCCGATGCGGGACACGTGGGCGGCATCCGTCGTCGTCCTCATCCGAATCCGGCCCGGTGATCTCCGTAGTGACCGAAGCGGGACACGTTAGGGCCGGTTTCAGCGCCAAACGCCGGGGCTATTTAATGCCGGGAGCAGCCGAGGTTCGCCCTTGCCTGCGCACAACTTGCCCTACCGCCACCTCTGCCGCGTCTCGCCGTGCCCGCGATTCCTCGCCGGTTGCTTTGCGCGCGCGGGTTTTGGTCGGCTCTGCCGCCGTCGAGCCACCTCCGCCGCACCCAAGTCCCGATTCGTGATCAGGACCGAGACGCACCGACCCGACCTCTCCCTTCGCCGGATCTACTCCGTTGCGCCGTCCGTGTCGTCGTCCTCAAGTCCGGCCAGACCTCGTCAACCAGCGCCGCGCGACCGCTGAAGCTTGTCCGCGTTCGATCACCATCAAGCGATCACGGTGAGTCCACGTTTCCACGAGGCTTTAGAAGACCAGGTTGGATCTAGACCGTTGGATCAAGATCCAACGGCCACGATCGTCACGTGTTGGAAACTGCGTTAACCTAGGGTAGATCTAGACCGTTGGATCTAGATCTAACGGCCGTGATCATGCCACGTAGCCACCGCCGCGCCGTGCGTTGAGTCACTGACAGGCCGGGCCCGCGTGCCAGCGGCCGAACCTGGGCGTGACTGCGTGTCACTGACATGCGGGGCCGCATGTCAGTGCCTCGCCCGAGAGAGCCTCACCGTGCACGTGACCCACTGACGGGTGGGACCCGCGTGTCAGCCTCTGTAGCCGTAGGCCGCGTCCACCATGGGCCGGGCGTCACCGTGGACCCAGTCCATGGACCGAGACACGTGGCAGCACCCGGAGCATGCCACGTGGCATGATGACGTCATGATGACGTCATCGTGGAGACCGTTCGGTGCTGACGTCAGCAGGTCACTGTGGACCAATCACAGGCCGACACGTGTCATTGCTGACGCAATAATTAATTTCCGAAAAAGAAAATGATTTATTAATTCAAATAATGATTTCAAATTTAGATTCAAACTTCAAACGCTTATAACTTTTGCGTTTCAACTCCGATTTGAGCGATTCAAATTTCTAAATTTGTATAAAATTGAGATCTACCTAAATATGAATTTTATTTAATTTTTGGACTAAAGTTTTTCTCTGTAAAATTATTTAATTGATTATTTAAACTTTAAATAATCATAACTTTTGCGTTTTAACTCCAAATTTGTGATTCCAGTTTCTAAAAATCCAGAAAATTATGTTCTCTCTGTTTATGGATTTTATTTGGAGTTTTGGGATGTTTTTGCCTATTGTTTATTTGTGTATTTGCTATTTGCACGCTTTTACGAGTAGGCGTTGAAGTCAGGAAGGATTCGAGGGAGAAGTGTTGACTCAGGATCCAACTCAAGACCAAGAGCAAGTGCTTTTTGAAGGCAAGTTGTGCTTTGACCATATTGATCCTATTTGAAATCTATTTTGATTTAAACTATTGCATGCTAGTTCAATTAGAAAGATACTTTGTTTAAACATGGGGGTTAGATAAATACCAATTTGCTATATGACACCTTGATTACTTAAGTATGTGCCATGACCTTTGTCACCCTAGTTGTGGTTTACTAGTTGGACATTACTAAATTGCCAACATGGGTTTAGATCGTTGTAGTATCTTTGCTTAGACACACTTTCGTGCTCATGACATGATTTTTCGACAATCAAATGCTAATATTGACTTAAGGATATATTGAACCTGAATTGGAAAAGAATCATGAGATGTTCCAGGCACGTGGTGCATGGTAATAAACAGGGGTTTGATAAACAGATTAATCGGGGCATGTGGCAAGAGTAATCAGTGGGCCAGTTGTGGCATTGGGAGTGATGATTTGGTTTTTCGGGTAGTCTTGCCCTGGTCACTCTAAGGACTTAACCTTGCAAGCCTTTGAACTGGGTCATACTTGCAACCACATGGCTGGAATGGGATGGCCCTAGTTGACTAAGTCGCTAAGGACTCACTTGTGGAGCCTCAGGGTGTCAGTTACACCTTTTGTGTGATTGTACGGGGGAGCGTATCGTGGCTGTGGCCAGGTACCCATCTAACGGTGTGTTGGTCCCATACTTCGCCTTGGCTAAGGGAAGGGATGGTGTAGAGCACGTACCGGAGAGGACCACCTGTGTTGTTTGAGGCTTCCGAAAGGCTTTGTTACGGGAACTCGCCTTTGTGGTGTTTGACTGTATCTTGTGGGTAAAGTGCATAACCTCTGCAGAGTGTAGAATCTATTTGAATAGCCGAGTCCACGGTACTGGACAATGCTCGGGAATTACAGTCAAGGGTTAGATTTTCGGAAAATAACTTGGATTTGAAAAGATGGGTTGGTTTAACAAAGAAGATGATGGAAATATGGTTTAGGATGGGAAAAATGTTTATTAAACTTCTTGAAAAGTTATTTATGCTTTACTTATTTCTACTGCTTTCGAATCTACTTATATTACTTGTCAAAAGCATTTCTTGCAAATATACTGAGCTATTCCTTTGTACTAAGCCATGCATATATTTTATTAGCTTTCATTATTTGCATGACTTGCTGAGTACCAAGTACTCACCCTTGCCTCAACACAATACCAGTTGAAGAGGAGACTACGCCAGTTTCGGAGGAGGAACTCCAAGAGGACCCGGCTACTTAGGGATGCGAGCCCAGTCAGTTGCCTGTGGTATACTGGATGGCGCCACGAAGTTTATTTGATTTTCATTGCTATTGATTCTCTCTGAATAAGTTACGCCTGCAAGGCATATATTTGTAACTTGGCCATAAGGTCGAGTAACCCTTTGATTATTTAAATAAAGTACTTTGATAGTATCGTTTGGTATGATTGTGATATATACCGATGTTAAGACTGTGTGCACTAAGCGCGTTCTGGACTAGTGCTGAATACACAGAGGGTCGGATTTGCAAATTCGGGGTCCCGACAGAGGTGGTATCGAGCCATACTTGATTTGTAGTCTCAACCCTAAGCTAGAATGGTCGTAGTGAGGATAAAACCTATTTTCTAAAGCTAAAAATTTGTCAAGATAAGAAATGACATCTCGACTTATCCCCTTCTCTCTTTTCTTGTCTCTTGCTGAAATTTTCCCTTACCTTGTCACAATTGAAAAATTCCGAGTTCTTACGAAAAGCACTCTTGTGACAGATGGAGGAAGAGTTCAACTACGTTGATCTAGGAGTTGGTCACGCCGCGGAACTTTGGCACATGCTACAAACTCTCGGAGATTTTGAGAAGCCCCAATACCAAGTGGAAGTGATCAGACAAGCAGGATTGATCAAGGCTTGTGACGTGAGGATTGAGGTACTGTCGGGAAGAGGGGCCAGGCAATCGCCCGATACAACTGCCTTTGCTAGAAGATCTACAATGCAGATGGGTATCCAAGAAGTTTCACGACGAGCAATGCGGCACATTACGGTATCCACGCCAGAGAGTTGGAAAGCACGGTGTTCCGTTATCATCCACAAGAGCGATAACCTTCTTGACCGAAGACGATTCAGGATGAGAATGCCACGGTTACACAGTTGGCACGATTAAGTCGTCGCCAGGAAGATGTACTAGATAATACAAGCAAGGAGCTACGAAGGCCCGCAAGGAGATCACGACAGAGAAGAACAGATGGCGGGAAGCTCAAGAGTATGTGGCACACCTTCTACGAAGGATTGACGAGTTGGAGATGACTTTATGCGGAGGGACCGAGCCAAGATTGAGCTACACGAGCCAGATCCAGAGGAGTCAGATCTCGATGAGGACACTGCTTCTTCGACTACCACAGATGACATAGTCGCTGGACATGGCGATCATTTCGCGCCTATGCCGCAGCACCCGTACCCAGGCCGTGGAGGTTTTCTCGATGAGTGAGCTTAGGTTCTATAGTGAGACTCCTTCGCCGAGTCGCGTCATAAAATAAAGAGTCACCCTTTAGGCGTTAGACTCCAGAGTTAGTTCGATTTGGATTTGCTTTGTTTGCTGAGTGTGCAGTATGTGTTGCAAGGCCCTTAGGCATTGTAAGCAGCCATACCAAGTTATTATTAATAAAGTTGGACCTTAAGGCTACCCCTTTCGCCCCGCATAAGTTCCATATTACTTGTCTATTCTTGTTTCCCTCTCATCTCTAAACCTAGAGCAAATCGACAGATGGTAAACACCCGTGGAAACTTTGGAAGCAATGGGAGCGGTTCGCCCGTGGAAAACCCCAATGATGGAGCACCAGCACCGCCTTTGGATGTGCAGAATTTTGGAGCATTTCTTGCTGCTCAGACCCGATTGATGCATGCTATGATGCAACAAATGCAGCACGTCACTGCTCAGGCCACTGCTAATCAAGTTAATCAGGGACCACGCCAGAATACAAGGCTGTCAGAGTTCATGAGGACTCACCCACCCACTTTCTCTGGAAATGCCAATCCATTGGAGGCCGATGATTGGTTAAGATCAATCGAGAGGAAGCTACATATAGCTCAATGCATAGGGAATGAGAAGGTACTTTACGCTTCTCATCGGTTGGAAGGAACAATTAGCCGAATGGTGGGAGAACTTCGTGCCACGCAGAGAACCCTCAAGATATCACTTGGGAAGAGTTCACGGTGCATTCCGGCGATATCACGTGCCTGAAGGAATTATGGACCTTAAGAAGGAGGAGTTCGAGCACCGAAGCAAGGTAATCAGCCAGTGGCCGACTACTGAACAAGTTCACACAGCTAGCACGCTACGCACCGAGGATGTAGCGACAGATAAATCCAGGCAGTCGTTTCATGAAGGGACTTAACTCAGGATTGCAAGTAGGATTGATCACCCACACCTTCCCAGATTTCCACGAGTTGGTGAATAAGGCGCTTATTCTTGAGGACAAAGCGCAAGGAACTGGATGAGAACAGAAGCGCAGGATGCAACGGCAAGGATCACGTCGAGGAACGCAATATGCAGCGCTGAGAGTTGCACCAAATCAATTCTTGATTCCAACCACGAGAATGCAACAAGGACACCATTCCCAGCACCAAGACCTGCCAATCAAAACTACGGACCCGGCCCTTCGCTAGAAACGCTACCCTGTGCAGCCAAAGAAGGAACAGTGAGACGCTGCTACAAGCGCAACGAGCCAGGACACTTTGCCAACAGTTGTCCAAAGAAGACAGCGAGAGCGACCCGATTCGCTTCAATCTAGGAACCACCCCAGCTAGGGCGCCCGGCACCAGGAGCCACACCCAGGCCGTGGTGAGAGGCCGAGTCAATCATGTCACCGCAGATGCACCTGCAGAATGCTACTGACGTCGTCTTTGGGTAAGTTACTTGTTAACTCGATCGCACCTGTGATTTTGTTTGACTGAGCTTCGCATTCGTTTGTTTCGCAAGGCTTTGCTACTAGAAATGATTTAAGGATTGCAAGACTTAAGTGCATGCTTTTAGTTCAAACCCCTGGTTCCGAACTCCGAACGGAAGTAGGATGTTCCGGGGTGAGAATACTAATAGATGGAATAGAGTTCCTAGCAAACCTTATAATTTTGGAGACCTGCACCTTAGATGTTATATTGGGAATGGATTGGTTATCCAAACACAAGGCTGTATTGGATTGTGGACGAAGAACTATCTCAGTTGAGAGCCCGTGTGGGAAGAAAGTGGAATTTCAAGCCACTGCGGTTAGAGATGGACAGCTGATGGTTAGCAGTACCAAGGCAATCAGCATAGAGGATGTCCCGGTAGTAAATGAGTACCCAGATGTTTTTCCCGAAGATCTACCTGGTATGCCGCCAGACAGGGACATAGAGTTTGTGATAGAGCTTGTACAGTACAAAGACCGATAGCAAAGAGACCCTATCGGATGTCTACCGAGGAGTTGGTAGAAATGAAGAAACAGACTAGAGGAGTTAATGGAGAAAGGATTTATCGAGACCAAGTTAGTCGCCGTGGGGAGCACCGCTTTTGTTTGTCAAGAAGAAGGACGGGAGTTTCAGGATGTGCATTGACTACCGTGCACTCAATGAAGTCACCGTGAAGAATAAGTATCCGCTACCCAGGATTGATGATTTGTTTGATCGGTTGAGAGGAGCCGGAGTTTTCTCCAAGATTGATCTGAGATCGGGATACCATCGATTGAAGATCCGATCGAGAAGATATTCAAGATCGCATTCTCGTCAAGATATGGACATTACGAGTTCTGATTATGTCCTTTGAATTTAACGAATGCGCCACTTATTTCATGAATATGATGAATAAGGTGTTCATGGAATATTTGGACAAGTTTGTCGTCGTGTTCATAGACGATATCCTAATCTACTCCAAGGCAGGAGGATGAACATGCCGAACACTTAAGGCGAGTTTTGGAAAAGCCGAGGAACAGCAACTTTTCGCCAAGTTCAGCAAGTGTGATTTTGGAAAGACAAGGTGGAGTTTCTTGGACATGTAATGACCGCAGAAGGAGTCGCCGTAGATCCAAGCAAAGTAGAAGCTGTGTTACATTGGGAGCGTAGAAGGCTGTGACCAGATTCGGAGTTTCCTTGGAATGGCAGGATACTACCGCCGTTTCATCGAAGGCTTTTCGACAATTGCGAAACCTCTTACGCAATTGCTTTGAAGAAGGAAAAGAAGTTTGCATGGACGCGAGAATGTGAGGAAGGATTTCAGAGTGAAGAAGCGATTGACATCAAGACCGGTGTTAGTTCTACGGATGTTGCTCAAAGCTTCGATATTTATTGTGACGCATCGCGCCAAGGACTTGGATGTGTGTCACGAGAATGGAAAGGTCGTCGCTTATGCATCAAGGCAGTTGAGGCCGCATGAGGAAAATTATCCGACACATGACCTAGAGTTAGCTGCCGTAGTGCATGCTTTGAAGATATGGCGTCACTATCTGATTGGAAACAGATGTGAAGTGTATACGGATCATAAGAGCCTTAAGTACATATTCACCCAATCGGATCTGAATATGAGGCAAAGGAGATGGCTAGAATTGATCAAGGACTATAATGTTGGGATTCATTACCATCCCGGGAAGGCCAACGTAGTAGCCGATGCCTTGAGTCGGAAAAGCCATACCGTGAGTGCGTTGCTAGCCACAAGTCAGGATGAGTTATGTAAGGATTTTCAGAAGATGAAGATTGAGGTTGTACCTAGCGGATTCTTGGCCGCATTAGAAGTAAAGCCTACCTTAGAGGATCAGATCCGAGAAGGACAGAAGGATGATGACAAGATCCGCAGGATTAAGTCCATCAAGGAGGAAGGCAAGGCAAAGGATTTCGAGTTGGATGAGCAGGGCACGTTATGGATGAAGGATCGCATTTGTGTGCCTAACAAAAGGAGTTAAAGCGGCTGATTTTGGAAGAAGCCCATGACTCCAAGTACTCGATTCATCTGGAAGCGCCAAGATGTATCAGGATGCGAAGGAGAGATTACGGTGGCCGAGTATGAAGCGTGAAGTTGCCGAGCATGTTGCATTGTGCGGCGTATGCCGGAGAGTCAAGGCAATGCATCGAGACCAGCAGGATTGCTACAATTGAAAATACCGAGTGGAAGTGGGAGGAAATCGGAATGGATTTCATTACCGGGTTTCTTAGAAGACTCAAGGGGTTATGACTCCATATGGGTTATAGTGGATCGCTTGACTAAAGTAGCCCATTTTATCCCCGTGAAGACCACTTACTCGGAGATAAATTAGCAGAATTATACATGATCAGAGATTGTTTGTTTGCACGGAGTGCCAAAGAGGATTGTATCGGACAGAGGTACCCAATTTACCTCAAGATTCCGGAATAAGTTGCATGAAGCTCACGGGGACCCGTTTGAACTTCAAGATGACTTATCATCCGCAGACGGATGGACAGATCGAAAGAGTCAACCAGATTCGGAAGATATGTTAAGAGCTTGTGCATTGGCTTATGCTACCTCTTGGGATAAGAGTTTGCCGTATGCCGAGTTCGATTACAACAATAGTTATCGAGGCTAGTTTACAGATGTCACCTTCGAGGCCTTTGTATGGTCTACCCTGTCGGACGCCATTGAATTGGAAAGATACCGTCGAGCGCCGTGTCTTTGGACCAGATATTCTTCAAGAAATTTGAAGAAGCGGTCGCTATGATTAGGGAAAGGTTGAAGATAGCCCAATCTCGACAAAAGAGTTATGCTGACAATCGTCGCCGGGATTTGAGTTTTGAACCAGAAGACTTTGTATACCTCAGAGTTACGCCTCTCAGGAGAGTTAAGAGGTTCCATGCCAAAGGGAAACTTGCACCCCGTTATGTTGGACCATTTAAGATTTTGAGCCGCAGAGGCGAAGTTGCTTATCAGCTGGAGTTGCCACAGTCGTTGGCAGGAGTACATGATGTATTCCATGTGTCCCAGTTAAAGAAGTGTCTCCGAGTTCCTGAGGAACAGACACCGTTAGAATCAATTGAGTTGCAAGAGGACTTGACTTATAAGGAGCATCCCGTGAGGATTCTAGACACAATGGATCGGGAAACTAGAAACAAGTTAACCCGTTTCTGTAGAGTTCAGTGGAGCAACCATGAAGAAAGTGAAGCGACTTGGGAGCGCGAAGAGGATTTGAAGAAAGAATTTCCAAACCTATTCCTTTAGTAAGCCCTGAATCTCGGGGACGAGATTCTATTAAGGGGGGGAGGTTTGTAACATCCCAAAATTTTGCTTTTCTTAAATTCATGTGTGATTTGACACTTTGGTGAATTTTTGGAATTTTCTGGAATTTATTTGGGTTTATTTGGAATTTATTTGAATTTATTCCATTTTGAAATAATTAAAGAATTTAATTTTGCAAATAAAATTTTGTTGGAAATATTTTATTCGAGTCCAAAATGATCCAAAATATTTTCCAGAATTTTTCTGGAATTTTTCTGAGTCATTTGCTATTTTTAATTAATTAAATTAATTACTGGTAATTATTTTAAATATTAATTCGCTGGAAAAGGACCGACCGGGTCGGTTACTATTCCTCGGGTCCGAGTCGGACTCGAGTCCGACCCGAACCCGACCGAGCCTTTTGATTCGGTCGAACCGCGTCGCCGAACCCAACTCTAACCCTGGACCACGACCGTTGGATCTTGATCCAACGGCCGTGCGTGCGCCGCGTCGCGAGCATGTGGACCGTCCGATGCGGGACACGTGGACGGCATCCGGTCGTCGTCCTCATCCGAATCCGAGCCGGTGATCTCCGCCGTGACCGAGCGGGACACGGTTAGGGCTTCGGTTTCCGCGCAAACGCCGGGGCTATTTAATGCCCGGGAGCAGCCCCGAGGTTCGCCCTTGCCCTGCGCTGCTTGCCCCGGCCGCCACCTCTGCGCGTCTCGCCGTGCCCGCGATTCCTCGCCGGTTGCTTTGCGCCGCCGCGGGTTTTGGTCAGCTACTGCCGCCGTCGAGCCACCTCCGCCGCACCCAAGTCCCGATTCGTGATCCCCGGACCGAGACGCACCGACCCCGACCTCTCCCTTCGCCGGATCTACTCCGTTGCGCCGTCCCGTGTGTCGTCGTCCTCAAGTCCGGCCAGACCTCGTCAACCAGCGCCGCCGCGACCCCGCGAAGCCTGTCCGCCGTTCGATCACCATCAAGCGATCACGGTGAGTCCACGTTTCCCTGAGGCTTTAGAAGACCAGGTTGGATCTAGACCGTTGGATCAAGATCCAACGGCCCACGATCGTCACGTGTTGGAAACTGCGTTAACCTAGGGTAGATCTAGACCGTTGGATCTAGATCTAACGGCCGTGATCATGCCACGTAGCCACCGCCGCGCCGTGCGTTGAGTCACTGACAGGCCGGGCCCGCGTGCCAGCGGCCGAACCTGGGCGTGACTGCGTGTCACTGACATGCGGGGCCGCATGTCAGTGCCTCGCCCGAGAGAGCCTCACCGTGCACGTGACCCACTGACGGGTGGGACCCGCGTGTCAGCCTCTGTAGCCGTAGGCCGCGTCCACCATGGGCCGGGCGTCACCGTGGACCCAGTCCATGGACCGAGACACGTGGCAGCACCCGGAGCATGCCACGTGGCATGATGACGTCATGATGACGTCATCGTGGAGACTGCTCGCGCCGACGTCGAGTCACCGTGGACCAATCACAGGCCGACACGTGTTATTCTGACGCAATAATTAATTTCGAAAAGAAAATGATTTATTAATTCAAATAATGATTTCAAATTTAGATTCAAACTTCAAACGCTTATAACTTTTGCGTTTCAACTCCGATTTGAGCGATTCAAATTTCTAAATTTGTATAAAATTGAGATCTACCTAAATATGAATTTTATTTAATTTTTGGACTAAAGTTTTTCTCTGTAAAATTATTTAATTGATTATTTAAACTTTAAATAATCATAACTTTTATGCTTTAACTCCAAATTTGACGATTCCAGTTTCTAAAAATCCAGAAAATTATGTTCTCTCTGTTTATGGATTTTATTTGGAGTTTTGGGATGTTTTGCCTATTGTTTATTTGTGTATTTGCTATTTGCACGCTTTACGAGTAGACGTTGAAGTCTTGGGAAGGATTCGAGGGAGAAGTGTTGACTCAGGATCCAACTCAAGACCAAGAGCAAGTGCTTTTGAAGGCAAGTTGTGCTTTGACCATATTGATCCTATTTCAAATCTATTTTGATTTAAACTATTGCATGCTAGTTCAATTAGAAAGATACTTTGTTTAAACATGGGGTTAGATAAATACCAATTTGCTATATGACACCTTGATTACTTAAGTATGTGCCATGACCTTTTGTCACCCTAGTTGTGGTTTACTAGTTGGACATTACTAAATTGCCAACATGGGTTTAGATCGTTGTAGTATATTGCTTAGACACGCTACGTGCTCATGACATGATTTTTGGACAATCAAATGCTAATATTGACTTAATGATATATTGAACCTGTTTTGGAAAAGTATCATGTGATGTTGATGGCACGTGGTGCATGGTAATCAATCGGGTTTGATAAGCATGATTTCGACCGGGGCATGTGGCAAGAGTAATCAGTGGGCCAGTTGTGGCATTGGGAGTGATGATTTGGTTTTTCGGGTAGTCTTGCCCTGGTCACTCTAAGGACTTAACCTTGCAAGCCTTTGAACTGGGTCATACTTGCAACCACATGGCTGGAATGGGATGGCCCTAGTTGACTAAGTCGCTAAGGACTCACTTGTGGAGCCTCGGGTGTCGATTACACCTTTTGTGTGATTGTACGGGGGAGCGTATCGTGGCTGTGGCCAGGTACCCATCTAACGGTGTGTTGGTCCCATACTTCGCCTTGGCTAAGGGAAGGGATGGTGTAGAGCACGTCTTAGGAGAGGACCACTGTGTTGTTTGAGGCTTCCGAAAGGCTTTGTTACTGAGGAACTCGCCTTTGTGGTGTTTATTTGTATCTTGTGGGTAAAGTGCATAACCTCTGCAGAGTGTAGAATCTATTTGAATAGCCGAGTCCACGGTACTGGACAATGCTCGGGAATTACAGTCAAGGGTTAGATTTTCGGAAAATAACTTGGATTTGAAAAGATGGGTTGGTTTAACAAAGAAGATGATGGAAATATGGTTTAGGATGGGAAAAATGTTTATTAAACTTCTTGAAAAGTTATTTATGCTTTACTTATTTCTCTTTGCTTTGAATCTACTTATATTACTTGTCAAAAGTCATTTCTTGCAAATATACCCTGAGCTATTCCTTTGTACTAAGCCATGCATATAGTATATTAGCTTGCATTCTGTGCATGACTTGCTGAGTACCAAGTACTCACCCTTGCCTCAACACAATACCAGTTGAAGAGGAGACTACGCCAGTTTCGGAGGAGGAACTCCAAGAGGACCCGGCTACTTAGGGATGCGAGCCCAGTCAGTTGCCTGTGGTATACTGGATGGCGCCACGAAGTTTATTTGATTTTCCGCTGCTATTGATTCTCTCTGAATAAGTTCTGCCCTGCAAGGCATATATTTGTAACTTGGCCATAAGGTCGAGTAACCCTTTGATTATTTAAATAAAGTACTTTGATAGTATCGTTTGGTATGATTGTGATATATACCGATGTTAAGACTGTGTGCACGAGCGCGTTCCTGGACTAGTGCTGAATACACAGAGGGTCCGGATTTGCAAATTCGGGGTCCCGACACCCATGCAAGATCAGCCCATTGGACTTCACAGAAAAACCTGGAAATGCGCCATTTTCAGTCAACTGGCGCCTAATCTCAATGATTGCCTCATCTTGGAGCTGTGCCTCAAGAATTTGAGATTCTAGAGTAGGTTGAACCGTCAATGCTGCAAGGAAGCCATGTTCAACCACCTCCAGATTCATCTTGCTTAACTCCTCAACTAATTGAGGCTGACTGATGACACCCAAGGCATTCACTGTATGCAGCTTGCGACTAAGGGCATCTGCAACCACATTTGCCTTGCCTGGGTGATAGTGAATCCCCAAATCATAATCCTTGATCAGCTCTAGCCACTGCTGCCTCGAGTTCAGATCTGGTTGGGAGAAGAAGTACTTCAAGCTCTTGTGGTCGGTATAGATCTCACATCACATTGCCTATGAGATAATGCCGCCACGGCTTGAGTGCATGAACCACTTGCCGCCAACTCCAAATCATGGGTCAGGTAGTTGGCTTCATGGGGCTTCAAGCGACGAAGCATATGCCACTACCTTGCCTTCTGCATCAACACACAGCCAAGACCTTGGCGAGATGCATCGCAATAAATGTCAAAGGCCTTGTGAATGTGCAGCGGGATCAAGGCTGGAAGCGATTGTGAGTCGCTTCTTGACTCTGGCTCGGATCTACAAGTAAGCGACCACTCATACTTCTTGTCTTTCTTGAGTAGCTCTGTCAGTGGCTTAGCAATCTTGGAGAAATTCTCGATAAACCGGCGATAATATCCGGCTAAACCAAGAAAACTCCGAATCTCCGGGACATTGCGGGGCGGTTCCCAATTGAGCACATCTTGCACCTTGCTAGGATCAACAGCAACTCCGCCCTTTGACAGCATGTGGCCCAGAATGCCACTTCCTTCGGCGAACTCGCACTTGCTGAACTTGGCATAAAGCTGATGCTCACGAAGCTTGTCAAGCACCATATGCAAGTGAAGTGCGTGCTCTTCCTCATCCTTGGAGTAAATGAGGATGTCATCAATGAACACAACCACAAATCTATCAAGGAACTCCATGAAGACCTTGTTCATCAGATTCATAAAGGTGGTGGTGCATTGGTGAGGCCAAATGAGATAACTTGTATACTCATTACAAACCGTGGCGAGTAGAGAAGGCGGTCTTGAATATCCTCATGCACGATCTTCAATCGAAGTAGCCAGACCTCAAGTCAATTTTGGAAAAGACTTGAGCTCCGCCCAACTGATCAAACAAGTCGTCGATCCGCGGAAGAGGATACTTGTTCTTGATCGTCACTTCATTCAAAGAACGGTAGTCGACGCACAGGCGAAGACTGCCATCCTTCTTCTTCACAAACAGCACTGGGCTGCCCCATGGGGAAGAACTAGGGCGAATGAACCCTTTCTCCTGCTGTTCCTTGAGCTGCGCCTTCAACTCAGCCCGGCTCATCTAAAGGCATCCGATGCGGCGCTTAGAAATAGGCGTATGCAGGCATCAACTCAATGATGAACTCTAGGTCACGGTCAGGAGGTAAACCTGGCAGCTCATCAGGAAACACATCCAGGTACTCACACACCACAGGTACCTGACTGACCTCTGGAACTGAAATGGCATGAAGAATAGCCAACTGGTTGGAAAGCAACTTGGCTGAATATGTGACATGAATGCCATCGGGATTGACTAAGGAAATAGACTTCTTGGCACAGTCAATGCATCCCTGGTTCTTGGATAACCAATCCATGCCCAAGATGACATCAAGCCCAATGGTGTCAATGATAATCAAGTCACCCCCGAATGCTACCCCATTGATTTCGACAGCAACACCCGGGCTATAGAACTTAGCTCTCAAGATGGAACCGGGAGAACGGATCACTAGATCCCTCTCAAGGCAAACAGACTCCAAACTTTGTTGCTCCACAAACTTCAAAGAAACGAAAGAATGCGAAGCGCCTGAATCAAACAGTACCAATGCAGGAACAGAATGCACGAGTAACGTACCCAGTATCACATCTGGTGCCTCTGCTGCCTGCTCTGCTGTGGCCACATTGAGGCGTCCATGCCCCGGTCCTGAAGAAGTCCTGGCACCTGCACGGCCTCCCTGCGAACCTCCACGCCCACTCTGCTGCCCCTGTGGACGGACTGGAGCACTCTGCCCCTGCGAGCGAGGTGCAGGTGGTAGTCTGGACGGACAAGCTCTGGCCATATGCCCCTTGCCCCCACAGGTGAAGCAAGTGACATCAGTGAAGGGAAGCTGAACTCCGGCTGGCTGACCCCCACGGCTATAAGGCTGAGCCGCGGACTGAGCGGGTCGAGGAGAACTGTCTGTAGACCTCACTACCGGTGCTGGAGACTGAGGGCCTGAGCGGAAAGAAGGATGGGTCCTAGAGGGACCACTGCCTGAAGCCCTCGCCGCCCACTTGCGCTTGCGGCTCTCAAGTAGCGCCTTAGCGCTATCCTCGATATCAATGGCCTTGTTCACCAACACCTGAAGACTGGGTATGGTGTGCCCTGCCGGTGATACTGATCTCCTCGATGGCGCTCCTTGAATAGAGCGATCCTCCTAGCCTCACTAGGGATCTCATCCTCCACATACCTCGCCAAGTGGTTGACCTGATGAAGGAAGTCTACCACTGACTTGCCACCCTGTCTCAAGCTGTAGAACTCCCTCCTCTTGATCTCTAGCAGACTGGATGGAATATGGGCCTCACGAAAAGCTGCCTGAAAATCTGCCCAAGTAGTGATCTGGCCTGGTGGGCGAATGGCCCTGAAGCTGCCCCACCAAGCTGCTGCTGCCCCCTGCAGATAGTACGTGGCAAACTGCACCTTCTCAGCATCTGTGCAGCCAACCAACTCAAGCTTGCCCCCAATATCAGCAAGCCAATCATCGGCCTCCAATGGATCCGCTGCTGAAGCGAAGGTCGGCGGCCTAGTCCGCTGAAACTCTGACAGACGAGACTGCTGCTGTGGCTGCGGCTGTCGCTGCTCCTGAGCGGCCTGAACCATAAGCTCCATGAGCTGAGTCTGCCGCATCAAGATCGCGGCCATGTCGGGTGCAGGAGGTGGAGGAGGTGGAAGCTCCTCATCCTGGGCAGGCGGCTGGGACTGAGCCTCAGCAGACCGGTCGGCAAGGGCCTGTGACGACTGGGCCCCCGCCCCTACTACACTGCCACGCTCCCCAGCATCATCAGCTGCTGGAAGCGCACGAAGGACTCTCCTTCTGGGAGGCATCCTGAAATGTACAGCTGGGTCAATTAAGCTGCATGAAACAGGTGAAGAAAAATGCTTAACTCTATTGGATGCACCCAAAGATGCATCATTCTAGCAAGCACTCAACAAGAGAAGCATAAGAACCAACTCGAGAATCAAATCAAAAGCCAAAAAGCAATTTAAGGAAACGACAAAATAATCCCTAATTACAACCACAAACATCTAACTTTAACCCGCTTGAACTAAGCCCGTGTTCCTTCTAATTCTTTTGAACAAGACAGAAGAAGAAATCAAGTTTTGAATTTTGGATTAAGATCAGATTCATTTTGAAGAGTAGATAAGAGGAAAGCTATAGAATGGAGAAGAATAGCATTCTACATTTTCCGATTAGAGTTTGTAGCTTCAAAATAACTTTTGAGAAGAAGAAAAATCTGCTCCTAAGTCTAACGACCGGGCTAACTAAGTCTTCCTGCAGTCAATTGACTCTGATACCAATGCTGTGAGGACCCCTCTTCCTGTACCATACTGTACGCCGTCTACTGTGGCGTATAGCACCGTATAGCAACAGAAGCCTCGACACCGAAAATCTGAATCTAAAAAAAAATTCGATCGACGGGATCGAACCCTTAGCTTCAGACCCGGTGCCTGTACACATCCGATACTGGTTCCCTGGATCAGTAGCCCAGTATCGCGTACCAACAACACGAGTATCAATGCAAAAAGTAATGAACTAAAGTTAAATTACATAACTGGGTGTAAATCTTGTACATACACATTACAAAATCCAAAAGTGGAATAATAGCGGAAGCAAAAGAAACACTAAACCAGCGCAGCTGGCCTGACAACCCCACAGGCTACTGACTGGAGGAAGGACCACAACCGCCGCACAGCTCGCAGAACAGAGGACCACCTGAGCCATCCGGATCACCATCGGAACCATCCTCTGAGACAAGGTTAGTAAACAACAGCAAAGCAACGGTGAGTACACGTATGTACTCGCAAGTCTTTAGTGTATGGAAATATAGTTAAATGCAGGCTATTTCAACAGGAATAAGCTTCTATACTAGGTTGATTGCATAAAGCAGCATTTATTTGTAAACAACATTTAACAACCGATAGCATTAGTAATTGAAAGAGCATTTGACATAAAACATATTTCACAGTATATGTATAATGTATATTATCCCAACCGGTTCGCTATTCCCGCTCGAATGCAACCGATGGGCTAGATTGTCGACTCTATCCATCAAACACTTCCTTTCCGTTCGAGACTCACACTTTTTCAGAAGAAGACACAAAACCAAACTTCTATACTCTCCATACTTATCTGGGCTAGATGCTCTTAACCGTGAGCACGGCTAATCGATTAGTTTTACTTAACACTTCTGCAGAAGTTGCACACATTCCCCACATGGGTCTATCTAGCAAGCGTGTTGCCACGACGCGCGATACTTTTCAGTACCCGACTCTTGCAGATTGACCATGCCGTTCCCATCATCGGTGTCAGCCAGACATCAGCACAATAGCGTGATCCCACCCTGGCGGATTTAGGCGGCCGTACGCTGCAGCGCAACACGGGGTATCCCTTGCCCCGGGCCCCATTACCCCACGAGTGGCACTATTGTTGCAGCGGGAACCCACAACACCCCCTTCTTCTGTCCAATGGATGACAGAAGTCCCTTCCGAGAACCCCGCCAGTTGCAGACCTGTCAACTGCGCAAGTTCTCATCTTGCTCTTCGGCCTACCAACAAATCTGGCTATCCCAGAAGTCGGTACATAGGCATTACGCTTGATTCAGTTCATGTGGTTGCGCGAGACTCACCCAAAGATTAACTTTGAGTTCGGTCCTTATATTTTTGTTGACTCGGCAAGGACTCCAATCCTAACCACACCATCACCTTCACATTCTATACCTCCTCCCCGAGTCATTTACACCACTCATTTTTATCAATTAACCATTAACCATTTTGACTCAATTCATTTTGAAATCATATTTTGATTGATGAGTGTAGCGCCAAGGACTAGATTCAAATCTATTGCATTGACTAAGCATATGCATTTATTAACATTTTATACCCAAGTGACATTTATTAAGTTGCCTAACCTCTACTAGGGCTATCAATGTGACCATGGGAAATAGATTAAGGAAAACCACCAATTTGGGTTATATCTACCATTCCCACAAACTAGCACATTTACTGAAATTAAACGCATGCATATAGTTTGATAAATCAAAGTAAACATCGTAAAATATTGGATCAAGATGATCAAAGGAGGTGCTTGCCTGTCTGCTGCTGCTCTGATGGATCCGGGACGAACTCAGGATTGTTCGAGGCGACTCCGGACTCACTCGCCTCTAATCGAATAAAAACATGAAAAACAGCGAACAGAGAAATAAATTAGCAAAAAGTGACTTTAGAAGCATAAACACCAACTTAAAATCAAATAGAACTCATCTAGACACTAAGAAAGCAAAGAAACGAAACAAGCGAGAAAAATGGCGAAATCGCGATTCGAAACGGCGATTTGGTAATTTCTCGCCAACTTGAACAAAATGCATAAAATAATTTAAAATTCAACTAAATTTTGTTAAACACCTAGAATTAGGTATAATACACCTAATGGAACTTACGGAACTCGTTTGGATTTAAAAGCGAACAAGCGGAAGACAAAGCGGTGAAAATCAATACACAAAATGCTGAAAAATCAGAAAAAGAAAACGGCACTATTCACCGTAACGTAAGAGCCATTTCTGTCCAGAATCCATTCGAACGACTTGCGACCGATTCCAGCGACTCTACTAGGTACTTTAGGATGTCTAGGACCTATCTGGACCTTGCCCCTTGAAAATTCACTTAATTTGCATCGAATCCGATCGAAAGCGCAAATTAAGCCGAGGTTTACGCCTCGATTCGACAGGAGTCCGAAACGGCTCAAACTCGATTCCACTTGCGCGAGGAGCACGTTTTCGACTCTACTAAGTCTAAATGACCCTAAATGACTCATTCCGACAGCTAGCTGGCGAAGAAACCCTAAATGTGGAATATGGCCAAAATGGCTATTTTGCTCAAAACGAGCAATCTCGCCCAAAAGGGCCGTTTTGAGCTGAAATGCGCGAGACTTGTTTTAAGCCCTCGGCTAGTTGCTTAGGGATACTTACGACCTATCGGAGCTATTCCCAAAGCATGGATGACTTAATCTTCTCTGACTTTTGATCAATTGCCCGCTTAACTCCGGTAATTACCCGAGAAACGGCAAAAGTCCGAAAAGTGACTTGAATGCGATCCAAAACACGCGGGAAGCATGCTATCGACCTTAGTGACCTTAAACGAAGCTAAACAAAGCTAAATGCCTTAAACGGCTTGTGAGGCCTATAATTACTAAAATAAAATGCAAAGTGCTAAAATGCAAATCTAGCGATTCTAACTGCTTTTCTAGCCTCTAAGGGGACTAATGGTAAAGTCAATACATGCCTCGGAGCTCTAGGATTTTATGAAATAAAAATGAATTAAAAGAGATCAAGAGCTAACAACTTGTAGCAGGTTTTGACGAAACTTAATTTCGACTCTTCTGATCGCAACCAGGGCTATCAGAAGAGCTAATGGAGCTATCGTTATACGCTATGGACCTTCGGTCCATTGTAAAAATAGTTAACACCTAAATGAATAAAATAAATTTCGGCTTAGCGAAATTGAATTCCGATTCCTCCGGTAGCGACTCTAGCCACCAGAACTGCTATAGGAAAAATCTATACATGCTTTGCACCACTAGACCTCCGATAAATCGAAAACCTAGCGATGGACTTGAGCGAATACGAGGGTGACTAAAAGCTAGGTCGGCTATAGGATTAAATGAGCCTAACGATGATCTGAGTCTAGATTCTAAAGCACAATTGCCATGCGACGTGTCTAACACATGGAACCTAGTTTTGACCTAGGCTAGGGTTTGAGGGACATGATGAAATACGGAGCTACAGGAGGGGAAACGCGTAGCTACGCGACGAGGGACGTCCCGGGAGCCGAGAAATCAAGTCAGATCACAAAAGCACCACGGGAACTCCAAGAGACATCGATGAATCTCGATGGAATACTCACTTGAAGGGGTTGAGAAGATGGGGAACGCGATGAGGACGCCGATTCCTGCCTCCGGATCAGTTTCCGTCAGTCGGATCGCCTCCAATCCGCGGATTTGGGTGTCTTCTTCTTCTCTTTCTCCTTCTCCTTGCTCAAGACGTGTGGGAGGTGGGGAAATGAGGAAGTGGCTGGTTGGAGGCTTGGAGATGGCTTAAAACACATGTGGGCACTATGCACTTATGGAGGGCATTTTGGTCCAATGCCAAAACTTGAAGATTCAAACATCTAAAACTGATTTTGAATACTTCTAAGATATTTTGGATAGTTTTTGAGGACTTTTAGACATTTAATTTCCTAAATTTCCAATTTGTCCAAAAGGACAATTACGAACCGCAATTGAACTCGATTTGATTTTGAGTGAGTTTAATTAAGTTAAAGGGTTCTTTTGGATCCCAGTCGAGTCTACTCAGCTCAAAATACAGAAACACACAAGAACAGTGTATTATTGAACAGTGTTTGAGTACAAATGTACAGTGACTCGAGTATAGAAATACTCGGGATATTACAGGAGGAAGGTTGATGGGTCATTTTGTTGCCAAGAAGACGGAGGCCGTGCTGTCCGCCCACTTCTTTTGGCTGAAGATGAGGCGAGACATTGAGAGGTTTGTATCCCGCTGCACTACATGTCAAAAGGCTAAGTCACGATTGAATCCACATGGTTTATATATGCCTCTTCCTATTCCTAGCACTCCATGGGAGGATATATCTATGGACTTTGTTTTAGGACTGCCTAGGACCAAGAGGGGGAGGGATAGTATTTTTGTGGTGGTTGATAGATTTTCTAAGATGGCTCACTTTATTCCTTGTCATAAGAGCGACGATGCTGTTAATATTGCTAACCTTTTCTTTCAAGAAATCGTTCGCTTGCATGGTATGCCATCTACTATTGTTTCAGATCGTGACGCCAAGTTTTTGAGCCACTTTTGGAGAACTCTATGGAATACATTGGGGACCAAGCTGCTGTTTTCAACAACATGTCATCCCCAAACCTACGGCCAAACCGAGGTAGTAAATCGTACATTATCCACTGTGTTGAGGGCTGTTTTGAAGAAGAATTTGAAGATGTGGGAAGAATGTTTGCCGCATGTTGAATTCGCTTATAATAGGGCGGTACATTCCACCACCAAGGTAAGTCCTTTTCAGTTAGTGTATGGCTTCAATCCCCGTGCTCCTATTGATCTATTACCTTTACCTAATAGTGAACGAGTTAATCTTGATGCTAAGGAACGTGCTGAATTTATTCTGAAATTGAATGAAAAGACTAAAGAAAATATTAAAATGATGAATGAAAGGTATAGGACCGCGGGAAGTAAAGGTAGAAAGGAAGTAAAACTTGAACCGGGTGATTTAGTATGGTTACACTTGCGAAAGGATCATTTTCCAGAATTGAGAAAGTCTAAATTAATGCCTAGAGCTGATGGTCCTTTCAAGATACTTGAGAAAATAAATGATAATGCATATAAACTTGAGTTGCCGCCTGAATTTGGGGTTAGTTCCACATTTAACATTGCAGATTTGAAACCGTTCATGGGAGAAGAAGATGAGCTTGAGTCGAGGACAACTCCACTTCAAGAGGGGGAGGATGATGAGGACATCACTCCTATGCATACGACCGAGCCTCCTCCAGTTGTGATGCAAGGACCCATCACAAGAGCACGAGCACGGCAATTAAATCAACAGGTGAGCTCGTTCCTAAGTGCCCGTGCAGATACTTGTGAGGATGGTATGCTACCTAATGATATTATTGATTATCTTGTACTTAGGAACTTTGGAGAGGACCATGAAGGCCTTGGAAACCAGCAAGGACCAGGAGGGAGGCAAGGAGGGTGTCCAAGTCAAGTTGGAGGTTCAATTCATCTCGGAGTCGACTACCTCGGCCACCAGGAGCAGCGTTCACTACAATCGTCGCCCAGGCCACAAACGGGCTCCGATTTTGATGATCCACATATGCATCGAAAGCCAAGGAGATAAACTTTACAATGGCACCAGTTTCAGGTCATTTGGACTTCGGAGTCGACGGGAATTTACGTTGCAAGCGGGCGGACAGAATCTGTCCCAGGGTGCTGCGTCACCAATTTGGGCCGTTGGCCCATGTATCGTGTTGGAGTCCATCACGGATACGGCCACAAACGGGCTCCGATTTTGTTGATCCACATATGCATCGAGAGCTAAGGAGATAAACTTTACAATGGCACCGGTTTCAGGTCATTTGGACTTCGGAGTCGACGGGAATTTACGTTGCAAGCGGGCGGACAGAATCTGTCCCAGGGTGCTGCGTCACCAATTTGGGCCGTTGGCCCATGTATCGTGTTGGAGTCCATCACGGACACGTCTAGGGTTTCTAGGACGTCCCTTAGCCTTTAAATCTAGTAGCCATCGCTAGGGTTTGATTTGGGGGTTTTGCTTAGATTAATTCTGTATTTGAACAGTGTTGCCGTTCATCGGTTTGTGAGACCCCAACTCGTGAGCTTCATCCTCAATTTCAAATTCAGTTGCATCTTTCTTGTTCTTGCTTGTGTTCTCGATTCATTGGCAGGGATTAGCCTTCGTGGCGAGGCCAACCGGGCAGCGCACGGTTGATAACCAGAGGACGCGTGGTGCTATGATTGCAGGGGTTTTTGATCGTGTCGATCAAGAAGCCGGATCGTGTGTGTCTTGCGCCGCCTAATCGACTTATCCTCCACCTGACAGAAGTTCGGGCATCCCCCCTACACCCCATCAGGTGGCAAGGGTTCATGGCACATAATTAAATAGTCAAGGTGTCATACTGCAATTAGGCATTTATCTAATTCCCAGAAATAATTTAAATATTTCTAATTAAATTAGTATGCAATAATTTAAATTAAATTAATTTCAAAAATGGGATCAACATGGTAAAAGCATAACTTGCCTTCAAAAAGTACTTGTTCTTGATCTTGCGCTGGCTCCTGGGTCAACACTTCACCTTCAAAGCCCTCGGGTACTTCAACGTCTACTCGTAATGCATGCAAATAGCAATAAATAATTGAAATAGTACATACACATTGCCCAAAAGTTTAAATAATGTCCATAAATAGAAAGGGCATAATTTTACAAATTTTTAGAAATTTGTATCGCCCAAATCAAAGTTAAAACACAAAATTTATAAATAGAAACAGAGAAAAATTCATATTCAAAAATTAATTAAAATTCATATTTAAGTAGATCTCAATTTTATAAAAATTTAGAAATTGGAATCATTTAATTCGGAGTTAAAACGCAAAAGTTATAAGCGTTTGAAATTTGAAAATTCAAATAAATCAATAAACCGAATTAACCCATTTATTTTTCTATTGAAAATCTGGATTTATGACGTCAGCTGACGTTAGCACGGTATTTGAATTTCCACCGAATTATTTTTCTATTGAAAAATCGAATTATGACGTCATCATTGCGTCAGCCGGCCCATGGACTCGGTCCACCGTGGACCCGGTCCACGGGTTCACGTGTAACTGACATGTGGGACCCACTGCTGACGTCATCGCTAACGTCAGCACGGCTCGGACGAAGGACGGTGACGGGACCCGAATTTGCAAATCCGAACCCTCTGTGTATTCAGCACTAGTCCAGGAACACGCTAGTGCACACAGTCTCACATTGGTAAATATCACAATCATACTCAACGAAATAACTAGGTACTTTAATTAGTTAACCAAGCTGGTTGCTCGACCTTAAGGTCAAGTTACAAATATACGCCACGCAGGGCGAAACTTATTAAAAGGGAAAATAACAGTAGCGGAAAAATAAGATAACTTTGTGGCGCCATCCAGTATACCACAGGCAACTGACTAGGCTCGCTCCCTAGATAGACGGATCCTATTGGAGCTCCTCCTCCAAAGCTGGTGTAGACTCTTCTTCAACTGATGTTGTATTGTGGTAAGGGTGAGTACTTGGTACTCAGCAATTCATGCACAGAATGCAAACTAATATACTACATGCATGGCTTAGTACAATGGAGTAGCTCATGGTATAATTGCAGTAAAACAGCATTTGACAAGTAACATAAGTAGATTCGAAAGCAGTAAAAACGAGTATATTATCAATAACTTTTCCAGGAGTTAAATAAACATCTCTCCCATTCCTAATCCACATTTCCATCAACGTCATTATTAAACTATACCAAACCTTTCAAGTTTGAGTTATTTTCAAGAAAGTCTAACCCTTGACTGTAATTCCCGAGTAATGTCCAATGCCGTGGACACGGCTATTCGAATAGATTTTACACTCTGCAGAGATTATGCACTTTACCCACAAAATACAGCCAAACACCACAAAGGCGAGTGTCCGTAACAAAGTCTTTCGGAAACTTCTAACAGCACAAGTGGGCCTCCCCGATTATTGCACACTAACCCTTGCCTTAGCGAAGGTTAAGTTTAGGCCAATCCACCGTTAGATGGGTACCTGGCCGTAGCCCCGGTACCCCCCGTACAACTACACAAAAGGTATAGTTGACACCCCGAGGTCCCACAGGTAAGTTATTAGTGACTTAATCAACTAGGTCCATCCCATTACAGACATATGGTTGCACGTTTGACTCAGTTCAAAGGCTTCCAAGGTTAAGTCCTTAGGGTGACCAGGGCAAGACTACCCGAAGAACCAAATCAACGTTCCCGGTGCCACAACAGGCCCACCCGATCATTCTTGCCACATGCCCCAGTCGAAAACTAGTTATCAAACCCCCAGTTGTTTACCACGCACCACGTGCCATCAATATCATCGTCAATAACACATGACACTTCTCAAAAACAGGTTCCATATCTCCTTAAGTCAACGTTGTCATGTATTTGTCAAAAACATGTTACGTGGCAAGGCTAAGCATACTACATCGGTCTAATTACCCATGTTGGCAATTCAATAATGTCCAACTAGTAATCCACAACTAGGGTGACAAGGGGTCATGGCACATAAATAATAATCAAGGTTTCATAATGCAAAATTGGCATTTAACTAATTTCCCAAAATTAATTAAAGCATTTTCTAATTAAGCTAGCATGCAATAATTTAAATCAAAATGATTTCAAAATAGGATCAACATGGTCAAAGCACAACTTGCCTTCAAAGAGTGCTTGTTCTTGGTCTTGAGCTGGCTCCTGGGTCAACACTTCACCTTTGAAGCCTTCGGGCTCTTCAACGTCTACTCGTAACGCGTGCAAATAGCAATCAATAAATAAAACAGTACACAAGAGTATTCAAAAGTTCAAATAGACTTCATAAACAGAGAGAGCACATTTTTATAAATTTTTAGAGACTGGAATCGTCCAGATCGGAGTTGAAATGCAAAAGTTATAATCGTTTAGAGTTTAAAGAAACCATTAATTAAATATAAACAAAAAATATTCTTAATCAAAAATTAATTAAAATTAATATTTGAGTAGGTCTCATTTTTAGAAAAATTTAGAAATTTGAATCACCCAAATCAGAGTTGAAACGCAAAAGTTATAAGCGTTCGAAGTTTGAATCTATATTTAAAATTAATAAACCGAATTAAATAAATAATTTCTTTTTCGAAAAAATAATTTATTGCGTCAACATGACACGTGGACCAATCAGAGGCCGCCACGTCGCCTCGGGTCCATGGACCCGGCGCACGGTTCGGCTCGGTCCACCGTGGACCCGGTCCACGGCACGTGTGCCTCTGACAAGTGGGCCCCTCGGGTGACGTCAGCGCACGGCTCGGCCGAGGGCTCTGACAGCTGGGCCCCACCGTGACGTCAGCATGACATCATGGTGCGGTCCGGCTGAGTTGCTGACATGCGGGTCCCATGCTGACGTCACGCGTGACATAAGCGGCGACTAGCATGACCGCGCTGACCGCGACGGTCAGCCTTCCGGCCACGTGGCTAGATCTCGGCCGTCGATTAGAAAATCAACGACCCAGATCGAATCTAACCTCACGCGTTTGGAAAACAACGTGGTTGATCTGGACCGTTCGATCTTGATCGGACGGTCAAGATCGAATCTAAAGCTACAACGTGGGCTAACCCTAGCCGTACGATCTAGATCTAACGGCTGAGATTTATCCAAGCACGGTGCAGTTACGGCTATGTGGCACGATCTAAACAGTTGGATCTAGATCCAACGGTTGGAAACAGATCTAAAAATTAACACGTGAAATTTTAAGGTGGAGAGAGCTCGGGAGACAGCGATAGCGTGCGGCGGCGCTTGCAGACCGGAGTTGGGGACGACCACCACGGCAACGGCGTTGCGGGGCTCCTCCAGCGGAGTGAGTGGTAGTCTCCGACACGTCTCATCCTTGCGGTTCCGGATCTAGGCTCGGTGGCGGCGGAGGACGGCGGACGGCGGCGGAAACAACGGAGAACTGCGGCGGAAGCCTAACCCAACTACGGCGAGCGATTGCGGCGTAACCTCGGCGGCTCAGGCATGATGGACTAGGGCTACAGGTGCGTAATGAAACGGAGAACACGATGGCTACGGCGGCGCATTAAATACCCCCCTTGACGTCCGTGTTATGCGCGGAAAACAAGGGCACACGCTCGGGCGGCGGCGGAATCCGAATCCAATTCGGATTGGGTTACGTGGCTCAACGTGGACCGTTGGATCAAGATCCAACAAGCACGGGGTTTGGGCTCGGGTCTTGCTTGGCGACCTGGTTGGCTCGGTCGGGTTCGGTTCGGGTGATGTGGCATAATCGTGGTCGTTGGATTTCGATCCAACGGTCACGCGGTTAGGGTTAGGTTTGTCTCGGGTCTGGCTCAAACGCGGCTCGGGTAGGGCTCGAGTCCGACTCGGGTTCGGGCTCGGTCGGATGAACAGTGCAAACCAGATCGATTTTTCCAGCGATTAAATATTCAAATTAATTCCCAGAAATTCATTTAATTCATTAAAAATAGCAAAACACTCAGAAAAATTCCAGAAAAATTCTAGAAAATATGTTGGAACATTTTGGACTCAAATAAATTATTTCCAGCAAAATTTAATTTGTAAAATTAAATTCTTTAATTATTTCAAAAGGGAATAAATTCAAATAAATTCCAAATAAATCCAAATAAACCCAGAAAATTCCAAAAATTCACAAAAGTGCAAAATAACATTTAAATTCATGAAAAGCAAAAATTGGGGTGTTACAAACCTCCCCCCTTAACAGAATCTCGTCCCCGAGATTCAGGGCTAACTAGGGAATAGGTTTGGGAACTCTTTCTTCAAATCCTCCTCGCGCTCCCAAGTTGCTTCACTATCTGCATGGTTACTCCACTGGACTCTGCAGAAACGGGTTGACTTATTCCTTGTTTCTCTTTCCATGGTGTCCAAAACCTTAACGGGGTGCTCCTTATAAGTTAGATCCTCTTGCAGCTCTATCTACTCCAGCGGTGTTTGCTCATCAGGTACTCGGAGATACTTCTTCAGCTGGGACACGTGGAACACGTCATGCACTCCTGGTAGTGATTGCGGTAATTCCAGCTGGTACGCAACTTCGCCTTTACGGCTCAAAATCTTAAATGATCCAACATATCTTGGTGCAAGTTTTCCCTTGGCGTGGAACCTCTTAACTCCCTTGAGTAGTGTGACTCTGAGATATACGAACTCTTCCGGTTCGAAACTCAGGTCTCGGCGACGGTTATCAGCGTAACTCTTCTGTCTTGACTGAGCTATCTTTAATCTTTCCCGGATCATGGCAATCTGCTCTTCGACCTCTTGAAGAATATCCGGTCCAAAGACATGGCGTTCACCCGTCTCATTCCAGTTCAACGGAGTTCGACAGGGTCGACCATATAGTGCCTCGAATGGTGACATTTGCAAACTTGCTTGATAACTATTGTTGTAGCTGAACTCAGCATACGGCAGACTTTTATCCCAAGAGTAGCATAAGCCAATGCACACGCTCTTAACATATCTTCCAGTATCTGATTAACTCTTTCAGTTTGTCCATCCGTCTGTGGATGATAGGCGGTGCTGAAGTTCAAACGGGTCCCCATGGCTTCATGCAGCTTACCCTAGAATCTCGAAGTAAACTGGGTACCTCTATCCGATACAATCTTCTTCGGCACTCCGTGCAAACAGACGACCCTGGTCATGTATAACTCGGCTAACTTATCTCCCGAATAGGTGGTCTTCATGGGGATAAAGTGAGCAACCTTAGTCAAGCGATCCACTATGACCCATATGGAGTCATATCCTCCTTGAGTCTTGGGTAAACCGGTAATGAAGTCCATTCCGATTTCCTCCCATTTCCACTCAGTGACTCAGGTATCTTCAACGGTTGTAGCAATCCTGCTGGCCTCTGATGCATTGCCTTGAATCTCTGACATATGTCGCACAATGCGACATGCTCGGCAACTTCACATTTCATGCTTGGCCACCAGAATCTTTCCTTCAAGTCCTGATACATCTTGGCACTTCCTGGATGGATTGAAT
This sequence comes from Rhipidocladum racemiflorum, assembly GCA_036346355.1. Taxonomy (NCBI): domain Eukaryota; kingdom Viridiplantae; phylum Streptophyta; class Magnoliopsida; order Poales; family Poaceae; genus Rhipidocladum; species Rhipidocladum racemiflorum. Next base: position 42,475,270 of record CM070579.1, read on the forward strand.
ACTTGGAGTCATGGGCGGGGCCTCCTCTAGGATCAACTGCTTCAGCTCCTTCTTGTTTGGCACACAAATTCGATCCTCCATCCACAACGTGCCTTGCTCATCCAGCTTGATGACTTTTGCCTTGCCCTCATCCATCTTGGACTTAATCCTGCGGATCTTGTCATCATCCTTCTGCCCTTCTCGGATCTGATCCTCCAGGGTAGGCTTCACTTCTAATGCGGCCAAGAATCCTTCTGGTACCACTTCAATCTGCATTCTTCGAAAATCCTTGTGTAACACCCCAGCATTTAATATGCCTGAATGCTACCAAACATAAGCTAAACAACATCTAAATACCACATTTAACATAAAATTCCAGCAAAGGCGCATAGGCTAAAAACCGAGATTTCGGCAACACCTCCTTTGTCTTATCATGAATTTAAGGAGCAACAACAATATAGCATTATATGGCAATAAGAGAAACATCTAAAACAATAATAAATAGAGTCTTAACTACAATAAAAGACTAACATTAAGCACTTAAAGTTCCAAGTGTCAAACGAACAATAAAACTCTCATTAACCAAGCTAAGCCTTAATTTAATGACCATCACACGCAATTTATTATCAAACTAAAAGAATTGACTTGGGGAAACATTAAGGTGAAGCAACGTGTGGGCGTGTGTCTATTCCCCTTTCCCGCATGCCGTTCTCATGGTACCTAAAACAATAAGAAAACACAAGCGTGAGTTCGAAACTCAGCAAGCATATTGCAATGGACAACAAGAACAACAATATGGCAATAGCATCTCCCTTCATGTAAACCATCTCATTCATGATCACATATCATTATCATCATCATTATGTATGCAATGCAATGCTATGCTCATGTCTCCTTGGAAACTCATACCGGTATGGTTGAGTACACACCCGTCGGTGTGCACCCTCTCCCCCCTTCCAACCCGAAGATGGAGGGTGCCTACTCCTCGCTTCCACAACCCTCGGTAGATGGAATCACGATGTAGGACTTACTCTATTGGCTCTCCGGATTAGTCATAACTTTCTCACCGACCTTCCCGGATTAGTTAATGACTTTCTCACCGCCCGGGCCATGTAACATGTCATGTATGCAAGCATGCCAACAATATATAAAACTCAAATATTAACACATGGCATCATAACATCTTAAACATGCTCATAATATCATAGCAATCATTAAAACATGGCAAGTGGACATATATCATGTAGACAATTCCATCTAATTTCAACATGCAACCTACAACTCGCTATCCATCACAACACACTTGCCTCAACCACGTGCAACGGAATGGCGGGAAGAAGAGGGCACTCCCGGGGTCACACCACCTGCACATAGGCATCACACACTCACAATCATAACCTCAAAACAGTACGCAAACCCCCATCTAACCCGACATTGCCAACTACTCGCAAAACCTAAAAACAGAGGTTCTATCCCGTCGGGACAGCAGCCTTGCAAAAGGCATAACTTGGGCTCTGGGACTCCGAATCAATTAAAAGAGTACATCCTCGCGTAGCTTAGGAAATTTCCCAACTTTCTCTAGGTATAAGGAAAGACTGATTCGGCCTCTAAAGTTGTTTAATCTACAGATTACCGAGATCTGTTCCAATCGCGTCACAGATTTTAATACGCTCGGTAAAACAGTCATAACTTTCAAAAGGCTGGGCGGAATTTAATGTTCTTTATTTGCACGGAAATATAATAAAATTATCTACAACTTCTTAAAACTCCGTACAGTCATATTCGAATTCTAAATTGGCGAAAACAGGAACCCTAGGTCGCCTGCTCATGCTGTCCCAAAACAGAAACGTGGCAACGTCTAGATCTAACCCAAATTACTCCAATCCAGCACCACCAATTGATCTAAAAACTTGAAAATCACCTTAAGAACAGTACCAATATCAATCCCAGGGAACCCCATGATCATACCTTTGCCCGACATACGAAAACCCCAATCAATCTCCTCGCGGATCGCTCCTCGCTCCACGCTCCTCGCTCCTCGCTCCTCGCTCCACGCTCCTCGCTCCTCGCTCCACGGGATGATTCCACGAGGTGCAGGGGTGGGGTGGCCACCCTAGGGCAGCAAGGGGTGGAGGAGAGGTGGTGTGGAGGTGGAGAGGTGGAGGGGTGGGGCGCACGGCTAGGGGGTGGGGCGGCTAGGGCTAAGGGGGAGGAGAGGGGGCGCAAGAGGGGAGGTGGGGGAGCAATTGGGGGGAGGTGGGGCGCAAGGAGGGGGTGGGGGCGCACATAAATGGCAGGGGGAGCCCTCCCACCAGCCCACAACACGGACTCCGTGTCCGAGAAGGTTTCCTAAACCATCCCACCAAAGCCCACAACCCCTCTTTAAGGCCCAAAAACCCCCGGAAAGGCCCAAAACCCCAGAAACGGCCCGGAAACGTTAAAAACCTCCAATCCCTATGGTTTTAACCTTATTACCACATCTCATACCGTTTTTGACCAAATCATGCACATTAATTAAGGTTACGACACTCCGTGGTGTCACACCTTGCATAGGTCTTCCTGACTCGTGGCTATCAACATGTTTACGGTATGGCTTTTCCGACTCGGGGCATCGGCCACCACGTTGGCCTTTCTGGGATGATAATGGATTCCAACATTATAATCCTTGATCAGCTCTAGCCATCTCCTCTGCCTCATGTTCAGGTCTGATTGGGTGAAAATGTACTTAAGGCTCTTATGGTCCGTATATACTTCATATCTATTCCTGATCAAATAGTGACGCCACAACTTCAAAGCATGTACTACGGCGACTAGCTCTAGGTCATGCGTTGGATAATTCTCCTCATGCGGCCTCAACTGCCTCGATGCATAAGCGACGACCTTTCCGTTCTGCATCAGCACACATCCAAGTCCTTGGCGCGATGCATCACAATAAATATCAAAGCTTTGATTAACATCCGGTAGAACTAACACCGGTGCTGATGTCAATCGCCTCTTCAGCTCTTGAAAACCTTTCTCGCACTCCGGCGTCCATGCAAACTTCTTCTCCTTTTTCAACAATTGCGTGAGAGGTCTCGCAATGGTCGAAAACCCTTCAATGAAGCGGCGGTAGTAACCTGCCATTCCAAGGAAACTCCAGATCTGGGTCACGGTCTTCGGCTGTTCCCAATGTAGCACAGCTTCCACCTTGCTCGGGTCAACGACGACTCCTTCTGCGGTCATTACATGTCCGAGCAACTCCACCTTGTCCTTCCAAAAGTCACACTTGCTGAACTTAGCGAAGAGTTGCTGTTCCCTCAGCTTTTCCAAAACTCGCCTCAAGTGCTCTGCATGTTCATCCTTTGTCTTGGAGTAGACTAAGATATCATCTATGAACACAACAATAAACTTGTCCAAATATTCCATGAACACCTTATTCATCATATTCATGAAATATACTGGCGCATTCGTCAAACCGAAGGACATAACTGTAAACTCGTAATGTTCGTATCTGGACGAAAACGTGGTCTTCGGAATATCATCTAATCGGACCTTCAACTGGTGGTATCCCGATCTCAGATCAATCTTGGAGAAGACTCCGGCTCCTCTCAGCTGGTCAAACAGATCATCGATCCTGGGTAGCGGGTACTTATTCTTCACGGTGACTTCATTGAGTGCACGGTAGTAAATGCACATCCTGAAGCACCCATCCTTCTTCTTAACGAACAGAACTGGCGCTCCCCATGACGACGAACTCGGTCTGATGAATCCTTTCTCCATCAGCTCTTCAAGCTGCTTCTTCATCTCTACCAATTCTTCAGTGGACATCCGATAGGGTCTCTTTGCTATCGGCGCTGTACCGGGTACAAGCTCTATCACAAACTCTATGTCTCTGTATGGCGGCATACCAGGTAAATCTTTAGGAAAAAAATCCGGGTACTCGTTCACCACTGAGACATCCTCTATGCTGATTGCCTTTATGCTGTTAACCATCAACTGTCCATCTCTAACGGCGGTGGCTTGAAATTCCACTTTCCTTCCACACGGGCTCTCCACTGAGATAATCCTTCGTCCACAATCCAGCACAGCCTTGTGCTTGGATAACCAATCCATTTTCAAAATAACATCTAAGGTTTGAGTTTCCAGTATAATAAGGTTCGCTAGGAATTCTACCCCATCTATTAATATTCTCACCCCAGAACACCCTACTTTAGTTCGGAGTTCGAAACTAGGGGTTTGAACTAAAAGCATGCATTTAAGTCTTGCAATCTCCAAATCGTTTTTAGCAGCAATGCCTTGAGAAACAAACGAATGCAAAGCTCTAGAGTCAAACAAAACTGTTGCAGGTACTGAGTTGACAAGTAACTTACCCAGCACGACGTCCGTGGCATTCTGGAGTGCCTCTGTGGTGACATGGTTGACTCGGCCTCTCACCACAGTTTGGGGTGTGGCTCCCGGCTATGCTGTCCCGCGGTTTGCTCCGGGTGCAGGCGTCCTGGCTGGTGTGGACCCAGATTGAAGCAGACCGGGGTCACTCCTGCTGTCTTCTTGGGGCAACTATTGGAGAAGTGCCCTGGCTCGTTGCTTTTATAGCAGCGTCTCACTGTCCCCTGTTGACTGCCTGAAGCGGCGTTTCTGGCTAGAGCTGGGGTCTGATAATTCTGGTTGACGGGTCTCGATGCTGGTGACGGTGTCCTTGTTGCATTATGCGGCTGGAATCTGAAAAACTGATTTGGCGCAACCCTCAAGCGTTGATGCGCTCCCTGACGCGATCCCTGCTGTTGCATCCTTCGCTTTCGGTTCTCATCCAGTTCCTTGCGCTTATCTTCAAGAATGAGCGCCTTGTTCACAAGCTCTTGGAAATCTGGAAAGGTGTGGGTGATCAGTCCCACCTGCATTCCTGAGTTAAGTCCCTTCATAAAGCGAGACTGTCTGGCCTTATCTGTCTCTACGTCTTCAAGTGCGTAACGTGCAAGCTGTGTGAATTTATTAAGGTAATCTGACACCGGTTGATTACCTTGCTTTAGTGCCCTGAATTCTTCCTTTTTTAAGTCCATTATTCCCTCAGGCACGTGATACTGGCGAAATGCAGCTGTAAACTCCTCCCAAGTGATGTCCTGAGGGTTCTCCCACGTGGTGCAGAAGTTCTCCCACCAGTCTGTGGCGGTCCCTTCCAACTGATGAGAAGCGTAGAGTACCTTCTCATTTCCCATGCCAGTTATCGGCCTCCAACGGATTGGCATTCCCAGAGAAGGTGGGTGGATGAGTCCTTATGAACTCTGACAGTCTTGAATTCTGGCGTTGTCCCTGATTGACTTGATTGTTCTGATTAGCAGTGGCGTGGGCAGTAATCTGTTGCATCTGCTGCATCATTGCATGCATCAACTGGGTCTGTGCAGCAAGAAAAGCCCCAAATTCTGCATGTCAACTGGCGGTGCTGGCTGGGGTGCAGGTGCTCCATCATTGGGGTTCCCAGCTGGGCGAGACCCACTTCCATTGCCTCCAAGGTTTCCGCGGGTGTTCACCATCTGTCGATTACTCCAAGGTTTCAGAGATGAGAGGGAACAAGAATAGACAAGGGGTAAGGAAACTTATGCGGGGGAAAGTGTAACTCAAAAATCCAACTTTATTATTTAATAATAATAACTTGGTATGGTTTCTCACAATGCCTAAGGGCCTTGCAACACATACTACACACTCAGCAAGCAATGAAAATCCAAATCGACTAACACTGGGGTCTAACGCCTCTAAGGGTGACTCTTATTCTATAACGCGTCTTGACAAAGGAGTCTCAACTTCAAGACCTACGCTCACTCGTCGAGAAAGCCTCCACTGCCTCCTCGGGACGGGTGCGGCGGCATAGGCGCGAAACAATCGCCATGCCCTGCAACTGCAGCTGTGGATGACGACGCGGCGTTCTCCTCTAGCTCGGAATCTGGCTGTTGCTGTGGCTATGGCGTGGGTGCAGGTGGCGCCTCTTCTGGGTCCTCCTCTGGCTCTGGGGCATCCAACTCCAACACTGGATCGGGGCCCTGTCCATATAGTGCGGTCTCCAGCTCTGCGATCCTTTCCGCAGCATAGGCGACGTACTCACGAGCATTCTCTAAATGCTTTTTCTCTTCCTCAACCTGCTCGCGAGCCTTCATCAACTCCTGAACTGTGTCACCGATAAGCTCCTCCTGGGCGGCGACGAATCTGGTTAAGTGGGTGACGGTGGCATCCTCATCTTCTATCGGCTTCCGCTGAGCTCTGCTGTCTCGGCATGGGTGGTGACGGAATACTGTGCTTTCCAGCTCCCTGGAGTAAGTGCGAGCGATCTGCTGCATTGCTCGACGCGACACCTCCTGGATTCCCATCTCAAAGGTAGACCTCCTGGCGGTGAAGTGGAAAGTGTGACTGAACTTCGTCTTCTCTCGGGCATACACCGTGATCTTGACGTCCCATCCTATGACCAGTCCTACTTGCACGAGTGTAGTCCCTCGGTAGAGCGGTCTCTCAAAACCTCTAAGAAACTGAAGCATACGCCACAATTCAGCACCGTAGCCTCCCTCACACTCGGCATAGTTGTTCTTCATCATCATCTGTCAAAAGACGCTCGCGTAAGAACGCAACATTTTAAAATCAAGTGGAAGATAAAAGAACTCAGCAAGGGGTATGAACAAGAAAGAAAGGGGTAAGTCGAGAATTCATTCATTATCTTGACAACTTTTAATTTTTAGAATATAAGTTTTGTCCTTACTACGACCAATTTAACTATGGGTGAGCCTACAGTCAGTATAGCTCTGATACCACCTCTGTCGGGACCCGAATTTGCAAATCCGGACCCTCTGTGTATTCAGCACTAGTCCTGGAACACGCTAGTGCACACAGTCTCACATTGGTAAATATCACAATCATACTCAACAAAATAACTAGGTACTTTAATTAGTTAACCAAGCTGGTTGCTCGACCTTAAGGTCAAGTTACAAATATACGCCACGCAGGGCGAAACTAATTAAAAGGGAAAATTACAGCAGCGAAAAAATAAGATAACTTCGTGGCGCCATCCAGTATACCACAGGCAACTGACTGGGCTCGCTCCCTAGATAGACTGTTCCTCTTGGAGCTCCTCCTCCAAAGCTGGTGTAGACTCTTCTTCAACTAATGTTGTATTGTGGCAAGGGTGAGTACTTGGTACTCAGCAAGTCATGCACAGAATGCAAACTAATATATTACTTGCATGGCTTAGTACAAAGGAGTAGCTCATGGTATAATTGCTGTAAAACATCATTTGACAAGTAACATAAGTAGATTCGAAAGCAGTAAAAACGAGTATAAGATCAATAACTTTTCTAGGAGTTAAATAAACATCTCTCCTATTCCTAATCCACATTTCCATCAATGTCATTATTAAACTAGACCAAACCTTTCAAGTCCGAGTTATTTTCAAGAAAGTCTAAACCTTGACTGTAATTCTCGAGTAATGTCCAATGCCGCAGACATGGCTATTCGAATAGATTTTACACTCTGCAGAGGTTATGCACTTTACCCACAAGATACAGCCAAACACCACAAAGGCGAGTGTCCGTAACAAAGTCTTTCGGAAACTTCTAAGAGCACAAGTGGGCCTCCCCGGTTATTGCACACTAACCCTTCCCTTAGCGAAGACGAAGTTTAGGCCAATCAACCGTTAGATGGGTACCTGCCGCAGCCCCGGTACGCTCCCCCGTACAACTACACAAAAGGTATAGTTGACACCCCGAGGTCCCACAGGTACGTTATTAGTGACTTAATCAACTAGGTCCGTCCCATTTCAAACATGTGGTTGCACGTTTGACTCAGTTCAAAGGCTTGCAAGGTTAAGTCCTTAGGGTGACCAGGGCAAGACTACCCAAAGAACCAAATCAACGTTCCCGGTGCCACAACAGGCCCACCCAATCATTCTTGCCACATTTGACAAGTTAAGGTTGTCTTGTATTTGTCAAAAATATGTTACGTGGCAAGGCTAAGCATACTACATCGGTCTAATTACCCATGTTGGCAATGTAATAATGTCCAACTAGTAATCCACAACTAGGGTGAAAAGGGGTCATGGCACATAAATAATAATCAAGGTTTCATAATGCAAAATTGGCATTTAACTAATTTCCCAAAATTAATTAAAGCATTTTCTAATTAAGCTAGCATGCAATAATTTAAATCAAAATGATTTCAAAATAGTATCAACATGGTTAAAGCACAACTTGCCTTCAAAGAGTACTTGTTCTTGGTCTTGAGCTGGCTCCTGGGTCAACACTTCACATTCGAAGCCTTCGGGCACTTCAACGTCTACTCGTAACGCGTGCAAATAGCAATCAATAAATAAAACAGTACACAAGAGTATTCAAAAGTTCAAATAGACTTCATAAACAGAGAGAGCATATTTTTATAAATTTTTAGAAACTGGAATCGTCCACATCGGAGTTGAAATGCAAAAGTTATAATCGTTTAGAGTTTAAAGAAACCATTAATTAAATATAAACAGAAAAATATTCTTAATCAAAAATTAATTAAAATTAATATTTGAGTAGGTCTCATTTTTAGGAAAGTTTAGAAATTTGAATCACCCAAATCGGAGTTGAAACGCAAAAGTTATAAGCGTTTGAAGTTGAATCTATATTTAAAATCAATAAACCGAATTAAATAAATAATTTCTTTTTCGGAAAAATGATTTATTGCATCAGCATGACACGTGGACCAATCAGAGGCCGCCACATCGCCTCGGGTCCATGGACCCGGAGCACGGTTCGGCTCGGTCCACCGTGGACCCGGTCCACGGCACGTGTGCCTCTGACAGGTGGGCCCCTCGGGTGACGTCAAGACGGCTCGGGCCGAGGGCTCGATACCGGGCCCCACCGTGACACCAGCATGACGTCATGGTGCGGTCCGGCTGAGTCGCTAACACGCGGGTCCCATGCTGACGTCACGCGTGACGTCAACGGCGACTGGCGTGACCGTGCTGACCGCGACGGTCAGCCTTCCGGCCACGTGGCTAGATCTCGGTCGTTGATTTGGAAATCAACGGCCCAGATCGGATCTAACCTCACGCGTTTGGAAAACAACGCGGTTGATTTGGACCGTTCGATCTTGATCGGACGGTCAAGATCCAATCTAGAGCTACAACGTGGGCTAACCATAGCCGTACGATCTAGATCTAACGGATGAGATCTATCCAAGCATGGTGCAGTTACGGCTACGTGGCATGATCTAAACCGTTGGATCTAAATCCAACGGTTGGAAACAGATCTAAAAATTAACACGTGAAATTTTAATGTGGTGACGTGGACGAATCCTGGCCTTCGGATCTTGATCGGACGGTGGAGAGAGCTCGGGAGAAGGCGATGGCGTGCGGCGGCGCTTGCAGACCGGAGTTGGGGACAAAGACCACGGCAACGGCATTGCGGGGCTCCTCCGGCGGAGTGAGTGGTAGTCTCCGACGCGTCTCGTCCTTGCGGTTTCGGATCTGAGCTCGGTGGCGGCGGAAACAACGGAGAACCGCGGCGGAAGCCTAACCCAACTACGGCGAGCGATTGCGATGCAACCTCGGTGGCTCAGGCGTGATGGACTAGGGCTACAGGTGCGCAATGAAACGGAGAACACGATGGCGGCGGCGGCGCATTAAATACCCCCTCGACGTCCTAGTTATGCGCGGAAAACGAGGGCCCACGCACGGGTGACGGCGGAATCCGAATCCAATTCGGATTGGGTGACGCGTGGACCGTTGGATCAAGATCCAACGGTCACGGGGTTTGGGCTCGGGTCTGGCTTGGCGACCTGGCTGGCTCGGGTGACGTGGCACAATCGTCGCCGTTGGATTTCGATCCAACGGTCACGCGGTTAGGGTTAGGTTTGGCTCGGGTCCGGCTCAAACCCGGCTTGGGTCGGGCTCGAGTTCGACTCGGGTTCGGGCTCGGTCGGATGAACAGTGCAAACCCGATTGATTTTTCCAGCGATTAAATATTCAAATTAATTCCCAGAAATTCATTTAATTCATTAAAAATAGCAAAACACTCAAAAAAATTCCAGAAAAATTCTAGAAAATATTTTAGAACATTTTGGATTCAAATAAATTATTTCCAGCAAAATTTTATTTGTAAAATTAAATTTCTTTAATTATTTCAAAAGGGAATAAATTCAAATAAATTCCAAATAAATTCAAATAAACCAAGAAAATTCCAAAAATTCACAAAAGTGCAAAATAACATTTAAATTCATGAAAAGAAAAAATTGGGGTGTTACAGACGGCTGACACGCATGTTCCACCGTGACGTCACGCTGACGTCACACATGACGTCACGCCGCCCTTGGGGCTAGCCGCTGACACGCGGGCGCCTCGCTGACGTCACGCATGACGTCAACGACGACCGAGCGCATCCGCGTGGACCGCGCCGGTCCGGCTTCTGTGCACGTGGCACGATCTGGGCCGTTGATTTGAAAATCAATGGTCCAGATCATATCTGGATCTCGTACGCTGAGGGCAACGTGGTTAATCTGGGCCGTGCGGTTTGAATCGGACGGTCCAGATTCGATCGGGTTCCGCCTCACCGTGGGGTGGCGTGGCATGACCCGGGTGACGATACGTGGCTCAATCTACGCTGTTCAATCTCGATCGAACGGCCGAAATTACATCTAACGCTACAACGCAGTTAACCCTAACCGTACGATTTAGATCTAACGGCTGATATTGGATCTAGCACTGTGCAGTCTACGGCTACGTGGCTTAATCTAAGCCGTTGGATCGAGATCCAACGGTTGAGATTAGATCTCAAAACCGAAACGTGAAATCGAATGGGGTGACGTGGACTCACCGTGGCCATCCGATGAAGATCTAACAGCTGACGGAGCTCGCGAGGTCGGCGATGGCACGGCAGAGCAGAGGCTGCCGGAGACGAAGACGACGACACGGGGAATGGCATTGCGAGCGTGCTCCAACGAAGTGGATGGGACTCCCAGGTGCGGCTCATCGCGACGGTTCCGAATTTGGGCTCAATCACGGCGGAGGACGGTGGAAGCGGCGGCAAACGGCAGAAAACCGCGGTGGGCTTCACCTCCAACTTTGGCGAGCTCTTGCGGGCGAACGGCGGTGACTTGACCTCGGCTCCCTAGGGCTACGGGTGCGCACGGAAAAGGAGAGCATGATGGCGGCGGCGGCGCATTAAATAGGGCCCTCAACGTCCGTGAAAATCGCGGAAACCGAGGCCCACACGCAGGCGGCGGCGGAGTCCAGCGGTTACATGGAGAGGGTGATGTGGTGCAATCCTAGCCATCCACGCGGCACGATCAACGGCCGAGATCGCATGGGCGCGAACGGGTTCGACCCGTTCCCCACGTGGGCGACGTGGCTTGATGCTGGCCGTTGGATCTTGATCCAACGGTCACGCGATTAGGGTTGGTTGGGTTCGGGTAGGACTCGAGTCGGACTCGGACTCGAGTCTGACTTGGGCTCGGTCGCTTGAACAGTAAAACCCACTCGGCATTTTCCAGCGATTAAATAATTACAATAATTTTTAGAAATTCAAATAATTCAAGAAAAATAGCAAAATAATCAGAAAAATTCTGGAAAATACTTTGAGACATTTTGGACTCAAATAAAATATTTCCAACAAAATTTTATTTAAAACATTTAATTCTTTAATTATTTCAAAAGGGAATAAATTCAAATTAAATCCAAATAAATTTCAGAAAATCCCAAAAATTCACCAAAGTGCAAAATGACATTCAAATTCATGAAAAACAAAAATTGGGGTGTTACAAACCTCCCCCCTTAACAGAATCTCGTCCCCGAGATTCGGGGCTAACTGAGGAATAGGTTCGAAAATTCTTTCTTCAAATCCTCCTCGCGCTCCCAAGTCGCTTCGCTCTCTGCATGGTTACTCTACTGGACTCTACAGAAACGGGTTGATTTATTTCTCGTCTCTCGATCCATGGTGTCTAGAATCTTCACGGGTTGCTCCCAGTAGGTAAGGTCCTCCTACAGCTCTATTGACTCTAACGGTGCCTGCTCGTCTAGTATTCGAAGACACTTCTTCAGTTGTGACACATGGAACACATCATGCACACCTGCCAACGACTGCGGTAACTCCAACTGGTAAGCAACTTCGCCACTGCAGCTCAAAATCTTAAATGGCCCAACATAACGTGGTGCGAGTTTCCATTTGGCGTGGAATCTCTTAACTCCCTTGAGAGGTGTTGTAACGTCCCAAAAATTTCTTTTAATACTTTTAGTGTGGTTCTGGGATTATTTGTAATTTTTCAGAATCTACTTGGAAGCCTAATTTTTCAGAATCTACTTCGAAGCCTTGCGAGTAAGTCGGATTTAAGTTTATTGAACTAATCGTATTAAATAAAGATCCGGCATTTTCGAATATGCGTAAAATCTAAAATTTTGTTTAAAATTTAGATAATGGGTAGACGAGAGTGTTCTCTTCGAATATTTTCGAAAAATATGCTATATAACGTAAGTCGTTGATTTTACAAAAATCTATACGTCGAAAAATCGCGAAACCAACTTCGTTAGGTTCCAAATAGTTCGTAGTATTTCAGAGGAATTTTTCGAATTTTTAGAACCTCTCGGTTATTTTTTTCTGCCAACACGTTTGAAGAACGTATACGTGTATATAAGCACAACACAGTAACCAACCTAGCTATATACGTGAGCGTTGGATTGTTCCAGCCAATTCCTGCATGCGTGCATGGAGGCTGTTTTTCCTGAATTCACGTCGTAACGTTTCGATTCCTTCAGCCATTCCCACTTACTCATTCAAGCTACACACACTTGCAGTACGAATGAAACTGCAGTGCTATAGTCGTTTCAATTCTCCTAGCACTTATGCCTGTACTATACGGTTGAACTCCACAGCCATGCACATAATACTTCCGGCCGTTTCTCCCTTTAATCTGCAGCCGCCGAATGCATGTGGTCATTTTTTTTCGTTCCCATGCATGTAGTAACATGAGCCACTTAGTAACTAGTAGTGTGGATTTTTTTTAATGACGTGAATCAATGCCATCCCAAACGGCCATGAGGTGAACACAACGATAAAGCTAGTAACGGTTGCTCCTTCATTTGCTTGCATGCCTGACGTGCGTGTATGAGTTCGGGCTCCCTCATTCCAGCCATTTCCATCCTCCAGCCGAGTCCCTCATTCTAGTCATTTCTCCTGGCAATATTCCTTCACTCTTCTACCAATCACATTTTTCTCCCCGCCGTTGACGTCGCCGACCCCGCGCTCCTCCCGCCGCTATTGCCTTCACCTACGTCGCAGCCGCTGTCGCTGCTGCCGTTGGAGCCGCCGCCGCCACCATCGCCGTTGTCATCGTCGGCGCACTCTCCGACCTTGACTTCTTCCGCATCGACGATCCGCGCTACTGCCGTCGTCGATCGGTGCCTTTTTATTTCTTTTGCACGCATTCTACCTCTATTGATCGATTGATCCTGTCGACGTGTATATATATGTTAGTATATATACGTATAGGTTAGGCGGATGTATTCTGTAGCCTACGCCTATACATGTCTACATATAGGTATACTCGGTCGATGGACGTGTAGATATAGTCGCGCGTAGATATATTTGGTTGCTACACATGTAAAAATATATATCGTAGCATATTATTTCGGTACTCTCTGTTATTAGATGCTAGCAGTATGTATACGTGTGGATTTATTCGTCGGATCTGCATATGTGTATTCGGCCATTCGCAAGTATAAATTTTCTAGATGCATTTATACGGTTGTATTAGGAAGTGTACGTATTTAAATACGAAATTTATATGCTGATTCGGTTTTTCTCACGTAGCCACGAACAAGAGAATACATGTATACAACGTGGAATAGTGCCATGCATTGAAGAACAGAAAGTCATTTGTACGTGTCTCTTCTCCAAATTTGCGAAATTTATCTTTTTCACTACAAATTCATTCTAAGTCCGAATCGCTTGCAATAAATTTTGTTAATTAGTAAATATTAATACCTAGCTACGCTAATTTTTCTGAAATTTTATAATCAAATCTATACTATTAAATTATTCGCGAAAAGTCCAAACTTACGAACTTTGTAACTCGCAAACTACACGTCCAAAAATGTCAAAATAAATTTTATAAATCTTAGAAAATGCCAAACTAATTATCTGGAAGTTTTCATGAAATTACAAGTTAGTTTGATTTGCAGTATTTTTCTGCATATGTGTCGTATGTTGATTTGCTTGTTTATTTGGTTATTTATCTGTTGCGCGTAAACGTCGAACTGTGTGAGGGTGTCGATTTCGAGGAGGAAGCTCAAGATCAGGATCTAGACTAACACCAGCTAATCTTTGAAGGTAAGTTATGCTTTGACCATTTTGTTCCCATGTTTTTAAATATTAGTTTATTTTAAATTATGCATGCTAATTTAATTATAATGTGTTCAAGTAATTTGGGATTAGATAATTACCCCTTGGTAGTGTCACCTTGTCCATAATACTTGTATGCCAATAAATCCTTTGTCACCCTAGGTTGGATTATATATGCTGGTTAATACTAATCACCAGAATTGGGTAGTTAGAACATGGTAGTTCTGCTTAACAATGCCATTCGAGCTAATGACACAAATTTTGAAGTAAGCTGAATACTGACTATTGAACTATGGAACCTGTTTTGAAAGAATGTGACATGTGTTGTTGATAAATTGTTGGCACATGATGCATGGTAACCAACCGTGTGGGAAAATGGTTTAGACTGTGGCAAGTGGCAAGTGATGAATGGAGGGCCCCAATGTGGCACATGGGAGAGATGTTATTGAATTTGGTTTTGTGAACTTTGGGTAGTCTTGCCACGGTCAACCTAAGGACTTAACCTTGCAAGCCTTTGAACTGGGCCTAACATACAACCACATGTCTGGAGTGGGACAGACCTAGTTGAGTACGATTCCGAAGTCTTAGCATGTGAGACCTCAGGTGGTTTTTGTATTTGTAAATGTGGAAAGAAGGGTGTAGTGTTTACCGATTGGTCTTACATCTCTTCAACGGTATACGTTGGCCCTATACTTCCGCTCCGCAAAAGGGAAGGGGCAGCGGGAACTATACCAGGAGGTACGCATGCGAGGATAGAGGTTTCGAAAAGACTTTGTTATGGTTACTCGCCCATGTGGTGTTTAACCATATCATGTGGGTAAAGTGTATAACCTCTGTAGAGTGTACAAACTATTCGAATAGCCGAGTCCACGGTATCGGACATTGCTCGGGGAATACAGTCAAGGGTTAGACTTTGTTAAACATGTGGTTGGGGTAAAAGATGGAGTTAATGGAAACATGGATTAGGATGTGGGAATGCTTTTACTTAATTTCTAGAAAAGTTACTGTTACATTATTTGTTTTTACCGCTCAAAAATCACAACACCAGAAGAAGAGGATCTGCAAGCCAATGAAGAGGAGCAGAACGGAGAGGCAAACAACAAGGGGCAAGCCAAGTCAGTTGCCTGTGGCAAACTGAGGCGCCACGAATAATGTTATGTTTTCGCTGTTGCTATTTTATTGTTACTCTGAACTCAGCCCTGCGTGGCTTAATATTGTAAGGTTGACCTTAAGGTCTTAACGATTTTTATATGAGTTGAATACTTTATTATTAATATTTCAGCTGTGTATGTGTAATGGTATTCATCTCTGTTGTATCTGTGAGCACCAGCGTGGTCCTGGACTGGTGTGTCACACAGAGTGTTCGGAACTCAAATTCCGGGCGCGATAGGAGGTGGTATCAGAGCCATACTGACTGTAGGTCTTGACCCTAGATAGATTGGCCGTCTCTCGGAGCTTCAAAATTATTTTCTAAAGAGAAAATTTAACTTGAAAGAATAATAAATTCTTGACTTATCTTATTCTTCCATTCTCTTCCCCTTTGCTGAAATTTCTATCCTTCCCTTTGGATTACATGGAAATCTTACCCGAGTCATTCTGAATAGTCAACGATGTGCACACTTAAGGAGAAAGCATGGATGTCGCGCCCGACCCTGAAGATCGTAAAGTGCGGAATCATCGAGCTCAAAGAGAAGTGGATTGAGGATGTGTTTCAGAAACTAGAAGAACCAGTATTTTAGTATTTAGTCGAGACTCATGTGTGAGAGTCGCGTCTCTTAAGATAGGAAAGTTACCCTTTTAGACGGTAGATTATTGTGTGCCTAGGGAAATTCAGTTCTTCCTTGATTGCTGAGTGTGCAGTATGTGTTGCATAGCTTTTAGGCTTGGATAAGCAACCATACCAAGTTATTAGTAATGTTTGTATAAGTTTTTGCGTTAAACCTTTCTCCCCTGTATAAGATTCTTCCTACTTGTCTAATCTTTTTTTCCCTCTCTTCTCTAAATTGTTGGAGCAAATAGCAGATGGTGAACACCCGTGGCAACACTGGAGCGGGAGGAAGTGGTTCGCGCCAGGAAGGCAACCCGAATGAAGCACCGAATCCCCAGCCTGCGCCGCCAGTTGATATGCAGAATTTGGGAGCTTTTCTTGCTGCTCAAACTCAACTGATGCAGACTATGATGCAGACTATGCAACAGATGCAGAACCAAGCTGTCGGCAACAACAACAATCCGAATGTACACCAGGGGAACCAATTCCAGTCTAGACTCTCTGACTTTGTGAGAACTAGGCCACCGATATTATCTGGGAATGCTAATCCAATAGAGACGGATGATTGGCTCTGGACCATAGAGAGGAAATTGCACATATCCCAGTGTGCAGACAATGAGAGGGTCCTGTATGCTTCACACCAGCTTGAGGGGATTGCTGCTGAGTGGTGGGAGAACTTTTGCGCATCCCACGAGCATCCTCAGCAGATTACATGGGAGGAATTCACGGCCGCCTTCCCCCAATATCATGTGCCGGAGGGTATGATGGAGTTGAAGAAAGAGGAATTCAGATCTCTGAAACAAGGAGGCCAATCCATGGCTGACTATATGAACAAATTCACTCAATTAGCCCGTTATGCGCTAGAGGATGTGGCCACGGACAAAGCGAGGCAGTCCTGATTCATGAAGGAACTCAATTATGGGTTGCAAGTGGGACTGATCACCCACACATTTCCGGACTTTCAAGAACTTGTCAACAAAGCGCTCATTCCTAAGGATAAGCGCAAAGAAATCGGTGAAGACCGTAAGCGTCGGATGACCAGTCAAGGAGGACGTCCAAACCAGATGAGGTTGAGGATAAATCCCCAACAATTTGCGAGGTTCAAGCCACAGCTGACCGGCCAGAAGACAACTGCTACACCTGGATCTTCGAGCCAGGGCTTCAGAACGCCTGAGCAGAGAAACAACACACTCGGTTCAAACCAACAAGGTACAGTGAAGCACTGCTACAGCTGCAACGAACCGGGACATTTTGCTAATCAATGTCCGAAGAGAGGCAATGTGACCCCAGTTCGCTTTAACTTGGGGCCCACGCCAACGAAGGCACCACCACCAGCATCGAGCCGTGGAAACAATCAATTAGGAGCTGCACCTTCCACAGTCATCCGAGGTCGCGTGAATCATATCACGATTGCTGAAGCTCAAGATGCCACAGACGTTGTATTGGGTATGTTTTCTGTTAACTCAGTACCTGCCACCGTTTTATTTGATTCTGGTGCTTCACATTCATTCATTTCTCAAGACTTTGCTGTGGGAAATGGGTTGGAATTGAGAAAACTTAAGTGCACACTAGTAGTGCAATCACCTGGGTCAGAACTTCAATCTAACCTAGGATGTTCGGGAGTTAAGTTGGTCATAAACGAGGTAGAGTTTCTAGCAAATCTAATTGTGCTAGATACCCAAACCTTGGATGTAATCCTTGGAATGGATTGGCTGACCAAGCACAAAGCCGTATTGGATTGTGGCCACAGAATAGTGTCTGTAGAGAACCAAAACAAAGAAAAAGTGGAATTTCAAGCAACCTCAGTCCGAGATGGAAAACTTATGGTCAATAGTATGAAGACTATCTGTCTCGAGGATGTGCAAGTGGTAAAAGAGTTTCCTGATGTTTTCCCCAAAGACCTGCCTGGTATGCCACCGGACAGAGAAATTGAGTTCGTTATCGAGCTGGTGCCTAGCACAGCTCCGATCGCGAAAAGACCTTATAGGATGTCCACAGAAGAGCTAGTGGAAATGAAGAAGCAGATTGAAGAGCTCATGGAAAAAGGTTTCATCAAACCTAGTTCATCCCCATGGGGAGCACCAGTATTGTTTGTCAAGAAGAAAGATGGAAGTTTCAGAATGTGTATAGATTATCGCGCACTCAACGAGGTGACGATAAAGAACAAATATCCTTTGCCCAGGATAGATGATCTTTTTGATCAGTTAAGAGGAGCCGGAGTCTTCTCTAAGATAGACCTTCGATCCGGATACCATCAATTAAAAATTCGGACGGAGGACATACCAAAGACAGCTTTTTCGTCAAGGTATGGGCACTATGAATTCACAGTTATGTCCTTTGGATTGACCAATGCCCCGGCATACTTCATGAACATGATGAACAAAGTATTCATGGAATATTTGGATAGGTTTGTTGTCATTTTCATTGATGACATCCTAGTCTACTCCAGAACAGAAGAAGAGCATGCGGAACACCTAAGGATGGTTTTGGAAAAGTTAAGAGAAAACCAACTATATGAAAAATTTAGTAAATGTGACTTCTGGAAAAAGAAGGTAGAGTTCTTGGGTCATGTAATGACTGCCAAAGGAGTAGCTGTCGATCTGAAGAAAGTGGAGGCAGTGTTACATTTGGAGCAACCAAAGTCAGTCACCTAGATAAGAAGTTTTCTTGGAATGGCCGGATATTACCATCGGTTCATTGCGGGTTTTTCATCAATTGGAAGACCTCTTACGCAATTGTTGAAAAGGAGAAAAAGTTTGTATTTACGCCAGAGTGCGAAAAGAGTTTTTAGGAACTGAAGAAGCACTATATCACCCTTCTCCACATGGTCTCTAAGGAAGTGATATCTGATATCAATGTGCTTGGTCCGAGAATGCTACACTTGGTTCTTAGCAATGTGAATTGCAGAGGTATTATCACAGAAAAGTGGAACACACTCTGTGGCTAACCCATAGTCCCGCAGGGTCGATCTCATCCAGAGTACAGCTACGACAAAGAATCGGTCGCAGCAAAGATACTCGGCCTTGGCGGTCGACTGAGCAACTCCAGACTGCTTCCTAGAGGACCATGATACAAGAGAAGTGCCAATGAAATGGCAAGTACCAGATGTGCTCTTCCTATCTATCCTACAGCCAGCAAAGTCTGCATCTGAAAATGCTCTAAGGGATAGACAAGAGGAAGAAGAGTACCAGATATCATAGTCAGTGGTAGCTCAAAGGTACCTGAAAATGCACTTCACCGCCTGACGGTAAGAGACGCAGGGAGAAGCCTGAAACCAAGCACAAAGACATACAAAGAAATATATGTCAGGTCTAGATGCAGTGAGATACAGGAGGGAGCCAATCATGCTCCGGAACTCCTTCTGATCAACTGGCTCACTATTCTAGTCAGGCTCGAGAACAGTAGTGGTGGCCATAGGAGTCATGACTGGCTTCCAATCAGATATGTCAAAGCGCTTTAGGAGGTCTCGAGTGTACTTGCCTTGATGCAAAAATGTACCCTCCCGACTCTGCTTAATCTGGAAACCAAGGAAGTAGCTCACACTACTAGAAAACTAGTCTTTACTACCGGCATATCATTACCGGTTAGATTTGAACCGGTACTGATAGTAACATCAGTACCAATTCATTGGCTAAAGGGTCATAATGGGCTTTCAGTACCGGTTCGTAACACGAAACGGTAGTGATGCACTCATCACTACTAGTTCGTAACACGAACCGGTAGTGATGCACTCTCATCACTACCGGTTCGTGTCACAAACTGGTAGTAAAGGCACGAAGCATTACTGTGACACCCCAAAATTTTGCTTTTCTTTAATTCATGTGTGGTTTGGCACTTTGGTGAATTTTTGGAATTTTCTGGAATTTATTTGGATTTATTTGGAATTTATTTGAATTTATTCCATTTTGAAATAATTGAAGAAATTAATTTTGCAAATAAAATTTTGTTGGAAATATTTTATTTGAGTCCAAAATGATCCAAAGTATTTTCTAGAATTTTTCTGGAATTTTTCTGAGTCATTTGCTATTTTTAATGAATTAAATGAATTACTGGGAATTATTTTAAATATTAAATCGCTGGAAATCCAAACCGAGTCGGTTACTGTTCATCCGACCGAGCCCGAGTCAGACTCGAGTTCGAGTCCGACCCGAGCCACGTGACTCGACCGAACCCACTCGGCCGAGCCCTAACCGCGTGACCGTTGGATCTTGATCCAACGGCCACGATTGAGCCACGTCACCGAGCCCGAGCCCGACCGAGCCAGCCAGCTCGCCCGAGTCCGACCCGGACCCAAACTCGCGCACCGTTGGATCGAGATCCAACGGCTGTGCGTGTGCCACGTCACCCTCTCCGTGCCGCCGCCGGACTCCGCCGTCGAAACCGTGTCGACCTCGGTCTCCGTGCGTTTCACGGACGCCGAGGCTGCTATTTAATGCGCCGCCACCACGGTCGTGACCTAGACTTCAGCGCACCAGACCTGAGACAACGTCGCGGACGCCGCCGTTCAGCCATGTCGCTCGCCGGAGTTGCCGTGAACGCTCGCCGCGGTTTCGGCTGCGTTCCATCGCCGTCCGTCGTCCTCTGCGCCCGTTGACCCCAGATCCGGACTCACCGCGACGAGACGCACCCGAGGGGATCTCTCGCCGGAGCGCGCCAGAAACGCCGTCGGCAAGGTCGTCGTCCTCCGCGCCGGTGAGCCAGCGCCGCCGCAAGCCATCGCCGGACCGCGAGCTCTCTCAGCCGTCCGATCAAGATCCAACGCTCGAGATCACGCCACGTCATCGCACGGTGAGATTGCGTTACGATTTCCAGATCTAATCTCGACCATCGGATCTAGATCCAACGGTCCGAAATCAATGCGTTAACCCAAACGCGTCAACACTGGATCTAATCCGCGCCGTTGATTTTCAAACCAATCGCCGTGATTGCGCCACGTGTCGAAGTTGGACCGACGCGGCCGTGGCCCACGCACGCTGGCAGGTGACGCTGACACGCGGGGCCCGCGTGTCAGAGGGCCCGCATGTCGGCTGTCCCGGCAGCGCCGACGTCACCCATGACGTCACGGTGGTCCCACATGTCGACCGTGGCCGAGTCCCCGCTGACGTCAGCGATGACGTCACCCGAGTGGGCCCACATGTCAGTCTCACGTGGAGTCGTGGACCGAGTCCACGGTGGACCCGAGCCGAGCGTGGACCAAGTCCATGGACCGGCGACGCCACCGCCAATCGAGGTTGCCACGTGTCCATGCTGACGCAATAATTAATGTCCGAAAAAGAAAATGATTTATTAATTCGAAGAATGATTTCAAATTTAGATTCAAACTTCAAACGCTTATAACTTTTGCGTTTCAACTCCGATTTGAGTGATTCAAATTTCTAAATTTGTATAAAATTGAGATCTACCTAAATATGAATTTTATTTAATTTTTGGACTAAAGTTTTCTCTCTGTAATATTATTTAATTGATTATTTAAACTTTAATAAATCATAACTTTAAGGCCCTAACTCCAAATTTGACGATTCCAGTTTCTAAAAATCCAGAAAATTATGTTCTCTCTGTTTATGGATTTTATTTGGAGTTTTGGGATGTTTTTGCCTATTGTTTATTTGGGTATTTGCTATTTGCACGCTTTACGAGTAGACGTTGAAGTCTTGGGAGGGATTCGAAGGAGAAGTGTTGATTCAGGATCCAACTCAAGACCAAGAGCAAGTACTTTTTGAAGGCAAGTTGTGCTTTGACCATGTTGATCCTATTTCGAAATCTATTTTGATTTAAACTATTGCATGCTAGATCAATTAGAAAGATACTTTGTTTAAACATTGGGGTTAGATAAATACCAATTTGCTGTATGACACCTTGATTATTTAAGTATGTGCCATGATCCCTTGTCACACTAGTTGTGGATTAATAGTTGGACATTATTAAATTGCCAACATGGGTTTAGATCGTTGTAGTATCGCTTAGACACCTTTCGTGCTCATAACATGATTTTGGACAATCAAATGTTAATATTGACTTAATGATATATTGAACCTATTTTGGAAAAGTATCATGTGATGTTGATGGCACGTGGTGCATGGTAATCAAGCGGGTTTGATAAATGATTTATCGGGGCATGTGGCAAGAGTAATCAGTGGGCCAGTTGTGGCATTGGGGATGTTGATTTGGTTTTTCGGGTAGTCTTGCCCTGGTCACTCTAAGGACTTAACCTTGCAAGCCTTTGAACTGGGTCATACTTGCAACCACATGGCTGGAATGGGGCGGCCCTAGTTGACTAAGTCGCTAAGGACTCACTTGTGGAGCCTCAGGGTGTCGATTACACCGTTTGTGTGATTGTGCGGGGAGCGTATCGTGGGTGTGGCCAGATACCCATCTAACGGTGTGTTGGTCCCATACTTCGCCTTGGCTAAGGGAAGGGATGGTGTAGAGCACGAACCTGAGAGGACCACTGTGTTGTTTGAGGCTTCCAAAGGCTTTATTACGGGAACTCGCCTTTGTGGTGTTTGACTGTATCTTGTGGGTAAAGTGCATAACCTCTGCAGAGTGTAGAATCTATTTAAATAGCCGAGTCCACGATCGGACAATGCTCGGAATTACAGTCAAGGGTTAGACTTTACGAAAATAACTTGGATTTGAAAGGTTGGTTTGGTTTAATAATGAAGATGATGGAAATGTGGTTTAGGATGGGGAAAAATGTTTATTAAATTTCTTGAAAAGTTATTTATGCTTTACTTATTTCTCTTGCTTTGAATCTACTTATATTACTTGTCAAAAGTCATTTCTGCAAATATACCTTGAGCTATTCCTTTGTACCAAGCCATGCATATAGTATATTAGCTTTGCATTACGTGCATGACTTGCGAGTACCAAGTACTCACCCTTGCCTCAACACAATACCAGTTGAAGAGGAGACTACGCCACTTTGGTGGAGGATTTCCAAGAGGACCCGTCTACTTAGGGATGCGAGCCCGGTCGGTTGCTGTGGTATCTTGGATGGCGCCACGAAGTTTATTTGATTTTCCGCTGCTATTATTTTTCTCTGAATAAGTTTCGCCTTGCAAGGCATATATTTGTACCTTGGCCATAAGGTCAAGTAACCCTTTGGTTATTTAAATAAAGTACTTTGATAAGATCGATTGGTATGATTGTGATATTTACCGATGTTAAAGACTGTGTGCACTAGCGCGTTCCTGGACTAGTGCTGAATACACAGAGGGTCCGGATTTGCAAATTCGGGGTCCCGACAGAGGTGGTATCAGAGCCATACTTGACTGTAGGCTCAACCCTAAGCTAGAATGGTCGTAGTGAGGATAAAACCTATTTTCTAAAAGCTAAAAATTTGTGAAGACAAGAAATGACCTCTCGACTTATCCCCTTCTCTCTTTTCTTGTCTCTTGCTGAAATTTTCTCTTACCTTGTCACAATTTAAAAATTCTGAGTTCTTACGTAAAGCACTCTTGTGACAGATGGAGGTTTTCTCGATGAGTGAGCATAGGTTCTATAGTGAGACTCCTTCGCCGAGTCGCGTCATAGAATAAAGAGTCACCCTTTAGGCGTTAGACTCCAGAGTTAGTTCGATTTGGGTTTGCTTTGTTTGCTGAGTGTGCAGTATGTGTTGCAAGGCCCTTAGGCATTGTAAGCAGCCATACCAAGTTACTAATAATAAAGTTGGACCTTAAGGCTACACCTTTCGCCCCGCATAAGTTCCATATTACTTGTCTATTCTTGTTTCCCTCCCATCCCTAAACCTAGAGCAAATCGACAGATGGTGAATACCTGTGGAAACTTTGGAAGCAATGGGAGTGGATCTCGCCCAGCAGAAAACCCCAATGATGGAGCACCAGCACCGCCAGTTGATATGCAGAATTTTGGAGCCTTTCTTGCTGCTCAGACTCAGTTGATGCATGCTATGATGCAACAAATGCAGCACGTCACTGCTCAGGCCACTGCTAATCAAGTTAATCAGGGACAACGCCAGAATACAAGGCTGTCAGAGTTCATGAGGACTCACCCACCCACTTTCTCTGGGAATGCCAATCCATTGGAGGCCGATGATTGGTTAAGATCAATCGAGAGGAAGCTACACATAGCTCAATGCATAGGAAATGAGAAGGTACTCTACGCTTCTCATCAGTTGGAAGGAACATTACGAATGGTGGGAGAACTTCGTACACGCAAGAGAACCCTCAAGATATCACTTGGGAAGAGTTCACCGTTGCATTCCGACAAAGATCACGTGCTGAAGGAATCATGGACCTTAAGAAGGAGGAGTTCAGAGCATCAAGCAAGGTAATCACCAAAGTGGCCGACTACCTAAACAAGTTCACACAGCTAGCACGCCACGCACCGAGGATGTAGCGACGGATAAATCCAGACAGTCTCGTTTTATGAAGGGACTCAACTCGGGATTGCAAGTAGGGTTGATCACCCACACCTTTCCAGATTTCCAAGAGTTGGTGAATAAGGCACTTATTCTTGAGGACAAGCGCAAGGAACTGGATGAGAACAGAAGCGCAGGATGCAACAAAGAAGGATCACGCCAGTGGAACGCAATACCGAGAGTTGCACCAAATCAATTCTTGATTCCAACCACAGAGTGCAACAAGGACACCATCCTCAGCACCAAGACGTGTCAATCAAAACTATCAGACCCAGTCCCGCTAGAAACGCTACCCTGTGCAGCAAGAAGGAACAGTGAGACGCTGTTACAATCGCAACGAGCCAGACACTTTGCCAACATTGTCCAAAGAAGACAGCAGAGCGACCCGATTCGCTTCAACCTAGGAACCACCCCAGCTAGGACGCCGGCAGGAGCCACACCCTGCACCGTGGTGAGAGGCCGAGTCAACCATGTCACCGCAGATGCACTGCAGAATGCTACTGACGTCGTGATCGGGTAAGTTACTTGTTAACTTCGATACACCTGCTTGATTTTGTTTGACTCGGAGCTTCGCATTCGTTTGTTTCGCAAGGCTTTGCTACTAGAAATGAATTGAGGATTGCAAGACTTAAGTGCATGCTTTTAGTTCAAACCCCTGGTTCGAACTCCGAGCGGAAGTAGGATGTTCCGGGGTGAGAATACTAATAGATGGAATAGAGTTCCTAGCAAACCTTATAATTTTGGAGACCCGGACCTTAGATGTTATATTGGGAATGGATTGGTTATCCAAGCACAAGGCCGTATTGGATTGTGGGCGAAGGACTATCTCGATTGAGAGCCCGTGTGGGAAGAAAGTGGAATTTCAAGCCACTGCGATTAGAGATGGACAGTTGATGGTTAACAGTACCAAGGCAATCAGCATAGAGGATGTCCCAAGAGTGAATGAGTACCAGATGTTTTTCCCGAAGACCTACCTGGTATGCCGCGCAGAGGACATAGAGTTTGTGATAGAGCTTGTACTGTACAAAGACCGATAGCAAAGAGACCCTATCGGATGTCTACCGAGGAGTTGGTAGAGATGAAGAAACAGCTAGAAGAGTTAATGGAGAAAGGATTTATCGAGACCAAGTTCGTCGCCGTGGGAGCACCGCTTTGTTTGTCAAGAAGAAGGACGGGAGTTTCAGGATGTGCATTGACTACCGTGGCACTCAATGAGGTCACCGTGAAGAATAAGTATCCGCTACCCAGATTGATGATTTGTTTGATCAGTTAAGAGGAGCCGGAGTTTTCTCCAAGATTGATGCGAGATCGGGATACCATCGATTGAAGATCCGATCAGAGGATATTCGAAGGCGCATTCTCGTCAAGATATGGACATTACGAGTTCTGATTATGTCCTTTGGGCCGATTTAACGCGCCAAATTATTTCATGAATATGATGAATAAGGTGTTCATGGAATATTTGGACAAGTTTGTCGTCGTGTTCATAGACGATATCCTAATCTACTCCAAGACAGGAGGATGAACATGCCGAACACTTAAGGCGAGTTTTGGAAAAGTGAGGAACAGCAACTTTTCGCCAAGTTCAGCAAGTGTGATTTTTGGAAGGACAAGGTGGAGTTTCTTGGACATGTAATGACCGAAGTATGAGTCGCCAGTAGATCCAAGTAAAGTAGAAGCTGTGTTACATTGGGAGCGTAGAAGACTGTGACCTGCATTCGGAGTTTCCTTGGAATGGCAGGATACTACCGCCGTTTCATTGAAGGCTTCTCGATAATTGCGAAACCTCTTACGCAATTCTGAAGAAAGAAAAGAAGTTTGCATGGACGCTTGAGAATGTGAGAAAGGATTTCAGGAGCTGAAGAAGCGATTGACATCAAGACCGGTGTTAGTTCTACGGATGTTGCTCAAAGCTTCGATATTTATTGTGACGCATCGCGCCAAGGACTTGGATGTGTGTCTGAGAAGGGAAAGGTAAATCGCTTATGCATCAAGGCGATTGAGGCCGCATGAGGAAAATTATCCGACACATGACCTAGAGTTAGGCTGCCGTAGTGCATGCCTTGAAGATATGGCGTCACTATCTCGATCGGAAAGCAGATGTGAAGTATATACGGATCATAAGAGCCTTAAGTACATATTCACCCAATCGGATCTGAATATGAGGCAGAGGAGATGGTTAGAGTTAATCAAGGACTACAATGTTGGAATCCATTACCATCACAGGAAGGCCAACGTGGTAGCCGATGCTCACAGTCGGAAAAGCCATACCGTGAGTGCATTGCTAGCCACAAGTCGGATGAGTTATGTGAGGATTTTCAAAAGATGAAGATTGAGGTAGTACCTAGCGGATTCTTGGCCACATTAGAAGTAAAGCCTACCCTAGAGGATCAGATCCGAGAAGGACGGAAGGATGATGACAAGATCCGTAGGATTAAGTCTATCAAGGAGGAAGGCAAGGCGAGAGGACTTCAAGTTGGATGAGCAAGGCACGTTGTGGATGAAGGATCGCATTTGTGTGCCTAACAACAAGGAGTTAAAGCAACTGATTACGAGGAAGCCCATGACTCAAGTACTCAATTCATCCCGAAGCGCCAAGATGTATCAGGATCTGAAGGAGAGATTCTCGTGGCCGAGTATGAAACGTGAAGTTGCCGAGCATGTTGCCTTGTGCGATGTATGCCCGGAGAGTCAAGGCAATGCATCGAGACCAGCAGGATTGCTACAACCGTTGAAAATACCCGAGTGGAAGTGGGAGGAAATCGGAATGGATTTCATTACCGGTTTCTTAGAAGAATCAAGGAGGTTATGACTCCATATGGGTTATAGTGGATCGCTTGACTAAAGTAGCCCATTTTATCCCGTGAAGACCACTTACTCGGGAGATAAATTAGCGTAATTGTACATGATCGGGATTATGCATGCGCACGGAGTGCCAAAGAGGATTGTATCGGACGAGGTACCCAATTTACCTCAAGGTTACGGAATAAGTTGCATGACGCCATGGGAACCCGTTTGAACTTCAAGATGACTTATCATCCACAGACGGATGGACAGACCGAAAGAGTCAACCAGATTACGGAGGATATGTTGAGAGCTTGTGCATTGGCTTATGCTACATCTTGGGATAAGAGTTTGCCGTATGCCGAGTTTAGTTACAACAATAGTTATCAAGCTAGTTCTGAGATGTCACCTTTTGAGGCCTTTGTATGGTCGACCACTGTCGGACGCCTTTGAATTGGAATGAGACCGTGGCGCCGTGTCTTTGGGCCTGATATTCTCCAAGAGGTGAAGAGCAGATCGCCATGATTAGGGAAAGGTTGAAGATAGCCCAATCTCGGCAGAAGAGTTATCTTGACAATCGTCGCCGAGACTTGAGTTTTGAACCGAAGACTTTGTATACCTCGAGTTACGCCTCTCAGGGGAGTTAAGAGGTTCCATGCCAAAGGGAAACTCGCACCCCGTTATGTTGGACCATTTAAGATTTTGAGCCGCAGAGGCGAAGTTGCTTATCAGCTGGAGTTGCCACAGTCGTTAGCAGGAGTGCATGATGTATTCCATGTGTCCCGATTGAAGAAGTGTCTCCGAGTTCTGAGAGCAGACACCGCTAGAGTTAATTGAGTTGCAAAAGGACTTGACTTATAAGGAGCACCAGTGAGGATTCTAGACACAATGGATCGAGAAACTAGAAACAAGTCAACCCGTTTCTGTAGAGTTCAGTGGAGCAACCATGAAGAAAGCGAAGCGACTTGGGAGCGCGAAGAGGATTTGAAGAAAGAGTTTCCAAACCTATTCCTTTAGTAAGCCCTGAATCTCGGGGACGAGATTCTATTAAGGGGGGGAGGTTTGTGACACCCCAAAATTTTGCTTTTCTTGAATTCATGTGTGGTTTGGCACTTTGGTGAATTTTTGGAATTTTCTGGAATTTATTTGGATTTATTTGGAATTTATTTGAATTTATTCCATTTTGAAATAATTGAAGAAATTAATTTTGCAAATAAAATTTTGTTGGAAATATTTTATTTGAGTCCAAAATGATCCAAAGTATTTTCGAATTTTTACGAATTTTTCTCGAGTCATTTGCTATTTTTAATGAATTAAATGAATTATCGGAATTATTTTAAATATTAAATCATTGGAAATCCAAACCGAAGTCGATTCTTGTTCATCCGATCGAAGCCCGAGTCGGACTCGAGTTCGAGTCCGACCGAGCCACGTGACTCGATCAACCCACTCGGCCGAGCCCTAACCAGCGTGGCCGTTGGATCTTGATCCAGCGGCCACGATTGAGCCACGCCACCGAGCCCGAGCCCGACCGAGCCCGGCTCGCCGAGTCCGACCGGACCCAAACTCGCACCGTTGGATCGAGATCCAGCGGCGTGCGTGTGCCACGTCACCCTCTCCGTGCGCCGCCGGACTCGCCGTCGAAACCGTGCCGACCTCGGTCTCCGTGGCGTTTACCGACGCCGAGGTTGCTATTTAATGCGCCGCCACCACGGTCGTGACCTAGACGTCAGCGCGCACCCGTAGCCCGCGACAACGTCGCCGGAGCCGCCGCCGTTCAGCCGCAATCGCGCGCCGGAGTTGCCGTAACGCCCCGCCGCGGTGTTCGCTTCGTTCCGTCGCCGTCCGTCGTCCTCTGCCGCCGTTGACCCCAGATCCGGACTCACCGCGACGAGACACGAGATCTTCACTTCGCCGGAGCGCGCCCGAAACGCCGTCGGCAAGGTAAATCGTCCTCCGCGGCCGGTGAGCGGCGCCGCGCAAGCCATCGCCGGACCGCGAGCTCTCGGCCGTCCGATCAAGATCCAACGCCGAGATCACGCCACGTCGCCATCGCACGGTGAGATTGCGTTACGATTTCCAGATCTAATCTCGACCATCGGATCTAGATCCAACGGTCCGAAATCAATGCGTTAACCCAAACGCGTCAACACTGGATCTAATCCGCGCCGTTGATTTTCAAACCAACGGCCGTGATTGCGCCACGTGTCGGGAAGTTGGACCGACGCGTCGGGCCGCTGGCCCACGACGCGTGCAGCGTGACGCCGACACGCCGGGCCCGCGTGTCGAAGGGCCCGCATGTCGGGCCGTATCCCGGTGGCGCCGACGTCACCCATGACGTCACGGTGGTCCCACATGTCGACCGTGGCCGAGTCCCCGACGTCGCCGATGACGTCACCCGAGTGGGCCCACATGTCAGTCTCACGTGGAGTCGTGGACCGAGTCCACGGTGGACCCGAGCCGAGCGTGGACCACGTCCATGGACCGCCGACGCCACCGCCCAATCAGAGGTTGCCACGTGTCCATGCTGACGCAATAATTAATTTCCGAAAAAAGAAAATGATTTATTAATTCGAATAATGATTTCAAATTTAGATTCAAACTTCAAACGCTTATAACTTTTGCGTTTCAACTCCGATTTGAGTGATTCAAATTTCTAAATTTGTATAAAATTGAGATCTACCTAAATATGAATTTTATTTAATTTTTGGACTAAAGTTTTTCTCTGTAATATTATTTAATTGATTATTTAAACTTTAATAAATCATAACTTTTGCGTCTTAACTCCAAATTTGACGATTCCAGTTTCTAAAAATCCAGAAAATTATGTTCTCTCTGTTTATGGATTTTATTTGGAGTTTTGGGATGTTTTTGCCTATTGTTTATTTGGGTATTTGCTATTTGCACGCTTTACGAGTAGACGTTGAAGTGCCGGAGGGATTCGAAGGAGAAGTGTTGATTCAGGATCCAACTCAAGACCAAGAGCAAGTACTTTTTGAAGGCAAGTTGTGCTTTGACCATGTTGATCCTATTTCGAAATCTATTTTGATTTAAACTATTGCATGCTAGATCAATTAGAAAGATACTTTGTTTAAACATGTGGTTAGATAAATACCAATTTCTTTGTATGACACCTTGATTATTTAAGTATGTGCCATGATCCCTTGTCACCCTAGTTGTGGATTACTAGTTGGACATTATTAAATTGCCAACATGGGTTTAGATCGTTGTAGTATCGCTTAGACACACTACGTGCTCATAACATGATTTTGGACAATCAAATGTTAATATTGACTTAATGATATATTGAACCTATTTTGGAAAAGTATCATGTGATGTTGATGGCACGTGGTGCATGGTAATCAAGCGGGGTTTGATAAATGATTTATCGGGGCATGTGGCAAGAGTAATCAGGTGGGCGGTTGTGGCATTGGGGATGTTGATTTGGTTTTGGGTAGTCTTGCCCTGGTCACTCTAAGGACTTAACCTTGCAAGCCTTTGAACTGGGTCATACTTGCAACCACATGGCTGGAATGGGACGGCCCTAGTTGACTAAGTCGCTAAGGACTCACTTGTGGAGCCTCAGGGTGTCGATTACACCGTTTGTGTGATTGTGCGGGGAGCGTATCGTGGTCGTGGGCCGATACCCATCTAACGGTGTGTTGGTCCCATACTTCGCCTTGGCTAAGGGAAGGGATGGTGTAGAGCACGAACCTGAGAGGACCACCTGTGTTGTTTGAGGCTTAGAAAGGCTTTGTTACTGAACTCGCCTTTGTGGTGTTTGACTGTATCTTGTGGGTAAAGTGCATAACCTCTGCAGAGTGTAGAATCTATTTAAATAGCCGAGTCCACTGTGATCGACAATGCTCGGGAATTACAGTCAAGGGTTAGACTTTCTGAAAATAATTTGGATTTGAAAGGTTGGTTTGGTTTAATAATGAAGATGATGAAAATGTGGTTTAGGATGGGGAAAAATGTTTATTAAATTTCTTGAAAAGTTATTTATGCTTTACTTATTTCTACTGCTTTCGAATCTACTTATATTACTTTTCAAATGCTGTTTACTGCAAATATACCTTGAGCTATTCCTTTGTACCAAGCCATGCATATAGTATATTAGCTTGCATTCTGTGCATGACTTGCCGAGTACCAAGTACTCACCCTTGCCTCAACACAATACCAGTTGAAGAGGAGACTACGCCCGGCTTTGGAGGAGGATTTCCAAGAGGACCCGTCTACTTAGGGATGCGAGCCCGGTCAGTTGCTGTGGTATCTTGGATGGCGCCACGAAGTTTATTTGATTTTCCGCTGCTATTATTTTTCTCTGAATAAGTTTCGCCTTGCAAGGCATATATTTGTACCTTGGCCATAAGGTCAAGTAACCCTTTGGTTATTTAAATAAAGTACTTTGATAAGATCGATTGGTATGATTGTGATATTTACCGATGTTAAAGACTGTGTGCACTAGCGCGTTCCTGGACTAGTGCTGAATACACAGAGGGTCCGGATTTGCAAATTCGGGGTCCCGACAATTACTACCAGTTCATGACACGAATCGGCAGTGATGAGAGTGCATCACTACCGGTTCATGTTACGAACCGGTAGTGATGAGGGCATCATTACCGGTTCGTATTACGAACCGGTAGTAATGCTTCGTTTCAGGAAAGTTCAAAACGAATGCATACTCTATGTAAAGCAGTACGCGATGGTGGGTGGGTTGGCTAGAAGGGTGAGGCTGGAGTCACGAGCGAGGTTGCGGGTTCGAGTCCCGCTTCTGCCATACATGCATCCTCGATATATTTTGTAATACAGCCCACCATCACTACCGGTTAGATCAACCGATAGTGATACCACTTGGGCATCACTCCCGGATGCTTACAACCGGTTCTAAAGCCGGTTTGGAACCAGTAGTGATGCCCTGTATTACAGTAGTGTCAACTCACCCATCATGCTCATCTCGAACTCAGTACTCATCACATCAGAGAACTGAGTAACGAGTGAATGCGAGGTACCACCGAAAATGATGTCGTCGACATAGATCTGGACTAGGAGAAAGTCCGAATCAGAATGTCTAATGAACAGAGTCTTGTCGACTTGACCCATACGAAAACCATGACTCAATACGTAGGACTTAAGCCTCTCATACCAAGCTCGGGGGGCTTGCTTAAGTCCATGCAAAGATTTGGAAAGCTTGAAGACATGGTTTGGGTACTTGGGGTTCTCAAATCCTGGAGGCTATCTGACATACACCTCTTCCTCAATGAACCCATTGAGAAATGCACTCTTAACATCCATTTGATAAAGCTTGAAGCCTTTGGATGCCGCGAATGCGAGCTAGATCTTGATGGCCTCTAGTCTGGCTACAGGGGCAAAAGTCTCCCCGAAGTCGAGGCCCTCGACCTGAGTAAAACCT
This sequence comes from Rhipidocladum racemiflorum, assembly GCA_036346355.1. NCBI lineage: Eukaryota > Viridiplantae > Streptophyta > Magnoliopsida > Poales > Poaceae > Rhipidocladum > Rhipidocladum racemiflorum. The sequence goes on from CM070579.1 coordinate 42,507,918, forward strand.
TGAGTGACTAGTCTAGCCTTGTTTCGAACTACAACTCCATTCTCACTCTGCTTATTTTTGAACACCCACTTGGTCCCAATGATGTTGTGACCAGAAGGGGGCTCGACAAGCTTCCAAACTTTGTTCCTCTCGAAGTTTTCAAGTTCCTCATGAATAGCATTGATCCAAGATTCATTAGATAATGCATGAGAAATATCCTTCACTCAAAAGAGGCAACAAAGGCAGAGTGAAGGCAGAAATTGGACAAACCTGACTTAGAGCGAGTGACTCGCTCAAACAAATCTCCAATAATCTGGTCAGATGGATGAGCCTGCTGAATGTGGTGGGGAGGTCCAGAAGCAGAAGTGACCTCTACTCCTCTCGAGGGAGAAGTAGGAACAAAGTCACTAGCTGCCGAAGAGTCGGAGGGTAAGAGCTGATCTCCCTGAGGTGCAGAAATGGAAATGGGAGGCACCTCGGGAGCAGGAATGGTGACTGGATTAGGCATGGTGCCTTCATCTCCATCATCAACTTCCTTAGGGAAAATAGACTGGGAAAGTGGAGAAGAGCCTGAAATGTATGGTCTAGCACCAGGGCTAGCCTCATCAAAGGTCACCTCACAAGTCTCTATGATCCTACCCAGAAAGATCCCGTCAGCAGAGCGTGACTCGAACTTATCTTGGTTCCCAGACTACAAGAAGAAGCACTTGCAACCAAAAACACAAAAATGAGATACACTAGGCTTTCGCCCATATCTCAACTCATAAGATGTGCGGTGGAAGTCTGCCCTAAGAAAGACTCTGTTGGCAACATGGCATGACGTAGCTACAGTCTCAGCCCAAAACTTCCTAGGAGTATTGTGCTCATCTAGCATCGCCCTTGCCATCTCAACCAGGGTCATGTTCTTCCTCTCCACTACACCTTTTTGTTGAGGGACGTATGGAGACAAGAACTAATGCTCTATGCCTAACTCCTCATAGAAGCTACTAAATAGGAGTTCTTGAACTCTGTGCCATTGTCACTGTGGATTGCTCGTAAGGCACCTGGGAGCTCAATGAACAACCTATGAACCAAACCCCTAAAGTGAGAAAAGGACTCATCCTTCGAGGCCATGAAGAAGACCCAAGAATACCTCGAAAAATCATCGACAATGACAAGAATGCATCACTTTCCTCCCATTGACTGCACTCTAGCTGGACCAATAGTGTCCATATGCAAAAGCTATCCTGGTGCATCAGTCATCACTCGGGTGATTGGGGGATGAGAAGCCGCAACCATCTTGCCATGTCGACAAGGAGAACATATAACATCTTTGATCATCTTGAGTTTGGGCAAACCACGAATGAGATCTTGGCTGCTAACCTAGGTCAAATGATCAAAGCCAATGTGACCGAGTCTCCTATGCCAAAAGGAGAGATCACAGGACTCCGAAGCAATAAGGAAATGGAGAGAGTCTCAAGAAGAAGAAGAAAAATCAGCATGAAAGACTCTCCCAAAACGAGAAATCCCGCAAATCAACTCCCCTTGAGAATCGACGATTCTACATCCACTAAACTTGAAGCTTACCTCGATATGGTAATCGATAAGCTGAGTAACAGAAAGCAAATTGAAATGCAGCTTACTCACTAAGGCAACGTCCTTAAGGACAAAATGATCATTAATTTGGACGGTACCTTTAGCGATGACTCTACCTGAAGCAGTATCCCCAAAAGTGATCACCTCATCACTGAGAGCTCGGACTAGGGAAGAAAACCAACGTGAGTCTCCGGTGATGTGATGTAAACAGCCGGAGCCTACGATCCAAACCTCCCCCTTCCCTGTCCCTCGATCCTGAATCAATGAGAGCGAAAGGCAGATGTCTCAGTACCAGGATAGATCAAGGCTGATCTAGGAACCCATTACTCAGTCACCTGAGCAGAAGTAGAAGCAGTCAAAGGAGTAATAGAATGCAATCTAGAGCCTCTCCTAGACTCAACTCTCACGAACTCAGAGAAAGCTCCAGTAGAACGTCTGGAAGATGGTGCCGGGGTGCAAAGGCCAAACCATTCACAACACGCTGCTCAGACCTCCTGATGGAGGAAGCAAGTTCACGCCGCTGATATCCACCTCATGGGAAAAACGAGGAATATCGTAAGGATGACGGAAAGACTGACTCGGAATAGCTCTGGGGCAAAAACCAGAAGAAGAAGCCTGAAAACCAAGCCCCATACGCTGTCCAAAAACAGGCAACTGTGAAACCTGCCTAGAAGCCGCATGTTCCTTAGAAGCACTCAGAGTCTGGGGATAACCCTGAATACCCCTAAGGGCACTAACACACTCACGCCGAGTGATCTTGGCGTGTCTAAAACAGAAGTCAACCAGGTGTCCATCCTTCTGACATAAGGTGCATGTATACTTCGCCTTGGATACCGAAGTAGCAGGAGAGGCATCCTTCTTGTCAGAGATCTTGTGAACCAGACCTGCTGACCTGAACACAGTGGTGCTCATCTGAGGAGCAACCACAATCTCCCCACTTTTGGAGGCGCGCACAATAGTAGGCGGATGCACCTGTGCGTGCTCGAAGGAATCAAATCCTAGACCTTGATTGAATCGACTAATTTTGCGTAGGATCGAAGTATACGAATATAGCAATCAGAGGGGGGGTGAATGATTGTGCGGAAGCTAAAACCAAATTCTTGATCTATTAAAAGTTCACCCCAAAACAGAACCAAATAATTGCCTCGTTTTCGACAAAAACAGAATGATAGAGGTTCGGTAAAACGCGAATTCCTAGAGATCCAACCGTCAGAAAGATCTGAAATTTGGACACAAGAAACTAGATTCCAATACGAATCTAACTCATAAAGAATCAGCTCGATCGGACTTACGGATAAAAAGTTATGAACCTCGCAAGCTTGCTGTAACAGAAGATGACGAGAATTGATCTAACGTAAACTTGAAGGTTTAACAGAAACGACAAAAGTTTAATCAACTAAACTTAGAGAAACCCTAAATCAATTCTCTAGAAATGTTTTGATGGATCAAATCAAGATAAAACTCAAAGAACAAAAACCAATCTAGAAAAGAACAAGCATGCAAACAAGAACCAAAACAGGAAACACTGTAGCAACGCTTATCAGAGCACGCAAGGATCTAGAAGAATTTATCTTTATTTCTTTTGTCTAAAATACTCTCATCAAAAGAGTACAAACCCTAAAACTGAGCTTGAGGCTCTCAATGCGCTCAGCTCCAATTGATGCCCTTCAACAGGAGACACCCCTCCTATTTAAAGGAGCAAAACACAAGGAGTTCTGAATACAATTCCTAGAAAGAGTATGTATTCAACACAACTCCTCTTGGCCCAACCTGGCCGAGTACAACTCTTGCACGCGTATGGCAACCCTACCATACTCACGTGACTAACACTTTGCACGCGTATGGTCACCTGCCATACTCACGTGACTAACACTTTGCACGCGAATGACCTCCTGCCATTCTCACGTGACTAACCATTCTTCATGTGCACCATTCTCTTAGCCCGAACGTCCCGCATGACATCCTTGACCACCAAGACCTTAGTTCCTCCCTGAACCTAGTCCCGAACCTCAGCTCCTCCATGAACCTAGTTCCGGTCCCGTCATCGACCACGTTCGTCTTCGAGCAATACCTGCACATGAACAAACCATAAACCGATTTCGAGCACAAGTCCGCGACTTGACTCAACATTAGTCCATGCAACTACTCACACGAGCATTGCATAAAGTCCACTTCAAAACAAGCATCATGAAATTCTCACCAATTTCATAATCTCAAGGTCAAACCAAAAACTCAATTCCAAGTTTGCTCAAAACCCTAATCGAGCAAAAACGCATTCACGACGGACCAAAAAATATGGTCCGGCGTACACAACAAAAAGTCACTCAAAAAACCATTCACGACGGACCAACAAAATCGGTCTGTTGTACACGTGAAAGTCTCTGTTCCAAGAAGAAAACATTTCGGCGAAAACACGTTCACGACGGACTAAAAGAAATCAGTCCGTCGTACATGCGAAATCAATCCTCAAGAAGGCCGTTCACGACTGACCAAAGAAATTGGTCCGACGTACATGCAAAACTTACTGGTTTCTTGGAAAATTGAGTTCGGCTCATGAGCTCAAAAGCACGTCCACGATAGACCCAAAAACTTGGTCCGACGTACATGGGAAAAAGAGGTTTCCAAAAACATGTTTACAACAGACCAACAAAATTGGTCCGTCGTACATACGAAAAACGATCTGGCGCAGATGGGGAACTTACTGTTTCTTGAGAGCTTGGTCCGGCGCAAAAGCGAAACTTACTGTTTCTTGTCAAATTGTCAAACACATGCACAAGCACATTTTGCAAATCCAATTCTAAGTTAATTTTTCAGTTCAAAGCCAATTTTTCAGCACATGATTTCACAATCTCCCCCTTGATGAAAACATTGGCAACACCACTTAGAATTGAACATTTGGCATTCACTTTACAAAAGATTTTGAAATCCAAAGGATCAAAGACCAAAATAAGAAAACACAGAATTCCCCCTTTGATCAAAAAGCAAAACAAAATCTCCCCCTGAGAAGGAACATGTGTGTGAATGTGCAATGTGCCCAAAAATTCCAAAATTCTCCAAACTTCTCCCAAAATTCTCAAATTTCCAAACACAACTCCCCCTTTTTCTTCTCCCCCTTTTTCCTTAAATGATTCCCAAATTTCTCCCCCTTTGACAATGGATTCATCAAGAGTACAAAAGAGAGAATTTGTTCAAAATTTTTCTTGTAGCAATGATTTCACAAGAACAAACAAGGGAGTGCCAAGATAGGAAAAGATGAGCTCATTTGATCATATAACCTTATATATCACATAATATGCAAAATACATGATCTTGATGTGATTTTAACAAGTTATGGAATGACATGCATCTCAACCTCAATTCAGTCAACTATAGCCAAGTACTAAGCAAAACCTTTAGTAGAAAAACAAAGGCTCAAAATTGAAGCAACTAACAACTCTGGGCGAGCAAGTAGTTTCAACTCCAATCTAGTAAACCAATTTAATCTTTAAAACAGTAAACTGCATGTGGCATGCTTGAAGCATACTTCTTTTATTTCCTTGAAGTGGCATGCTTGAAGCATATATCTTGTCTTTGAGGGAATGGCATGCTTGAAGCATACATCTTATCTTTTAGGGAAAGCATTCCTGAAGCTCATAACTTGAGGCTTTTGCTTTTAACAACCCTTTTTTATTGATTCCCTTTTCTTTTCATTTTTCTTTGATTATAAACATGCAAAAGTGATTAAAAGGTCTTATGAAAGAGTAAAGTTGAAACCACACTTGCTTCATAGCCCAAATTTGTCAAGAGGATTCAATATCAAGCCTAGAAGAGTGAGATATCACAGAGTATTTAGCTATAGGCAATCAATCCATGGAATTCCACAATGTCATTTTTAGTTCAAGTGAGACAATTATATTATCATATATTAACTCAATTACATAACATATAAAGAAATATGATAAAGTGAGCTTATCAAGTGAAAGAACTTGGCAAGGAAACTCCCCCTGAAAACAAACCCATTGGATGAACAATCCCAAGTTCTCCCCGAATGAAAGCAAAACGAGAAGAAGACAAAGGTTTTGTAAAAATGTCTGCCAATTGATGTTCAGTATCTACATGATGAAGCACAATGTTGCCTTTTTCAACATTGTCTCTAAGAAAGTGAAATCTGATGTCAATGTGTTTTGTTCTAGAGTGTTGCACGGGGTTCTTAGCAATGCAAATTGCACTAGTGTTATCACACAAAAGAGGAACACTATCCAAATTAACCCCATAATCTTTAAGTGTAGCTACTATCCAAAGAATTTGAGAACAACAACTAGCAGCAGCCACATATTCAGATTCAAGCTTGATTGTGCAAATGAAGATTGTTTTCTAGATGACCATGCAATAAGAGAATTGCCCAAGAAATGACATGTACCAGATGTACTTTTTCTATCAATTCTACATCCTCCAAAATCAGCATCAGAAAAGGCTCTTAAACTAATGCATGAGGAAGCAGAAAGCCAAATGCCAAAATCTTGAGTTCCATGAAGATACCTGAAAATTCGCTGACTTGTCGATGTGAAGCACGTGGGGAAGCTTGAAAACGAGCACACAAGCACACAGCAAATTGTATATCCGGCCTTGATGCAGTGAGGTACAAAAGTGAACCTATCATGCTTTTATATTCCTTTTGATCAACCGGCTCACCATCTTCATCCGGATCAAGTGTGCAAGCGCTCTCCATGGGTGTCATGATCGGTTTGCTGTTTTCCATCCCAAATCTATGCAACAAGTCTTTTGTGTATTTGCTTTGATGCACAAAAGTACCATCCTTTGTTTGCTTGATTTGAAATCCCAAAAAGTATGTCAACTCACCCATCATACTCATCTCAAACTCCTTCCTCATTGTTTCTGAAAACTCAGACGCTAAAACATGAGAGGAACCACCAAAGATAATATCATCAACATAAATCTGAACGAATAGTTGATCATTGCCTTGCTTGAGTAAAAAGAGAGTTTTGTCAACCTTTTCCATTGAAAACCCCCTTTCAAGTAAAAAGGTTTTTAGCCTATCATACCATGCTCTAGGGGCTTGTTTCAAACCATACAAAGCTTTTGATAGTTTGAACACATGATTTGGAAACTTTGGATTTTCAAAACCAGGTGGTTGCTTGACAAAAACCTCCTCATTTATGTAGCCATTAAGAAAAGCACTTTTCACATCCATTTGATACAATTTGAAACCTTTGGATGCAGCAAATGCTAAAAGGATTCTAATGGCTTCAATACTAGCAACAGGAGCAAAGGTTTCATCAAAATCTAAGCCTTCAATTTTAGTGTAACCTTGAGCAACCAATCTAGCCTTGTTTCTGACAACAACACCATCCTCACTTTGTTTATTTTTGAAAACCCATCTAGTTCCAATAACATTAAAATCAGGAGGTGGTGAGACAAGTTTCCAAACTTTATTTCGTTCAAAATTCTCTAATGCTTCATGCATGGCATTGATCCAAGATTCGTCAGATAATGCATGAGATATATCTTTGGGTTCAAAAGAAGCAACTAAAGCAGAATGAGCATGAGTGTCAGAATGAATAAACCTGGATCGAGTGACTCTCTCATTTAGGTCTCCAATCATTTGTTCAGATGGATGCATTTTTTGAATGTGCAAGGGAGCATTGGCTTTTGAGACTTCTCCTTCTCCTTCTTCATTTTCAGCATGTACAGATGATGTTGTAGCTTGAGGATGGTTAGCTGTAGGTGATGTAGTAGTAGGTGCCAAAGGTGCTACAGCTTGTTGTGCATAAGGAAGAGTCAAGACCTCATCTTCAACATCATCATTATCTTTAAAGATTTTCTCCCCCTGAACATATGCGTCTGTACCTGCATCACTTAGACTAGTGCTTGGACTAGACTCATCAAAAGTAACTTCACAAGTTTCCACAATTTTGTTAGTCTCCGAAACAAGCACACGATAGCCTCGAGTATGAGCAGGATATCCAAGAAAAATGCCATCCGTTGATCTAGCTTCAAATTTATCAAGATTTCCAGATTTCAAGACAAAACATTTGCATCCAAAAACTCGAAAGTGAGAAACAGAAGGTCTATGTCCAAACTGAAGCTCAAATGGAGTCTTACCCAATTTTGATCTCAGAAACACACGGTTTGAAACATAACAAGCAGTTGAAATCGATTCAGCCCAAAAATTTCTAGGAGTGTGATGCTCATCTAGCATAGTTCTAGCCATTTACACTAGCGTTCTATTTTTCCTTTCAACTACACCATTTTGTTGAGGCACTCTAGGAGATGAAAATTGATGATCAATTTCTTTTTCAGCACAAAAGAGATCAAAGGAAGCATTTTTGAATTCAATTCCATTATCACTTCTAATAGCTTTGAGAGCTCCTGGATGGTCAACAGAAAGCCTAAGAACAAGACTTCTAAAATGACTAAAAGCCTCATCCTTAGATGCCATAAAATACACCCAAGAGTATCTAGAAAAATCATCAACAATCACAAGCACATACCGTTTGCCTCCAAAGGATTGAACTCGAGATGGTCCAACTGTATCAAGATGTAGAAGCTGTCCTGGAGCGTTTGTCATCACCATGGTAAGAGGTGGATGTGAACCTGCAATCATCTTACCATGTCTACAAGAAGAACATACTAGATTGCTATCACCCTTAAGCTTAGGCAAGCCACGTATGAGATCTAAACCACTTACACGAGTAAGATGATCAAAACCAACATGACCAAGTCTACGATGCCAAAAGAATAAATCTTTAGAAACATTGGCAATTAGACACCTATGCTTAGAAGAAGGTGATGCATCAAAATCAGCTTTAAATACTCTTCCAAAACGAGAAATTTTGAACGCAAGATCACCTGAAGCATCTAGCACTTTGCATTCATTTTTCTTAAAGCTTATCTCAAGATCTTCATCAAGCATTTGTGAGACAGAAAGCAAGTTATATTTCAAATTTTCAACAAGAGCCACATCTTTGAACATAAACTTGTCACTTACCTTTATTGTACCTTTTGCCACAACAGAAGAGGAAGAAGCATCTCCAAAAGTAACACTTTCAAGACGAGATGCACGAGTGAGGAGGAGAACCAATTCTTATCACCGGACATGTGGCGTGAGCATCCGAATCCACTAGCCATATGTTCTCCTTCCTCGCGAGAAGCCTACATAGCAACAAAACATGTCGAGGTCTCAAGATCTTGGGGTTAGGAATGAGATTTTTAGGAATCCAGTATTGAGACACACGACGCACAACAGTAGGCACAACACGAGAATTTTTATGCACAAAATCAGATTTTCCTTTTCCCATGTTTCTAGGAACAGAAGGTGTTTTCAACACTCTAGGCGCATAGTGAGAAGCAAAGTGTGCTTTTCTGAAGTTAGACCTAGCCTTAGTCATTCCTTTCCTTTGCTGTCTGGCTAGTCTAAAGCAAAAATCTACTAGATGTCCATCTCTACCACAATGAGTGCAAGTGTACTTAGCATGAGGTTTTGCTTTAACAGTAGAAACATATTTTGCATTCATCATAGTAGAAGAAAGAAAACCAGCAGATTTAAAAGCAATCTTTTTAGGCTCATTAAGAATTTCAACTTTGTCATTGCAAGGAGCATGAACAACAGTGCAAGGTTTAGTTCCAAATGAAGCATGAAGATCAAAACCTAAACCCTTCTTATTTGAGCTAACCTTTGATTTATCCAAAATCATGTTCAAATTTTTCTTGCCATTAGTGAACCGTTCCAAAGAATTTTGCAAGTAATCAACTTTCTTAGCAAGAGTTAAACAATTATTGCAGGAAGCATCCACTTTTACTTTTTGCTTGCGACAAGTTGAGCATGAAAGAACCTCATGAGAAAGCAGATTATCAATCAATTGAGAAACCCTAGTATTTGCATCTTTCAATTTTAATTCAAGAGTTGAGCATTTAGAACAAGAATCTGAACTATGCAAATCATCAGTGGAACAGCTAGCATGTTTAACATGTTTCTCATTTTTCTCATTTAGATGCAACAGAAGAGCATGTTCTTTCCTAAGCAATGTGAGCTCATTGTAAATTAAGTCACATGATTTGCAAGTATCATCACTAGGGATCAAAGTCTTAAGTCTAGCAATTTCAGCTTTCAATGATTCAACAATGAAATCATGTTTCTTAATTTCCTTGTCACATTTGTCCAGCAATTTTCCAAGACGAGCAACAGCAATAGCTAATTCATCATAAGAAGGATCTACCTCATTGAAGTCGTTGTCGTGATCGTCCTCGGTGAAGCTATCCTTGCTGCTTACCATGAGACACAACCCCGTCAAGTCACGCTTGCTTGAAGTTGCATCGTCCTCGCTGCTCTCCGAATCCACATCGCTCAAATTGACTTGTTCAAGAGTGGAAAGAACTCGGTGGACCACTTTGCGATTGATGAAGCTCTTCTTCTTTCTATCACTTGAAGGGAACTTCTTCTTCTCTTTTCTTCTGTCGTTGTCCTTCTCCTCCCATGATGCTTTACCTGCAAGCTTTGGACAATTTGATCTCATGTGGTTGAGATCACCACACTCATAGCACCTTGGAGGACCACCTCTCTTTCTCATTCTCACATTATGCAAAGCTTTGTTAAAGCGAGAAGAGAGTAGTGCCAAGTCTTCTTCAGGAAATTCTTCTATTTGCTCATCTGTTAAAGAAGACAAGGAGGACAAGGCAAAACTAGAAGAAGAGTTTGCATTTGACATGTTAGGGTTAGAGATCAAAGCAATTGATTTAACATTACCCTTTCTGGCAAAAACATCCAACTCATGAGTTTTCAACTTAGAATACAAAACATCTAATGTAAGTGTACTCATGACAGTAGATTCTCTAATGGATGTAACTTTCATCTCCCAAATAGACATGTCTAAATCACCAAGCAATTGTCTAGCATTAGCAGCATCATCAAAGCTAACTCCAACAGCACGAAGATTACTAAGAATTTTATTGAAACGTGCAAAGAAGTCATCTAGCGACTCACTGGGTTTCATCTCAAATCGCATGTATTCTTTTTTGTAAAGATCTTGACGAACCTCTTTAATAGTGTTAGAACCCTCATGGTAATCACAAAGAGATTTCCATACCTCATATGCGGATTTGAGATGGATCACACGGTCAAAGTCGGCTGCGTCCCAAACCTTTTATGATCAAGTTGCGTGCCTTGCTGTTTGCTTCAACATGTGTGCGATTGGTGTCGTTGACGTTGTCGTTTGCAGGGACTTCATATGGCTTGTAGACCTTCTCCCAAATTGTGAAGCCTTGTGCTTGGATGAACGCCTCCATCTTGGCCTTCCAAAACTGAAAATCAACACCATCGAACACACATGGTTTTGTCGAATAACGATCCATTGATCTAATCACCGGTTAAGATAGATTAGAAAAACCTTGCTCTGATACCACTTGTAGGATCGAAGTATACGAATATAGCAATCAGAGGGGGGGTGAATGATTGTGCGGAAGCTAAAACCAAATTCTTGATCTATTAAAAGTTCACCCCAAAACAGAACCAAACAATTGCCTCGTTTTCGACAAAAACAGAATGATAGAGGTTCGGTAAAACGCGAATTCCTGGAGATACAACCGTCAGAAAGATCTAAAATTTGGACACAAGAAACTAGATTCCAATATGAATCTAAATCAAAAAGAATCAGCTTGATCGGACTTACGGATAAAAAGTTATGAACCTCGCAAGCTTGCTGTAACAGAAGATGACGAGAATTGATCTAACGTAAACTTGAAGGTTTAACAGAAACGACAAAAGTTTAATCAACTAAACTTAGAGAAACCCTAAATCAATTCTCTAGAAATGTTTTGATGGATCAAATCAAGATAAAACTAAAAGAACAAAAACCAATCTAGAAAAGAACAAGCATGCAAACAAGAACCAAAACAGGAAACACTGTAGCAACGCTAAGCATCAGTAGCACGCAAGGATCTAGAAGAATTGATCTTTATTTCTTTTGTCTAAAATACTCTCATCAAAAGAGTACAAACCCTAAAACTGAGCTTGAGGCTCTCAATGCGCTCAGCTCCAATTGATGCCCTTCAACAGGAGACACCCCTCCTATTTAAAGGAGCAAAACACAAGGAGTTCTGAATACAATTCCTAGAAAGAGTATGTATTCAACACAACTCCTCTTGGCCCAACCTGGCCGAGTACAACTCTTGCACGCGTATGGCAACCCTACCATACTCACGTGACTAACACTTTGCACGCGTATGGTCACCTGCCATACTCACGTGACTAACACTTTGCACGCGAATGACCTCCTGCCATTCTCACGTGACTAACCATTCTTCATGTGCACCATTCTCTTAGCCCGAACGTCCCGCATGACATCCTTGACCACCAAGACCTCAGTTCCTCCCTGAACCTAGTCCCGAACCTCAGCTCCTCCATGAACCTAGTTCCGGTCCCGTCATCGACCACGTTCGTCTTCGAGCAATACCTGCACATGAACAAACCATAAAACGATTTCGAGCACAAGTCCGCGACTTGACTCAACATTAGTCCATGCAACTACTCACACGAGCATTGCATAAAGTCCACTTCAAAACAAGCATCATGAAATTCTCACCAATTTCATAATCTCAAGGTCAAACCAAAAACTCAATTCCAAGTTTGCTCAAAACCCTAATCGAGCAAAAACGCATTCACGACGGACCAAAAAATATGGTCCGGCGTACACAAGAAAAAGTCACTCAAAAAACCATTCACGACGGACCAACAAAATCGGTCCGTTGTACACGTGAAAGTCTCTGTTCCAAGAAGAAAACATTTCGGCGAAAACACGTTCACGACGGACTAAAAGAAATCAGTCCGTCGTACATGCGAAATCAATCCTCAAAAAGGCCGTTCACGACTGACCAAAGAAATTGGTCCGACGTACATGCAAAACTTACTGGTTTCTTGGAAAATTGAGTTCGGCTCATGAGCTCAAAAGCACGTCCACGACAGACCCAAAAACTTGGTCCGACGTACATGGGAAAAAGAGGTTGCCAAAAACATGTTTACAACAGACCAACAAAATTGGTCCGTCGTACATACGAAAAACGATCTGGCGCAGATGGGGAACTTACTGTTTCTTGAGAGCTTGGTCCGGCGCAAAAGCGAAACTTACTGTTTCTTGTCAAATTGTCAAACACATGCACAAGCACATTTTGCAAATCCAATTCTAAGTTAATTTTTCAGTTCAAAGCCAATTTTTCAGCACATGATTTCACATTTTGGATTGGTCTAAGATGAGATTGAGCTTCTTCTTGCCTCCAACAAATTTCTCGAGGGTGCTCATAAGGTACTAGCACTCTCAAAAAAGTGAGGCACAAGAAGAGTAGGGGGAAGGACTAGAAGAAGAAGAGCCAAAAGGAGAAGAGCGAATAGCATGAGCAAATCTCTCCCTGTAAACAGCGGCCTCAATCTTGAGGAACTCGCAAGACACACAGGGAGCTTCTCTAATTCTACCAACCTGGGCCTCTAACTTCTTCCTAAGCTCAGTGTGGACTTTGTACATATCATCCTTAACCCCAACACACAGCAAACAACCAGTTGGTGACTTAACTAGTAAGTCCTTATCAAATTTAGCACACTTGATAGTCAAAGTATCATTGTCAAGTTTTAGTTGCTTACAGCCCTCACATGAGCTGACTGGGTCCTTAGAAGCATATGATTCAAGTCCATTATTTCCAGCAGAAAGCTTCCTAAGGTGTGGCATCAATTTTAGCAAGCAATTTAGGGCAATTTTCACAAGAAGCAGTCGTGTGAGCATGAAGAAAACTAGCATTAGCAGGAATAGGATCAGCAGAACATGTGCTAGCATCCTTCCACCTAAGAGCCTCAAGATCAAAAACCACACTATCATGTAGGGTCCTTAGGTTCTCCAACTCCACAAGCAACGCATCGTAAAGAGTACAACTATCAGAGTCTCGGGAGGAACAAGATCTAAGTGAAGCAAACTCTCGAGATAAGGTACCTACTTCCTTCTCTAGATCCAAACACCTAGCTCTAGACTTGGAATGAAATTATTCTAATTTGACAAAAGCATCATTGAGCTGGTCATAAGAAGGTACCTCCTCCGTGTGGCTATATAGCTCGGTGTTGGGTACTTCCATGGCATTGGAGGCCATGAAGCACATGCCGGAGAAGTCATTGCCATTCTTCGCCTTCTCTTGTGGTTCATCCTCGTCCTCGTCGCTCCATGTCTCCGTGTCGGAGAGGTCCAGATCGTCCAGAGTGGCGAGTACGCGGTGAAAGAGCTTCTTGCTCTTGGCGAACTTGCGGTGCTTCTTTTCTAGCACCGCCTCGCGAGCTGGAGGCTTCTTGTTGCGGTTCTTATCGATGTAGTCGTTCTTGCTCGGACTGCCATGTTCGTTTTTGCCCTTATCCAACTTTGGGCAGTTTGCCCGAATGTGGATGGGGCCACCACACTCAAAGAAAGTGATCTTGCCACTCCTCTTCCTATCTCTCATCATCTTGTAAGTGTTCAAAAAATTTTGAGCAACAAGAGCAAGCTCATTTTCTAGAAATTGTTCTAGAATGTCATCGCTTATGTCACAAAGAACGGAGAGAGAAAAACTAGAAGAGAAGTCAAGTGAGGGTCCTGAAGAGGAAGACCCGATGGGATCAGTAACCAAGTCCATCGATTGGGATTTCGTCCTACGAGCGACAATGTCGAGCTCATGAGTCTTGAGACGGGAATACAACCCATCAAGAGTCAAGGTGGACAAATCCGTGCGGTCCGTGATGGTGGTTACCTTCATCTCCCAAATCCTCAGATCAAGTGCTCTAAGAAAATGCCTTGTATTCTCCGAATCAGTGTATGAGCAACCAACTGACCAAAGATTGCTGAGGATCTTTGCAAAACGAGCAAAACACTCATCGAGGTTCTCACTAGCGTGCTGCTCAAACTTATTGTAGTCACGCTTGAATTAATCATATCTCACGGACTTAATCTGAGTGGTGCCATCATGGTAAGCATTGCTAGAGACTGTCCGTTTGTTGCTCGATCCGAAATCTGAAGAGCCAGTTCAACCCCAATGTTCATTATGAGGGAAAGCAGTTTTAGTGCTCATTTTGTTGTAAATTTGAGCCAGTTGCCTTTGTACTTTTGCCTTGTAAAGAACCTAATGGGATTGTGCGATGGTTGTGGATGACAGTTGTAAATTAACCTGCTGTGGTACGCCAGGCTGTACTACATTGTCATCTTTAAAATCTATTGCAATGGCAAATCTATCCTTGTAATTGCATTCTCAGATTGCTTTTGTTTTTAATGCAAGTCCTAGGTGCAGGTTTGATTCTGCTTTGCCTTCGAGCTTGGTCATTTGGTTGCGCATAATGGTTTGGCACTTGTGTGCAACGAGATGCCAAGAGTGCACCGTTGGCGAGTGGCCCTGTTCAAGGACGCCACGATCGAGCTGTTAAAGTGTCGAATCCAGTGCGTTTTGTTTTGCCGCACTTGGGAGTCGCAAACTTTGAAGATCAGTATTTTAGCGCGCCATTGTGTGGTTCCAGTGGATCGCAAGTTTGGCAAGAAGCGCTGAAGGTAGAATCGCAGTCTTCTCTGTCCGTTGCACAAGTCCTGACCACGCCGACTTTCTGCTAGAAAGGCTGGTGCCAAGTGCAGAGAGTTCCAAGGCTGCAATTTCAGATAGTTTGGCAGCTATGCTGTAACACCCCATAAATCTAAACTGTTGTACAAGAACAGATCGACAGCATTTCCCCTAAAACAGGATAGTACGGAAGCAATTCGAATAGGAATAATATCACGACATCAAAACTAGAGACAACGAGTCTAATTCAACCAGGTATTAACCATAAATAAAACACATCTATAAAGGGACAACCATAAACGAGAACAAGTTTAAAGGGAACAACAATAGGTCTAAATGAAATAAAATTGCATCCAACTAATGAATTATTTAAAACACTAGATCATGTGAGTCGTGATGACAACAGAAAATTTATTGTGTTGCTAGCCCACCCTTCATGCTTACGACTCACGTGCGCTACCTGAAAACATCAAAACAGCAAGTAGTGAGATTGGGTAATCTCAGCAAGCGGAACAACTAATACAAATAAAACATCCACCATATATCTATCATTCCACTTCCTCATATACAATACCACATCAAAGAGTCCACATTCCTCATATACAATACCACATCAAAGAGTCCACACCACTTCAGTAAAATGCATATGATTG
This sequence comes from Rhipidocladum racemiflorum, assembly GCA_036346355.1. NCBI lineage: Eukaryota > Viridiplantae > Streptophyta > Magnoliopsida > Poales > Poaceae > Rhipidocladum > Rhipidocladum racemiflorum. The sequence goes on from CM070579.1 coordinate 42,523,670, forward strand.
ATGCACATGCTTATGCCATGTTCCTCCTCACCGTGCCCTTTCTCAGGAACACACGGTTTTGTACTGCACGGTCGCAAGACGCTGGCATCGACAAACTTCCAATGCATGATTATGCAGTTAATGCTTCATGCATGAATTCATTCAAAACTCCTCCCACTGAGTCCACATGTTTGCATATCATCATATAGCATGGATAGAAAACAAATATCATAGAGATGAAATGTTTAGACAATTCATCCGGTAAACAACATCCTTCTTCACCTTACCTCAAAGCAAGTGATTAAACCATGTATGATTGCTGTAATTGGAGTTTATAATGAAGGCGAAGCAAACAACAATGTATAGCTTAACAATACAACTACTTCCACTTGCATTTACCGACGTGGACGATGAACCTAGTTACGCCCAGCAGTGGCACCACCTGAACAAACATTATTTCAGTACATAGCAACATCACAATTCATCACACAATTCAAACACATGCTTCCTACTCCCCGTTCCCATTTAAACGCCAAAAACCCCGATCTGTCTGAATCGAACAGCAGCACCCTCTCTTCCCAATTTCGTATCTTTTTTCTACTGTTCATAAAAATACAAAAAAATTACAGTAGCTATATATTGACGATATCTACAACTTTCATGAAGGTCACAAATTTCAATTCCACTGTTAAATATGCCTAAACAACCGTCCAACACAGTGGACGAAATCTGTTTCCAGATTCTGTTCGTCATCTTCCAACAGAGATAACTCTCAGACCGACGTCCCAAAAATTCTCAAACAATTACAGAAGCTAGGTCTCGACGTTATATACAACTTTCTAGTTATAGGTTTTTTCAGGAAAAATCATCTATTCCACGTAAAACGCGAAACAATCCGCGCTGCACAATCTTCCCTTCCAAAAACAGCACCACGTGAACATCTACCCTTCTCCCCCATCAAGATCCATCCAAACCACTCACCACCAGATCTAATACACTCCTAATCCCTAGGTAGAATATGGGTAAAAGATTGGGAATTTTACCTTGAGTTCCCCCTTGCGAACCCACGAAGAACGCACAACGATCCCCGTAACGGAAATCTGTTCGTCCTCCTCGCCTCCACGGATCCTCTTCTCGTTTTCTCCTTCGCGTTTCGCGGTGGATCTTGAGCCACCACGCAGGGGAGGAAGAGGAGGGGGTGCGGCTACTAGGGGGGAGGAAGGGAGGCGCCTTAGGGTTTGGGGGGAGGGGGCACCACTTAAAGGGGGAGGTGGGCCGGCCCACCAAGGCATGGGGAGGAGAGGGGGAAAAAGGAATTCCCGGCCTAGGCCCAGGTTGCCTCAGCCCAGCGGAAACTAGCCCAAAACTCCAATTTTTAATATTAAATTGCCGCATAATCTTCAATTATTTCATTCCCCGACAAAACCCTCTTTCTTTCCGGAACAACCAAGAAAGAAAACCCTAGGATCGCTCTCAAATTCTAGGGCATCACAGTGGAAGTCATGGGTCTTGGTTGAGCTTCCTCAATGATTCTACCCTTGGTTTTGATTCTTTGAAAGGAAGAATGCGAGGGCGAAACCTTCTAAGAAAGAGGAATTTAGTGTGGGTTGGTAATGACATAAGATATTAGATGTTGCTAGTAGATGATCGTAAACAGTTTAAAAGTGAAGAGTAAAGGAAGGTTGTGTATGACTCAATCCAAACCTTCTTGGAGAATTGGGTCATTGATGTGTACCTAGGAGGGGCTGTTTAAATTATTAGTGGACCACTTGGTGGTTGCTAGTAATTGTATTTCCTTTTCAGAGTGTATTGGACCTTTCTGTCGCTGAGGTTGAGCGAGGTTGTGTCAACCATAGCGATTTTGTTCGGTTGTTACTGTCTCTTGCGGGTTTAAGGACCCTGGTTGTAAAGTAGGCCTTTCCTTTTGGTGGTAGTGTTGGGTATTGGTTTTTTGTTGAAGATCAATTTTTTTGCAAGGTTCTAACCTCGTTTGTTCAAATAGCTGGTGGTCTTGGAGTTTATGTCTCACCTGGTTTGTCGTCGTCTTGAATACGGCGAACCACAGTAGAGGGGTTGTGGTGTGAAAACACGTTTGTGCGTGGGAGATGAAGAGGGTTCTAGAGACTGTGTAACACCCCGGCATTTAATATGCCCGAATGCTACCAAACATAAGCTAAACAACATCTAAATACCACATTTAAACATAAATTCCAGCAAAGGTACATATGCTAAAAACCGATATTTCGGCAGCATGTCCTTTGTTTTTCCATGAATTAACACCATATCAATATCATGGCAAGATATATCATAGCACACGACATCTAAAACATCAACATAAATGGATATATCATCAAATTACGCCAATAATACCACGCTCAACCACTTCATAAACTAAAACGAAGCAAATAAGGAATCACTAGCGTGCTAAATTAAACCATACATTAAGTTTAAGGCACAACTCTTAATATCATGTCTCCAAGTGATTAATTATGGACTATGATGGTGGAGCTACGTGTAGAAGTGTAGCTAGACCCCTTTTTCCCGCATGCCGATCTCAAAGTACCTAAAAACAACATAAAACACAAGCGTGAGTTCGAAAACTCAGCAAGCATATTGTAATGGACAACAAGATCATTTACAAGACAATAATACCTTACATCACATATAACATCTCATACTTGAGCACATAACAACATCATCATCATTAAATATGTATTGCAATGCAATGCAATGCAATGTTATGCTCATATCTCCTTGGAAACTCATACCGGTATGGTTGAGTACACACCCGTCGGTGTGCACCCTTTTCCCCCCTTCCATCCCGAAGATGGAGGGTGCCTACTCCTCGCTTCCATTCACCACGTGGATGGAATCACGATGTAGGTCTTACTCAATGGCGTTCCGGACTAGTCATAACTTTGTCACCGACCTTGCTGGACTAGTTATGACTTTCTCACCGCCCTCGCCCTATCTCATGTCATGTCATGCATGCAACTATGTCAATTATCATATTTCACATGTACATAAACATATGGCATCTCATCATGACAAATATTACACATGGCATCGAATCATGATAAGTATAGACACATAGCATCATATCATGATAATCATACTCAATATATCATTGGAAAACAGCAAGCAAGGCAAGTGATCATAGTAAGTATTCAATCTTTCATCCAATATCAACAAGCAACCTACAATCCGCTATACATTACAACACACTTGCCTCAACCGCGGGCGACAGATTTGTGGGAAGTCGAGGGCACTCCCGGTGTCACACCACCTTTGCCCAACGAACGAATCTCCAATAGATCTCCTCGCGGATCGCTCCTCGCTCCACGCTCCTCGCTCCTCGCTCCAACGGATGGATCCACAAGGTGCAGAGGTGTGGAGACCACCCTAGGGCAGCAAGGGGGTGGAGGAGAGGTGGTGGAGAGGTGGGGAGCAATGGGGCAAAGGAGGGGGAGGCGCACGGCCAAGGGAGGAGGGAGGCGGCTAGGGCAAGGGCAAGTGGGGGGGAAGGGCGCACAAGGGGCAGGGGTGAACGCCCAAGGGCTGGTGGGGAGCCCTTTTACCATCCCCCACACCCAATCCTAGTCCGTTACGGAGACCTACTCCATCCCACCAAACCCCACTTAAGGCCCAAACTCCCCCGGGAAGGCCCAAAACCCCGAAAACGGCCCGGAAACGGCTCGGAAACGTTATTAACCTCCATACCTTATGGTTTTAACCTGCCATACCATATTTCATAAAGTTTTTGACCTTAACCTGCACCATTTAAAAGGTTATGACACTCCGTGGTGACACATCACTTCAAACGGCCCAAAAACGCGAGTAAACCTCAAGCCGAAAGGTTTTATTCTCTAATTTCATATTCTATAATGTCACACCATACCGTAGTGTCACATTCTCCCCCCCTTCAACAGGATTCGACCTCGAATCCGAAGGACGCCAAAATCAATGACAAAATCCCCAAGGGACAAACGGCTTCTCTGCAGCACAAAACATTCACACAACGACTAAAACCGGAACAAACAACAAACGAGTTCCCAAAACCAACACATAGAGAAAAAGTGTTGATCTAGCTCAACTAAGGGCAACCCCTCACAAATCGACCTTCACTTCAATTCCCCAACAGAATCTGCGTTTCAACCACAAAGGGCTCCATCAACCCAAAATGCTCGAATCCTCACGGCAAACACATCATACTTCTATCACAACCACCCTGACTACCATACTCCATTAAACTCAACATGACATAATCAAAGGAAGTCACAATTCCTTTAACGACCTCTCTTCATTCCCGAAAGTTTCCATCGAGGGGAATAACTCATTAAGGCACACTTGCCCTTCCGATACACCATCATACTAACATTTTATTCCATCCTTTCCCAGACAAGACTCAAATCCAAGAACAACTAGTGACGACAAATGCTCACGGCAGGACAAATATCACCGAACTACCGTCAACTTCACTTCCACCCATCGCTACACTTAATAATGGTTAGACCCATACATCATCAACCTCCATCACAAACCACCCTTATACCACTAGGGTTCAACACCTAGCCCCAAGCTAGGATCGAAAAACCTTACCAAACCACAATTGGTTCCTTTCTTAAGAGGGTCTCGCCCTCACACAAAAACACTTAGGTATCATCCCCAAGTGTACACATGACAACTCAAACCCAAAGCGTTAACAACCATTTTGGAAAGAATTCGGCAACATCCAAGCCAAATCACAAAGGAAGCATAAATCCTTCATTCTTTCTTATCATACTAGAAAGAAATGGACATCTCGATTCTTGACATGCATGCACACTTTTCAAGAGCACTCCGGATTAGTCATATATCCTTATATGACTTTCTCACCGACCTGGCTCGTCGACTCCTTTATGATTAATTATGCATAAACAATGTCTCGTTTTCCTTTTTCACCCTTCATTCATCATGTAACAACGGCACCGAATAGTCATTCACCAAATGACTTCTTCCTCGGTATCAAATGATGGAAACACAATTAACATCGAAGGTTGCGGAAATTCATATAGACTATGACGGCAGCATAGTTGACAAGAAACACCACGTCGTAAAAGACCCCACATCGCTTGAAAACTGAACTTGCACAACATTGCATTTCATCCAAATTCAACATTTTGGAAAAGAACATCAAAATTTCAAGTCGAGCATCTGCTCCCACAACCATCACGAACTTCCTCAAGGAGAGGGAAACTCATTCCCAAAAGGGAACACCTCACTAACAAAATCACTTTGTAAAACTTTCATAAAGTCCACCTTTTTGAAGCACTCGCAACATCACACACATTTTCAAAACAACTCCAACTCTAGCCAAAAAGAGTTACACATTAAGGGCTCAACTCAAAAGTTTCCAACACAACCCTTTAAGACCATCTGCTTCCTTTTAAAATTAATTCCAAAGATAATCCAGTGTGAACGCGAAAGGGCGCGATCGACTCAAAACTTTTGGATGTAAATCCAAACTCACAACACGAACTAAACAAATTCGCCAAAACCAAAGGTCGACACCAAACATTACGAGTTTTGGGAAACTCAAACACAAAGATAAGGAACACCTTGACCGAAAACCCTTCAACCAAAATGGCAAACAACCAAACCAGTCCAAAAGCTTTTAAACACAAGCTCAGCGTAAAAAGAACCATCTCTAGAACTCCACTACGCTTTCCATTAAAAGACTTTAATAATCACTTTTTACTCCCTGAGGAGCCCCAACTCAATTCAACCAAAAGCTTCACAACAAATTCTTCCTCTAGTTACCATTCCCAAAACTTTTAATAAGGGTTTATGATGCTTATCAAGAAGGCACCCAACCAAGACTATAATGATATGATCCCCACGGATCACCGAATCATAATACTTCTTATTCTAAATTTGAAACATAGTACTTCAACAAATCTTTCAGCAAGATCAACATATAAATTTCATACCTCCTATCTATTCACGTCTCGATAACCGAACCTTATTCAGTTAAACAACGACTTCAACATGTAAATATTATCTCTACAAGACAAAGTTCATAGCTAGGATTCCAAGGCATACATTCATTAAGGATAAAACTCTACATCAGCTTAATTATCCATGGTTCACTCCATCACCACAGGTTACAATACCCTCCATTTAATCAATGGTTTCCAACAAGTATTCTACACAACTACCACCACTTACTGTAACACCCCAAAATTTTGCTTTCCTTAAATTCATGTGTGGTTTGGCACTTTGGTGAATTTTTGGAATTTTCTGGAATTTATTTGGATTTATTTGGAATTTATTTGAATTTATTCCATTTTGAAATAATTAAAGAATTTAATTTTGCAAATAAAATTTTGTTGGAGATATTTTATTTGAGTCCAAAATGTTCCAAAATATTTTCCAGAATTTTTCTGGAATTTTTCCGAGTCTTTTGCTATTTTTAATGAATTAAATGAATTACTGGGAATTATTTTAAATATTAAATCGCTGGAAATTCAACTCGGGTCAAGTACTATTCCTCCGACCGAAGTCGAACCCGAAGTCGGACTCGAGTCCGACCGAGCCACCGACTCGACCGAACCACGTTGAACCTTAACCCACGTGGACCGTCGGATCGAGATCCAACGGTCATGATCGATCGACCGACCGAGCCGCGGTCCGACCGGACCCGTTCGCGCCAAGCCATCGTGGCCGTTGATCGCGCCAATGGGCGGCCGCGATTTCGTCTCCGCCGAATCCGAGCCGGAGTCCTCCGCCGCCGTCACCGTGTCAACCTCGGTTTCCGCGCTCTACACGGAAGCCGAGGCCCCCTTTAAATACGCCGCCGCCGCCATCGGGAAGCGCACAACCGTACGCACCCGAGCCCCCTTCTCACCTCGCCTGAGCCGCCGCCACGTAGCCGCTATTGCTCGCCGGAGTAGAGGAAGTCTTCCGCCGCGGTTTTTCGTTGATCCCCGCCGCCTCCGCCGTTCTCCGACGACACCAAGCCCAGAACTGAGATCGCCGTGTCGCGCCGCGCCTGGGAGTGTCAGCCTTCACGCCGGAGTTGCACGGAAACGCCGCACGGGAGGTCGTCGTCTTCGTCTCCGGTCAAGCCAACGCCGCCGCGTCGCCATCAACCTCGCGAACTCGGACAGCCGTCCGATCAAGATCTGGCCGTCACGGTGAGATCACGTTTAGATCCTTGGATCTAATCCCAGCCGTTGGATCTAGATCCAACGGTCCAGATTGGCCACGTTCACCCCAGAACGTGCGTCACCCGATCCAATCTGGGCCGTTGATTTTCGAATCAACGGCCGAGATTGTGCCACGCGTCTTGGAAGTTGGACCGACGCGGTCAGCGCCGTCCACGCGCGCGTGCGTGTGACGCTGACACGCGGGGCCCGCGTGTCAGAGGGCCCGCATGTCAGTGGCTAATCCAGCCAAGCGCTGACGTCACCCATGACGTCACAGTGGGTCCCACATGTCAGCACCGTGGGCTGAGTCCCCGCTGACGTCAGCGATGACGTCACCCGAGTGGGCCCACATGTCAGCGACACGTAGAGTCGTGGACCGAGTCCACGGTAGACCCGAGCCGAGCGTGGACCGAGTCTATGGACCGCCGACGCCAGCCAACCAATCAGAGGCTGCCACGCGTGTCCATGCCGACGCAATAATTAATTTCCAAAAGAAAATGATTTATTAATTCGAAATATTGATTCAAATTTAGATTCAAACTTCAAACGCTTATAACTTTTATGCTTCAACTCCGATTTGAGTGATTCAAATTTCTAAATTTGTATAAAATTGAGATCTACCTGAATATGAATTTTATTTAATTTTTGGACTAAAGTTTTTCTCTGTAATATTATTTAATCGATTATTTAAACTTTAATAAATCATAACTTTTGCATTTTAACTCCGATTTGGACGATTCCAGTTCCTAAAAATCCAGAAAATTATGTTCTTTCTGTTTATGGATTTTATTTGGAGTTTTGGGATGTTTTTGCCTATTGTTTATTTGTGTATTGCTATTTGCACGCTTTACGAGTAGACGTTGAAGTCTGGGAAGGATTCGAAGGAGAAGTGTTGACTCAGGATCCAACTCAAGACCAAGAGCAAGTACTTTTTGAAGGCAAGTTGTGCTTTGACCATGTTGATCCTATTTCGAAATCTATTTTGATTTAAACTATTGCATGCTAGTTCAATTAGAAAGATACTTTGTTTAAACATGGGGATAGATAAATACCAATTTCTTTGTATGACACCTTGATTATTTAAGTATGTGACAAGACCATTGTCAAAATAGTTGTGTTTTACTAGTTGTACAATATTAAATTGCCAACCTGGGTTTAGACAGTTGTAGTATCTTGCTTAGACACACTTTCGTGCTCATGACATGAATTTGGACAATCAAATGTTAATATTGACTTAATGATATATTGAACCTGTTTTGGAAAGGTATCAAGTGATGTTGATAGCACGTGGTGCTTGGTAATCAACTGGGGTTTTGATAAACAGTTTTCGACCGGGGCATGTGGCAAGAGTAATCAGGTGGGCCAGTGTGGCATTTGGGAGTGTTGATTTGGTTCTTCGGGTAGTCTTGCCCTGGTCACCCTAAGGACTTAACCTTGCAAGCCTTTGAACTGGGTCATACTTGCAACCACATGGCTGGAATGGGACGGCCCTAGTTGACTAAGTCGCTAAGGACTCACTTGTGGAGCCTCAGGGTGTCAATTACACCGTTTGTGTGATTGTACGGGGGAGCGTATCGTGGCTGTGGCCAGATACCCATCTAACGGTGTGTTGGTCCCATACTTCGCCTTGGCTAAGGGAAGGGATGGTGTAGAGCACGAACCGGAGAGGACCACCTGTGTTGTTTGAGGCTTAGAAAGGCTTAGTTCACGGAACTCGCCTTTGTGGTGTTTATTTGTATCTTGTGGGTAAAGTGCATAACCTCTGCAGAGTTTAGAATCTATTTAAATAGCCGTGTCCACGGTACTGGACAATGCTCGGGAATTACAGTCAAGGGTTAGATTTTCTCAAAAATAACTTGGATTTGAAAGGTGGGTTGGTTTAGTAATGAAGATGATGGAAATATTGTTTAGGATGGGGAAAATGTTTATTAAACTTCTTGAAAAGTTATTTATGCTTTACTTATTTCTACTGCTTTCGAATCTACTTATATTACTTTTCAAATCTTGTTCTTGCAAATATACCTTAAGCTATTCCTTTGTACCAAGCCATGCATATAGTATATTAGCTTTGCATGCATGCATGACTTGTCGAGTACCAAGTACTCACCCTTGCCTCAACACAATATCAGTTGAAGAAGAGATCGCACGGCTTTGGAGGAGGAACTCCAAGAGGATCCGTCTACTTAGGGGAAGCGAGCCCGGTCGGTTGCCTGTGGTATCTTGGATGGCGCCACGATGTTACCTTATTTGATTTTCCGCTGCTATTATTTCTCTTTAATAAGTTTTGCCTTGCGAGGCATATATTTGTAACTTGACCATAAGGTCAAGTAACCAGTTTGGTTATTTAAATAAAGTACTTTGATAATATCGAATGGTATGATTGTGATATTTGCCAATGTTAAGACTGTGTGCACTAGCGCGTTCCTGGACTAGTGCTGAATACACAGAGGGTCCGGATTTGCAAATTCGGGGTCCCGACAGAGGTGGTATCAGAGCCATACTTGACTGTAGGCTCAACCCTAGCTAGAATGGTCGTAGTGAGGATAAAACCTATTTTCTAAAGCTAAAAGTTTGTCAAGATAAGAAATGACACCTCAACTTATCCCCTTCTCTCTTTTCTTGTCTCTTGCTGAAATTTTTCCTTACCTTGTCACAATTTAAAAATTCCGAGTTCTTACGAAAAGCACTCTTGTGACAGATGGCGGGAAGCTCAAGAGTATGTGGCACACCTTCTGCGAAGGATTGACGAGTTGGAGATGACCTTGTACGGACCAGACCCAGAGCCAGTACTCGAGCTACACGAGCCCGACCCAGAGGAGTCAGATCTCGATGAGGACACTGCTTCTTCGACTACCCTAGAGGACACAGTTGCTGGACATGGCAATCGTTTCGCGCCTATGCCACAGCACCTGTACCCAGGCCGTGGAGGTTTTCTCGATGAGTGAGCATAGGTTCTATAGTGAGGCTCCTTCGCCGAGTCGCGTCATAGAGTAAAGAGTCACCCTTTAGGCGTTAGACTCCAGAGTTAGTTCGATTTGGATTTGCTTTGTTTGCTGAGTGTGCAGTATGTGTTGCAAGGCCCTTAGGCATTGTAAGCAGCCATACCAAGTTATTAAATAATAAAGTTGGACCTTAAAGTTACACCTTTCGCCCCGCATAAGTTCCATATTACTTGTCTATTCTTGTTTCCCTCTCATCTCTAATCCTAGAGCAAATCGACAGATGGTGAATACCCGTGGAAACTTTGGAAGCAATGGGAGTGGTTCTCGCCCAGCAGAAAACCCCAATGATGGAGCACCGACCGCCATTTGGATGTGCAGAATTTTGGAGCATTTCTTGCTGCTCAGACTCGATTGATGCATGCTATGATGCAACAAATGCAGCAAATCCTTTGCTTTCGAGGCCACTACTAATCAAGTTAATCAGGGACCACGCCAGAATACGAGACTATCAGAGTTCATGAGAACTCACCCACCCACTTTCTCTGGGAATGCCAATCCATTAGAGGCCGATGATTGGTTAAGATCAATTGAGAGGAAGCTACACATAGCTCAATGCATAGGGAATGAGAAGGTACTCTACGCCTCTCATCAGCTGGAAGGAACAGCCGCCGAATGGTGGGAGAACTTCTGTGCCACGCAGGAGAACCCTCAAGATATCACTTGGGAAGAGTTCACAGCTGTATTCCGACAGTATCACGTGCCTGAAGGGATCATGGACCTTAAGAAGGAGGAGTTCAGAGCACTGAAGCAAGGTAATCAGGGTGGCGACTACGAACAAGTTCACACAGCTAGCACGCTACGCTTGAGGATGTAGCGACGGATAAATCCAGGCAGTCTCGCTTTTATGAAGGGACTTAACTCGGGATTGCAAGTAGGGTTGATCACCCACACCTTTCCAGATTTCCAAGAGTTGGTGAATAAGGCGCTTATTCTTGAGGACAAGCGCAAGGAACCGGATGAGAACAGAAGCGCAGGATGCAACAGCAAGGATCACGCCAGGAACGCATAGCAGCGTCGAGAGTTGCACCAAATCAATTCTTGATTCCAACCACGTAACGCGACAAGGACACCATTCCCGGCACCAAGACACATCAATCGAGAACTACGGCACCCGGCCCCGCTAGAAACACTACTCGAGCGATCGGCAGGAACAGGGAGCAGTGAGACGCCGCTACAATCGCAACGAGCCAGACACTTTGCCAACAGCTTGTCCAAAGAAGACAGCAGGAGTGACCCGATTCGCTTCAACCTAGGAACCACCAGGCTAGGACGCTTAGCACCAGAGCCATACCAGGACCGTGGTAAGAGGCCGAGTCAACCATGTCACCGCAGATGCTGCTGCAGAATGCTACTGACGTCGTCTTGGGTAAGTTACTTGTTAACTCGATTACACCTGCTTGATTTTGTTTGACTGAGCTTCGCATTCATTTGTTTCGCAAGGCTTTGCTACTAGAAATGATTTGAGGATTGCAAGACTTAAGTGCATGCTTTTAGTTCAAACCCTGGTTCCGAACTCCGAACGAAAGTAGGATGTTCGGGGTGAGAATACTAATAGATGGAATAGAGTTCCTAGCAAACCTTATAATTTTAGAGACCCGGACCTTAGACGTCATATTGGGAATGGATTGGTTATCCAAGCACAAGGCGTATTGGATTGTGGACGAAGGACTATCTCGATTGAGAGCCCGTGTGGGAAGAAAGTAGAATTTCAAGCCACTTTGCGATTAGAGATGGACAGTTGATGGTTAACAGTACCAAGGCAATCAGCATAGAGGATGTCCCAAGTAGTGAATGAGTACCCGATGTTTTTCCGAAGATCTACGGTATGCCGCCAAACAGGGACATAGAGTTTGTGATAGAGCTTGTACAGTACAAAGACCGATAGCAAAGAGACCCTATCGGATGTCCACCGAGGAGTTGGTAGAAATGAAGAAACAGCTAGAAGAGTTAATGGAGAAAGGATTTATCGAGGCCAGGAGTTCGTCGCCGTGGGAGCACCGGTTTTGTTTGTCAAGAAGAAGGGCGGGAGTTTCAGGATGTGCATTGACTACCGTGCACTCAACGAAGTCACGATGAAGAATAAGTATCCGCTACCAGGGATTGATGATTTGTTTGATCGATTAAGAGGAGCCGGAGTTTTCTCCAAGATCGATCTGAGATCGGGATACCATCGATTGAAGATCCGATCGAGAAGATATTTCAAGATCGCATTCTCGTCAAGATATGGACATTACGAGTTCTGATTATGTCCTTTGGGATGACGAATCGCGGCTTATTTCATGAATATGATGAATAAGGTGTTCATGGAATATTTGGACAAGTTTGTCGTCGTGTTCATAGACGATATCCTAATCTACTCCAAGACAGAGGATGAACATGCCGAACACTTAAGGCGAGTTTTGGAAAAGGCGAGGAGCGACAACTTTTCGCCAAGTTCAGCAAGTGTGAGTTTTGGAAGGACAAGGTGGAGTTTCTTGGACATGTAATGACCGCAGAAGGAGTCGCCGTAGATCCAAGCAAAGTAGAAGCGGTGTTACATTGGGAGGCCAAGAAGGCGTGACCCAGATTCGGAGTTTCCTTGGAATGGCAGGATACTACCGCCGTTTCATTGAAGGCTTCGACAATTGCGAAACCTCTTACATGGCTATTTGAAGAAGGAAAGGAAGTTTGCATGGACACGAGAATGTGAGAAAGGATTTCAGGAGCTGAAGAAGCGATTGACGCCAAGACCGGTGTTAGTTCTACCGGATGTTGCTCAAAGCTTCGATATTTATTGTGACGCATCGCCAAGGACTTGGATGTGTCTTTGATGCGAGAATGGAAAGGTCGCCGCTTATGCATCAAGGCGATTGAGGCCGCATGAGGAAAATTATCCGACACATGACCTAGAGTTAGGCTGCCGTAGTGCATGCCTTGAAGATATGGCGTCACTATCTGATTGGAAACAGATGTGAAGTGTATCACGGATCATAAGAGCCTTAAGTACATATTCACCCGATCGGATCTGAATATGAGGCGAGAGGAGATGGTTAGAGTTAATCAAGGACTACAATGTTGGAATCCATTACCATCCGGGAAGGCCAGCGTGGTAGCCGATGCCCTGAGTCGGAAAAGCCATACCGTGAGTACGCGTTGCTAGCCACAAGTCGGGATGAGTTATGTGAGGATTTTCAGAAAATGAAGATTGAGGTTGTACCTAAGCGGATTCTTGGCCACATTAGAAGTAAAGCCTACCCTAGAGGATCAGATCCGAGAAGGACGAAGGATGATGACAAGATCCGCAGGATTAAGTCCATCAAGGAGGAAGGCAAGGCAGAGGACTTCAAGTTGGATGAGCAAGGCACGTTGTGGATGAAGGATCGCATTTGTGTGCCTAACAAAAGGAGTTAAAGCAGCGATTACGGAAGAAGCCCATGACTCAAGTACTCAATTCATCCCGAAGCGCCAAGATGTATCAGGATCTGAAGGAGAGATTCTGGTGGCCGAGTATGAAACGTGAAGTTGCCGAGCATGTTGCATTGTGCGACGTATGCCAGAGAGTCAAGGCAATGCATCAGAGACCAGCAGGATTGCTACAACCGCTGAAAATACCTGAGTGGAAGTGGGAGGAAATCGGAATGGATTTCATTACCGATTTGCCGAAGACTCAAGGAGGTTATGACTCCATATGGGTTGTAGTAGATCGTTTAACCAAGGTAGCTCATTTTATCCCCGTGAAGACCACTTACTCGGGAGATAAATTAGCAGAATTATACATGATCAGGATTGTCTGTTTGCACGGAGTGCCCAAGAGGATCGTATCGGACAGAGGTACCCAATTTACCTCAAGGTTCTGGAATAAGTTGCATGAAGCCATGGGAACCCGTTTGAACTTGATCTGACTTATCATCCACGCAGACGGATGGACAGACCAGAAAGAGTCAACGGTCTGGAGGATATGTTAAGAGCGTGTGCATTAGCTTATGCTACCTCTTGGGATAAGAGTTTACCGTATGCCGAGTTCGATTACAACAATAGTTATCAGGCTAGTTTGCTGAGATGTCACCTTTTGAGGCCTTTGTATGGTCGACCCTGTCGGACGCCATTGAATTGGAATGAGACCGGCGAGCGCCGTGTCTTTGGGCCTGATATTCTTCAAGAGGCTGAAGAACAGATCGCTATGATTAGGGAAAGGTTGAAGATAGCCCAATCACGACAAAAGAGTTATGCTGACAATCGTCGCCGAGACTTGAGTTTTGAACCAGAAGACTTCGTATACCTCAGAGTTACGCCTCTCAGGGGAGTTAAGAGGTTCCATGCCAAAGGGAAACTTGCACCCCGTTATGTTGGACCATTTAAGATTTTGAGCCGCAGAGGCGAAGTTGCTTATCAACTGGAGTTGCCAGCGATCGTTGGCAGGAGTGCATGATGTATTCCATGTGTCCCAGTTGAAGAAGTGTCTTCGAGTTCCTGAGGAACAGACACCGCTAGAGTCAATTGAGTTGCAAGAGGATTTGACTTATAAGGAACATCCCGTGAGGATTTTGGACACTATGGATCGAGAAACTAGAAACAAGTCAACCCGTTTCTGTAGAGTTCAGTGGAGCAACCATGAAGAAAGCGAAGCGACTTGGGAGCGCGAAAAGGATTTGAAGAAAGAGTTTCCAAACCTATTCCTTTAGTAAGCCCTGAATATCGGGGACGAGATTCTATTAAGGGGGGGAGGTTTGTAACACCCCAAAATTTTGCTTTCCTTAAATTCATGTGTGGTTTGGCACTTTGGTGAATTTTTGGAATTTTCTGGAATTTATTTGGATTTATTTGGAATTTATTTGAATTTATTCCATTTTGAAATAATTAAAGAATTTAATTTTGCAAATAAAATTTTGTTGGAGATATTTTATTTGAGTCCAAAATGTTCCAAAATATTTTCCAGAATTTTTCTGGAATTTTTCTGAGTATTTTGCTATTTTTAATGAATTAAATGAATTACTGGGAATTATTTTAATTATTAAATCACTGGAAAATCAACTCGGGTCGAGTACTGTTCATCCGACCGAGTCGGAACCGAGTCGGACTCGAGTCCGACCCGAGCCAGCCGACTCGACCGAACCACGTTCGAACCCAAACCCACGGGGACCGTCGGATCGAGATCCAACGGTCATGATTGACCCGACCCCGACCCGAGCCGTGTCTGGACCGGACCCGGTCGCGCCAAGCCATCGTGGCCGTTGATCGCGCCACGTGGGCGGCGCGATTCGTCGTCTCCGCGAATCCGAGCCGAGTCCTCCGCCGCCATCCGTGTCAACCTCGGTTTCGCGCTCTACGAGCGAGGCCCCCTTCATCTGCCGCGCCGCCATCGGAAGCGCACAACCGACGACGCACCCGAGCCCCCTTCTCACCTCGCCTGAGCCGCCGCCGTCGCCCCGCTATTGCTCGCCGGAGTAGAGGAAGTCTTCCGCCGCGGTTTTTCGTTGATCCCCGCCGCCTCCGCCGTTCTCCGACGACACCAAGCCCAGAACTGAGATCGCCGTGTCGCGCCGCGCTGAGTGTCGGCCTTCACGCCGAGTTGCACGGAACGCCCGCCGCGGGAGGTCGTCGTCTTCGTCTCCGGTCAAGCCAACGCCGCCGCGTCGCCATCAACCTCGCGAACTCGGACAGCCGTCCGATCAAGATCTGGCCGTCACGGTGAGATCACGTTTAGATCCTTGGATCTAATCCCAGCCGTTGGATCTAGATCCAACGGTCGGATAACCACGTTCACCCCGTGCGTCGCCACCCGATCAATACGGGCGTTGATTTTCGAATCAACGGCCGAGATTGTGCCACGCGTCTTGGAAGTTGGGCCGACGCAGCGGTCGGCCCACGTCACGCAGGCGTGCGTAGACGCTGACACGCGGGGCCCGCGTGTCAGAGGGCCCGCATGTCAGTGGCTAATCCAGCCAAGCGCTGACGTCACCCATGACGTCACAGTGGGTCCCACATGTCAGCACCGTGGGCTGAGTCCCCGCTGACGTCAGCGATGACGTCACCCGAGTGGGCCCACATGTCAGCGACACGTAGAGTCGTGGACCGAGTCCACGGTAGACCCGAGCCGAGCGTGGACCGAGTCTATGGACCGGCTGACGTCAGCCAACCAATCAGAGGCTGCCACGTGTCCATGCTGACGCAATAATTAATTTCCGAAAAAGAAAATGATTTATTAATTCGAAATATTGATTCAAATTTAGATTCAAACTTCAAACGCTTATAACTTTTGCGTTTCAACTCCGATTTGAGTGATTCAAATTTCTAAATTTGTATAAAATTGAGATCTACCTGAATATGAATTTTATTTAATTTTTGGACTAAAGTTTTTCTCTGTAATATTATTTAATCGATTATTTAAACTTTAATAAATCATAACTTTTGCATTTTAACTCCGATTTGGACGATTCCAGTTCCTAAAAATCCAGAAAATTATGTTCTTTCTGTTTATGGATTTTATTTGGAGTTTTGGGATGTTTTTGCCTATTGTTTATTTGTGTATTGCTATTTGCACGCTTTACGAGTAGACGTTGAAGTGCCGGAAGGATTCGAAGGAGAAGTGTTGACTCAGGATCCAACTCAAGACCAAGAGCAAGTACTTTTTGAAGGCAAGTTGTGCTTTGACCATGTTGATCCTATTTCGAAATCTATTTTGATTTAAACTATTGCATGCTAGTTCAATTAGAAAGATACTTTGTTTAAACATGGGGGATAGATAAATACCAATTTCTTTGTATGACACCTTGATTATTTAAGTATGTGCCATGACCCTTGTCACCCTAGTTGTGGTTTACTAGTTGGACATTATTAAATTGCCAACCTGGGTTTAGACCGTTGTAGTATCTTTGCTTAGACACGCTACGTGCTCATGACATGAATTTGGACAATCAAATGTTAATATTGACTTAATGATATATTGAACCTGTTTTGGAAAGGTATCAAGTGATGTTGATAGCACGTGGTGCTTGGTAATCAAGCGGGGTTTTGATAAACGATTTCGGCCAGGGCATGTGGCAAGAGTAATCAGGTGGGCGGTGTGGCATTTGGGAGTGTTGATTTGGTTCTTCGGGTAGTCTTGCCCTGGTCACCCTAAGGACTTAACCTTGCAAGCCTTTGAACTGGGTCATACTTGCAACCACATGGCTGGAATGGGACGGCCCTAGTTGACTAAGTCGCTAAGGACTCACTTGTGGAGCCTCAGGGTGTCAATTACACCGTTTGTGTGATTGTACGGGGGAGCGTATCGTGGCTGTGGCCAGATACCCATCTAACGGTGTGTTGGTCCCATACTTCGCCTTGGCTAAGGGAAGGGATGGTGTAGAGCACGAACCGGAGAGGACCACCTGTGTTGTTTGAGGCTTCCGAAAGGCTTCGTTACGGGAACTCGCCTTTGTGGTGTTTGACTGTATCTTGTGGGTAAAGTGCATAACCTCTGCAGAGTTTAGAATCTATTTAAATAGCCGTGTCCACGGTACTGGACAATGCTCGGGAATTACAGTCAAGGGTTAGATTTTCTCAAAAATAACTTGGATTTGAAAGGTGGGTTGGTTTAGTAATGAAGATGATGGAAATATGGTTTAGGATGGGGAAAATGTTTATTAAACTTCTTGAAAAGTTATTTATGCTTTACTTATTTCTACTGCTTTCGAATCTACTTATATTACTTTTCAAATCTTGTTTCTTGCCAAATATACCTTAAGCTATTCCTTTGTACCAAGCCATGCATATAGTATATTAGCTTTGCATTCTGTGCATGACTTCTTTGAGTACCAAGTACTCACCTTTGCCTCAACACAATATCAGTTGAAGAAGAGATCGCACGGCTTTGGAGGAGGAACTCCAAGAGGATCCGTCTACTTAGGGAAGCGAGCCCAGTCAGTTGCCTGTGGTATACTGGATGGCGCCACGATGTTACCTTATTTGATTTTCCGCTGCTATTATTTCTCTTTAATAAGTTTTGCCTTGCGAGGCATATATTTGTAACTTGACCATAAGGTCAAGTAACCAGTTTGGTTATTTAAATAAAGTACTTTGATAATATCGAATGGTATGATTGTGATATTTGCCAATGTTAAGACTGTGTGCACTAGCGCGTTCCTGGACTAGTGCTGAATACACAGAGGGTCCGGATTTGCAAATTCGGGGTCCCGACACTTACTAAGTCATCAATATCAAAAATTTGATTATCATCAATCAACACATTGCTTTTAGCTATCCTATACATAGGTGATAACCAAATTACCACCACACAACATACTCCAACTATTTAAAATAGATTGAATACTAGTATTGACACTGCCCTTAACAACATCATTAAGAATAAGTATTATGTCTTCTCAATTGATATTAATACTAGCATTGAAGGGACACAACTGCATACTTCCAAATATACTAATGGTTTGCGACAACATAAATAGAAACTCTAATCAATTTCCAAATTAAAGTCACTAGTCAACACGATTAAATCTCTCTATTAATCCATTAGATTAGAACATCTTTAGACAACCAGCAAAGTTTCTTTAACAATATCGGCAGTCTACATCATCTTAATGTTTTAACTATGCATCCGGGTTTAAAACTTTTAAACATGATCGGGGGTCATAAGTACTTTTATGACAAAGCAACAGATTCCAAGCATGTACATTAACGCATTCAATCAATCTCGCTAAGAGTAAACTACAACACTAGTAGTCTATTTATTCTCAAACTTAGAGATTTTACTCACATTGAATTGATTCAACTCAAAATTTAACTTAGCAACACATCAATCCATAAACCACATTGTTACCTACTACATAACATGCTAAACATCAATTCTTACTAGGGACAAACGATTTTAGTCAAAAGACTACTTTCTTTGTTTGCAACATTTTAGTTTTAAAACTCACCCCAAATTCATAAGGAAACTTGACTCTCAAAATTGCAATGAGACAAACCCAAACTTGGTCATGCAAAGGAATTCTCCAAAACACTTTTCAATCTCCAAGACTCCCACTGGAGGGATCCAACCGATCAAATAAACCTTTGCAAATAAAACCTTAGCACCAAACCCCAATCTTTCACGAAACAAGAAGGGTTTTTTTTTTCAAAGATGATTTCTTAAACCAGTAAAATAACGGAATCAAACACCACGTACTACTACAAAACCACAGAACTTCAGCCCTGACAGCCAGGTCTGGCACAACTCCGAACTCCTTTAACCTCAGAGAAAGACAAACACAGGGATAAATTGAATGCTTGTTCCCCATAATGCAATCAACAGGCATCAAAACTAGAAAGGCGCCCAAAAGAAGCGCAACACTAGTCTCCTCTTCTTCGTCTTCAACCAAGGAAGACAAAACCACACATCGCATACGGAACGATCCGCGAAAACCCAACACTTTTCATTTGATTCAAATCTACTAAAGCCAAGAAAAGCAAAGAACACCGACCGTCAGAACGGCAAAGAACATACGAAGGAAACCACCATTAACTCTTCTATTTGACTCCAGTCAACTACCCGATCAACGACAGAAAGGATAAGCACTCTTCTCCTACAGGGGTCAATAGTTCTTCGGTGGTGGCGCTAACCGGCCACACCATCAAACCTCACCCTTACTATGAAATAAGAGAGGTGGCCGAAATCCTTTGGCACCAAAACCCCACTTTTACCACCACAACAGGAATAATTCAATCATTTATCTCATAGACATAGCAACGTACTATATCAAATATAGCATTTAGCAACAAGTCTTAAATACAACATTTAAGCGTAAACAACGATACCCATACCCTTCCTACTGTGCATCCATGTGTGTCAAATTTTAGATTAGTTATACCACTTTTGCAAGTTTTAATGTTGCTATCCTATGACAAAATTTTAGTAAAAACCTAAGCCATGTTTCTAAGTTATTCCACATCACATTTTAGTTGTACCCTATAGCATGACACTAAAAATACACATTCCAAGGACCTACAGCCCGCTCTGATACCAACTGTAACACCCCGGCATTTAATATGCCCGAATGCTACCAAACATAAGCTAAACAACATCTAAATACCACATTTAAACATAAATTCCAGCAAAGGTACATATGCTAAAAACCGATATTTCGGCAGCATGTCCTTTGTTTTTCCATGAATTAACACCATATCAATATCATGGCAAGATATATCATAGCACACGACATCTAAAACATCAACATAAATGGATATATCATCAAATTACGCCAATAATACCACGCTCAACCACTTCATAAACTAAAACGAAGCAAATAAGAATCACTAGCGTGCTAAATTAAACCATACATTAAGTTTAAGGCACAACTCTTAATATCATGTCTCCAAGTGATTAATTATGGACTATGATGGTGGAGCTACGTGTAGAAGTGTAGCTAGACCCCTTTTTTCCCGCATGCCGATCTCAAAGTACCTAAAAACAACATAAAACACAAGCGTGAGTTCGAAAACTCAGCAAGCATATTGTAATGGACAACAAGATCATTTACAAGACAATAATACCTTACATCACATATAACATCTCATACTTGAGCACATAACAACATCATCATCATTAAATATGTATTGCAATGCAATGCAATGCAATGTTATGCTCATATCTCCTTGGAAACTCATACCGGTATGGTTGAGTACACACCCGTCGGTGTGCACCCTTTTCCCCCCTTCCATCCCGAAGATGGAGGGTGCCTACTCCTCGCTTCCATTCACCACGTGGATGGAATCACGATGTAGGTCTTACTCAATGGCGTTAGGACTAGTCATAACTTTCTCACCGACCTTGCCGGACTAGTTATGACTTTCTCACCGCCCTCGCCCTATCTCATGTCATGCATGCAACTATGCCAATTATCATATTTCACATGTACATAAACATATGGCATCTCATCATGACAAATATTACACATGGCATCGAATCATGATAAGTATAGACACATAGCATCATATCATGATAATCATACTCAATATATCATTGGAAAACAGCAAGCAAGTCAAGTGATCATAGCAAGTATTCAATCTTTCATCCAATATCAACAAGCAACCTACAATCCGCTATACATTACAACACACTTGCCTCAACCGCGGGCGACGGATTTGTGGGAAGTCGAGGGCACTCCCGGTGTCACACCACCTTTGCCCAACGAACGAATCTCCAATAGATCTCCTCGCAGATCGCTCCTCGCTCCACGCTCCTCGCTCCTCGCTCCAACGGATGGATCCACAAGGTACAGAGGTGTGGAGACCACCCTAGGGCAGCAAGGGGGTGGAGGAGAGGTGGTGGAGAGGTGGGGAGCAATGGGTTTTTAAGGAGGGGAGAATGTGATGCCCTAGAACTTTTCTTCCTTGTTTTTGTTTCGGAGAGGATTGACGGAATTGTCGGGGAATGAAACAATTGAAGAAAATGCTGCATTTTAATTTTTATTTTGGGTTTTGGGCTAGGGAATAAAAGGCCGAAGAAAACCTGGGCCTGGACCGGGAATCTCTCCTCCCACCTCCACCTCCCACCCCCCCTAGGGGGCCGGCCCACTAGTGGTGCGCCCCCCCCCCATGTGGCCAGCCACACCCCCAAACCCTAGGCGTCTCTCCCACTCCCTCTCCCTCCCCTAGCAGCCACCTCTCCCTCCCCTTCCTCTCCCCACGTGGTGGCTCAAGATCCACCGCGAATCGCGAAGGAGAAGGCGAGGAGCGACTCCGTGGAGGCGTGGAGGACGAGCAGATCGCCGATTCGGGTTCTTCGTGTTCTTCGTGGGTTCGCAAGGGAGATCACTAGGTAAAATTCCCAAACTTTTACCTCTGTTTTACCTAGGGATTAGGAGTGTATTAGATCTGGTGGTGAGGGTTTTGGATGGATCTTGTTGGGGGAGAAGGGTAGATGTTCACGTGGTGCTGTTTCTGGAAGGGGGATTTGTGCAGCGCGGATTGTTTCGCATTTTTCGTGGCATAGATGATTTTTCCTGCCAAAACCTATAACTAGAAAGTTGTAGATAACGTCGAGACCTAGCTTCTGTAATTTTTTCAGAATATTTGGGGAAGTGTTCTGAGAGTTATCGCTGTTGCAAACCGACGAACAGAATCTGGGAACAGATTTCATCCACTGTGTTGGACGACTGTTTAGGCATATTTAACAGAGGAATTAGAATTTATGATCTTCTGGAAAGTTGTAGATCTCGTCAATATCTAGCTCCTGTAAGTTTTTCATATTTTTTTGTTCTGTAGAAAGAAAGATACGAAAAAGAGAATGGGGGTTGCTGCTGTTCGGTCCGGACAGAACGGGGTTTCGGTGTTGGAAAAGGGGAACGGGTTGTAGGAATTGCGTATTTGAGTTGTGTGATCAATTGTGGTGTTATTACATACTGAAAATATGCTTGTACAGGTGGTGCCCCTT
The DNA here is from genome assembly GCA_036346355.1 of Rhipidocladum racemiflorum. Classification (NCBI taxonomy): domain Eukaryota; kingdom Viridiplantae; phylum Streptophyta; class Magnoliopsida; order Poales; family Poaceae; genus Rhipidocladum; species Rhipidocladum racemiflorum. Next base: position 42,546,226 of record CM070579.1, read on the forward strand.
CTGGACGCAATTAGTTCCGTCGTCTACGTCGGTAAAGGCAAGTGGAAGTAGTGTTAGGGTTGAGCTATACATCGTTGTTTTGCATTGCCTTCGTTATATTTTCCGATGACATTAATCATACATGGTTTGATCATCTGCTAGGAAGATTGCAATAGTTAGATTAGCAATGTGATGATGTGTTTTGGCTTTGATCCATGAGTAAAGAGAAGAATGATGTTGCCTATTGGTTGAATTGTCTAAATACTTCATCACAATGTTATTTGTTTTCTATCCATGTTATATGATGGCATGCAAATATGTGAACTCAATGTGGAAGTTTATGAATGAATTCATGCATGAAGCATTAACTGCATAATCATGCATTGGAAGTTTGTCGACGCCTTGGCGCGATCAAGACGCAGTACAACACCGTGTGTTCCTGAGAAAGGGCACGGTGAAGAGGATCATGGCATAAGCATATGCACAAGCATGAGCATTTTATTGAGGTTGTGGTAATCAATGTTGTGGTGTTGAAAGTAAAGCATGTGGTGTGTTAAATTCTTGATGGATGTGATGATGTGTTAATTGTTATGATTGTTGAGATTTCCAAATCTCACCGCTTGTGTTTTGTTGTTTTTCGTAGCGTGCAAGAGACATAAGCATGAGGGTGGGCTAGCAACACAATAAACCTTCGAATGTCATCACAACTCCCATGAACTAGTGTTTATTTAATACATTAGCTTGCTGAATTTTATTTGCACTTAGACTATTTGTTGTTATGTCTAAACTTATACTTGATTACGGTTGGCTTAGACTTGTTGTCGCTAGTATTGTTGAATTGCTTATATTCTTGTTTGAATTGCTTATCATGAAATGCTCCCGTAATGTCCTGTTTTTAGGGGAGATGCTGTCGAAATTTTCTTGTTCTATAGTTTAGTTTTACGGGGTGTTACAGCAAAGGAGGGGGATGCGCACGGCCAAGGGAGGAGGGAGGCGGCTAGGGCAAGGGCAAGTGGGGGGGGAAGGGCGCACAAGGGGCAGGGGTGAACGCCCAAGGGCTGGTGGGGAGCCCTTTTACCAGCCCCCACACCCAATCCTAGTCCGTTACGGAGACCTACTCCATCCCACCAAAGCCCACTTAAGGCCCAAACTCTGGGAAGGCCCAAAACCCTAAACGGCCTAAACGGCCCGGAAACGTTATTAACCTCCATACCTTATGGTTTTAACCTGCCATACCATATTTCATTAAGTTTTTGACCTTAACATGCACCATTTAAAAGGTTACGACACTCCGTGGTGACACATCACTTCAAACGGCCCAAAAACGCGAGTAAACTTCAAGCCGAAAGGTTTTATTCTCTAATTTCACATTCTATAATGTCACACCATACCGTAGTGTCACAGACTGGTACCGTTTTTTTCTGGAGAGTGGTTGGAATAAGGAGTGCGAGACCGTTTTCTTTCATGGTCTATTTGGGAATTGAAGTGAAGGTGGAACCGTGAGAGGTTGCACTCTGTTGAGCTAAATCAACATTTTCTCGCTAGTGTTGGTTTTGAGAACTCGCTTGTCGTTTATTCCGGTTTGAGTCTTTGTGTGAATGTTTTGTGTTGCAAAGAAGTCTGTGAAATCATGTGCTGAAAAATTGGCTTAGAATTGAATTTGCAAATGTGTTTGTTCTTGTGTTTTGACAATTTGACAAGAAACAGTAAGTTTCGCTTTGGCGCCGGACCAAACCAAAAAAAAACAGTAAGTTTCCCATCTACGACGGACCAACTTTCTTGGTCCTTTGTAAACATGCTTTTGACAACCTCATTCTCCCATGTACAACGGACCAACTTTCTTGGTCCTTTGTAAACATGCTTTTGACAACCTCATTCTCCCATGTACGACAGACCAACTTTTTTGGTCCTTTGTAAACATGCTTTTGACAACCTCGTTTTCCCATGTACGCATGCACCAACTTTTTGGTCCTGTCGTAAATGTGTTTTTGAAGGTTGTTGTGCCAAACCAAGTTATTGAAAAACAAGAAGTTTTACATATGCAGCGGACCAAATTTTTGGTCCGTCGTGAATGGGTTTTTGAGTGATTTTGAGATTGAATTTTGATTTTGATTTTGAGATTATGAAATTTGTGAGAATTTCATGATGCTTATTTTGAAGTGGATTTTATGCAATGCTCGTGTGAGTAGTTGCATGGATTAATGTGAGTCAAGTCGTGGACTTGTGCTCGGAATTATTTTGTGGTTTGTTCATGTGCGGTATTGCTCAAGACGAACGTGGTCGATGACGGGACCGGAACTAGGTTCATGGAGGAGCTGAGGTTCGGGACTAGGTTCAGGGAGGAACTGAGGTCTTGGTGGTCAAGGATGTCATGCGGGACGTTCGGGCTAAGAGAATGGTGCACATGAAGAATGGTTAGTCACGTGAGAATGGCAGGAAGTCATTCGCGTGCAAAGTGTTAGTCACGTGAGTATGGCAGGTGGCCATACGCGTGCAAAGTGTTAGTCACGTGAGTATGGTAGGGTTGCCATACGCGTGCAAGAGTTGTATTCGGCCAGGTTGGGCCAAAAGGAGTTGTGTTGAATACGGACTCCTTCTAGATTAGGAATTGTATTCAGAACTCCTTGTGTTTTGCTCCTTTAAATAGGAGGGGTGTCTCCTGTTGAAGGGCATCCAATCAAGTAGAGCTGAGCGCATCAAGCCTTGAGCTTGGTTTTAGGGTTTGTACTCTTTTGATGAGAGTATTTTAGACAAAAGAAATAAAGATCAATTCTTCCAAGATTTTTGCGTGCTACAGTAACCACGTCGCTACAGTGTTTTCTGTTTTGGTTCTTGTTTGCATGCTTGTTCTAATTCTAGATTGGTTTTTGATCGTTGAGTTTCATCTTGATTTGATCCATCAAAAACCGTTCTAGGGTATTGATTTAGAGTTTCTCAAAGTCTAGTTGATTAATCTTTTGAAGATCTTGTTTCGTCTTGAAGTTTTGATTAGATTGATTCTCGTCAAGTTCTGGATCAGCAAGCTTGCGAAGCTCATAAATTTTGATCCATAAGTCCGATCACGCTGATTCTTTTTGGGTTCGATTCGTATTGGAATCTAGTTTCTCGTGTCCAAATTTCAGATCAATCTAACGGTTGGATCTCCGGGAATTCTCGTTTTACTAAACCTCTGTCATTCTGTTTTTGTCGAAAACGAGGCAATTATTTGGTTCTGTTTTGGGGTTAACTTTTAATAGATCAAGAATTTGGTTTTAGCTTCCGCACAATCATTCACCCCCCCCTCTGATTGCTATATTCGTATACTTCGATCCTACAAGTGGTATCAGAGCAAGGTTTTTCTAATCTATCTTAACCGGTGATTAGATTAATGGATCGTTATTCGACAAAACCTTGTGTGTTCGATAGTGTTGATTTTCAGTTTTGGAAGGCCAAGATGGAGGCGTTCATCCAAGCACAAGGCTTCACAATTTGGGAGAAGGTCTACAAGCCATACCAAGTCCCTGCAAACGACAACGTCAACGACACCAATCGCACACATGTTGAAGCAAATAGCAAGGCGCGCAACTTGATCATCCAAGGCTTGGGACGCAGCGACTTTGATCGTGTGGTTCATCTTCGATCCGCATATGAGGTATGGAAATCTCTTTGTGATTACCATGAAGGTTCTAACATCACAAAGAGGTTCGCCAAGATATTTACAAAAAGGAATACATGCGTTTTGAGATGAAACCTAGTGAATCTGTAGATGACTTCTTTGCACGTTTCAATAAAATTCTTAGCAATCTACGTCTTTGTTGGGGTTAGCTACACCGATGCTGAAAATGCTCGACAATTGCTTAGTGCTTTGGACATGTCGGTGTGGGAGATGAAAGTAACATCTATACAAGAATCTACTACCATGAGCACACTCACATTAGATGTTCTTTACTCTAAGTTGAAAACTCATGAGTTGGATGTTCTTGCCAGGAAGGGTAACATTAAATCAATTGCTTTGATCTCTAACCCTAACATGTCAAATGCAAATTCTTCTTCTAGCTTTGCCTTGTCTTCCATGTCTTCTTTAACAGATGAGCAACTTGAAGAGTTTCTGAAGAAGATCTGGCACTACTCTCTTCTCGCTTTAGCAAAGCTTTGCGAGAATGTGAGAATGAGAAAGAGAGGTGGTCCTCCAAGATGCTATGAGTGTGGTGACCTCAACCATATTCGCACAAATTGTCCTAAGCTTGCAGGAAAAACATCAAAGGAGGAGAAGGACAACGATGAAGGAATGAAAAGAAAAGGTTCTCGTCAAATGATAAGAAGAAGAAGAGCTTCATCAACCGCAAGGTGGTTCACTGAGTTCTTTCCGCTCTTGAACAAGTCAATTTGAGCGATGTGGACTCGGAGAGCAGCGAAGATGATGCAACTCCAAGCAAGCATGATTTAATAGGATTATGTCTCATGGCAAGCAGCAAGGATAGCTTCACCGAGGACGACCACGACAAATGACTTCAATGAGGTAGATCCTCTTATGATGAATTAGCTATTGCTGTTGCTCGTCTTGGAAAATTGCTTGACAAACGTGATAAGAAAATTAAGAAACATGATTTCATTATTGAATCATTGAATGCTGAAATTGCTAGACTTAAGACTTTGATTCCTAGTGATGATACTTGCAAATCATGTGACTTAATTTACAATGAGCTCACCTTGCTTAGGAAAGAACATGCTCTTTTGTTGCAACTAAATGAGAAAAATGAGAAACATGTTGTACATGCTAGCTGTTCCAATCGATGATTTGCATAGTTCAACTTCTTGTTCTAAATGCTCAACTCTTGAATTAAAATTGAAAGATGCAAATGCTAGGGTTTCTCAATTAATCGATAATTTGCTTTCACATGAAATTCTCTCATGCTCAACTTGTCGCAAGCAAAAAGGAAAAGTAGATGTTCCTGCAATAATTGTTTAATTCTTGCTAAGAAAGTTGATTACCTGCAAAACTCTTTGGAACGATTCACTAATGGCAAGAAAAAGTTGAACATGATCTTGGATCAATCTAAGGTTAGCACAAACAAGAGAGGTTTAGGTTTTGATCCTTATGCCACATACGAAACTAAACCTCAGACCGTTGTTCGTGCTCCTTGCAAAATTGAGTTATCTAATGAGCCTAAGAAAATTGCTTTTCAATCTGCTGGTTTTTTATCCTCTACTATGATGAAAGCAAAATGTGCCTTTCTTGTTAAAGCTAAACATCATGTCAAGTACACTTGCACTCATTGTGGTAGAGATGGACACTTAGTAGATTATTGCTTTAGACTAGCCAAACAACAAAAGAAGGAAAGAATTGAGGCTAGGTCAAATTTCAGCAAAGCACATTTTACTCCTTATGCGCCTAGAGTGATGAAAACACCTTCTGTTCCTAGAAACATGGGAAAAGATAAATCTGATTTTGTGCATAAAAATTATCGTATTGTGCCCTCTTGTTGTGCGTCGTGTGTCTCAAGATCGATTCCCAAAAATCTCATTCCTAACCCGATCGAGACCTCGACATGTTTTGTTGCTATGTAGGCTTCTCGCGCGAGGAAGGAGAACATATGGCTAGTGGATTCGGATGCTCACGCCACATGTCCAGTAAAAAGAATTGGTTCTCCTCCTCACTCGTGCATCTCGTCTTTGAAAGTGTTACTTTTGGAGATGCTTCTTCCTCTTCTGTTGTGGCAAAAGGTACAAGAAAGGTAAGTGACAAGTTTATGTTCAAGGATGTGGCTCTTGTTGAAAACTTGAAATATAACTTGCTTTCTGTCTCACAAATGCTTGATGAAGATCTTGAGATAAGCTTTAAGAAAAATGAATGCAAAGTGCTAGATGCTTCAGGTGATCTTGTGTTCAAGATTTCTCGTTTTGGAAGAGTTTTTAAAGCTGATTTTGATGCATCACCTTCTTCTAAACATAGGTGTCTAATTGCCAATGTTTCTAAAGATTTATTCTTTTGGCATCGTAGACTTGGTCATGTTGGTTTTGATCATCTTACTCGTGTAAGCAGCTTTAGATCTCATACGTGGCTTGCCTAAGCTTAAGGGTGATAGCAATTTAGTATGTTCCTCTTGTAGACATGGTAAGATGATTGCAGGTTCACATCCACCTCTTACCATGGTGATGACAAACGCTCCAGACAGCTTCTACATCTTGATACTGATTGGACCATCTCGAGTTCAATCCTTTGGAGGCAAATGGTATGTGCTTGTGATTGTTGATGATTTTTCTAGATACCCTTGGGTATACTTTATGGCATCTAAGGATGAGGCTTTTAGTCATTTTAGAAGTCTTGTTCTTAGGCTTTCTATTGATCATCCAGGAGCTCTCAAAGCTATTAGAAGTGATAATGGAACTGAATTCAAAAATGCTTCTTTTAATCACTTTTGTACTGAAAAAGGAATTGATCATCAATTTTCATCACCTAGAGTGCCTCAACAGAATGGTGTAGTTGAAAGGAAAAACAGAACATTGGTTGAGATGGCTAGAACCATATTAGATGAACATCAGACTTCTAGGAACTTTTGGGCTGAAGCGATTTCAACTGCATGTTATGTTTCAAACCGTGTGTTTTTGAGATCAAAATTGGGTAAGACTCCATATGAGCTTCGGTTTGGACATAGACCTTCTGTTTCTCACTTTCGAGTTTTTGGATGCAAATGTTTTGTCTTGAAATCTAGAAATCTTGATAAATTTGAAGCTAGATCAACTGATGGCATTTTTCTTGGATATCCTGCTCATACTCGTGGCTATCGTGTGCTTGTTTTGGAAATTAACAAAATTGTGGAAACTTGTGAAGTTACTTTTGATGAGTCTAGTCCAGGTACTAGTCCAAGTGATGCAGTACAAAGCATACATTCAGGGGGAGAAAATTTTTGAAGATAATGATGATGTTGAAGATGATGTCTTGACTCTTCCTAATGCACAACAAGCTGTAGCACCCTTGGCACCTACTACTACATCACCTACAGCTAACCATCCTCAAGCTACAACATCATCTGTACATGCTGAAAATGAAGAAGGAGAAGGAGAAGTCTCAAAAGCCAATGCTCCCTTGCACATTCAAAAATTGCATCCATCTGAACAAATGATTGGAGACCTAAATGAGAGAGTCACTCGATCCAGGTTTATTCATTCTGACACTCTTGCTCATTCTGCTTTAGTTGCTTCCTTTGAACCCAAAGATATATCTCATGCATTATCTGACGAATCTTGGATCAATGCCATGCATGAAGAATTAGAGAATTTTGAACGAAATAAAGTTTGGAAACTTGTCTCACCACCTCCAGATTTTAATGTTATTGGAACTAGATGGGTTTTCAAAAATAAACAAAGTGAGGATGGTGTTGTTGTTAGAAACAAGGCTAGATTGTTTGCTCAAGGTTACACTCAAATTGAAGGCTTAGATTTTGATGAAACCTTTGCTCCTGTTGCTAGAATTGAAGCCATTAGAATCCTTTTAGCTTTTGCTGCATCCAAAGGTTTCAAATTGTATCAAATGGATGTGAAAAGTGCTTTTCTTAATGGCTACATAAATGAGGAGGTTTATGTCAAGCAACCACCTGGTTTTGAAAATCCAAAGTTTCCAAATCATGTGTTCAAACTATCAAAAGCTTTGTATGGTTTGAAACAAGCCCCTAGAGCATGGTATGATAGGCTAAAAACCTTTTACTTGAAAGGGGTTTTCAATGGGAAAGGTTGACAAAACTCTCTTTTTACTCAAGCAAGGCAATGATCAATTATTCGCTCAGATTTATGTTGATGATATTATCTTTGGTGGTTCCTCTCATGTTTTAGTGTCCGAGTTTTGAAACAATGAGAAAGGAGTTTGAGATGAGTATGATGGGTGAGTTGACATAGTTTTTGGGATTTCAAATCAAGCAAACAAAGGATGGTACTTTTGTGCATCAAAGCAAATACACAAGAGACTTGCTACATCGTTTTGGGATGGAAAACGACAAACCAATCATGACACCTATGGAAAGCAATTGCACGCTTGATCCGGATGAAAATGGTGAGCAGTTGATCAAAAGGAATATAGAAGCATGATAGGTTCACTTTTGTACCTCAACGCATCAAGGCCGGATATACAATTTCTTTGTGTGCTTGTGTGCTCGTTTTCAAGCTTCCCACGTGCTTCACATCGACAAACTGTCAGCGAATTTTCAGGTATCTTCTTGGAACTCAAGATTTTGGTATTTGGCTTTCGCTTCCTCATGCATTAGTTTGAGATCTTTTTCGATGCTGATTTTGGAGGATGTAGAATTGATAGGAAAAGCACTTCTGGTTCATGTCACTTCTTGGGAAATTCTCTCATTGCATGGTCATCTAGAAAGCAATCTTCTGTTGCACAATCAAGCTGCTTGAATCTGAATATGTGGCTGCTGCTAGTTGTTGTTCTCAAATTCTTTGGATAGTAGCTACTCTTAAAGATTATGGGGTTAATTTGGATAGTGTTCCTCTTTTGTGTGATAACACTAGTGCAATTTGCATTGCTAAGAACCCCGTGCAACACTCTAGAACAAAACACATTGACATCAGATTTCACTTTCTTAGAGATCATGTTGAAAAAGGCAACATTGTGCTTCATCATGTGGATACTGAACATCAATTGGCAGACATTTTTACAAAACCTTTGTCTTCTTCTCGTTTTGCTTTCATTCGGGGAGAACTTGGGATTGTTCATCCAATGGGTTTGTTTTGAGGGGGAGTTTCCTTGCCAAGTTCTTTCACTTAATGAGCTCACTTTATCATATTTCTTTATATGTTATGTAATTGAGCTAATATATGATAATCTAATTGTCTCACTTGAACTAAAAATGACATTGCGGAATTCCCTGGACTGATTGCCTATAAATACTCTGTGATATCTCACTCTTCTAGGCTTGATATTGAATCCTCTTGACAAATTTGGGCTATGAAGCAAGTGTGGTTTCAACTTTACTCTTTCATAAGACCTTTTAATCACTTTTGCATGTTTATAATCAAAGAAAAATGAAAAGAAAAGGGAATCAATAAAAAAGGGTTGTTAAAAGCAAAAGCCTCAAGTTATGAGCTTCAGGATGCTTTCCCTAAAAGATAAGATGTATGCTTCAAGCATGCCATTCCCTCAAAAGACAAGATGTATGCTTCAAGCATGCCACTCCAAGGAAATAAAAGAAGTATGCTTCAAGCATGCCACATGCGATTCTTGTTTAAAGATTAAATTGGTCCACTAGATTGGAGTTGAAACTACTTGCTCGCCCTGATTTGTTATTTGCTTCAACTTTGAGCCTTTGTTTTTCTACTAAAGGTTTTGCTTAGTACTTGGCTATAGTTGACTGAATTGAGGTTGAGATGCATGTCATTCCCTAACTTGTTAAAATCACATCAAGATCATGTATTTTGCATAATATATGATATATAAGGTTATATGATCGAATGAGCTCATCTTTTTCTATCTTGGCACTCCCTTGTTTCTCCTTGTGAAATCTTTGTTTCAAGAAAAATTTTGAACATGTTCTCTCTTTTGTACTCTTGATGAATCCATTGTCAAAGGGGGAGAAAATTGGGAATTGTTGAAAAGTTTAATGAAAAAGGGGGAGAAGAAAAAGGGGGAGTTGTGTTTGGAAATTTGAGAATTTTGGGAGAAGTTTGGAGAATTTTGGAATTTTTTGGCGCATTGCACATTCACAAAATTTTTCATTCTCAGGGGGAGATTTTGTTTTGCATTTTGGTCAAAGGGGGAATTCTGTGTTTTCTTTTTGGTCCTTGATCCTTTGGATTTCAAAAATCTTTTGTAAAGTGAATGCCAAATGTTCAATTCTAAGTGGTGTTGCCAATGTTCTCATCAAGGGGGAGATTGTGAAATCATGTGCTGAAAAATTGGCTTAGAATTGAATTTGCAAATGTGTTTGTTCTTGTGTTTTGACAATTTGACAAGAAACAGTAAGTTTCGCTTTGGCGCCGGACCAAACCAAAAAAAAACAGTAAGTTTCCCATCTACGACGGACCAACTTTCTTGGTCCTTTGTAAACATGCTTTTGACAACCTCATTCTCCCATGTACAACGGACCAACTTTCTTGGTCCTTTGTAAACATGCTTTTGACAACCTCATTCTCCCATGTACGACAGACCAACTTTTTTGGTCCTTTGTAAACATGCTTTTGACAACCTCGTTTTCCCATGTACGACAGACCAACTTTTTTGGTCTGTCGTAAATGTGTTTTTGAAGGTTGTTGTGCCAAACCAAGTTATTGAAAAACAGTAAGTTTTACATGTACGCCGGACCAAATTTTTTGGTCCGTCGTGAATGGGTTTTTGAGTGATTTTGAGATTGAATTTTGATTTTGATTTTGAGATTATGAAATTTGTGAGAATTTCATGATGCTTATTTTGAAGTGGATTTTATGCAATGCTCGTGTGAGTAGTTGCATGGATTAATGTGAGTCAAGTCGTGGACTTGTGCTCGGAATTATTTTGTGGTTTGTTCATGTGCAGGTATTGCTCGAAGACGAACGTGGTCGATGACGGGACCGGAACTAGGTTCATGGAGGAGCTGAGGTTCGGGACTAGGTTCAGGGAGGAACTGAGGTCTTGGTGGTCAAGGATGTCATGCGGGACGTTCGGGCTAAGAGAATGGTGCACATGAAGAATGGTTAGTCACGTGAGAATGGCGGAGGTCATTCGGCGTGCAAAGTGTTAGTCACGTGAGTATGGCGGTGGCCATACGGCGTGCAAAGTGTTAGTCACGTGAGTATGGTAGGGTTGCCATACGGCGTGCAAGAGTTGTATTCGGCCAGGTTGGGTCAAGAGGAGTTGTGTTGAATACGGACTCCTTCTAGATTAGGAATTGTATTGAACTCCTTGTGTTTTGCTCCTTTAAATAGGAGGGGTGTCTCCTGTTGAAGGGCATCCAATCAAGTAGAGCTGAGCGCATCAAGCCTTGAGCTTGGTTTTAGGGTTTGTACTCTTTTGATGAGAGTATTTTAGACAAAAGAAATAAAGATCAATTCTTCCAAGATTTTTGCGTGCTACAGTAACCACGTCGCTACAGTGTTTTCTGTTTTGGTTCTTGTTTGCATGCTTGTTCTAATTCTAGATTGGTTTTTGATCGTTGAGTTTCATCTTGATTTGATCCATCAAAAACCGTTCTAGGGTATTGATTTAGAGTTTCTCAAAGTCTAGTTGATTAATCTTTTGAAGATCTTGTTTCGTCTTGAAGTTTTGATTAGATTGATTCTCGTCAAGTTCTGGATCAGCAAGCTTGCGAAGCTCATAACTTTTGATCCATAAGTCCGATCAAGCTGATTCTTTTTGGGTTCGATTCGTATTGGAATCTAGTTTCTCGTGTCCAAATTTCAGATCAATATAACGGTTGGATCTCTGGGAATTCTCGTTTTACTAAACCTCTGTCATTCTGTTTTTGTCGAAAACGAGGCAATTATTTGGTTCTGTTTTGGGGTGAACTTTTAATAGATCAAGAATTTGGTTTTAGCTTCCGCACAATCATTCACCCCCCCTCTGATTGCTATATTCGTATACTTCGATCCTACAAAGTCTTTTGTCCCTTGGGGACTTTGTTGTTGATTTTGGTGTGTCTTAGATTCGGGGACGAATCCTTTTAAGGTGGGGAGATTGTGATGCCCTAGAATTTGAGAGCGATCCTAGGGTTTTCTTTCTTGGTTGTTCCGGAAAGAAAGAGGGTTTTGTCGGGGAATGAAATAATTGAAGATTATGCGGCAATTTAATATTAAAAATTGGAGTTTTGGGCTAGTTTCCGCTGGGCTGAGGCAACTGGGCCTGGGCAGAATTCCTGGTTCCCCCTCTCCTCCCCATGCCTTGGTGGGCCGGCCCACCACCCCCATTAAGTGGTGCCCCCTCCCCCCAAACCCTAAGGCGCCTCCCTTCCTCCCCCCTAGCAGCCGCACCCCCTCCTCTTCCTCCCCTGCGTGGTGGCTCAAGATCCACCGCGAAACGCGAAGGAGAAAACGAGAAGAGGATCCGTGGAGGCGAGGAGGACGAACAGATTTCCGTTACGGGGATCGTCGCGCGTTCCTTGTGGGTTCGCAAGGGGGAAATCAAGGTAAAATTCCCAATCTTTTACCCCTATTCTACCTAGGGATTAGGAGTGTATTAGATCTGGTGGTGAGTGGTTTGGATGGATCTTGATGGGGGAGAAGGGTAGATGTTCACGTGGTGCTGTTTTTGGAAGGGAAGATTGTGCAGCGCGGATTGTTTTGCGTTTTACGTGGCATAGATGATTTTTCCTGCAAAAACCTATAACTAGAAAGTTGTAGATAACGTCGAGACCTAGCTTCTGTAATTTTTTCAGAATTTTTGGGGCTTCGGTATGAGAGTTATTGCTGTTGGAAGATGACGAACAGAATCTGAAAACAGATTTCGTCCACTGTGTTGGACGGTTGTTTAAGCATATTTAACTGTGGAATTGAAATTTGTGACCTTCATGAAAGTTGTAGATCTCGTCAATATATAGCTACTGTAATTTTTTTGTATTTTTATGAACAGTAGAAGAAAAGATACGAAATTGGGAAGAGAGGGTGCTGCTGTTTGATTCGGACAGATCGGGGTTTTTGGCGTTTAAATGGGAACGGGGAGTAGGAAGCGTGTGTTTGAATTGTGTGATGAATTGTGATGTCGCTATGTACTGAAATAATGTTTGTTCCGGTGGTGCCACTGCTGGGCGTAACTAGGTTCATCGTCCACGTCGGTAAAGGCAACTGGAAGTAGTTATATTGTTAAGCTATACATTGTTGTTTGCTTCGCCTTCATTATAAACTCCAATTACAGCAATCATACATGGTTTAATCACTTGCTTTGAGGTAAGGTGAAGAAGGATGTTGTTTACCGGATGAATTGTCTAAACATTTCATCTCTATGATATTTGTTTTCTATCCATGCTATATGATGATATGCAAACATGTGGACTCAGTGGGAGGAGTTATGAATGAATTCATGCATGAAGCATTAACTGCATAATCATGCATTGGAAGTTTGTCGACGCCAGCGTGCGCGACCGTGCAGTACAACACCGTGTGTTCACGAGAAAGGGCACGGTGAGGAGGAACATGGCATAAGCATGTGCATCAATCATATGCATTTCTTGAAGTGGTGTGGACTCTTTGATGTGGTATTGTATATGAGGAATGTGGACTCTTTGATGTGGTATTGTATATGAGGAATGTGGAATGATAGATATATGGTGGATGTTTTATTTGTATTAGTTGTTCCGCTTGCTGAGATTACCCAATCTCACTACTTGCTGTTTTGATGTTTTCAGGTAGCGCATGTGAGTCGTAAGCATGAAGGGTGGGCTAGCAACACAATAAATTTTCTATTGTCATCACGACTCACATGATCTAGTGTTTTAAATAATTCATTAGTTGGATGCAATTTTATTTCATTTAGACCTATTGTTGTTCCCTTTAAACTTGTTCTCGTTTATGGTTGTCCCTTTATAGATGTGTTTTATTTATGGTTAATACCTGGTTGAATTAGACTCGCTGTCTCTAGTTTTGATGTCGTGATATTATTCCTATTCGAATTGCTTCCGTACTATCCTATTTTAGGGGAAATGCTGTCGATCTGTTCTTGTACAACAGTTTAGATTTATGGGGTGTTACATATGCATCCAAGATCTTGTCTGTTGGAGTTCTAGCAAACTCGTCCGCCGAGTTTTTCGTCAGTAGTCGATCCTTTGGATGCTGATGATTGGCTTAGCGACTTTGAGTCCAAACTCGATCTCGTGAAGTGCACAGACGATGAGAAAGTGCGATTGCTGCATTCTGTCCTTAAGGTGTTGCTGCTGCATGGTGGAATAGCCTTAAAACTATGTCACCTAGCCAAGTCGTTACTTGGAAAGACTTCAGTGGAGTCTTTTGTGCAGCACATATCCTCCTAGCTTATTGGAGATTAAGGAGCGAGAGTTTTAATCTCAAGCAAGGGTCCATGTCAGTTATGGACTATCACCACATGTTCAATCACCTGGTCCGCTATGCCGTAATCGAGGTTCCGAGTGAAACCCGGAAAGCCTTTCTCTTTCGAGAAAATCTCAATGAGGAGATTAAGTTTTCACTCACAACTTTCGATATCGCCAGCATGCGAATGTTGGCCGGAAAAGCGATTCGCGTTGAAAACAGTGCAAAGGCAGTCCAGGAAAGCTGTAAGCGAAGGTGGTTGGCTTAGAAGTCAGTGAGTGCCAATCTTTCCTAGTCGCGTGCGAAACCAGCCGCTAATGCTCGGTTAGTTGTTTCTCCACGTTTAAGATCCCGAGGGAATGTTTCTTGACCTTTCCTATCTGCGGGTTAGTCCTCTAACCGCGGAAAGGTGATCCCGTGGGAGACAAGACCGGATGGCTAAATTAACTGGTAACGCTTGTCATGAAAAAGGTTTATCGTGTCAAAGACTGTTTGAACCTACGACCTGCGATAACCCGTATTTAAGACCTGAGTGCCCCAGATTGTCCGCAAAGTTCCGTCAGTGGACGCTAAGGACGTCGAAGTGGTTGCTCAAGTCTTATTCAGCCTAGAGTCTTAACCGTTGTTGGCCTAGCTTTGTGACAGTTGAAGATACAAACTACGCGTCTGATGTAGTACTCGGTACGTTCCTGTATGTTTAGCTTTCGCAATGGCTTTGGTTGAATCTGGAGCTTCTGAATCGTTCTAGTTCTCGAGAGCCGTTTTGAAACTTAGCACCTTTGCCTAGGAGAAATTCTTATTGTTCATCAGGGAAGTTAATTCCCGTAGCGAATGATTTGAATAGATACCTAGGGTTCGATGTAATCCTTGGTATGAACCAGCGTTCAATGGATCAGGAGAGCATCGATTGTGTTAATTGTTCTAATCTCTGAATCGGTCTGGTGTTCAGTCAATTGATCACTTCTTCGGCAATCGTCGTCGCGATTTGAACATCGAAGTTCACGTTTTCATCTTCTTGGAGGTCTCAACTGGTGTGGCGTCTAGCGATTGTGAGTTCATGGGATGATGGCATCGAAATGTGTCGAATCGTACCGAATTTTCCTATTCGGAGATACCCTCTTGATCTTCGAAGGTACCTAATGTATTCCGTGTGCCATTACTGAAGAAGTATCTTCAAAATCCCATTGCCCTAACTCTGTTGGACATGATGGATCCTTAGTCGGAACTATCTTTTGCGAACGTCATGTTTGTGTCCTTGATGATGTGGTGCGCTATATCCATTGTCACATCGTCAAGTTGACCAAAGTCCAATGGAGCAGCCGCGCCTAGGACGAAACCACCTAGGAGTGTGAAGATTTCTCGGGGTGAATTTCCTTCCTCCTTTGCCGAGTCTGGCAAATCTCGAGGACGAGATTTTTATAAGGGGGGTGGTACTGTAACATCCTGGAATTTGTAATTAAGATTAATTAGGATTAACTAAGCTTAATTAAGCTAATTGTGTGCTTGTTTGTGTGTTGAGTGCTATTAGATCTTAATTTGGCCCTTAGTTGGTTTTGGTTGCGTTGGTGTTTCGTCGTTCGAGTAGTTTGGACTGATTTTGTTTTGAAAGTTTGAGTTTCTAAGCCAGCCGAAATCTTCCGAAATCCGTAGGAACCTAAGTCCTAAAACCTTCCATGGAGGTCCCAAAATTCTTCCCTTAAGTTTCCCGAGGTTAAACCCAAAGATTGGAGAAAAGTATGTGAAGAAATCCAGAATTTTTAAGTCAGAGCGGCACTACCGCCGGTCCTTGGGCAGTAGTACCGGTCGGGCGGCACTACCGCTCGAGGGGAGCGGTACTGCCGGTCGTGCGGTCGAGGCAGGGGGGCGTCACCCCTGTTGCTTGGTTGACCGGCCAGCTCAGCTCTTTCTCGATCCTTCCCCTCCTCTTTAGCCCCAGCCGGCTCTCCCTCATTTCCTCACTCTCTTCCACTCTCCCGTGCTCTCTCCCTCTCTGTCTCTCTCTTGGTTTCTCTCTCTCCCTTCGGTTCCCTCTCTCTTTCTTCCTCTCTGGTGCATGTGGAGCTCAAAGAGCAGCAAGAGGACAAGCCGCGAGACATGGGGGATCTTCCTCAAGCCCTGGAGCAACCCCAAGACTGGTGGAATCAACAGATAAATTGATTCTGCAGGTTTTGAGCTAAACCCTAACCCCTCCTTTGTTCTCTTTTATTTTCTCTTTTTGTTTTGCCCTTGAAACCCTAACCCTAGAAGTGCAACACCGTGTTTCGGAGTTGCTTAACCTAGGTGGGACTCAGTAGAATTAGTTAGCGCGGACGATTCAATCTGAAAACCCTAATCGGGTCTCTGTTGGATCTATTCGCCCAAAAATCGTTTTCCCGAATTTTTGGAGTTCCTTTGAACCCTAACTCCGGAAAGTCGAAAAATTGACCTTCGAGTATATCTGACGTTGTCTGAGTTCGATTCCTGCGAAAAGGTTTGAGTTTGAACTCAATCCGGATTTGGAATCAAATTTAGTTCCAATTGAGGGTTTTGAGTTCGAATGGTTCGATCGTCGTGCGAAGAGTTTTTGAGTGCGAGTTAGGCCCTGTCGAACCCTTACGTGTAAAAAGAATTAATCGTTAGACGCAAATCCTTCATTTCGATTCGATTTGCGAAAAGTGCAATATCGAGCTTTTTGGAGAATCTTCATGTTCCGAAGCTTCAAAAATACCGAGAGTGACTCGTATTGGTTCTTAGTGCCCTAATGGTTCTAGTTCTGGAAAAAGGTCGAGTCAAAAACCCTGATTCGGGGTTTATCGGATTTGTTCGCTAGTGGAGTCAAATTCTCTAGTTTTGGAGATTTCCTTGAACCTTAGCTCCAAAAGCTGAGAATATGACTCTAGAATATATCCGATGTCGTAATAAGTCGACTCTCGCGAAAAGAATCAAGTTTGGACTTGATTTGGATCGAAAGTCGAATACTAACGGTAATTAGGGTTATCGAGTTCGAAAAAAAGCGGAAATTAGGTTAAACGAACTCGAAACTTGGTGAGACCTGCATGGATGGGTCCCTAACATCACTAGGAACCTAACCATGCGATTGTCGCAAAGTTTCGAATCCGTTTGTGCAAAATCCCATTTTGCGAAACCCTAATTTCTCCTTGAGGCCGGCACTACCGACGTTATGGGGCTGGTACTGCCGCCCAAGCGGCACTACCGTAACCACAACGCCGGCAGTTAATTTCCATTGGGCTCCTTTGGTCTCTGGAAATCTGGCACTACCGCCCTCCCTAACCGGTACTGCCGGGTAGCCGATACTACCGCGTGTTTAACGCCGGCAGTTAATTTCCAGTGGGCTCCTTTTTTTGGGTCGTCGGCCGCCGGCACTACCGGGCCTCGTGGCCGGTACTACCGGGCTTGAGGGTGGCACTACCGTGGTTGTACCGCCGGTACTGCCGACTTCACTGACCGATTTAGGTCTCCTTTAGTCCCTTTTCCTCGTTGTTTCTCCGATTGGTTTAGTTGTTGTCCTTGCTTCTTAATTGTCTTATTTGATTCTTGTTTGCCCTGTTTGTTCCGAGTTTGATCATTTTGTTGTCGTTTTGTTGTCGCTCGTTCGCGTAGACGTTGACGCGGTGGTGGGCGCCTGCGCGGATCTCGTTCGCTTTCCCCGGAAGTGTAATCAGTACAAAGCAAACAGGCAAGCACCTCCTTCGACCATATTGATCCCATATTTGCAAATTTATTTTGAATTGCCAAAACTATTATGCATGCTTAAGAATTTGGTACAATTGATAAATTGTGGGCATTGGTAGTAAACCTGGATTGAATGGTTTTCCTCGACTATCAGTTACGATGTGATCCTTGTAAATCCATAGGATAATGGTAGACACCGTATTAAGTGTCAATTTGGATTATATGTCTAATAATTGCATACGCTTAGCCCAGCGTTAGTATAATTGATTGTTGATCGGTGGACCCAGTCAATCAAATTCTTTTGGAAACTTAATTAGGATTTTGAAAAGGTGGTTTTGGTGGAAAAAGCTATGTTGGTAAAAAGAGAAAAAGGAAAAAAGTGAAAGGTGGTTTTATGCCGGACGGACGGGTGGAGGTCTCGTCTATGCAACCCTAAGGACCGAACCTAATGGTGTTAACTGAGTCAAATCGTACAACCACATGTGTTAGTATGGGATGACCTGAACGTAGTACAGGAGTGAGTGACTGGTCTTGCGCCGTGGTAGGTCGAAGTAGTTGGACAGTCACCGACGTGCTGGTGCTGTCTAAGGGTCTCCCTCACCTCGCACAGGTGTTGGAGTATACCGTCTCAATACGGCACCGTTACAACGGTGAGGGCCTTGCTATGGGTTGTGAGGCGATGGACGGTAATCGTAAACTGTAGGATCGAAGTATACGAATATAGCAATCAGAGGGGGGGTGAATGATTGTGCGGAAGCTAAAACCAATTTCTTGATCTATTAAAAGTTCACCCCAAAACAGAACCAAATAATTGCCTCGTTTTCGACAAAAAACAGAATGACAGAGGTTCGGTAAAATGCGAATTCCCGGAGATCCAACCGTTAGATTGATCTGAAATTTGGACACGAGAAACTAGATTCCAATACGAATCGAACCCAAAAAGAATCAGCTCGATCGGACTTACGGATCAAAAGTTATAAGCTTCGCAAGCTTGCTGTTTCAGAACTTGACGAGAATCAAACTAATCAAAACTTCAAGATTAAACAAGATCTTCAAAAGATTAATCAACTAGACTTTGAGAAACTCTAAATCAATACCCTAGAACGGTTTTGATGGATCAAATCAAGATGAAACTCAACGATCAAAAAACTAATCTAGAATTAGAACAAGCATGCAAACAAGAACCAAAACAGAAAACACCAGAGCGACGTGGTTCTTGTGTACGCATAAAAGTCTTGGAAGAATTGATCTTTATTTCTTGTCTAAAATACTCTCATCAAAAGAGTACAAACTCTAAAAACAAGCTCAAAGCTTGATGCGCTCAGCTCTACTTGGTGCCTTTCAACAGAGACCCCACCTATTTAAAGCACCAACCCACAAGGAGTTACGAATACGATTCCTATTCCTAGAAGGAATCCGTATTCAACACAACTCTACTTGGCCCAACCTGGCCGAGTACAACTCTTACTGCGCATATGGCAACCCTACCATACTCACGTGACTAACACTTTGCACGCGTATGGCCACCGCCATACTCACGTGACTAACACTTTGCACGCGAATGACCTCCTGTCATTCTCACGTGACTAACCATTCTTCATGTGCACCATTCTCTTAGCCCGAACGTCCCGCATGACATCCTTGACCACCAAGACCTCAGTTCCTCCTGAACCTAGTCCCGAACCTCAGTTCCTCCATGAACTTAGTTCCGGTCCCGTCATCGACCACATTCGTCTTCGAGCAATACCTGCACATGAACAAACCACAAAACAAATCCGAGCACAAGTCCACGACTTGACTCAATGTCAATCCATGCAACTACTCACATGAGCATTGCATAAAGTCCACTTCAAAAGAAGCATCATGAAATCATCACAAATTTCATAATCTCAAATTCAAATTATTTCAATTCTGCTCAAAACCCTAATTCAGCAAAAACGCATTCACAACGGACAAGGAAATATGGTCCGACGTACACATGAAAAATCACTCAAAAAAAACATTCACAACGGACAAACAAAATCGGTCCGTTGTACAAGTGAAAGTTTCGGTTCCAAGAAGAAATCATTCTGGCGAAAACACGTTCACGACGGACAAACAAAATCGGTCCGTCGTACATGCGAAATCAAACCTCAAAAAGCCATTCACGACTGACCAAAGAAGTTTGTCCGCCGTACATGCAAAACTTACTGGTTTCTTGGAAGATTGAGTTCGACTCATGAGCTCAAAAACACGATCACGATGGATCTAAAACTTTGTCCGTCGTACATGCACAACTTACTGGTTTTTGAGGAAAATTGAGTTTGGCTCAATGAGTTCAAAAGCATGTCCACGACAGACCAACAAAGTTTGTCCGTCGTAGATGGGAAACTTACTGTTTCTTGAGATCTTGGTCCGGCGCAAAAGCGAAAACTTACTGCTTCTTGTCAAATTGACAAAACACATGAACAAACATATTTGCAAATTCAATTCTAAGCCAATTTTTCAGCACATGATTTCACAATCTCCCCCTTGATGAAAACATTGGCAACACCACTTAGAATTGAACATTTGGCATTCACTTTACAAAAGATTTTGAAATCCAAAGGATCAAGGACCAAAAAGAAAACACAGAATTCCCCCTTTGACCAAAATGCAAAACAAAATCTCCCCCTGAGAAGGAAAATGTGTGTGAATGTGCAATGTGCCCAAAAATTTCAAAATTCTCCAATCTTCTCCCAAAATTCCAGAAACAAATCCCCATTTTTCTTCTCCCCCTTTTTCATTAATCTTTTCAACAATTCCCAATTTTCTCCCCCTTTGACAATGGATTCATCAAGAGTAAAAGAGAGAACAGGTTCAAAATTTTTCCTGTAGCAAAGATTTCACAAGGAGAAACAAGGGAGTGCCAAGATAGGAAAAGATGAGCTCATTCGATCATATAACCTTATATATCATATAATATGCAAAATATATGATCTTGATGTGATTTTAACAAGTTATGGAATGACATGCATCTCAACCTCAATTTAGTCAACTATAGCCAAGTACTAAGCAAAACCTTTAGTAGAAAAACAAAGGCTCAAAATTGAAGCAACTAACAACTCTGGGCGAGCAGGTAGTTTCAACTCCAATCTAGTAAACCAATTTAATCTTTAAAACAGTAAACTGCATGTGGCATGCTTGAAGCATACTTCTTTTATTTCTTTGGAGTGGCATGCTTGAAGCATACATCTTGTCTTTTGAGGGAATGGCATGCTTGAAGCATACATCTTATCTTTTAGGGAAAGCATCCTGAAGCACATAACTTGAGGTTTTTGCTTTTAACAACCCCCTTTTTTAACTGATTCCCTTTTCCTTTATTTTTTGATTGTAAACATGCAAGGAGATTAAAAGGTCTTTTGAAAGAGTAAAGCTAAAAACACACTTGCTTCATAGCCCAAATTTGTCAAGAAGATTCAATAACAAGCCTAGAAGAGTAAGATATCACAGAGTATTTAGCTATAGGCAATCAGTCCAGGGAATTCCACAATGTCATTTTTAGTTCAAGTGAGACAATTAGATTATCATATATTAGCTCAATTACATAACATATAAAGAAATATGATAAAGTGAGCTCATCAAGTGAAAGAACTTGGCAAGGAAACTGGGTCAAAACAAACCCATTGGATGAACAATCCCATGTTCTCCCCGAATAAAAGCAAAACGAGAAGAAGACAAGGGTTTTGAAAATGTCTGCCAATTGATGTTCAGTATCCACATGGTGAAGCACAATATTTTATTTTTCAACATGATCTCTAAGAAGGTGAAATCCAATATCAAATGCTCAAGAAAGAGGATTACTCAAGAGGTGGCACGAACCAAATCAATTCAACATCTTCCAAAGTCAACATCAGAATAAGCTCTTAAACTAATGCATAAGGAAGCAAAAAGCCAAATGCCAAAATCTTGAGTACCATGGAGATACCTGAAAATTCACTTGACCGTTTGTTGATGTGAAGCACGTGGGAAGAGTCTCTTATGTAAACCTCCAATTATCTCATCCTCAACAGCATCATCATCTTTATGAACAAAGACACTCTCCCCTTGAACATATGCACCTGTACCTGCATCATTTGGACTAGTGCCTTTTAAGTAAAACAGAGGTGGAAGAAGCATCTTCAAAAGATAACACTTTTAGCACGAGATGCATGAGTAAAGGAGAACCAAATCTTATCACTAAACATATGAAGTGAGCATCCGAAATTCACTAGCCACATGTTCTCCCTCGCGTGAGAAGCCTACATAGAAGCAGAAAGTGTCGAGGTCTCGGTACTGGGGTTAGAAATAAGATGTTTAGGAATCCAAAGATCGAGACACCCGACGCACAACAGTAGGCACAACACGAGTATTCTTATGCACAAAATCAGATTTGCCTTTTCCCGTGTTTTTAGCATCAAAAGGTGTTTGTTTCACCCTAGGCACATAATGAGAAGTGGAGTGTGCCTTTCTAAAATTAGACCTAGCATTAAACCTTTCTCTCTTTTGTTGTTTAGCTAGTCTAAAGCAAAAGTCTACTAAATGTCCATCTCTACCACAATGAGTGCAAGTGTACTTAGCATTATGTTTAGCTTTGGAAGTAGAAGCAACATTTGCATTCATCATAGTAGAAGATAAAAGGCCAGCAGATTTGAAGACAATTTTCTTAGGCTCATTTGAAATCTCAAGTTTGTCATTGCAAGGAGCATAAACAACAGAGCGAGGTTTAGTTTCATATGAAGCATGAAGATCAAAACCTAAACCTTTCTTGTTTGAGCTAACCTTAGATTGATCCAAAATCATGTTCAACTTTTTCTTGCCAATAGTGAATCGTTCCAAAGAGTTTTGCAAGTAATCAACTTTCTTAGCAAGAGTTAAACAATTATTGCAGGGAACATCTACTTTTCCTTTTTGCTTGCGACAAGTTGAGCATGAGAGAATTTCATGTGAAAGCAAATTATTAGTTAATTGAGAAACCCTAGCATTTGCATCTTTCAATTTTAATTCAAGAGTTGAGCATTTAGAACAAGAAGTTGAACTATGCAAATCATCAGTGGAACAGCTAGCATGTACAACATGTTTCTCATTTTTCTCATTTAGATGCAACAAAAGAGCATGTTCTTTCCTAAGCAAGGTGAGCTCATTGTAAATTAAGTCACATGATTTGCAAGTATCATCACTAGGAATCAAAGTCTTAAGTCTAGCAATTTCAGCATTCAATGATTCAATAATGATATCATGTTTCTTAATTTTCTTATCACGTTTGTCAAGCAATTTTCCAAGACGAGCAACAGCAATAGCTAATTCATCATAAGAGGGATCTACCTCATTGAAGTCGCTGTCGTGGTCGTCCTCGGTGATGCTATCCTTGCTGCTTGCCATGAGACACAACCCCGTCAACTCATGCTTGCTTGGAGTTGCATCATCTTCGCTGCTCTCCGAATCCACATCGCTCAAATTGACTTGTTCAAGAGCGGAAAGAACCCGATGGACAACTTTGCGGTTGATGAAGTTCTTCTTTCTATCACTTGGAGAGAACTTCTTCTTCTCTTTTCTTCTATCGTTGTCCTTCTCCTCCCTTGATGCTTTACTTGCAAGTTTTGGACAGTTTGGACGAATATGGTCGAGATCACCACACTCATAACATCTTGGAGGATCACCACCACCTCTCTTTCTCTTTATCACAATTTGCAAAGCTTTGTTAAAGCGAGAAGAGAGTAGTGATAAGTCTTCTTCTGGGAATTGCTCAATCTGTTCATCGGTTAATGAAGACAAGAAAGATAGAGCAAAACTTGAAGCAGCACCATTATGAGATATGCTCGATTGAGATGTCAAAGCAATTGATTTATAATCATTCTTTCTAGCAAAAACATCTAATTCATGAGTTTTCAACTTAGAATAAAGAACATCTAACGTAAGTGTACTCATGACAGTAGATTCTCTAATGGATGTAACTTTCATCTCCCAAATTGACATGTCTAATGCACCAAGCAATTGTCTAGCATTAGCAGCATCATCAAAGCTAACTCCAACAAAGACGAAGATTACTAAGAATTTTATTGAAACGTGCAAAGAAGTCATCTAGCGACTCATCGGGTTTCATCTCAAATCGCATGTATTCTTTTTTGTAAAGATCTTGACGAACCTCTTTAATAGTGTTAGAACCCTCATGGTAATCACAAAGAGATTTCCATACCTCATATGCGGACTTGAGATGGATCACACGGTCAAAGTCGCTGCGTCCCAAACCTTGGATGATCAAGTTGCGCGCCTTGCTGTTTGCTTCAACATGTGTGCGATTGGTGTCGTTGACGTTGTCGTTTGCAGGGACTTCATATGGCTTGTAGACCTTCTCCCAAATTGTGAAGCCCTGTGCTTGGATGAACGCCTCCATCTTGGCCTTCCAAAACTGAAAATCAACACCATCGAACACACATGGTTTTGTCGAATAACGATCCATTGATCTAATCACCGGTTAAGATAGATTAGAGAAACCTTGCTCTGATACCACTTGTAGGATCGAAGTATACGAATATAGCAATCAGAGGGGGGGTGAATGATTGTGCGGAAGCTAAAAGCAATTTCTTGATCTATTAAAAGTTCACCCCAAAACAGAACCAAATAATTGCCTCGTTTTCGACAAAAAACAGAATGACAGAGGTTCGGTAAAACGCGAATTCCCGTAGATCCAACCGTTAGATTGATCTGAAATTTGGACACGAGAAACTAGATTCCAATACGAATCGAACCCAAAAAGAATCAGCTCGATCGGACTTACGGATCAAAAGTTATAAGCTTCGCAAGCTTGCTGTTTCAGAACTTGACGAGAATCAAACTAATCAAAACTTCAAGATTAAACAAGATCTTCAAAAGATTAATCAACTAGACTTTGAGAAACTCTAAATCAATACCCTAGAACGGTTTTTGATGGATCAAATCAAGATGAAACTCAACGATCAAAAACTAATCTAGAATTAGAACAAGCATGCAAACAAGAACCAAAACAGAAAACACTGTAGCGACGTGGTTACTGTAGCACGCAAAAGTCTTGGAAGAATTGATCTTTATTTCTTGTCTAAAATACTCTCATCAAAAGAGTACAAACTCTAAAAACAAGCTCAAAGCTTGATGCGCTCAGCTCTACTTGGTGCCTTTCAACAGGAGACCCCCCACCTATTTAAAGCACCAACCCACAAGGAGTTCTGAATACGATTCCTATTCCCTAGAAGGAATCCGTATCCAACACAACTCTACTTGGCCCAACCTGGCCGAGTACAACTCTTGCACGCATATGGCAACCCTACCATACTCACGTGACTAACACTTTGCACGCGTATGGCCACCTGCCATACTCACGTGACTAACACTTTGCACGCGAATGACCTCCTGCCATTCTCACGTGACTAACCATTCTTCATGTGCACCATTCTCTTAGCCCGAACGTCCCGCATGACATCCTTGACCACCAAGACCTTAGTTCCTCCTGAACCTAGTCCCGAACCTCAGTTCCTCCATGAACCTAGTTCCGGTCCCGTCATCGACCACATTCGTCTTCGAGCAATACCTGCACATGAACAAACCACAAAACAAATCCGAGCACAAGTCCACGACTTGACTCAATGTCAATCCATGCCACTACTCACATGAGCATTGCATAAAGTCCACTTCAAAAGAAGCATCATGAAATCATCACAAATTTCATAATCTCAAATTCAAATTATTTCAATTCTGCTCAAAACCCTAATTCAAAGAAAACGCATTCACAACGGACAAGGAAATATGGTCCGACGTACACATGAAAAATCACTCAAAAAAAACATTCACAACGGACAAACAAAATCGGTCCGTTGTACAAGTGAAAGTTTCGGTTCCAAGAAGAAATCATTCTGGCGAAAACACGTTAACGACGGACAAACAAAATCGGTCCGTCGTACATGCGAAATCAAACCTCAAAAAGCCATTCACGACTGACCAAAGAAGTTTGTCCGCCGTACATGCAAAACTTACTGGTTTCTTGGAAGATTGAGTTCGACTCATGAGCTCAAAAACACGTTCACGACAGACCCAAAAACTTTGTCCGTCGTACATGCACAACTTCATCGGGTTTTTGAGGAAAATTGAGTTTGGCTCAATGAGTTCAAAAGCATGTCCACGACAGACCAACAAAGTTTGTCCGTCGTAGATGGGAAACTTACTGTTTCTTGAGATCTTGGTCCGGCGCAAAAGCGAAACTTACTGCTTCTTGTCAAATTGACAAAACACATGAACAAACATATTTGCAAATTCAATTCTAAGCCAATTTTTCAGCACATGATTTCACATAAACCATCGCAAAATTTGTAATTGTTTTTGTGTGTGGGGCTAATCACCCGCCATAGCAAGGGCTGCACTTCACCAGGGCTGACGCAAGACTAGAAACTCGCAAGTGGAACAGTTCTGTCACAGTCTAGCAAAACAGGTACGTTTCGTATCGCGTGGCATGGTTGACATGATTGCTAGAGTGTGTCATGTTGGTAAAGTGTACAATCTCTGTAGAGAATAAATCTAATCGATTAGCCGTTCTCACGGTCACGAGCAGCTTGGATAATTATTGTCAAGTATATTATTTTTGGTTTGCTTTTGAAAATAGTTTTGAAACCGGAAATTCTTTTTGCGCTGAGTTGGATGAAGTTTTGGTGGTGAATTGATTGAATCATTGTGACTTGAGGAATTGCTGGATGGCGGTTTGAATATTATCTGCGAGATATTTCTCGGATTGATCGTTGGTTGAAATCGGAAGGTGATGAATGTGGATACTAAATGAATTATACAATTATGTATTGAATTACATTCTTTATCAATTGCTTTTGTAAATTGAGCAACTTCTGAAATCTATTATTCTATTGCAAATAAATTCAGCTTTATGCAACACTGAACTAGATTAGCAGCCTTTTTCTTTGATTAACCTGCATACTTATTATACTTGCAAACACTAAAGTCTTGTGAGTACATACGTGTACTCACCGTTTGCTTTAAAACTGATTACCAAGCTCAGAAGGTGGAGTCAAGAGAGAAGAGGCGAGCTAGGCGAGGATCTCTTCGATTCAGAGATTGTCGTGTTTTGCAGCTGTAGGTTAAGTTTCTCTCGGTCGCAACTCAACTACTGCCTTTGGGTTTGGGAAGGCACTCTACTGCCGTTGTTGTACTCTAAGTCTCTCTTTAGCTCTTGTAGCCATTTGACAGAATTTTTTTCTTGTATTACTATCTCGATGTAATCAAACCTGTACTACTGTAACCATTTTGTTAATGTAACTGTTTTGATGCAACTTACCGTGGAAATATGTGGGTGCTAGGCTACTGATCCAGGGAACTAGCACTAGGCACATATCTCGGGGAAGCTCGGGTTGAAATCAATCATTTAGCATATGACCACATGACGAGTGTGTCATGCCGATTGATTTGCCTCAATCCGGGTACAGTTTGTATATAGTGATTGGTTTACTGACGGGTTGCGTTAATTCCAGTCCGACGCAACAGTGAGTACCCGAATCACTATTACAAAGACCGGAGCCCCCACGACACGCGATCATACTCACTACGGCTAAGTCCCTGTATGAGGAGGTTCTTGGCCTTAGCGTTTGCCTCGACGTCAGCCATATTCACGGCGTTGACGTTCTCATTGGCCGGAACCTCATACGGGTTCTTCACCTTCTGCCATATAGAAAAGCCCTGGGTAGTGATGTATGTTTCCATCCTAACCTTCCAGACAAGATAATCAACTCCAACAAAAATTGGAGGCTTAGAAGAGTATTTGTCTGTCGCCATGGCTCTTGAGACCGGTCAAGATCTATGAAAGAGCAAAACCAGCTCTGATACCAATTGAAAGATCAGAATGGTGATCAGAGGGAGGGTGAATAATCCCAAAATAAAACTTCCCCCTCCTACTGGACAAATAGTATCCAACTGAAACCACTCTTGCAAGGAATAAAGATCTTGGAGCAAAAATTCTCTCCTTAGGGCGAAAGAGCAAATATGTGATCTAGGCTTGCTCGTGAGATTTTTAAGATCAAGATGAACTAGGATACCTTCCCACAAGTCACAGCAAGCTAGAGGTCACAAAGAAACTCATCAAAACACGATCAAACAAGTATTCATCAATATAAGCATAAAAGAAAATGCAACTTTGTGATCTAGCGTTGCTCGTGGGGATTCAATGATCAAGATGAACATAGATATACTCCCACTAGTCACAGCAACCTAGAGTATGCAAATCAACAAAAAACTCGATCTACGAATATTTCTCCATGTAAGCTCAAGAGATCGGTTTCTCTCAAAAACTTGAAGAGTTGCATAGAGGATTGGGATATAATCTAAGTGAAGACTCATCCAATCAATCTCTCATTCTTGGCAATAAAAACCAGAAGCAAGTAGAAGGAGGGGAGGCAAATCCAACTTGTGGAATTTAAATTGCGAGAATGTAAAGACTGAATTTAAATTGCGTAATATAAAGACTGAATTTAAATTGCATAATGTAAATGCAAAATTTAAATTCAGAGTGGACAAAATGTTTTTGTATTTCTTTTCTTTGGAAGTCTTTACAAAGCCTCACTTTATGTGGGCAAAGCTCAAAGAAGCACCAAAAACTACTCTCAAAACTGCACCTGGAGTGGCTACCCCTACCCCTCTATTTATAGTGTTCTAGGATCAATTCCCACCCCTTGGATGTCTTGCTTCAATCCTAAGCTAACTTCCAAGGGCCAAGATTTAATCCCACACTTCTACACACATGGGTTGCACTGATCCTGTCTTACACATGCTTTCCCAAAGTACCTTTAAGTGATCAGTCCAACAACCCTCTCACATGCTAACTTGACCACTACTTTAGCTCTAAAAATCAACAACTCTCTGGTCTTTGTAACACCCGACATCTAGTATGCCCTGGATGTCACCAAACATGATAGACACAGCATCTAAATGGCACAAATAAAGGTAAATTACAGCAAAGGTGTAAATGCTAAAACCGAAAATTTCGGCAGCATCTCCTTTGTTTTTCCATGATTTGAAGCAACAGCAATAATATGTCAATGTATAGCATAATATGAGACATCTAAAATAGCAATAACAATTGGTATGGCAACATCTTACGTATAAAATAATGAATCCAACCACTCCAAAATTATAACAAAGCAAAAGATGAACTTAAGCACACAATCAAGCCATACTACAAGTTTCATGGCACTAATCTTATTATTATGTCTCCAAATGATAAAAGCTGTCTATATGTGAGGAGCTACGTGTAGAAGTGTAGCTAAACCCCTTTCCCGCATGCCGGTTTCATGGTACCTAAAAACAACATAAGACACAAGCGTGAGTTCATCACTCAGCAAGTATATTGCAATGGAACAAAACGAACAGTTCAATGCTAATATCTCTATATATCATGCTTATCATCATAACCATGTTCAAAACTCATTGTATACATCTAATTATCATCATCATGTATGCAATGCAATGCACATATCTCCTCGAAGCACATACCGGTATTGCTGAGTGCACACCCGTCGGCGTGCACCCTCTTTCCCCTTCCATCCCGTAGATGGAGGGTGCCTACTCCTCGCTTCCATTCACAACTGTGGATGGAATCACGAGGTAGGTCTTATTCAATGGCGCTCCGGATTAGTCATAACTTTCTCACCGACTTTACCGGACTAGGTATGACTTTCTCACCGACCTGGCCAGTTCTCATGCCATGTATGCAAATATGTCATAAACATAATAAACTTGCACATAAACTCAACTAATCATTGCATAGCCTCATAATAAACCATTTTCATCATGTCGCAAGCAAAAGTCAATCATGGCATCATATCATAAAACATGTGTAAACCATCTCATTATCAAACATTATGGCTCCCTAAGCCGCAACCACTACAATACATTTGCCTTCAACCGCGGGCGACGGATTGGCGGGAGGATGAGGGCACTCCCAGGGTTACACAACCTGCGCATAGGTACCCAACACTCAAAACGTTCCCTCAAAACAGTACAAGAACGATCCCCTACCCCGACTTTGCAAACAACCCCTAAAACCCGAAAACAGAGAATCTATCCCTACGGGATAATGAGCTTCCAACTAGCATAACTTGAGTTCTAGGACTTCAAATTAAGTAAACGAGTACATTTTCTCATATCTTAGGAAATTTTCTGGCTTTTTCTAAGTATTGGGAAAAACTGATTCGGCCTATAAAATTGATTAATCTACAGATCAACACGATCTGTCCCAATCACGTCACAGTTTTGAACACATTCGGTAAAACAGCCAGAACTTTCAAATGGCTGATTGGAATTATGCGTTCTTGGTGTCCACTGAAAGGTCTTGAAATTATCTACAACTTTCTCAATAGGAGTCCGACCAAGTTCTAAATCTAAAAACCCCAAAACTGCGACCGAAGTCGACTGCCCGGAATTGGCCGAGAGTACAGCGCGAAACAGATCTACTAAACGAATCTATACCTCTAATTCCAGCACCTAAACATGAATTTTAGGACTAATTTCTCCTTCTTAACCAGCACCACAACCCTACAAAGAGATTGCAAACACTTACCACCCTCGAAGAACCACTCGAACATCGAATTCTTCTCCTCCCAGTCCCCCGATCTCCTTCCTTGCGCCAAAACCGCCAGATCCCCTCGTTGCGGAGCTTCCCAATGGTGAGGGCAATGGATTGGAGGGGTGTGGCAGCAAGGGTGGGGATGGATCCCTCCTAGGGCCGGCTAGGGGAGGTGGGGTGGTGGAGGAGCAAGGGGGAGAGGTGGAGGCGCAATGGGGGCTAGGGGGGTGGCGGCTAGGGTTGAGAGGGAGTGGGGGGCGCACCAAGGGTGGGCTGGTGCATGGGGGAAGGTTTTGGCAGAATTCCTTCCCCCATGGGCCCAAAAACACCCCCACCAATGGCCCACTTCATCCCCCCAAGGCCCAAACTAGCTCCCGCTAGGCCCAAACTCCCTCGGAGGCCCAAATTCTCCCCCAAAAAGGCCCAAACTCACGAAAAAAGCCCAAAAACATGATACCAAAGTCATACCTTAATGCCGACATCGAAAACAACTCACACCGTCAATCCGTAGTGTCACAGTCTTCTAGACCTAAAAAGCCTCAAGATTAGCAGACACTTTGTCTCCTTGTTTCCTTGGACTGCACTTGTTCCATCTCCGGCCATCTTTCGACGATCTCCGGCCATCTTGAACCTCCGGCAACCCTTGCCTAGTACCGACCTCCCTTTGCCTCACCATGACCACCAAACAGAGCCGTGCATCCATCACAGACAAGGAAAACACATCACATAGCATTGCTCAAGAATAATATGCAATGTTTTGTCAAAGTTAGTCAAGAATAATTTACAATTTTTTGTCAAAACTCAATAGAGCACACAGCTTCTACGGCGGTCCAATGTTTTGGTTCGGCGTCGCTCAAGATGGACCAAACATTTGGTCTGTCGTACACAGAAACAGAACCTTGAAATTTTCCGTTCACGCCGGACCAAAACTTTGGTCTGGCGTCACTCACGACGGACCAAACATTTGGTCCGGCATACACGTCGAACTCTCGGTTAAGTGAAAAACACGGTCCGACGCAAAAACCTCAAATTCACGTTCACAGTGGACCAAATAAAATCGGTCTGGCGTACATGGAGACCAAACCCTAGAAATCGCCGTTCACGGCGGACCGAATAATTGGTCCGACATCACTTACGATGGACCAAACAATTTGTCTAGCGCAAATGGGAAACTCTATGTTTCTTGATTTCTTTGGTTCGGCGCAAATGGGAAACTCTTTGTTTTTATTTCTTTGATCCGGCGCAAATGGGAAACTCTCTGTTTTTTATTCCTTTGGTTCAGCACAAAACAAAATGCTTTCAATTTAAAATCCATTTCAAATCCAAATCAAACTCAAACTCAAACCTAAGCAACCCAAGCTCAAAACATGTCAAATACTCATAAAAACAAGGATGGACCTCCACATGGTCCTTCAAATTTTTTATTCTAAATCTCTCCAATATTTTGTTCATTTAAGCTTTCTGAAACAAACCCAATAATCCTTGTTTTCTATCACGGAAAATTTCTATTTCAATCACATAGGATGCCTCACCTATATCATTCATTTCAAAATTATTGGAGAGAAATTGAAGCATCTAGGCCCCCGGTTTATGATTTGTTTTGGTAATTAATGACAATCGGTTATTTGTTGACTAACAATTTTTCTTGAGATTGCGAGAGAGAATTAGTCTTCATCAATTGAGCATAAGAGGAATCCATGCAAGGATGGTTATGCATAGAAGCTCAAGGCCAAGACGGGAAAATAAAGGTTATTGTGCTATTTTCTTTTTGACCGATCACGGAGTCTACAGAAAAGATTGGTTCTTCTAGTCTTAGATGCCATACTATAAAGAGGGACTTGGTCTAGTAGCTTGAAGTCGAAATGCATTCAATATGGCTCAATTAGTGGTTAAATCATTCGCATCAAATCGCATTAAAAAGTTCCTTTTAAAATCACCATTTCAGCCCTTAAGCGGCACTACCGACGGTATATGTGCGGTATTGCTAGCCCTGAGCGGCAATACCGTTCGTATGACCCCGGAAGCTTTTTGATAGAATGGATGCAATTCGTGCCCCTCCGATCGGCACTACCGGAGAGGTAGGGCGATACTGCCGGCCACCGGCAGTACCGCTGCGCTACACTACGGTAGTAATTTAACAGAAGCAGTGTTTTCGGTTGAGATCGGAGCGGCACTACCGGGTATATTTCAGCGGTATTGTCGGCTTCAAGCGGCAGTACCACCCTAATGCCTACGGTACTCATTTAACAGAAGGGGGATTTTTCTGCAAATTGAAAGTCGGCACTACCGGCCATTTATATAGCGGTAGTACCGAAATTATTTTATTTGTCTCAACGGCTACTGACATCGCATTTATTAGAAAGGGAAAAATGCCGTTGAAATGAGGGCGGCACGACCGGTCCTATGAGGGCGGTAGTGCCAGCCTCGGCTGATTTTTTCAAAAAAATTCCCCCAATGGCTAGATTTCTTGAGGGGGGTCATAAATACCCCCCACCTGCATTATTGAGTTGGTTGGTGACTATATTAACTTCATTCTAAGCCCTAGAAATCCTCTCCACTCTCTAGTGCATTGAATTCACAAGTTTGAGAGAAAAGGAGAGAAAAGGAGAGAAAAGTTGAGTGATTTGATTTCAAGCATTCATTAAGCCATTAGAAGCATTCAAGATCATTAAGTGAACTCCAAGTTTGTTACTCCTGGAGGTTGCTGCCTCCTAGACGGCTTGGTGGCGATTGGATTGGTGATCTTCTCAAAGGTGATTGTGAGAAGACCCGATCGGTTGTGAAGGCACGGAGCTCGCCTACCCTGAGAATACGAGGAAAGGCTCAATTGCGCAAAGGATCCGGCTTGAAGTGAGTCAAGTTACCTCAATGTGGACTAGGGGAGACCGCCAAGTCTCCGATCACCACGGTATAAATCGTGTGTTATCAATTTGTGGTTTGATCATTCTTGTGTACTTATTTTAATTTGAATTGCTAGCTCTCTTAGATTGTTCTCTAACTTGATTCAATTAAATCTCTTAGACCTAGCGCTGTTGGTGCACATTAGTGAGACATAGAAATTTTAGGCCTTGATTGCAAAATTTATTATTTCTAGTTTCATTAGTTCTTTTATTACAATTTGAGCCAAAAATTTTATAACCTTCTATTCACCCCCCTCTAGTCGGTTATCCTTGATCCTACAGAAATTTCTTTATATCATGCAACAAAGATTTATCATTAGTAGAAAGCAGAATGTCGTCAACAAGTTGGACCAGAATAATAAACTTCTTTGAAACTAGAGCGAAGGTCTCCTTGTAGTCAATACCTTCTTTTTGAGTGTAACCTTTAGCGACAACTCTAGTCTTATATCTTTCAATGTTGCTTTTTGAGTCGCGTTTGGTCTTAAAGACACATTTACACCCGACTTGTTTTGAACTTTATAGCAACTCGACTAATTCCCAAACTTTATTATCATCCATTGATTTCAACTCTTCTTTCATGGCATCAAACCACTTTTCAAAATTATCACATCGCATGGCTTGCTTAAATGAGATTGGGTCATTTTCGATACTCAATTCACATTCATGTTCAAGTGAATAAACCACATAATCATCAGAAATGGCTGGTCTTTTATTCCGTACAGACCTTCGCACTATCCTTTCATGTGGAATTTCCATTTCAGTTGTGACTTGCACATTAATAACTGGTTCAATAGTTGTATTTTCTGCAGTGTTGTGTAACGGTGATACAACAATGCTAGGAGAATGATTGGACTGAATTTCTTTGATATCCACATTTCACGGATCACTTCTCCAACTGATTTTACCATTCTCAATGAATAGAGCATTTCCAAACTCAACTATTCTTGTACTATGGTTAGGATAGTAAAATCTGTACCCTTTTGATTTTTCAGGATAGCCTATAAAGCAACCACTATGGTCTTTTCATCAAAGCTTCTTTTCATGTGGATTGTATATTCTTACTTCTGCTCGGCAACCCCAAACATGCAGGTGCCTCAAGCTAGGTTTCCTTCCAGTCCACAGTTCATAAGGAGTCTTAGGAACTGACTTACTAGGAACCCTATTAAGCAATTACACAGCAGTCCTTAATGCATGCATCCACAAAGATAAGGGTACATCACTATAACATAACATGCTCCTAACCATTTCCATGAGAGGATTCTGCCTTTTAGCCACCCCATTTTATTGATGTGTTTCGAGCATTGTATACTGTGCACAAATGCCTCGGCTTTCAAGAAACTTTGCAAATGGACCTTAACATTGTCAACTTTAATTAAACTTTCCAAAATATTCACCACCTCTATCTAAACTCACCACCTTGACTTTCCTATCGAGCTGCCTTTCCATCTTATTAACGAACACCTCTTGATGCTCGCAGCTTGAGACTTTTCATGCAACAAGTATAGATAACAATAACATGAGAAGTCATCAATAAAGGTGATAAAATACTATTCACCACCCTAGAAAACAACATCAAATGTACCACAAATATCAGTGTGTATTAAGTGTAACAGTTCACTACTTCTTGTAGCTGGGTGCTTTGATATGTGTGAGGTTTGCTTGCCCTTGATGCAATCTACACACACATTCGACTCAACAAAATCCAATCAAGGTAAAATTTCACTTTTCACTAACCTCAAAACTCTTTCTTTGGATCTATGACCCAATCTTTTATGCCACAAAAAAGCAGTACGTTCATTATATGCACTACATTTGTTACCAATAATATGTTCAACATGAAACAAGGATTCAGAAAAATCAGCATTACAATTGAAGCAGTATAAACTATCAATTAAAGTACCAGAACCATAATAGTAATTATTCTTATCTAACAAAAACATACCATTTCCAATCAAAAACTAAAAACTTATTATATCCAATTTTTCCATAGATACTAAATTTCTAGTATATTCGGGAACATAGAGACACTCTTTTAGATCTAAGTGTAGACCAATATCAAGGATTATTCTATAAGTCCTGATTCCTTCAATTCGTGTCTTCATTCTATTCCCCATGTACAAAAAATTTTCAAATTTGCTTATGGGTTGGATTGAAAGGTATCCTTGTGTAACATGTGAAACATGAGTAGTAGCATCAAAATCTAACCACTAGGTATCGCTAGGAACTTCAACAAGATTTGATTCAAAGCATACATAAACATAATGTTTACCTTTCTGTTCGAACCATTTCTTTCTCTTAAGGCAATCCTTCTTGAAATGACCAATCTTCTTGTAGAAATGGCATCTTAGCTTCTTATAGATTTGGCCTTTATTAACTTGATGTAGAGCCTTATCCTTCAATTTACCCTTCTTTCCTAACTTTTCCTTGATGCTACTTGCACCATTGTGTATTGTGAGATGGACAGAGTGATTTCTCACTTTCTTTAATCTCCTTTCTTCCTAAAGCAATTGGGCTTTGCATTCTTGAAGGTTCCATTTTTCTTTTATGGTGTTATATTGCATCTGGAACAAACCAAATTCAGGAGGTAGGGAGTTCTTGATGAATTGGACCAGAAATGATTCACTTACATTCATTCCCATGGATGTTAACTTTACAGCAATATTTGCCATGCAAATCACATGATCATGCGCAAGAATAGACCAATCAAATTTCTTGGTCGTTACGTCACTCATAAGACTCCCAACCACAGACTTGTTTGTAATGTTTGATTGGAAATATTCTTTTAGCTTCGTCATGAATTCATTATCAGTTTTAGGCAGCGATGGCTTGACGTTTTCAGCAATCGTCAAGCGCATCAAGTTCAAGCTTAGCCTGTCAGACTGTTCCCAGGCTTCATAAAGGGAACGATGATGTTCAGTATGTTCATCCGTAGCTGTAGGCTTTTCATCAAGAATTAATGCTAGATCTAAGTCCATGACACCTAGCTGAAACCGAATATGTTCGGACCAGTCAACATAGTTCAGCCCATTAAACTTGACAAGCCCAAAAGCCCGACTCATTAAGTTAATGGAGGTTACAAATTTTAAATATGTTCACCGATTAATACTTTGAATAAATAAAACATATTCATGTAAGAACAAGCTTTGAGTGTGCATCTAAAAACATCTTTGGATGAAATTTAGATAAATGGATGGAATCAGTAATGATGCTAAAACCAAACATCTTCAATGGATAATCAACTATATTAAGCTAATGTGCATGCTATCTTTGGATAAACTAACAAATTTACCAAGCATGTTGATTAACCTATTTCATATCACCAATTGCAAGCAATGGTCCATCTTTGGGCGACCTCCTAGCATTACAATTCATGAACTCAATTATCCATATATTTTCTAATTAATAGCATCAATAGAATATGAACAATTGAAATGCACAACTAAATTTCTGTGATCCTAAGCAAGGCCACTTTGGTGACTAACATGCTTACAAAAATATAAATATTTAATTGGCATATCACTTTTAATTATGCTCACAAAAATAAACTGTGATCTTCTGTTAACATTACAGACAGACACAAATGCATTTCTTGCATATTATCC
Organism: Rhipidocladum racemiflorum; assembly: GCA_036346355.1. Lineage (NCBI taxonomy): Eukaryota > Viridiplantae > Streptophyta > Magnoliopsida > Poales > Poaceae > Rhipidocladum > Rhipidocladum racemiflorum. Next base: position 42,582,894 of record CM070579.1, read on the forward strand.
AAGTAACAATATTGGAAAAATAAATAACATTTTATTGCTCTAAATAATATTAATATGATGAATCGCGCAATTGCAAATGCAATTTCACTTATGCGCGTTGATAAAAAAAATAGAGCAATATAGTTACCACACTACAATATGCAATAAAATATCATGAAAGGAACCTTAATCAACCATAAAAGAACACTATAATGGTGAATCAAAAGTGCTGAAACCTTGCTCTGATACCAAATGTAAGATAAATTGCGGAAGCTATAAGATTATTTAGTAATTTTGATTCAACCGAAAAGCAACTTTTACATGTGCAAAAGCACAAATCATCATTTATATGCACAAAAGCACAAACCCACCTTAAGATATAGTGGCTTCTTGCATATCAAATTTTCTTTCCTCTCTACCATCTTTACCTTTATAGTTCCCTCAATGGTCAGAGAATTTTTCTGTTCTTTTCCTTTGATATGTGTACTATTATTTTTCTCTTCTATGTTTAGTTCCTTGTCTCATGCACTTTTATGTACAGGAGAATGCTCCTTTTATATAGCCAAGGAGAAAAGCCAGTGCGAGGAAGAGACACTACTACAGAATCGCGCTTCACAAGCGGTTGAAAACCACCTCCAGAAGCGGTTTTACAACCGCTTCTAAGCAACCGTGAGGTATCACAAACGGTTCTAGGAACCGCTTGTGGTAGTGCGACACCAAGCGGCAAAATACGGTAATAATATCGTGGGAATGGGATTCGAACCCAAGACCAGCACTCCATCCTCGTGACCCGCCTCATCCATCTAGCCAACCCACCCACGCGTGCTCTCTGATAGAATAGGGCACGCATTCCTTTTATTATTTCTAAGTTGAGTTTCTACAAGCGGTTTGTGACATGAACCCCTTCTGAAGGGGTCTTTAGAAGCGGTTCGTGTCACGAACCCCTTCTAAAGCTGGGGCTTTAGAAGGGGTACGTGCCACGAACAGCTTCTAGAGATCCCCTCCGGCCTGTTGCCACGAACCGCTTCTGGTGCGAGCATTACAACCGGTTCGCACCAAACTGTTTCTAATAGACCGGTTGTGATGCCCGGTTTTGTAGTAGTGAGAGAAGCATAGCAATTCCTCGCACTGAATGCATGTTTTTTTACATTGAAGAGTCATTTTTATTCATGTAACCATTACCATAAATATCCACTAGCACTTGCATTGTAACGCCATACATATAACCATTATTATGAATATCCACTCAGCAGTTGCAAGTTAGTATTCAATTAAATATTTGGATAGGAGAGGAGAGGAATTTACGCTCATAGGTTCACAATACTCTTAATCTAGCAACCATCGTACTTAAACATTTTATTATAAGTACCTTTTTGTAATGTATATAAACTATATTATATTAAAATAATTTAACTGGTTGCCAGGGGTTTCCACACCCAAACGTACAACTGCGGCGGTGTCATGTTACGTTGGTGACGCGTACGACGGTCGCCGCAGTGGTCGGCGAGTACGACAGCCACATCTATAATTCTTGAAGGGAGTGGCATGCACGGCGTCGCAAAAAGTGTCGGTGGCAGGAGATGTGACGGACCGCCTTTTCAGGGGTGCGTTTAAATTCCGAAATGACTACCCAGGAAGATTAGTCACCGGAAACCAAGTTGTACGTTACCCGTAAAAGATCAATACAACTGTTTTTACATCACATAAGGCCTAACGGCCAGAGTTTTCAAGGGAAGCGACGAGCTTCAAGTATATATTACATCACAAAAGATAAACAGCGCAAAAGCAAACTCCACAGGCGAGTCGAGCGAAGACTGAGACTAGAACCACACTGTATCGCCGTCTACGATCTCTTGGAAGTCACTAACATCTTGATACTCTAAAATGGGTTAATTAAGCAAGGGTGAGTACTACAACATACTCAACAAGCCACACAGTAAATCCTGATTATTATATGCAAGGGATAACAAGCGATAGCCATAGGTCTCATTTGTGTATGCAAGTTTTCATAATATTTGGCATTTCATTTAAAACACAAATCATAATAATAATATGAATAAGGGGGTTTCCAAAGTTATCCATTTCCATACTTGTTAATCCAAAAACTACTTGAGCTTAGGTTCGGGATTCACCCCATTTTAACTCAGCTTCATTTACCTAAGCACGCAGATTCGAATACCATTTAATACACTCTGCAGAGGTGTTCACTTTACCCACAAGATTCCACGATCGTTATGCCACGCGATTAACATGCAACTTTTATGCATGCGGCCGGATCGAGGTTATCATAGCTTTTCGTTGGTTCTTTCCCCTTTAGCCCCTATCCGGTAGAGTTTCGGTCCACATTAACCCGGGGTCCCCACTGGCCAGAGTGAAGTTCGCGATCCCGTATACTGTGGACACCTACCGTTGTTAACCCGAAATGCCACAGTATCCTCGTGAACACTTTCGTTTCACCCCATAATCAAGGACCATCTCCCATACCGGAAGGTAACCCTGCTCCTATAGGTATTCCGGGGAAAGTACAATGTACCGAGCTACGTTGAATCAAGCCAACGAAGTTGACCGGCCCAACCTGTGGTTGAACGATTTCTTAAGTTATTTACTTTTGCCCAAGGTTGTAAGTCCTTACTTGTCATAGACCAAACCATTACATTCCACATCCCTGGTATCCGCAGTACCATCATCCATCCATACCTTGGTATCGAGTCCTCGTAGGGATCAGACTAACACCCATCCGGTAGTTAGCCCAATACTGTCCCCCGGACCGCCACATTTCATAAACATTCCATATCTAAGTACATCGACATTTCATGTTTCCTTTTAAAATGGTCTAATTAACTATAATAGAATACCTAGCCAAATAATGACAATAGTGATGTTCTAGGGTTACAAAGGATTATTCGGATTTAATATTTGTCAAGGAAGTTCCATGAGCCTTTTTGGCATTAACTAACTATCATGTCATTCAAACATACCAACCTTGCGATATTTCAACATATAGTTCGGAAATAATGCGGTAGAAAATAATTATGAACTATTTTAAGGAATACTAGGTTCAACATGATCAATGGAGTATGGCTTGCCTTGCGGGGCGGAGGGGTTCCCTAGTTCGGTGTTGGCGTAGTCGTACTCGGCGTCACGTTGGTCCTGGCCCGATTCCATCGCTCCCGCTCTGTGTCGGCTCCGGGAGTTGGTACTGCTCGGTCGTCGGCTCTAGCGTAAATAAACACCATAAGATAAACAATAAACAATAAATAACACAAAAAGAAAGAAGAGAAAAGAAAAGAGAAAAACCGAGAGAGAAAAAAAGCCGGAAATGGGTCGAAGGGCATTTTGGGAATTTTTGGAACTTGGTTTGGCGGAACGGAGGTCATTTTTGGACTCAGTGGCTCGAAACGGTTCGGAAAAGTATATTTTGGGCATTTTTGGACTTTCGGGTATTTTTGGAGTATTTTTGGGTATTTAAATGAATTTGAAAAGGATTTTGGAAATTAAAAATCCAAATAGAAAATGGGAAAAAGGGCACTGTTCAAATGGGCCGCCGGCGACTGGTTTCGGCCCACGAGCCATACGGCGCGGGGAAAGCCACTGGGCCGGCCCACATTCGCGGCCAGGGGCGCGCTAACGCGCGGGCCCAGGCGGCCAGAGAGAGGGAGCGGCTGCAGGTGGGGCCGTGGACGCGGAGAGAGGAAGGGGGCGAGGGCTGGCGTGTGGGGGTCGTGAGTCGGCGGGTGGGGTATGGGCCGAGCTGGTGAGCCGGGCGACGCCGCCACCAGAGTCGGGGGAGACGAAGACGAACGCGCGTTTTAGGGCACGGGAGAGTACGGGACAAAGGGGAAAAGGGGGAGGAGCTCACCGCGAACCTAAAGCGCGGTATGGGAGGGGGCAAGTGACGGCGGAACGAGCCAGCGACGACGCTTGGCCGGAGGCGGAGAAGGAGCTCGTCGGGCGAGCTCGGGAGGCCACGGGAGAGCTGGAGAGAGAGAGAGGAATAGAGAGAGGGGAAAGCGGCGAGCTCGGAGGGCCTCAAATGGCGACCGGAGGGGGTTTAAATAGCGGGGAAGGGCGGCGGGGGTCGTCGGCCGAATCATGACGGGGAGGCACGAGCGGAGATTGGACGGGACGGGGCGGCGCAGTCGGAGCGGCGCTAGGCGGCGAAGAGGTGGAGTGCCCTAAGGGGCCTAGGGCGGCGACGGAGGGGACGGGGCGGCGTGGCAGGCGCTGCCACGGCAGGGGTCACGGGTGGCGAGGAAGAAGCACAGTACGCACGCGTACTGTGCGGAGGCGCGGGCGCAGGCGCAAGGCGGCAATTCGGGCAAGCGCAAGCGCGAGGAGGAGGCGGCAACGCGGGTGAGGCGCGGGGGAGTGGGGGAAGCGCAAAGACCAAAAAGGGAAAGCGTCCCCGGGACGAAACCTTCCCGAAACGGAAAGTTTTCGTAATTTAATCAAATAAATTCAAATAAAATCCAAAAAATTCAGAAAAAATCATAAAATGCAACTAAAGCCTAATTCAAACTCAAATTGAAATTTGTTTTGAATTTTGAGGTTATTTCAACCTACCCCCCTTAAAATAAATCTCGTCCCTGAGATTCACTTACCTGGGGAAAAGGTTGGGAAAATCCCGCTGCAATTCCGATTCCTTTTCCCATGTAGTCTCTTGGAGCGTGTGATTCTTCCACAGTACTCGGCATACTCTGACATCTCTGTTTCGAAGTTTCCTTTCAACTGTCTCAATTATCCTGACTGGTTCCTCTGTATAGGTCAGATCATTCTGTAGGTCAATCTCTTCTAACGGTATTTGCTCTGTGGGTTATCGAAGACATTTTCTCAATTGTGATACATGGAAAACATTGTGTACTCGTGACAGTTCAGGACTTAGCTGTAGTTTGTAGGCTACTTCTCCAATTCGGCTTATGATCTTATACGGCCCAACATATCTTGGCGCCAATTTTCCTTTGATCTGAAATCTATGCACAGGTTTGAATGGTGTTACTTTCAGATATACGAAATCTCCAACTTGGTAATTGATATCCTTTCGCCTGGTGTCTGCATAGTTCTTCTGTCGTCCTTGGGCTATCTTTAAGTTTTCTCTGATTATACTTACATGAGCTTCTGCATCCTGCACAATCTGTGGCCCTAATAATTGATTTTCTCCCACTTCAGTCCAATTCAAAGGGGTTCTGCACTTTCTTCCGTAAAGCGCTTCAAACGGTGCCATTTGTAGACTGGCTTGATAACTGTTATTGTAGGAAAATTCTGCAAACGGTAAACAAGTAACCCAAGATGCTCCGTATGTCAGGGCACAGGCTCTCAACATATCTTCCAGTATTTGGTTGACCCTTTCTGTCTGTCCATCTGTCTGTGGGTGATATGCTGTACTGAAGTTCAGGTCTGTCCCCATGGCTTCATGTAGACTCTTCCAGAATTTTGAGGTGAATTGGGCTCCTCGGTCTGACACAATCTTTTTGGGAATCCCATGTAATCTAACTATCTGGGTCAGGTATAGCTCTGCTAGCTTATCCTTGCCATAGGTCTGCTTGACTGGTATGAAATGTGCTACTTTAGTCAGTCTGTCAATTATTACCCATATGGAATCAAAACCTTGTTGTGCTTTGGGTAGTCCTGTAATAAAATCCATTCCGATTTCATCCCACTTCCATTCAGGGATCGGTAGAGGTTGTAACATTCCAAATGTCTTCGATGTTCGATCTTAACCTTACGGCACACGTCACAACACAGTACGTGCTCGGCTATCTCTTTCTTCATGCCTTTCCACCAATATTCACCTTTTAAATCATTGTACATCTTTGTACTGCCTGGGTGTATGGTGAGTTGAGATGAGTGAGCCTCTGTCAAAATCAATCCTCTTATATCTTTATTATTAGGAACACATACACGATTACGGAATCGTACTATGCCTTGTCCATCTTCCGAGAATTCTGACGGGCCTTTTTCATTCATTTCCTTACGGTATCGCTGGATTTCTTCGCCTTCTTCTTGAGCTATTTTGATTTGACTGAGCAGATCTGACTGGATTGTAATGGAAGCTAAATATCCTTTCTCAACTATCTGAAGGTTCAGTCGTTCCATTTCAAATTGTAACTGTTGTGAGATGTCTGTGGTCTTGGCTATGTGGTGACAAGATTTCCTACTGAGTGCGTCTGCTACCACGTTAGCCTTTCCAGGATGGTATTGTATCTCCAAGTCGTAATCATTGATCATTTCCAACCATCTTCTTTGCCGGATATTCAGATTTGGTTGAGTGAACACATATTTCAAACTCTTGTGATCCATAAATACATCGCAGTGATTTCCCAATAGGTAATGTCTCCAGATCTTTAGTGCATGTACTACTGAAGCTAATTCCATGTCATGAGTTGGATAATTCTCCTCATGTGGTCTTAATTGTTGAGAAGCATACGCAACTACCCTTCCATCTTGCATCAATACGCAACCTAATCCTTGTTTTGATGCGTCACAATATATCTGGAAATCCTTGCTTGTGTCGGGTAGTATGAGCACTGGGGCTGATGTTAGTCTTGTCTTTAACTCCTGGAAACTTGCCTCGCATTTCTCAGTCCATTTGTACGGGCTGTCCTTTTTGAGTAGGTGTGTCAGGGGTTTGGCAATTTTCGAGAATCCTTCAATGAATCTTCTATAGTATCCTGCTAGTCCGAGAAAGCTCCTGACTTCTGTCACTGACGTCGGCTGTTTCCATTCCTTGACTGCTTCTACCTTTGTCGGATCCACTTTGACTCCGTCCTTGGTGACAATATGCCCCAGAAATGCGATCTCATTCTTCCAAAAGTCACATTTAGAGAACTTGGCGTATAACTGATATTCCCTAAGTTTTTGTAATAGCTGGTGTAAATGCTTAGCGTGCTCGTGTTCATTCTTTGAATATACTAGTATGTCGTCTATAAATACTACTTTAACTGATCCAAAAATTCCATACATACTTTGTTCATCAGGTTCATAAAATAGGCAGGGGCGTTTGTGAGCCCAAACGGAACTACCGAAAACTCATATAATCCATATCGGGTAGTAAATGCCGTCTTTTCTCTATCTTGTTTCCTCACCTTCAATTGGTGGTATCATGTCCTTAGATCTATCTTGGAGAAAACTTGGGCTCCCTTGAGTTGATCAAATAGTTCGTCTATTCGCGGCAACGGGTACTTGTTCTTGATGGTTACGGCATTCAATGCCCTGTAATCCACGCAGAGTCTTGCACTTCCGTCCTTTTTCCTTACGAATAGAACAGGCGAAGCCCAAGGTGAGATACTTGGTCGGATAAACTCCTTCTCTAATAACTCGTCCAACTGTTTCTTAAGTTCTTTCAATTCCGCAGGTGCCATTTGATACTGGCGCTTGGTTAATGGTGCGGTTCCGGGGATCAGTTGTATTTCCAGCTCTATGTCTCTGTCTGGTGGCCTTCCTGGTAATTCCTCTGGAAAAACATCCGGTATTCTGAACTATGGGCACTTGGGCTAATGCTAGGTCACGATCGAGATCGCTTCCATTGTCTTTTACTAGCTTAGGAGTCGGTCCTTACGGTTACTCGTTGTCCTTTGTCGTTGACAACTGTTACTAGCTTCCTTTCACAGTTTAAGGTTGCTTTATGTTTGGACAGCCAATCCATCCCTAGGATGACGTCCAGTCCGTTCATTTCCAGAGTAATGCTGACTCAATAGTAAACTTAACTCCTTGTAGCACTAATTCTAACTTCTGGCTCTTATATCGAGCCATTAATCTATTGCCCAGCGTTTGAAACGCGCAAGGGCTTGGTAACGGAGAATAAGAAAAACCATTCTTGCAAGCGAAAGTCATTGAAATGAACGAGTGAGTTGCTCCAGTGGTCAAATAAAACCAAAGCCTACTGAGATTGAATTGGAAATTTACCGATGATCACGTCGGTAGGCTGCTGCTGGCGTCCTCGGCGGTCATATGGTTGATCCTTCCTTGAAAATTGCGGGAGTTGTTGGAGCTTCCTTCGCCTCTCGGAGGTGCCCTTCCTTGTAACATTCTGGTTGTTGTGGTGGCGGTCGGTAGGCTAATCGGTGACCGATTTCTTGAAGCCGACGCTTGGGATTTGGCCACTTGATTGGTCGGTTCTTCCTTGGGCGCTTTTGTTTGAAGTGTCCTTCCCGCCTGATGGTAACAGCCTGTAGTTTTCTTAGTGCAGTTGTTGGAATAATGGTTTCCTCCACACTTGAAGCATTTCACTATTACTGGCTGGCTTTGAGCAGGCACTGGCCGGAATCCTCCTACTGCTTGCCGTTTAGCAGGAAATCCGGGTATTGGAGCTGGGGCTCTTCCTCTGGGTTGGTTGGGGGTTGGAAACCTCATTTGCTGGGCTCTTCTCTTTCGGGTGTCTTCTAAGTCATTCCTGGCTTCCTCTATCATCATTATCTTGTCGACCATTGTTGACAAGTCCCTGAACTTTAGGGCAGCGATATGGAATTTCAAGTTCTTTTGCAATCCTTCAGAAAATCTTTCCATCTTTTTGGCCTCGGTATCTACTTCATTGGGTGCATAGCGGGCCAGTTGGTTGAATTGTTGGAGGTACTCCATGACAGTTCTTCCTCCCTGTCGGAGGGCTAGGAATTCTCTCCGTTTTGAGGCCATTAGTCCTGTAGGAATGTGAGCCTTGCGGAATGCTTCCTCGAATTCGGTCCATGGAATCTCTTGATCGTTCTTGGTGGCCTGATAGTTCATCCACCAAGATGTGGCTTGTCCTTGAAGTTGGTGCGAGGCAAACAACACTTGTTCCTTGTCAGTGCATTGAATGGTATCCAGCTTCCTCTTTATGTCCCGGAGCTACCATCGGCCGCTAATGGTTCGGTTGGTGTCGAGAAGATAGGAGGTCGGGCCTTACGAAATCGACCATTTCGTCCCTCCAATGTGGGCTTCTTGCATGTTGTGGTTTCCTTGAGGGGGCCCTTGTGGTCTTGCGGTTAGCTGCTCTAGGACTCTTTCCATGAGCTGTGTTTGATGTCTTTCAGCTTCATATCGGTTCCGTTCCATCATCGCCATTATTTGGGCCAAGCTGATCTGTTCAGCGTTGGAGTTACCCTCCTCGCTGTTGTTTCCTCTCAGATTGGGTCTCACCATGGTTGACTTGGTTGTATTCAACTTCCTTTCGATCTGCAGCAGGGTTTTAACGAAAGTGAAAGGTAAGTGGGAGTTAAGATTTCTAGATAAGGCTAGAATGAATAGACGAGGGCTTAGATGAAAAGGGCGGGAGAATATTTTGAACGAGATAGGGCTAATACCGATATATTACTAAAATTAAAGTACGACGGGGGATCATAGTTTGTTACAAGCCATAGGTCGTACACCATACCATTCAAGGTAGGGTACCACCAATAATACAATGCCAAAAACACTTAGTTCTATTACATAAATGGGGGGTGGCATCAACTCCTAACGATCTTGGCAGCTCATGGGGTCCATCCTTCGTTGGGGCCGTAGAAGATGCGTTCCTCGGGGTCTTCCTCCATATCGACATCTGGGGGCGGCGGTTCGTCGATGATCATCGATGGTCCGTCCACCGAGGGTTCTTCTTCTGGGGGCGCCACCGGCTGCTGCACAAGGTCGATCTCCATTATCTGGTTCATCAGCTGCTGTACTTGGCCCTGGAGTTGGACCACATCGTTGTGCTGTTGATCGACCAGATCCCACATTTGATGAAGGTGATCGTGCTGGACTCTGTTCTCCCGGAGTGCGCGGTTGTATTCGCGCTCCATCAGCAATATGTAGTCAGAGGTCTCTTCAATCCTTGGGTCTGCTTCATCCAGAGGGAAGGAGATGCCAATGCTTCCACACAATTTGGGAACCAGTGGGCAGGTGTCATCGATTCTCTCTCGTAGTGGTTCCGGAGATAGTGGACAGCTTGGCGAGCGGCATCCTGGATTGCCGCGGACTCGTAGAGTCGCCTTCCCTCGAATCGTCGAGGGACACTTGGGCGGAGTGGTAGGGGTGGCAGCTCGACCCACGCCATCCACTGGCAACGTAAGTCATCTCGAAGCATTTCTTGAGTGTGGAACGCAGGGCGGTGCTCATCTGTTGCTCCGACTTGCTGCATCATCCTCCAGAGTAGTTCCGCCCAACTACCGAAAATAGTCGGGTCCGGATAAGCATGGTGAACCATCTGCGATCAACGCGAAATTTGAGTAAGTTAAGAAATGGAAAAATATTAAAACAAAACCGGAAATAAGAATACTAAGAGGGTTGAGATAGAAAGAGGTAGAAGAGGACAGCAATAATACTTATATTTTTCGTAACTCATTTGGTTTATATGTTAAATAAATTTTCGGTAAAAGATCCTTAAGCCAATCTAGGTCTCAATCTACGGTCAACATAGGCTCTGATACCACTTGTGACGGACCGCCTTTTCAGGGGTGCGTTTAAATTCCGAATGACTACCCAGGAAGATTAGTCACCGAAAACCAAGTTATGCGTTACTCCGCAAAAGATCAATATAGCTGTTTTTACATCACGTAGGGCCTATCGGCCAAGTTTTGCAGGGAAGCGGCGAGCTTCAAATGTATATATTACATCACAAAAGGTAAACAGCGCAAAAGCGAAAACCACAGGCGAGTTGAGCGAAGACTGAGACTTAGAACCACACTGTGTCGCCATCTACGATCTCTTGAAAGTCACCAACATCTTGATTCTCTAAAATGGGTTAATTAAGCAAGGGTGAGTACTACAACGTACTCAACAAGCCACACAGTGAATCCTGATTATTATATGCAAGGGATAACAAGAGATAGCCATATGTCTCATTTGTGTATGCAAGTTTTCATAATATTTGGCATTTCATTTAAAACACAAATCATAATAATAGTATGAATAAGGGGGTTTCCAAAGTTATCCATTTCCATACTTGTTAATCCAAAAACTACTTGAGCTTAGGTTCGGGATTCACCCCATTTTAACTCAGCTTCATTTACCTAAGCACTACAGATTCGAATACCATTTAATACACTCTGCGAGAGGTGTTCACTTTACCCACAAGATTCCACGATCGTTATGCCACGCGATTAACATGCAACTTTTATGCATGCGGCGGATCGAGGTTATCATAGCTGCGTTGGTTCTTTCCCCTTTAGCCCCTATCCGGTAGAGTTTCGGTCCACATTAACCCGGGTCCCCACCGCCGGAGTGAAGTTCGCGATCCGTTCATGTGGACACCTACCGCTAATGAACCCGAAATGCCACGTTTCCTCGTGCACACTTCGTTTCACCCCATAATCGCGGACCATCTCCCATACCGGAAGGTAACCTGCTCCTATAGGTATTAGGGAAAGTACAATGTACCGAGCTACGTTGAATCAAGCCAACGAAGTTGGCCAGGCCCAACTTTGTGGTTGAGCGATTTCTTAAGTTATTTACTTTTGCCCAAGGTTGTAAGTCCTTACTTGTCATAGACCAAACCATTACATTCCACATCCCCTGGTATCCGCAGTACCATCATCCATCCATACCTCGGTATCGGAGTCCTCGTAGAGGATCGGACTAACACCCATCCGGTAGTTAGCCCAATACTGTCCCCCGGACCGCCACATTTCATAAACATTCCATATCTAAGTACATCGACATTTCATGTTTCCTTTTAAAATGGTCTAATTAACTATAATAGAATACCTAGCCAAATAATGACAATAGTGATGTTCTAGGGTTACAAAGGATTATTCGGATTTAATATTTGTCAAGGAAGTTCCATGAGCCTTTTTGGCATTAACTAACTATCATGTCATTCAAACATACCAACCTTGCGATATTTCAACATATAGTTCGGAAATAATGCGGTAGAAAATAATTATGAACTATTTTAAGGAATACTAGGTTCAACATGATCAATGGAGTATGGCTTGCCTTATGGGCGGAGGGGTTCCCTAGTTCGGTGTTGGCGTAGTCGTACTCGGCGTCACGCTGGTCGGCTCCGATTCCAAATCTTGCTCCTGCTCTGTGTCGGCTCGGGAGTTGGTACTTTTGGCCGTCGGCTCTAGCGTAAATAAACACCATAAGATAAACAATAAACAATAAATAACACAAAAAGAAAGAAGAGAAAAGAAAAGAGAAAAACCGAGAGAGAAAAAAGCCGGAAATGGGTCGAAGGGCATTTTGGGAATTTTTGGAACTTGGTTTGGCGGAACGGAGGTCATTTTTGGACTCAGTGGCTCGAAACGGTTCGAAAAAGTATATTTTGGGCATTTTTGGACTTTCGGGTATTTTTGGAGTATTTTTGGGTATTTAAATGAATTTGAAAAGGATTTTGGAAATTAAAAATCCAAATAGAAAATGGGAAAAAGGGCACTGTTCAAATGGGCATGGCGATCGTTTCGCCCACGAGCCATCTGGGGAAAGCCAACTGGGCCGCCACATTGGCGGTATTGTGTATGAGCCCAGGCGGCCAGAGAGAGGGAGCGGCTGCAGGTGGGGCCGTGGACGCGGAGAGAGGAAGGGGGCGAGGGCTGGCGTGTGGGTCGAAGTCGGCCAGTGGGGGTGCGGGCGAGGGTGAGCGGGCGACGGCCAGCCACCGAGTCGGGGAGACGAAGACGAACGCGCGTTTTAGGGCACGGGAGAGTACAGGACAAAGGGGAAAAGGGGGAGGAGCTCACCGCGAACCTAAAGCGCGGTACGGGAGGGGGCAAGTGACGGCGGAACGAGCCGGCGACGACGCTTGGCCGGAGGCGGAGAAGGAGCTCGTGGGGCGAGCTCGGGAGGCCACGGGAGAGATGGAGAGAGAGAGAGGAATAGAGAGAGGGGAAAGCGGCGAGCTCGGAGGGCCTCAAATGGCGACCGGAGGGGGTTTAAATAGCGGGGAAGGGCGGCGGGGGTCGTCGGCCGAATCATGATGGGGAGGCACGAGCGGAGATTGGACGGGACGGGGCGGCGCAGCTCGGAGCGGCGTTAGGCGGCGAAGAGGTGGAGTGCCCTAAGGGGCCTAGGGCGGCGACGGAGGGGACGGGGCGGCGCAGCTCGGAGCGGCGCTAGGCGGTGAAGAGGTGGAGTGCCCTAAGGGGCCTAGGGCGGCGACGGAGGGGCGAAGCGGCGTGGCGGCCTGCCCGGCAGCGAGTCACGCAGTGGCGAGAAGAAGCCTGATCGCCGCAGCGTCTTGTGCGGGCATGGCCTTGGCGCAAGGCGGCAATTCGGGCGAGCGCAAGCGCGAGGAGGAGGCGGCAACGCGGGTGAGGCGCGGGGGAGTGGGGGAAGCGCAAAGACCAAAAAGGGAAAGCGTCCCCGGGACGAAACCTTCCCGAAACGGAAAGTTTTCGTAATTTAATCAAATAAATTCAAATAAAATCCAAAAAATTCAGAAAAAATCATAAAATGCAACTAAAGCCTAATTCAAACTCAAATTGAAATTTGTTTTGAATTTTGAGGTTATTTCAGGAGACGCCAGTGACGACTACAACGTCGGCGCTCGACAGGAACGACGATGGCGCAGGTGCATGCTTGGCGTACTCTATGGGAGCGGCGACGATGTCTCATGTCTGTGTTATGCACATTGGCATCGTCTGTAGCGCAATGGGCGTGTAGTGAATCTGGGGGACAGGCCTAGCGGGCGAGAAGCGGTTGCTTCGACGGTGTGGCATCAGCAAATTCGGGCGGTGGCCCCAGCGGTGCCACGGATCAGTGAAACAGAAACAGGCTCGCGTGACAGGGCATGTAGCACGATGTGGCGATGCTTTAGGAGCGGGGCGTCCTGCGGCATAGCTTCGGGCGGCGCTTGGTACGAGACTTAGACCGATGGCGGCAGGCTGGCGTGAGCGATGTAATTTTTTTTTTTTCATATAGGGTTGATGAACAGTACAGAACCCTAATTTCTCTATTAGATTAATCAACTAATATAGGTAGTTAGAGAAATTAATCTGTATGATCAACCAACTATTCAATTACTATTAACTTACATCCTTCAACCTTAATCGTTTGATGTTGGTCGAAATTCGATGCAGTGTAGATTGATACGGACAGAATATCTTATTCGGTCTCGGAGAGCTTCATGCTAAAAACGTGTTGTGAAATAATGATAATTGCCATAGATCAATTCCAATACCAATCAAAAATAGACAAACAACAACAATCACAAATAGATGAACACATGATAGCAAGTTAAACTCTTTTCTTTTTATTGATTGTGGATTGTTTCTCCTTTACAAGGTGTGCCATACCTATTCGAGTGTAGTTTCATAATTCGGTCATCAAAACCAAGAGTCCAGATATATCTCAACAATCAGGATCAAGAGTCTGGTTATTTGTCAACACAACTACTAACTTTCTATTTAAGTACCATCTAAACATGTGTGCTTTGACATGGGTAAAAAAACATATTATCGTAGGATGTTGAATTGATATCATCGGTATCGATCTATTCAGCCCATATCCTCGAAGTGTCACGTCTTCATGCGCTTGGCTATACTGTGTGCCGGGTGGAACTTTCCTATTTCTTATTTTTCTTTGTTATTAGGGAGCTTTTAGCGAGGTTGCATTTGTTTGTTGATAAATTGATTTTTCTATTTTTTGTTAGAAGTTTTTTAGAAAGACCCATATGTCAACATGTAATTCTTATGTGAGGGGAAGGGAGAAGAGAGGCAGATGAACCATCACCACTACTTCTTTTTAAGTAGTAAATATTTTGTTAGAGGTTTTCTAAGAAGAATCACACGTCAGTATGTAAATATTATGTCAGAGGAGGGAGAAAAGAGACAATAAATCACATTCTTTTCAATTAGTAAAAACTATACATAATTTTTTGTTTGTACTTTTGGTTTTTCTTTAATTATCTTTTCCATAAAGTATGTATCCAAGGCTTATTTTCGTGAAAAACATATGTTGTGGACCCCACAAGTTGCCTCGCGACTTTACTGCTAGTTTGACCAATTCTAATTCGTAAGTTTAGGACCACAAGATGTTTATTACTCACCATCGGGGAGCTAGGAAAATTTTGTAACATAGACAGGCTTAGCTATAGCTAATAAGCACAAAAAAGTCCATCATGCAAGTAAAGTTGAGAACTGTACTAATCTATATATCTACAAACAATTAATGGTATTTAAGGTACCTCCTTCACTTTAGAGGTCTTAAAAATCTCACAATAATACTTAAATCAGAAAAAAGAAAAATACCTGTAAACTCTTCACTGATTGGGAGAAAAAGGTAAATCTACATCAATTATTTTGGTGAGACTACATTAGAACAGTATAAATTAATCATGTATACATCACGTCCGTTTACAATAATATGGATCCATGCAAATTATCGTTGTCCATGATTTTGTAGTGCAGATACAAATGAAAAAAATTTAAGGTTAGCCTCTCTTTTTTGTTGGATGCTATGCTAGTTTTAAATTGAAACTAGAGTCAATACACAAGTGAATGTTAATAGATTAAAAAAAAATCCAAGTTATGACGTGCTTTGCTGAGAAAACATTGCTCTGTCATCGTGTATGGTTGTGCTAGGGCTGCAGTATGTTCCACCGTGGCTCACCGGCTAGTTAGGCAGCCGTCCACCCAGTTTGAGAGGTGACTCCGCCCATATTTTCACTTGCTCTCATTATATTTTCATCTTATTTTTCAGTTCGATTTACATAGACTTAATTATATGGCCCGCAGACCAATCATGCACCTGGCAACAACGGTTTTCATATGAAACTGTGATCCAACTAGTATAAATTTGATCCAAACACGTACGGAAATTGTGGGTGTAGATTTAGCATGACCAGTACAGTACATCAGATTTGAATCAGATACGTCCTCACCCTTATCTTCAGCTCTGCAACTGCAGAGCCCAGCGCTAGCAATACCTTTCAGGCGGTGAGAACGGTGGGCCAAAGTGGCGCACCGGAAGTCATAAAGTCTTCCTCTTTCAGGTCACAGTTTCTTTCAGAAAGCACCAAAGTTGAATGGTCACATGACATGACATGGCTGAAAAAAAAAGGAATTTTCTCCCTCGTTGCCAATTCAATGTACCTCGTGTCCAGATTGCAATTTGCAACACCTTCGTGGCACTTCTGAAGACCAAAACCTGCATTTCTTGATGTAATCCCGAATCCCAAGGAGTTACCGAAACTGCTCATGCCAAGTGTATGAACTAATGGAACAAAGATCTTGTTTACACTGAAGGGCCTCTTCAATTTCTCAAGGACCTCATTGCAAATTCAGAACATTAAACTAGTATGTACATAAAACACGATCCAGCAACCTCATCGCGGCTCGATGACGGTGATCGAGACATCGTTGATCGACTGGGGCGACGCCGTCGACTCGGTCTTCGCCGCAAACGCCTGCGCCGACAACGGGACGTTCCTCAGCCTTGTGAACAACGGTGGCCTAGAGGGTGCAGGGAGGTTCATGTGGTCACTGATCAGCATGAGCAGGACGTTGGACATGGTCGGCCGGATGTCGGGGTCCTCTTGCACGCAGAGCAGGCCGACGTGAAAGCACCGCCACACCTCGTCCCTCGTGTACGATCGCCCGAGTGCCTGGTCCATGAACTCGTCGGCGTGATCTTCGCTCCACAGCTTCCATGCCTGATAAAAGTTCAGTTCAGAGCTTCCCGACTTACTGGGTTCCAAATGTTTAAGGGTGATGAGATGGAGTTTGAGATGTTGTACATCTTGGATGAGGGATTGTTGGTGCTCTTCAAGGTACAACGCGCCGTTTCGCTGCCCGCTCAAGATCTCCAACAGGAGGACCCCGAAGCTGAACACGTCCGACTTCACCGAGAAAACGCCCTCCATCGCGAACTCCGGCGCCATGTACCCGCTGCATTTAGATTTGAACATGATAACATTGCTACGGCCAATTCGGTAATCTACGTGCAATCATGGTGTGCTCGATTACTAGGTTCCGACGACGCGGCCGGTGTTGACCTCGTTGCACTCGTCCTCGAAGATCTTGGCCATGCCGAAGTCGGAGATCTTGGGGCTCATCTTGTCATCGAGGAGCACGTTGCTAGCCTTGAGGTCCCGGTGGACGACCTTGAGCAGCGAGTCCTCGTGGAGGTAGAGCAGCCCGCGGGCGATGCCGAGGATGATGTTGTGCCGTTTGCCCCAGTCCAGCTGCCCGCTCTTGCTAGCGTCTAGTAACAATCAAGGAGCGCCACAAAAAAACCCAGCTGATCAATCAGCCCAACAAGAGATTACTTGCGAGCACAATTAAGATCTCATTGTCCGGCGGCAAAAAAATTTGGTGCAGCATGTAACGTGTCGCATCGGATTATTATTAGCAATCAATCAGTCAATCGACTAATTAATTGCATTGTCGCGCGATGAATCGCTGGACACCGTTAGCCGAAGCTATGGAATTTATGGCGCGTCGCCGGGGAGCTCAACTACCGGTGGGAGTCCAGCTCCCGGCCGGGTGGGGTGGAGACGGAGGAACAACGTACGCACCGAAGAGGAAGGCATCGAGGCTGCGGTTGGGGAGGTACTCGTAGACGAGCAGCTTCTCATCGCGCTCGGCGCACCAGCCCAGCAGCCGCACCAGGTTGCGGTGCTGCAGCTTGGCGATCAGCTCCACCTCGTTCCGGAACTCCGCGCCGCCCTGCCGCGACCGCGCCGACAGCCGCTTCACCGCGATCTCCGCGCCGCCAGTCAGCACGCCCTTCAGTTCAGTTGATCAATGGCAGTTCGGCTCAGCAGAGATATCTTGATTCGCACAAATGTTAAAGCAACAGGATTGAACAGAAATGTTCTTGATCGATTAGCTGGTTATTACCCTGTAGACTGGGCCGAAGCCGCCCTCGCCGAGCTTGTTGGCCTTGGAGAAGTTGTCGGTGGCGGCGTGGATGGAGGCGAGATCCATGAGCGGCAGGTCCGAGCTCGAGAGCGGCCGCAGGCTCTCGATCTGGGCCCTCCTGATGGCTGAAGCGAACCAAGGATGGTATTCCTCATTTAGCACCAGAACGAACGAACCCAGCAGCCAAGAAAGAACAGGCACGCAGAGGTCACGTACCGTTGCGCTTTCGCCAGCGCCAGCAGTAGACGCAGTAGAGGAGCGTGCAGAAGATGACCACCACCAGCACGGACACCATTATCCGCATCGCGTCCGGGCTCGAGCCGCGCCCTTCGTCCGCGCCGCTCTGCGGCGCCGGGGTCGACGCGACCATCAGCCGGCGGTGTCCCGCAGGGCACCACGCCCTGTACTCTTCCGGCAGAACGGCCTTCATGTACGGACGGAGCGGTGCTACTGCTCGGTGATATCGGTGGGTTAATGGTGGCAAAAGGGATGAGGAGTAGGAGGACCCGATGAGTAGGACGACCGGAAGGAGAGAGACGTGGGAATGCGGACGACGGGAGACTGGGACTCTAGGAGAGTGGGAGTGAATGAGAATTATGAGACGATGGCGGCCGCTGAAAAGTAGTAGTTGCCAAATGTTTATCTTCCTTACTGCCATCTATGCTTCTGTCTTTTCAGGCAGTACCGGCTTAGCAGTCGGAGTGTACATTTGTGACCCAGCAACGCTTGCTGCTGAGTGCTAGGCTCTTACTTTTTCTGGAGAAATTTTACGGTGGTTAACATAACTAATAAATAGTGATAGTAAAAATTAAATCTAACTATTCATTCTGAAAAGTATTTTAGGTTTTTTCTATCCATTTGTCAGAAGTATTTTAGATTTTTCCTAATTCGTTCACAGTTTTTGATTCACTGAATACGTGATGATCTTCAGAGGCTTCCTATCCATTCATCCGCAATTCATCAGCACCACAGGACGTGTTTTACCGTAGAGGACAAATAATATGATAAAAAATTTTACCCTGTTTTTGAATTTTACTACCAATATTACAGGTGGTAGTATAACTAGATCTAAATTAATTTTAATCATTAGATTTAAAGGAATGGACGGCTCATATTGATTTTAATCCACTGTAAAAGAGCTCTTTTCCTCTGCCCGCTTCACTCACCAAGTGGTTAAAGAGCGCATTCGCAATGGAAAAAACGCGCGAGCTCTTTGTTTGTCTTTTCAATTGGCAAGGCGTTCCCTTGGAAGCTTCCATGGGTCCCCCCGAATTCCATTTCAAATTCTGCAGGGAAGGTTTAGGCCGAGTTCGAGATAACTTTAGATTGTGGAGATTCTAGATTGTAGCTAAATGTCTGGTGAAGCAGCTGCCTAAAGAATCTGTTGGCTGGAGAATCGCTCCCTTTTGGTATCCAGATTATAGGTTTGGGTGAGGGAGCATCGAGCGAAGTACGGCAGGCGAAGGATCGGGCGGAAGGGCCGGCGGTCGGAGGAGCTCGGGTGAAGCAGTGAGTGGAGGCCATCGGGAGGAGGGGCCGAAGAGCGGGCAGAGTGGCCTCAGATGGAGGAGATCGGGCGGAGGAGCTTGTGGGCGCAGCGGCTTCAGGCGAAGGAGCTCGGGGAAAGGAGCTGGCGGTCGGAGGGGCGGCGGAGTGGTGGCGGGCCGACAGCTAGAGGGGCGGCGAGTGGCGACGGTCGAACGGGCGGAGTAGCTCAGGCATGCGGCCTCCTTTTGTGGCGATGGAGAATCACTGATTCTCCGCGAGAAGTCGGTGAAATGCCGCTTCTAATTTTACGTAGTGTCAGGGCCCTGAATTTAAATTCGACTCACGCGGCAAACTTAAGCCCTAACCAGCCAGTAGCCGCGATTGGGTTCGGGTAATAACTCCCTAGTGTATCCTAAACTGTCCCTTCATAGTGTCCAAAGCTCAACCGCAAGTTTGGAGCTTGAACACTCCAAATCCGCAAATGTGTTTCCATCCAAGTTTGGGGCTGTAACACCCCGGCATTTAATATGCTTGAATGCTACCAAACATAAGCTAAACATCATCTAAATACCAAGAATTAAGGTAAATTACAGCAAAGGAGTAAATGCTAAAACCCGAGATCTCGGCAGCATCTCCTTTGTTTTAACATGATTTGAAGGAGCAACAACAGCATAGCAATATACGGCAATATGAGAGACCATTAAAACAGCAATAAATAACGACCTAACAACCGTGTAAGTCTAGTTTCAAGCATTTAATGTCTCCAAGAGTCAAACGAATAATAAGACTCTCATATAGCAAAGTTAACCATAACGCAATAATCATCACACGCAATTTATTATCAAAAACTAGTTGAATGACTTGTGGAATAAAATGAGTGAAGCTACGTGCGGAAGTGTGACTATTTCCCTTCCCCACATGCCGATCTCATGGTACGTAAAACAATAGGAAAACACAAGCGTGAGTTCGAAACTCAGCAAGCATATTGCAATGGTACAACAAGAGCAATTATATGGCAATAATATCTCACATCATGTAAACCATCTCATTCATGATCACATATCATTATCATCATCATTATGTATGCAATGCAATGCTATGCTCATGTCTCCTTGGAAACTCATACCGGTATGGTTGAGTACACACCCGTCGGTGTGCACCCTCTCCCCCCTTCCATCCCGAAGATGGAGGGTGCCTACTCCTCGCTTCCCCACACCGCGGTGGATGGAATCACGATGTAGGACTTACTCATTGGCTCTCTGGAATAGTCATAACTTTTCTCACCGACCTTCCCCGGATTAGTTATGACTTTCTCACCGCCCGGGCCATGTATCATGCCATGTATGCAAATATGCCAACATCATATTTAACTCGTACATTATCACATGGCATCATAACATAGTAAGCATACCCATCATATCATTGGCAATCATTAAAGCATAGCATGTGAACATATCATGTATTAGATCTCAATCACAACCGATATAGCAAAACATAACCCGCTACCCATTCCAATACACTTGCCTCAACCACGGGCGACGGATTGGCGAGATGTAGAAGGCACTCCCGGGGCCACACCACCTGCACATAGGGACCACACACTCACAATCATTTCCACAAAACAGCACGCAAACCCTCATCTACCCCGACATTGCCAACTACTCGCAAAACCCAAAAACAGAGGTTCTGTCCCGTCGGGACAGCAGCCTTCCAAAAGGCACAACTTGAGTTCTGGGACTCCGAATCAATTAAACGAGTACATCCTCGCGTAGCTTAGGAAATTTTCCAACTTTTTCTAAGTATAGGGAAAGACTGATTCGGACTCTAAAGTTGTTTAATCTACAAAATACCGTGATATGTTCCAATCACGTCACATATTTTAATACATTCGGTAAAACGAGCATAACTTTCAAACGGTTGGGCGGAATTTAAAGTTCTTTATACCCACTGAAAGGTATTGAAATTACCTACAACTGCTTCAACATCCGTACGACCAAATTCTGACTCTAAATTGGCGAAAAACCAAACCCTATGTCGACTGCTCATGCTGCCCGAAATAGAGAACGTGGCAACTTCTAGATCTAATCCAATCTACTCAATTTCAGCACCACCAATTGATCTAAAAACATGATAAAGACCCTTAGAACAGTACCTAGCCCAACCCCAAGGAGTCCCATGGCCATACCTTCGCCCGACGCACGAAAACCCAATAGATCTCCTCCCGGATCGCTCCTCGCTCCAACGGATGGATCTTCAAGGTGCAGGGGTGGAGAGGCTACCCTAGGGCAGCAAGGGGTGGAGGAGAGGTGGTGGAGTGGTGGGGAGCAAAGGGGGCAAAGGGGAGGGGCGCACGGCCACAAGGGGGAGGGGGGCCGGCTACGGCAAGGGGGGGACTTGTGGGCGCACAAAGGAGGGGGGGTGGGCGCACAAGGGGCAGGGGGATCCCCTTTTACCAGCCCCAACCTGGTTTCCTAGTCCTAAATGGACTCATACTCCTTCCCACCAAAGCCCACAACCCCTTCTCTTGGGCCCAAACTCCCCCGGAAAGGCCCAAAACCCCGGAAACGGCCCGAAAACGCGATTAAACCTCATAGCGTATGGTTTTTAACCTCCAATACCATATTTCATAATGTTTTTGACCTTATCAAGCACATTAAATAAGGTTATGACACTCCGTGGTGTCACACTCTTCCCCCCTTCAACAGGATTCGACCTTGAATCCGAAAGACGCCAGAATCAACAACAAAGTCCCCAAGGGACAAAAGACTTCTCTGCAGCACACAACATTCGCACAACGACTCAAACCGAAACAAATGACAAGCGGGTTCCCAAAACCAACACTTAGCGAAAAAGTATTGATCTAGCTCAACTAAGGGCAACCTCTCACAGTTCGACCTTCACTTCAATTCCCAAACAGAATCTGCGTTTCAGCCACAAAGGGCTCCATCAACCCAAAACGCTCGAATCCTCACTACAAACACTTCACACTTCTATCATAACCCACCTGACTACCACACTCCAATAAACTCAACATGACATAATCAAAGCAAGTCACAATTCCTTTAACGACCTCTCTACATTCCCGAAAATTTCCATCGAGGGGAATAACTCATTAAGGCACACTTGCCCTTCCGATACACGATCATACTAACATTTTATTCCATCCTCTCACAGGCAAGACTCAAATCCAAGAACAATTAGTGAAGACAATTGCTCACGGCAGGACAATTATCACCGAACTACCGTCAACTTCACTTCCACCCATCGCTACTCTTAATAAAGGTTAAACCCATACATCATCAACCCCCATCACAAACCACCCTTATACCACTAAGGTTCGACACCTAGCCCCAAACTTGGATTGTAAAACCTTACCAAACCACAATTGGTTCCTTTCTTAAGAGGGTCTCGCCCTCACACAAAACACTTAGTTATCAAGCCCAAGTGTACACATATTTGGCATATTCAACCATAAACCAAGAACATTTATATCCTCACTCCCATCTATAGAGTAAGAGGAGTACAATTCTTTTTAACCCAAGTGGACCATTGTAACACCCCAAAATTTTGCTTTTCTTAAATTCATGCGTGTTTTGGCACTTTGGTGAATTTTTGGAATTTATTTGGAATTTATTCCCTATTGAAATAATTAAAGAATTTGACTTTCCAAATAAAATTTTGTTGGAAATATTTTATTTGAGTCCAAAATGTTCCAAAATATTTTTAATGAATTAAATGAATTTCTAAGAATTATTTTGGATTATTTAATCGCTGCAAATCGAGTGGGTTCTACTGTTCATCCGACCGGACCCGAGTCCAAGTCAGACTCGAGTCCGACCAGCTGCCGTCCGGCCGAACACTTCAGTAGAACCTAACTGCTGCGTGACCGTTGGATCTTGATCCAACGGCCACGATTGAGCCACGTCACCCGGACCCGAGCCCAACCGAGCCAGCCAGCTCGCCCGAGCCAGACCCGAGCCCAAACCCTCGCACCGTTGGATCTTGATCCAACGGCTGACGTTGATCCACGTCACCCAATCCGAATCCCTTTCGGATTCCGGGCCAAGAACGGAGTGGGCCTCGGTTTCGCTGCTTACCGACGCCGAGGGCCCTATTTAATGCGCCGCCGCCACCGCCGTGTTGCCGACTTCCGTGCGCACCTGTAGCCCTAGCCCGCTGAGCTCAAGCCGCCGCAATCGCTCGCCGTAGTTGGCTTAGTGTTCCGCCGCGGTTAGTTGCAGATTCCGCCGCCGTCCGCCGTCTTCCGCCGCCGTTGAGCCCAGATCCGGAACCGTGAGGTCAAGCAGCGTCAGTGAGCACCACTCACTTCGCCGGAGGAGCCCCGCAGCGTCGTCGGGAGTGTCGCCATCCTCGTCTCCGGTGACCTCGCTCCGCCGCAAGCCATCGCCATCGATCGAGCTTCACCAGCCGTCCGATCCAGACCCAAGGGCCTAGATCGCGCCACGTCACCCCTTGGTGAGTTCCACGTTGAAATCCCCAGATATGTTTCCAACCGTTGGATTTAGATCCAACGGCGTAGATTGTGCCACGTAGCCTTAACCGCACCGTACTAGATCCATTCTCAGCCGTTAGATCTAGATCAAACGGTTAGAGTTAGCCGCGTTGTAAACGTTAGATTGGATCTTGACCGTCCGATCAAGATCGAATGGTCCAGAGCAGCCGAGTTGTTTTCCAATCGCGTTAAGCCAGATCCAATCTGGGCCGTTGATTTTCAAATCAACGGCCAAGATCAAGCCACGTGGCGGAGGTCGACGGTGGCGGCGTGATCGGCGCGCGTCGCGACACGCCGCTCAAGATGTCACGCGCCGTGGTATCGGCCGTCGGTGACGTCACCCATGATGTCACAGGTGGGGCCCGCTTGTCGATCTGGCGCACATCGGCGTCGCCGATAGCGTCACCGTTGGGTCCCGCTGTCGGTGAGGCGTGGAAATGGCGCTAGGTCCACGGTGGACCGAGCCAAACCGTGCGCCGGGTCCATGGACCCGAGGCGACGTGGCGGCTCCCGATTGGTCCACGTGTCACTGCTGACGCAATAATTGAATTTCCAAAAAGAAAATGATTTATTAATTCGGTTTATTGATTTCAGAATTTGTTTCAAACTTCAAACGCTTATAACTTTTGCGTTTCAACTCCGATTTGAGTGATTCAAATTTCTAAATTTGTATAAAAATGAGGCCTACTCAAATATTAATTTTAATTAATTTTTTATTATGATTATTTCTCTGTTTATAATTAATTAATGTTTTCTTTAAACTTTAAACGGTTATAACTTTTGCATTTAAACTCCGAATTTGACGATTCCAGTTTGTAAAAATTCATAAAATTATTCTCTGTCTGTTTGTGAACTTTATTTGGATGTTTGGACACTTTTTGTCTACTGTTCATTTATTTATTGCTATTTGCACGCTTTACGAGTAGACGTTGAAGTGCCCGATGGCTTTGAAGGAGAAGTGTTGACCCAGGAGCTAGCTCAGGACCAAGAACAAGTACTCTTTGAAGGCAAGTTGTGCTTTGACCATGTTGATCCCAAATTCAAATTAATTCGATTGAAACTATTGCATGCTAGTTTAACTAGAAAATACTTTATTTAATTATGGGGAAATTAGATAAATGCCAAATTGCTGTATGACACCTTGGTTAATTAAATATGTGCCATGATCCCTTGTCACCCTAGTTGAGGATTAAATAGTTGGACATTACTAAATTGCCAACATGGGACTTTAGATCATTGTAGTATATTGCTTAGACCTGCTACGTGCTCATGACATGATTTTTGGATAATCAAATGTTAATATTGACTTAATGATATATTGAACCTGTTTTGGAAAGGTATCATGTGATGTTGATGGCACGTGGTGCATGGTAATTAACTGGGGTTTGATAAATAGTTTTTGACCGGGGCATGTGGCAAGAATGATCGGATGGGCCAGTTGTGGCACCGGGAACGTTGTGTTGGTTCTTCGGGTAGTCTTGCCCTGGTCACCCTAAGGACTTAACCTTGCAAGCCTTTGAACTGAGTCAAGCGTGCAACCACATGTCTGTAATGGGACAGACCTAGTTGATTAAGTTGCTAATAACGTACCTGTGGGACCTCAGGATGTCAACTACACCCTTTGTGTAGTTGTACGGGGGAGCGTACCGGGGCTGCGGCCAGGTACCCATCTAACGGTGGATTGGCCTAAACGTCGCCTTCGCTAAGGGAAGGGTTAGTGTGCAAACACCGGAGAGGACCACTTGTGCTGTTAGAAGTTTCCAAAAGACTCTATTACGGACACTCGCCTTTGTGGTGTTTGGCTGTACTTGTGGGTAAAGTGCATAACCTCTGCAGAGTGTAAAATCTATTCGAATAGCTGTGTCCGCGGTATTGGACATCGCTCGGGAATTACAGTTAAGGGTTAGACTTTCTTGAAAATAACTTGGTCTTGAAAGGTTGGGTTTGGTTTAAATAATGACCTTGATGGAAATGTGGATTAGGATTGGAAAAGATGTTTATGTAAATCCTGGGAAAGTTATTGATGCTATACTTGTTTCTACTGCTTTCGAATCTACATATGATACTTGTTAAATGCTCTTTACTGCAAATATACCTTGAGCCACTCCTTTGTATCAAGCCATGTATGTAGTATATTAGCTGCATTCTGTGCATGACTTGCTGAGTACCAAGTACTCACCCTTGCCGCAATACAACACCAGTTGAAGAAGAATCTACACCAGCTTTGGAGGAGGAGCTTCCAGAGGAACCGTCTAACTCGGGAGCGAGCCCAGTTAGTTGCCTGTGGTATACTGGATGGCGCCGCGATGTTATATTATTTTTCGCTGCAGTTATTTCTCTTTTAATAAGTTTCGCCCTACGTGGCGTATATTTGTATTTGACCATAAGGTCAAGCAACTAGTTTTGTTAACTAATTAAAGTACTTTATTATTTCGTTGAGTATGATTGTGATATTTACCAATGTTGAGACTATGTGTACTAGCGCGTTCCTGGACTAGTGCTGAATACACAGAGGGTCCGGATTTGCAAATTATCTGACGAATCTTGGATCAATGCCATGCATGAAGAATTAGAGAATTTTGAATGAAATAAAGTTTGGAAACTTGTCTCACCACCTCCTGATTTTAATGTTATTGGAACTAGATGGGTTTTCAAAAATAAACAAAGTGAGGATGGTGTTGTTGTTAGAAACAAAGCTAGATTGGTTGCTCAAGGTTACACTCAAATTGAAGGCTTAGATTTTGATGAAACCTTTGCTCCTGCTGCTAGAATTGAAGCCATTAGAATTCTTTTAGCTTTTGCTGCATCCAAAGGTTTCAAATTGTATCAAATGAATGTGAAAAGTGCTTTTCTTAATGGCTACATAAATGAGGAGGTTTTTGTCAAGCAACCACCTGGTTTTGAAAATCCAAAGTTTCCAAATCATGTGTTCAAACTATCAAAAGCTTTGTATGGTTTGAAACAAGCCCCTAGAGCATGGTATGATAGGCTAAAAACCTTTTTACTTGAAAGGGGTTTTCAATGGGAAAGGTTGACAAAACTCTCTTTTTACTCAAGCAAGGCAATGATCAACTATTCGTTCAGATTTATGTTGATGATATTATCTTTGGTGGTTCCTCTCATGTTTTAGTGTCCGAGTTTTTAGAAACAATGAGGAAGGAGTTTGAGATGAGTATGATGGGTGAGTTGACATACTTTTTGGGATTTCAAATCAAGCAAACAAAGGATGGTACTTTTGTGCATCAAAGCAAATACACAAGAGACTTGCTACATCGTTTTGGGATAGAAAAGAGCAAACCAATCATGACACCTATGGAAAGCAATTGCACGCTTGATCCGGATGAAAATGGTGAGCCAGTTGATCAAAAGGAATATAGAAGCATGATAGGTTCACTTTTGTACCTCACCGCATCAAGGCCGGATATACAATTTGCTGTGTGCTTGTGTGCTCGTTTTCAAGCTTCCCCACGTGCTTCACATCGACAAGCTGTCAAGCGAATTTTCAGGTATCTTCATGGAACTCAAGATTTTGGCATTTGGCTTTCTGCTTCCTCATGCATTAGTTTAAGAGCCTTTTCTGATGCTGATTTTGGAGGATGTAGAATTGATAGAAAAAGTACATCTGGTACATGTCATTTCTTGGGCAATTCTCTTATTGCATGGTCATCTAGAAAACAATCTTCTATTGCACAATCAACTGCTGAATCTGAATATGTGGCTGCTGCTAGTGTAACACCCTACAAATCTAAACTGTCGTACAAGAAAATTTCGACAGCATCTCTCCTAAAATTAGGACAAAACGGAAGCGACAACAAGATTCATAATAACCATTATAAATAGGAATAACATAAAAGCATCAATACTAGAGATAACAAGTCTAAATCAACCAGAAAACAAACATAAACGTAAAACAACTCCAAAGAGGACATCAACAGGTCTATGATTAATAAAATTTCAGCAAGCTAATGAATTATTAAATGCACTAGTCCATGTGATTCGTGATGACCCCGGAGGGTTGATTGTGCTACTAAGCCCACCCTTCAAGCTTACGACTCATGAGAACTACACGAAAACAACAAAATAACAAGGGGTGAGATTGGGTAATCTCGGCAAGCGGTTTTAACAACTTCTAACGAATAACACAGCCACAAAGAAACTAGCATACCAAATTCCTCATGTCCAATACCACATTATAGAGTCCACACAACCTCAGTAAAATGCATATGATTGTGCACATGCTTATGCCATGATCCTCCTCACTGCGTTCTTTCTCAGGAACACACGGTGTTGTCACGGTGATCGCGCAAGACGCAAGGCCGACAAACTTCCAATGCATGATTATGCAGTTAATGCTTCATGCATAAATACATTCATAACTTCCCACTCTGAATTCACATGCTTGCATACCATCAAATAACATGGATAGAATGCGAACATCATTGAGATAGAATATCTCCACAATTCATCTTGCAAACAACATCTTTCTTCATTCTTACTCATGATTCAAAAGCCAAACAACCACATCACAATGCATGATAGGATATTGTAATCTCATAAACAAGTAGTTAAACCATGTAGGTGTGCTGCAATTAAGGTTTATATTGAAGACGAAACAAATAGCGAGTTATAGTTTAGCAAGACAGCTACTTCCACTTGCCTTTACCAACGTGGATGACGAACCTAGTTGCGTCCAGAAGGGGCACCACCTGTACAAGTATTATTTCAGTACATAGCGACATCACAAATGATCACACAACTCGAACACACGCTTCCTAATCCCCGTTCCCTTCTTAAGCGCCAAAAACCCCAATCTGTCCGGGTCAAACAGCATCACCCTCTCTTCACAATTTCGTATCTTTTTTTATACAGATCATAAAAATACAAAAAAATTACAGTAGCTAGATATTGACGTGATATACAACTTTCATGAAGATCACAAATTTCAATTCCACAGTTAAATATTCCTAAACAAACGTCCAACACAGTGGACAAAATCTGTTTCCAGATTCTGTCCGTCATCTTGCAACAGCGATAACTCTCAGACCCACGCCCCAAAAATTCTGAAAAAATTACAGAAACTAGATCTCGACGTTATCTACAACTTTCTAGTTATATGTTTTCGCAGGAAAAATCGTCTATGCCACGTAAAACGCGAAACAATCCGCGCTGCACAATCTCCCCTTCCAAAAACAGCACCACGTGAACATCTACCCTTCTCCCCCATCAAGATCCATCTAAATCACTCACCACCAGATCTAATACACTCCTAATCCCTAGGTAGAACATGGGTAAAAGATTGGGAATTTTACCTTGAGTTCTCCCTTGAGAACCCACGAAAAACGCGCGACGATTCCCGAAACGGAAATCTGCTCGTCCTCCACGCCTCCACGGATCCTCTTCTCGCTTGCTCCTTCGCGTTTGGCAGGTGGATCTTGAGCCACCACGCAAGGGGAGGAAGAGGAGGGGTGGTGTGGCTGCTAGGGGAGGAAGGGGGGCGCCCTAGGGCTTTTGGGGGGGTGACACCCCTTTTATATGGTGGGTCGGCCCACTAGGGGAAGAGAGAGAGAGGTGGGGAGGGGATTCGCAGCCCAGGCCCAGGTTTTCCTCGGCCCACTGTTTCTAGCCCGACAACTCCAAATTTAATATTAATACGCCGGATAAACTTCAATTATTTCATCCCCCGACAAATCCTTCATTCCTCTCCCGAAACAAAACCAGGAAAAGGAACCCTAGAATCGCTCTGACGCTCTAAGGCATCACAGCTAGTTGTTGTTCTCAAATTCTTTGGATAGTAGCTACACTTAAAGATTATGGGGTTAATTTGGATAGTGTTCCTCTTTTGTGTAATAACACTAGTGCAATTTGCATTGCTAAGAACCCCGTGCAACACTCTAGAACAAAACACATTGACATCAGATTTCACTTTCTTAGAGATCATGTTGAAAAAGGCAACATTGTGCTTCATCATGTGGATACTGAACATCAATTGGCAGACATTTTTATAAAACCTTTGTCTTCTTCTCGTTTTGCTTTTATTCGGGGAGAACTTGGGATTGTTCATCCAATGGGTTTGTTTTGAGGGGGAGTTTCTTTGCCAAGTTCTTTCACTTGATGAGCTCACTTTATCATATTTCTTTATATATTATGTAATTGAGCTAATATATGATAATATAATTGTCTCACTTGAACTAAAAATGACATTGTGGAATTCTCTGGACTGATTTCCTATAGCTAAATACTCTGTGATATCTCACTCTTCTAGGCTTGATATTGAATCCTCTTGACAAATTTGGGCTATGAAGCAAGTGTGGTTTCAACTTTACTCTTTCATAAGACCTTTTAATCACTTTTGCATGTTTATAATCAAGAAAAATGAAAAAAAGGGAATCAATAAAAAGGGTTGTTAAAAGCAAAAAACCTCAAGTTATGTGCTTCAGGGTGCTTTCCCTAAAAAGATAAGATGTATACTTCAAGCATGCCATTCCCTCAAAAGACAAGATGTATGCTTCAAGCATGCCACTCCAAGGAAATAAAAGAAGTATGCTTCAAGCATGCCACATGCGATTCTTGTTTAAAGATTAAATTGGTCCACTAGATTGGAGTTGAAACTACTTGCTCGCCCTGATTTGTTATTTGCTTCAACTTTGAGCCTTTGTTTTTCTACTAATGGTTTTGCTTAGTACTTGGCTATAGTTGACTGAATTGAGGTTGAGATGCATATCATTCCCTAACTTGTTAAAATCACATCAAGATCATGTATTTTGCATGTTATGTGATATATAAGGTTATATGATCGAATGAGCTCATCTTTTCCTATCTTGGCACTCCCTTGTTTCTCATTGTGAAATCATTGCTGCAGGAAATTTTTTGAACAAATTCTCTCTTTTGTACTCTTGATGAATCCATTGTCAAAGGGGGAGAAAATTTGGGAATATTTGAGAAGTTCAAAGAAAAAAGGGAAAAAGTTTTTTTTGGAAATTTGAACTTTTTTGGAGAAGTTTGGAGAATTTTGGAATTCTTGGTTCACACACATTTTCATTCTCAGGGGGAGATTTTGTTTTGCCTTTTTGTCAAAGGGGGAGGTTCTGTGTTTTGGTGTTAATCCTTTGGATCTCAAAATCTTTTGTAAAAGAGAATGCCAATGTTCAAATCTAAAGTGGTGTTGCCAATGTTTTCATCAAGGGGGAGATTGTGAATCTTGTGATGAAAAATTGGCTTGATTTTGTGCTGAAAAATTGGTTAGGATTAATCTTGCAAAATTGCTTGCATGAAGGACCAAACATTCAAACATCCAAAAATAAGAGACTTTGCATTTGCGCCAGACCAAACATCCAAAAACAGTGAGTTTCGCATGTATGACGGACCAAACTTTTTGGTCTGTCATAAACGTGATTTTGATGTTTTTACGCTTGTTCAAGAAATCGCGTTTTTCCCATGTATGACAAACTAAATTTTTTGGTCTGTCATACACATGGTTTTGGCGACCTTGTTTTTCCCATGTATGACAAACCAAATTTTTTGGTCTGTCATACACATGCTTTTGGCGACCTTGTTTTTCCCATGTATGACAAACCAAATTTTTGGTCTCATCATACACATGCTTTTGGCGACCTCGTTTTCCCATGTATGACAAACCAAATTTTTGGTCTCATCATACACATGCTTTTGGCGACCTCGTTTTCCATGTATGACAAACCAAATTTTTGGTCTCATTATACACATGTTTTTTGGTGACCTTGTTTTTCCCATGTATGACAAACCAAATTTTTTGGTCTGTCATACACATGTTTTTGGCGACCTCGTTTTTTCCATGAACGACAGACCAAAATTTTTGGTATGTCGTAAATGTGCTTCTGAAGGCTTTTGCGCGGGACCAAGTTCTTAAAAACAGTAAGTTTTACATGTACGCCGGACCAAATTTTTTGGTCCGTCGTGAATGCGTTTTTGCTCGATTAGGGTTTTGAGCAAACTTGGAATTGTGTTTGATTTGTTTTTGAGATTATGAAATTTGTGAGAATTTCATGATGCTTGAAGTGGACTTTATGCAATGCTCATGTGAGTAGTTGCATGGATTGACATTGAGTCAAGTCGTGGACTTGTGCTCGGATTTGTTTTGTGGTTTGTTCATGTGCGGTATTGCTCGAAGACGAATGTGGTCGATGACGGACCGGAACTAGGTTCATGGAGGAACCGAGGTTCGGGACTAGGTTCAGGAGGAACCGAGGTCTTGGTGGTCCCGGATGTCATGCGGGACGTTCGGGCTAAGAGAATGGTGCACATGAAGAATGGTTAGTCACGTGAGAATGGCAGGAGGTCATTCGCGTGCAAAGTATTAGTCACGTGAGTATGGCAGCTGGCCATGCGCGTGCAAAGTGTTAGTCACGTGAGTATGGTAGGGTTGCCATACGCGTGCAAGAGTTGTACTCGGCCAGGTTGGGCCAAGTAGAGTTGTGTTGGATACAGATTCCTTCTAGGGAATAGGAATTGTATTCAGGACTACTTGTGGGTTGGTCCTTTAAATAGGAGGGGTTGTCTCCTGTTGAAGGGCATCAAGCTTTGAGCAAGTTTTAGGGTTTGTACTCTTTTGATGAGAGTACTTTAGACAAGAAATAAAGATCAATTCTTCCAAGATTCTTGCGTGCTACAGTAACCGCGTTGCTACAGTGTTTTTGTTTTGGTTCTTGTTTGCATGCTTGTTCTAATTCTAGATTGGTTTTTGATCGTTGAGTTTCATCTTGATTTGATCCATCAAAAACCTTTCTAGGGTATTGATTTAGAGTTCCTCAAAGTCTAGTTGATTAATCGTTTGAAGATCTTGTTTAATCTTGAAGTTTTGATTAGATTAGTTTTCGTCAAGTTCTGGAACAGCAAGCTTGCGAAGTTCATAACTTTTGATCCGTAAGTCCGATCGATCTGATTCTTTTTGGGTTCGATTCGTATTGGAGTCGAGTTTCTTGTGTCCAAATTTTAGATCGTTCTGACGATTGGATCTCCGGGAATTCACATTTTACCGAACCTCTATCATTCTGTTTTTGTCGAAAACGAGGCAATTATTTGGTTCTGTTTTGGGATGAACTTTTAATAGATCAAGAATTTGGTTTTAGCTTCCGCACAATCATTCACCCCCCCTCTGATTGCTATATTCGTATACTTCGATCCTACAGAAAGGCTGCAAATACTTGCTCGTGGCCATCGACACTTTCACCAAGTGGATAGAGGCCGAGCCCGTATCAACCATCTCGGCCCAGGCGGCCAAGAGGTTCCTCCGCAGCAACGTGATAACTCGGTTCGGGATACCCAACTGTCTGATCACAGACAATGGGACCCAATTCACCAGTGAATTGTTTCAAAGTTACTGCGAGGAGGTCGGGACCAATGTCTGCTTCGCCTCTGTGGCACATCCACAGAGCAATGGAGCAGCGGAACGAGCAAATGGGCAGTTAGTTCAGGGCATAAAAAAGAGGGTTTTCGAAAGCCTCAACCAGCACAGACAGCAGTGGGTGGACGAGCTTCCCGCCGTTCTTTGGTCCGTCCGCACCATGACAAGTCGGGCCACAGGCGAAACGCCTTTCCAACTCGTCTATGGTGTGGAAGCCATTTTGCCTGCCGAAATTGTGCTGGGTTCCCCAAGGGTGCAACTGATCGATTCTATCGATCAGGAGGTCGAGCGCCTCATCGACCTGGACCTCGTCGAAGCAACACGCGAACGGGCGCAGCTTCGGTCTGCGGTTTACCTACAAGCCCTTCGTAGGCACGCGGCCAAGTCAGTCCGACCAAGGGCCCTGCAAGTTGGTGACATGGTCTTATGAAGAGTTCAAGACCTGTCAAAAGCCAATAAGCTGACCCCGAGGTGGGAGGGACCCTATACGGTCGTGTCCACAGCACGCCCGGGGGCTGTTCGCCTCGCGATGGAAGACGGTCGGGAGCTCGCCAGCACCTGGAACATCGACCAACTACGTAAATTCTACGTTTAGACGCGTGTCTCTATCTCACACCCTTTGCGCTTCTTCCGATAAGTTATTTTCCTTCCTGCTTCCGACTTTGTCCTCACTTTATCAAACGAGCATCGTCGACTACCGGCACCGCGGGCGAGCTTAACCAATAAATATGTACACACCATTCCTCTTGGGCACCGGCCGGATACTCGCCCATCCGATCACTTTCCACAGTAGCTCTTCGCTGTATGTGTGGTTGGTCGCGAGCATTCCCTAAAGCACAGTACAACACCTACTCGGGTATGGTGACCCTACGTATTGTCGGCCTAAGCCCGTCTGCTCTACGAGCGTAACAATGCTCGCGCACATCTCTTCCTCGACTCAAGCGACCTTTTAGATCGTTCAAAAACGCGTTACGCTCAAAGATTCCCTCAGCTCTCCCATGAACAAACTCGTGCTCGCAACATTAGGGGCACGACCTTTATCCATGGCGGGGGCTCCGTGCGATAGGGACGTTCCATCGTTCCATCCTTTTCTTCGAGTTTTTTGACTAGGGATTCTTTGCTCGTATTATCTTTTTTACCTGGTTGCTCGTGTTCGTATTGTCTGCCCCTGTGCAGGGACCTAATCTTTTCTCTACAGAGCCGATTTCGAGCAGGCACGCATCGGGAACAAAGTCTACAAGGTCCTAAACACTTGTGATTTTGCTCATTAAACCAAAAGATCGTTTTTTTTCAGGTTTGAAGGCCGATTTCGAGCAGGCACGCATCGGGAACAAAGTCGGCAAGGTCCTAAACACTTGTGATTTTGCTCGTTAAACCAAAAGATCGTTTTTTTTACAAGTTTGCATGACCTAAAGGAAAAAGAAGAAAAGCTAAGTCCTACGCTCGGCCTGGAGGGTAGCAAGCTCCTCCTTAAGGGAGTTGACCTCTGCCTCCAGGTCCAAAACTTTCCGCCGAGCCACGCGACCTTCGGCCGCGCTTTCCCGAAGGCGTTGCGCCTCCTTGAGCTGGGTCTCCTCGCGCTCCCGAGCTCGCTGGAGGTCACGGCGCAGGTCGGGGACCTCCTGCCGTAGCTTCACCAACTCCTCCTCAAGCTCGGCACACTTCAGCGCTGAAGTGCTCTTCGCCGCCTCGCTCTGGAAGAGTTGGTCTCGAAGCCCGACGATGAGGCTCCTCGCTGACTCCAGCTCCTTCAGGTCGGCCTCACGCACCTCGGAGACCCGACGCTCGAGATCAGCGATCTTGGCGTCTTGCTCGTGGTGGTACGCCCAGTACTCTTCTGCTGGAACTGCAGAGGCGTCGATGTCCTCCATGGCCTTCGCAGCGAACTTCAGGCGAAAATGAAGAAGAGTCAAAGAAGCCCCCAGAAGATTGCTCGCCTTATGAAAAAAGAAACAAAGGACTTACCAGAAGAGCCCGGCTGACCAGCTTGTCGTGAAGCCGCTGGCGGTCGGTTGCGCCAGCTCGGAAAAAGGGATTGACCCACGCGGTATCATCCTGGTCCCGAGCTGGCATGTCAAGATCTTGCCCCTCCTGGGCACCCGGTGCCCCCAGAAGGGCAACGGCCTTTTGCCCCTCGACCAACCTCAGGTCGCCCTGAGGTTGATCTTCCTCAACGGGCGGCTCACGGCCTCCTTCCTCCTGCTCGGCCGCCACGCTCGGGGGCTGAACGCTGACGACGAGCGCGCCCGCCCTTTGCTCCGCGGCCGGAGGCGATTGGTCGTCGACGACCATCTCCTCTCCTTGCTCCACAGCCAGAGATGATTGGTCGACAACGACCACCTCCTCTCCTTGGTCCCCGGCCAGGGGCAGCTGGTCGACGACAACAACTTCTTCCCCTTGGCCCACGGCTGGGGGCAGCTGGACGGCAGCGGCCGACACCTCCTCTCCTTGCTCCGCGGCAGGAGGCGACTGGTCGACGACGACCACCTCCCGTCCGTGGTCCACGGCCAGGGGCAGTTGGTCGACGACGACCACTTCTTCCCCCTGGCCATCGTGAGCTCAAGAAACCGGCCTCGCTCGCGCTTGCCCCTTCACAAGGGACCAAGGCCATGGCTCCTTGGTCCTCGGCCCCTTGCGGGTCTTGCTCCTCCGTGGCCGGAGTCGGCTCCATATCCGCCGGGGGAAGCTCGGGTTCCTCTGAGGCCGCGGCTGGCACCGACTCCTCCTCGGCCTCGGCCATCACTTGGTCGAAGACGCGGTCGAGCTCGGCGTCAACTGCAGAGTCGAGAATCTCCTCAGCCATTTGACGGAAGTCCATGGACAACATCCGAGCTATCACGCCCACGCCAAGCGGAGTGGGGTTAGCCCGAAAAAAAGAAGAAATCGCAAAACAAGAACAAAGAAATTCAACAAAGGAACCAAGCAAGGCTTACCTTCCGCCCGGCGAGCAGCGCCCTCTTCCTCGGTTTCCTCGCTTCGGGCCACGGGCGTCCTGCCCGCGGCGGCCTCGTAGGCCTCAGCAACGGCCACGACACGCTCCTCTGCGGCGTCACTGGCCCGCGCCATCGCCGGGTCGACATCGTCCATGTCGACCCCTTCCAGCGCCGAGGTCGATCGGGAAGACGACCTCCTGCTCCTTTTGACCAGAGCATAGGCGTCTTCCTCCTCTTCCTCCTCCTCAGGGTCCTCGACCACCTAAGCGAGCTGGTCCTGGAGGGCCTTGATTTTCCTCTCCAGCTACTCCTTGCTCGGGGGGGGACCTGGCCGCCTCCTCGGCCTTCTTCGCCTGCTCGGCAAGCTGTTCCAATCGGCCCATCAGCTCTGGCTTCTTCCGCTTGAAGTCAGCGTACCAGGTGCGAAGCTCTCTTACCTCCCTCCGGTCGGCGTACTCGAGATGCTGCGTGGAGGGAGCCCTGGTCGAAGCCCGGCGCTTCGACCGCTTGGCACGAGGAGGCGAGGCAGATGCTTGGCGGCCCCGGCCTGCCGACCTCTTGCGGGAACCCCTGGCTGGGGTGCCGGCTTGCGGCAGCGGCCCTGCACTCGACACGGCGAGCTCGAGGGCGACCTTCTCCTGCAAACAGAAACAGGGAGAGATGAGCTCGGGAAACATGCCCTCGGGCAGGGTCAAACAAAAGTACTTACCGCGTCGCTGCGGTCAATAACGTTCTTGGGGATCTGACGATTGGGCGTCAGCTCCTTCTCCTTCGGGGAGCCGAACATCTCGGCGACCCTCTCCTCGACCCAGTCCGCCCTCGGGGCTGCAACACGACCAAGTATTAGAAGAAAGAGTAGCGCCAATCACCAGGAAGCAATGATATTTGAAAAAGTGCTCGAGGAACGTACCTACGTTGTCCTCGCGGGTGAAGTCCTACCACCCGGTCACCTCGAAGAAAGGATGCTCGCAGCGCCGCAGGGGGGACACCCGGTTGAAGGAAAAGTCCCGGGCAACGTCCCGACCAGTGAGCCCCATTTGGGCGAGCTCGCTGATCGTCCTGAGCAACCGCTCTTCCTCAGGCTGCACAGGCGGGCGCGCCGACTCAGTAGGCGGGGCAGCCTCCCCAGTATAGACCAACTGGGACCCCTCCGCCTTCTTCTAGTAGAATCAAAGGTCGGCCCAACCCGACACCGAGTCCTTCAAAGAAACGATAGGATACTCGTATGGTCGGTTGGGCCGAAGACGAAGATAGACACAGCCGGCGGGACCATCCCAGCTGGTGCGGAAAGGAGAGTAGAAGTGGAAGAAAAGACTGGCGGTGGGGATCACACCAACGAACGCCTCGCAGAGGTGGGAGAAGATCGCGAGGGCGAGAATGGAGTTAGGGTGGAAATGAGAGATCTCGCACCCGCAAAAGGCGAGTACGGAGACAAGGAACTCGCTCTCGGGCAAGCGAAGCCCGTTGACGGCGTACAGCTTGCAGGAGACGATCTCTCCCTCCCGCGGCGCCGGCGCCGCATCGCCTCCAGGCACTCGACCCGAGCTTGGGTCGACATACCCCTCGTCCGTGAGCACCTGGAGCCTCCTCCGGGTCATCTGGCTAACCCCAAAACGTGCCATGGCCAGAGGAAGAAGAAGGGTGAAGAAGTTTTCTGGGGCTCTGAGGCTCTTGGAAAATTCTGGCCGAGGACTAGCAAGTGCGCAATAGCCCCGTCCTTTCCCAGCGAGCGGAGTTAAAAAGGCTGCGAAGGGGCACGTTAAAAGCCGCCACCTATCGCGTAGCGACATCATCGCCCAAGACGGCGAAAATCGCCAAGAAAAGCACACTTTCCAAGAAATCGCCACTGCTACAGGGAGGCTTCTCGGAGAAGGAATCGAAAAAACAACCAAACGTCGCGCCAACACAGAATGAACATGCGGCGGGCAAAAAGGTCGCCTCCCGACATAAAATGGTCGTAAGCCACGACCAAAGGAAATTCAATCCCTCCTTCAGGTCTTCTTAGGCTCAAGGGGAAGCCCGAGCAAAGATGGTTCCCCGCTTGAACCTCGGGGGCTAGTTGTCGGGGATTGACTATCTGGTAAAAGACCACGGCACCCCGGGTGATTCTGAGCCCGCCGATCATACAGAAGGTGCTCGGGAGTACGAAGAGCATCACACCTCCCGAGCATACCTATCCGTCTCACGACCATCCCTAACGATCACGAGCAAGCATGCTCATGAAAACCACGTCATATCCAAACACATGGTCGGTGGACTCGGTCATGCTACGAGGAAGGAAAGTAGCGATCAATCAGCCGAAGATCAAGGGGAATTGTACCCGAAAATTCAATCAGCGGATCAAGGACGGACAGATCGCGGATATGGTTGCATAGCGTAAATCCAGGGGGTAGTTACCTTCTGTGTATCTCTAGTCATAGTATTTAAACCCCCTTGATATCTGTAACAGGAGACACCAACGTAGAACACAATACACTAGAGTAGGGCTGTTTATCTCGACAGTGAGAGGCCCGAACCAGGATAAACACCGCGTCCCTCTTCTCCCGACCTGGTGTCGCCCGAACGACTTCCCTGATCCGTACGACGGGGCTCTGTTGATCCCCCATTCAACAAGTAAGCTCGACGGGAGCCCGTTCTCCAATCGTCGACATAACGACTTAACAACCGTGTAAGTCTAGTTTCAAGCATTTAATGTCTCCAAGAGTCAAACGAACAATAAGACTCTCATATAGCAAAGCTAAACCATAACGCAATAATCATCACACGCAATTTATTATCAAAAACTAGTTGAATGACTTGTGGAATCAAATGAGTGAAGCTACGTGCGGAAGTGTGACTATTTCTCTTCCCCGCATGCCGGTCTCATGGTACCTAAAACAACAGGAAAACACAAGCGTGAGTTCGAAACTCAGCAAGCATATTGCAATGGTACAACAAGAGCAATTATATGGCAATAATATCTCACATCATGTAAACCATCTCATTCATGATCACATATCATTATCATCATCATTATGTATGCAATGCAATGCTATGCTCATGTCTCCTTGGAAACTCATACCGGTATGGTTGAGTACACACCCGTCGGTGTGCACCCTCTCCCCCCTTCCATCCCGAAGATGGAGGGTGCCTACTCCTCGCTTCCCCACACCGCGGTGGATGGAATCACGATGTAGGACATACTCATTGGCTCTCCGAAATAGTCATAACTTTTCTCACCAACCTTCCCCAGATTAGTTATGACTTTCTCACCACCCGGGGCATGTATCATGCCATGTATGCAAATATGCCAACATCATATTTAACTCGTACATTATCACATGGCATCATAACATAGTAAGCATACCCATCATATCATTGGCAATCATTAAAGAATAGCATGTGAACATATCATGTATTAGATCTCAATCACAACCGATATAACAAACAATAACCCGCTACCCATTCCAATACACTTGCCTCAACCACGGGCGACGGATTGGCGAGATGTAGAAGGCACTCCCGGGGCCACACCACCTGCACATAGGGACCACACACTCACAATCATTTCCACAAAACAGCACGCAAACCCTCATCTACCCCGACATTGCCAACTACTCGCAAAACCCAAAAACAGAGGTTCTGTCCCGTCAGGACAACAGCCTTCCAAAAGGCACAACTTGAGTTCTGGGACTCCGAATCAATTAAACGAGTACATCCTCGCGTAGCTTAGGAAATTTCCCAACTTTTTATAAGTATAGGGAAATACTGATTCGGACTCTAAAGTTGTTTAATCTACAAAATACCGTGATATGTTTCAATCACGTCACAGATTTTAATACGTTCTGTAAAACGATCATAACTTTCAAATGGCTGGGTGGAATTTAAAGTTCTTTATACCCACTGAAAGGTATTGAAATTACCTACAACTTCTTCAACATCCGTACGACCAAATTCTGACTCTAAATTGGCAAAAAACCAAACCCTAGGTCGACTGCTCATGCTGCCCGAAACAGAGAACGTGGCAACTTCTAGATCTAATCCAATCTACTTAATTCCAGCACCACCAATTGATCTAAAAACATGATAAAGACCCTTAGAACAGTACCTAGCCCAACCCCAACGAGTCCCATGGCCATACCTTCGCCCGATGCACGAAAACCCAATAGATCTCCTCCCGGATCGCTCCTCGCTCCAACGGATGGATCTTCGAGGTGCAGGGGTGGAGAGGCTACCCTAGGGCAGAAAGGGGTGGAGGAGAGGTAGTGGAGTGGTGGGGAGCAAAGGGGGCAAAGGGGAGGGGCGCACGGCCACAAGGGGGATGGGGGGCGGCTAGGGCAAGGGGGGGGACTTGTGGGCGCACAAAGGGGGGGGGTGGGCGCACAAGGGGTAGGGGGAGCCCCTTTTACCAGCCCCAACCTGGTTTCCTAGTCCTAAATGGACTCATACTCCTTCCCACCAAAGCCCACAACCCCTTCTCTTGGGCCCAAACTCCCCCGGAAAGGCCCAAAACCCCGGAAACGGCCCGGAAACGCGATTAAACCTCATAGAGTATGGTTTTTAACCTCCAATACCATATTTCATAATGTTTTTGACCTTATCACGCACATTAAATAAGGTTACGACACTCCGTGGTGTCACAGGGGCTTTGCAACTTGGGATCCGGGATGATCCAAGATACGCATGTCGCTTGGTTGCAAACTAGAAACTTTTCTCCCCGACATGGAAGTTTTGCACCGAGATCTGACATCTAACCCTAGTTCGAACTTGGCGAGAAAAATTGAATCCTGCGCTGGAAATTCTGGGCAATCCGGAATATCCGGATAGAATGTCCGGAGTATCCGGATTGGGTCGACCGAAGGCCCTAACCCGGAGTATCCAGACTAATGGTCCGGAGTATCCGGACTTTGCAGGATTTAAGTATAAAACCCCATTCCTTTGTTCCTTGGTCATTTCATTCTCTACCTCCAGTCTCCCGTGTGCTCTCCTCCACCCAAGCTCGTCTCCGGCGACTCCCCACCGGTCGGTGATCTCCCGTGGCTCCTCCCCGGTGACTCCCTACTCCGGTGACCTCAAGCTCCTCCCCAAGACGGCGTCTTCCTTCTCCTACCGGGCTTCTCCTTCTTCTTCTTCATCCTCCTTGAAGGTAAGGACTCTTCTTGGAGTCAATTCTTGGGTTCTAGGGCGTCCATGGGGGTGGATTTGGGGCTTGGTATGAAGGTTGGGAGTTGGGGTTAACTTTGGGAGTGTTAGGGTTTATAGTGTTTACTTGGATTTGGTGTTGGATTAGGTAATGCTTGGGTATAGGGTGAGAGATCAGGGGTAGATGATGCCATTCTAGGCGTTGGATTAAGTTTTGGTTGGGATTTTTAGGAATGAGCCTCGATTCGTCGTGTTTTGGGTTAGCTCGGAGCTTCTCCGGCTTGGCCACATGTAGGAAGGTCATAGATCGGGTCCTCGTGGTGCCGTAGAACTCGGAAACCACTCCAATCCCTTGAGACATTTGGCGAAATGCACCATCCGGCTTATCCGGACTATCCGGATGAAATACCCGGACTGTTCGGGTTGCCTGGACTGTTCGGTGGGGCAGATGCATTCATATTGTATTCTATTGCATTGAATGCATCTCATGCATGCATTATAATCGTGTAGAGAACGACTCCGCGGAGGTTGGCGCGGAGGTGACTAAGGGGATTGTCGAAGAACAAGTTGTGGTCAATCCTCAAGCAGAAGCATCAGGCAAGCACCTAAGCATATTCAACCGTATATGAATTGTATTTTTGTGAATCAATTGTTTATTGGGTGATTAAGTCATGTATTAGGAGTTGGCTTGTGGTAGTGGTATTAGAACCCATTTGTTGCACATATACCCTTTGATAATTATTGAACACCTCCTTGGAGCTAGTCTATGGGTAGATATATTGTGTCCATGCTTAGTTTTGCTTAGATGTCGGGTGTGGGCCATGTGATGGTTGGGTCCATCACTTGAGATCAATTACTTCACGAATATTGGGCCTGAAGGGGTGGGTTTATGTAACACCCCAAGTTTTGCTTTTCATGAATTTAAATGAGATTTGGCACTTTTGTGAATTTTTTGGATTTTCTGGAATTTATTTGGAATTTGTTTGAATTTATTCCCTTTTGAAATAATTAAAGAATTTAATTTTCCAAATAAAAGTTTATTTGAAATATTTTATTTGAGTACCAAATGTCCTAAAATATTTTCCAGAATTTTTCTGGAATTTTTCTGAGTGTTTCGCTATTTTTCTTGAATTAAATGAATTTCTGGAAATTAATCAGATTATTTTAATCGCTAGAAAATCGAGTTTGTTTCACTGTTCCTCCGACCCGGACCCAACCTGAGCCCGAGTCCGACTCGAACCCGACTCAGCCCTAACCCTCTCGACCGTCCGATCAAGATCGAACTGCCGAGATTGAGCCACGTCGCCCAAGCCGTGCGCCCGAGCCCTCGCACGCAACCATTGGATTCCGATCCAACGGCTCACGTTGCGCCACGTCACCTAATCCGAAATGGATTCGGATTCCGTCGCCGCAACGGGGTGGACCTAGGTCTCTGCGCGATACACGGAAGCTGAAGCCCCTATTTAATGCGTCGCCGCCGCCATCGTGTTCTCCATTCCATTGCGCACCCGAAGCCCTAGTACATCACGCCTGAGCCGCCTCCGTTCGCCCGCTAGAGCTCACCATAGTTGGTCGTGCGTTACGCCGCGGTTTCGCGCCGTTTCCGCTGCCGTCCGCCATCCTCCGCCGTCACCGAGCACAGATCCAGAACCGCAAGGACAAGCTTCGTCGGAGGGCACCATTCACCTCGCCGGAATCGCGCCCAAACGCCGTTGGGCGCGTCGTCGTCCCCATCTTCGGTGAACCAGCTCCGCCGCGAAGCCATCGCCGTCCCCGAGCTCTCTCCACCGTCCGATCAAGATCCGAGGGCCCAGATTCGTCCACGTCATCCCTGGGTAATTTCCACGTTTTAATTTTTAGATCTATTTCCAACCGTTGGATCTAGATCCAACGATTTAGATCGTGCCACGTAGTCGTAACTGCACCGTGCTTGGATAGATCTCAGCCGTTAGATCTAGATCGTACGGCTAGGGTTAACCCACGTTGTAGCTTTGGATCGGATCTAGACCATCCGATCAAGATCGAACGGTCCAGGTCAACCGCGTTATTTTCCAAACTCGTGAGGTTAGATCTAATCTGGACCGTTGATTTTCAAATCAATGGCCCAGATCGAGCCACGTGGCTAGAAGCCTGACCGTCGCGGCCGCCTCGCCGCCGCCGACGCCAAAGACGCGGACGCCGGCGTGGGACCCGCACGTCAGTGACGGCCCAACCGCACAATGACGTCACCCATGACGTCACAGTGGGGCCTGCGTGTCAGGCGCCGTTCGACCGAGCGCGATGACGTCAGCGCTGACGTCACCCGAGGGGCCCACCTATCAGAGGCACATGTGCCGTGGACCGGGTCCACAGTGGACCGAGCCGAGCCGTGCGCCGGGTCCATGGACCCGAGGCGACGTGGCGGCCTCTGATTGGTCCACGTGTCATGCTGACGCAATAAATCTTTTTCCAAAAAAGAAATTATTTATTTAATTCGGTTTATTAATATTAAATATAGTTTCAAACTTCAAACGCTTATAACTTTTGCGTTTCAACTCCGATTTGGGTGATTCAAATTTCTAAATTTTAATAAAATTGAGACCTACATAAATATGAATTTTAATTAATTTTTGATTATGAATATTTCTCTGTTTATATTTAATTAATGTTTTCTTTAAACTTTAAACGATTATAACTTTTGCATTTTAACTCCGATTTGGACGATTCTAGTTTCTAAAAATTTATAAAAATTTACTCTCTCTGTTTATGAAGTTTATTTGAACTTTTGAATGCTCTTGAATACTGTTTTATTTATTGATTGCTTTTTGCACGCGTTACGAGTAGACGGTTAAGTTCCCGAAGGCTTCGAAGGTGAAGTGTTGACCCAGGAGCCAGCTCAAGACCAAGAACAAGTACTCTTTGAAGGCAAGTTGTGCTTTGACCATGTTGATCCCATTTTGAAATTATTTTGATTTAATTTATTGCATGCTAGTTTAATTAGAAAATGCTTTAACTAATTTTGGGAAATTAGTTAAATACCAACTTTGCACTATGACACCTTGATTATTATTTATGTGCCATGACCCCTTGTCACCCTAGTTGTGGATCATTAGTTGGGCATTACTAAAATTGCCAACATGGTTAATTAGACCGATGTAGTATGCTTAGCCTTGCCACGTAACATGTTTTTGACAATTACATGATAACATTGACTTAATAAGATATGGAACCTATTTTGAGAAGTGTCATGTGTTATTGATGATGATATTGATGGCACGTGGTGCATGGTAAACAACTGGGGGTTTGATCCTGCTGAATCTAATTTTTCCAGCCGAATCCTTCACTCCTGCCGCATGCGTGTTCCGTTTCCATTCATATACGTTTCTATGCATGCACGATACCTGAATTCAAGCTTGGTTATCCATTCAGTTCCTTCAGCCGATACCTCCATTCGTATCCTACTTCC
This sequence comes from Rhipidocladum racemiflorum, assembly GCA_036346355.1. NCBI lineage: Eukaryota > Viridiplantae > Streptophyta > Magnoliopsida > Poales > Poaceae > Rhipidocladum > Rhipidocladum racemiflorum. The sequence continues at coordinate 42,627,502 of CM070579.1, forward strand.
AAGCCATTTCCATTTAAGCTCTCACGTCAACATTTTCATTTGATTACCATTCCATTCATAGTGAGTAAACTTCCAGCCATAGCCCTTCTATAGCCACTTCTATTTCCTTCAACCACCGTGCACTGCCGCCGTAATGCACTACCGTTGTCGTCTATGTCGTCACCGCTGCCGGCGCACTCTCCGGACTCGCCTCCTTCCGCACTTGTTGATCTGTGCTACTGCTCGCCGGTTGGACTGCACGCCACCCTTCGCCGCCGTCGTCGTTAGTACATCCTTCCGCCTCGCCACCTTCAGTGTCAACGATCCGTGCTACTGTCGCCGTCGCCGCCGCCGTTTACCCCCGTCGACGCACTCCCCGACCTCGTCTTCTCCTGCATCGACGCTTTCGCGTCGCTGCTGTTGAGCCGGTATTTTTTCTCTTTTGCGCGCTTCCTTCCATCGATCAGTTGGCCTCGTATTGTATAACCGCGCAAGTATATATGCACTAGTCTCTGTTGTCTTCACATGCGTAGACATATGTATGTATACATGTTTGGTTAGCCAAATGTGACCATGCTTGATACGTGCATGTCCTGCCAACCGCGTCCGACCAACCGCTTCTGGTTGACTGCGCTCTCCGACCTGCACTAGTCGTTCATTCGCAAGTATATATATATTTTTTCTGTATGCGAGTATACGGTTATATTAGGAGGAATACTTTTTTTTTAATATGCAACATACAGTGTTGAATCTGTTCTTCACGTCCTAGCCAAACAGAAGTATATACATATATAACGTGAATAGTGCCATGCAAGGTAAGTGGAAAATAAGTTGTACGTGTTAATTTTTAGGATTTACGAATTTTGTCTTTTTCGCTACAAATTCATTTTAAGTCCAAATCGCTTGCAACAAATTTTGTTAATTAGTAAATATTAATACCTAGCTACGCTAATTTTACTGGAATTTTATAATCAAATCTATACTATTAAATTATTCACGGAAAGTCCAAACTTACGAGCTTTGTTACTTGCAAACTACACGTCCAAAAATGTCAAACTAAATTTTATAAATCTTAGAAAATATCAAACTAATTATCTGGAAGTTTTCATGAAATTCCAAACTAGTTTGATTTGTAGCATTTCATGAATGTGTGTCGTACGTTGTTTTGCGTGTTTATTTGGTTTTTTAACTGTTGCGCGTAGACGTTGAACTGTGTGAGGGTGTCGATTTCGAGGAGCAAGCTCAAGATCCAGATCTATTCCAAGACCAGCTGATATTTGAAGGCAAGTTATGCTTTGATCATTTTGTTCCCATGTTTTAAAATATTAGTTTGTTTTAAATTATGCATGCTAGTTTAATTATGATGCTTTCGAGTAAATTTGGGATTAGATAAATATCACTGGATATTGTCACCTTGTCCATAATACTTGTATGCCAATATACCATTTGTCACCCTAGGTTGGATTATACATACTGGTTAATACTGATCACCAGAATGGTGTAATTAGAACGTGGTAGTTCTGCTTAGCCATGCCATTCGAGCTAATGACACAAATTTGAAAGTAAGTTGAATACTGACTATTGAACTATGGAACCTGTTTTGCAAGAATGTGACATGTGTTGTTGATAAGTTGTTGGCACAAGGTGCATGGTAATCAACCGGGTGGGAAAATGGATTAGACTGTGGCAAGTGGCAAGTGATCAATGGGGGAGCCCGATGTGGCACATGGGAGAGATGTTGATTGAATTTGGTTTTGTGAACTTTGGGTAGTCTTGCCACGGTCAACCTAAGGACTTAACCTTGCAAGCCTTTGAACTGGGCCTAACATACAACCACATGTCTGGAGTCGGACAGACCTAGTTGAGTATGATCCCGAAGTCTTAGCATGTGAGACCTCATGGCGTTTTTGTAGCTTTAAATGTGGAAAGAAGGGTGTAGTGTTTACCGTATTGGTCTTACATCTCTTCAACGGTATACGTTGGCCCTGTACTTCCGCTCCGCAAAAGGGAAGGGACAGTGGGGACTATACCGGGAGGTACGCATGTGAGGATGGAAGTTTCGGAAAGACTTTGTTATGGTTACTCGCCCGTGTGGTGTTTAACTATATCTTGTGGGTAAAGTGTATAACCTCTGCAGAGTGTACAAACTATTCGAATAGCCGAGTCCACGGTATTGGACATTGCTCGGGGATTACAGTCAAGGGTTAGACTTTATTAAAAATGTGGTTGGGATAAAAGATGAAGTTGATGGAAGTATGGATTAGGATGTGGGAACGTTTTTACTTAATTTCTAGAAAAGTTACTGTTACATTATTTGTTTTTATCGCTTTTGAATCTATTTATGTTACTTGTTAAATGCTGTTTCACTGCAAAATAAACCTGTTAAGCCATTCCATTGGAATAAGCCTGGCATGTAGTATATTAGGTTGCATTCTGTGCATAGCTTGTTGAGTACCAATGTACTCACCCCTCCAAAAATCACAACACCAGAAGAAGACGATCTGCAAGCCAATGAAGAGAAGCAGAACGGAGAGGCGAACTAGGGGCAAGCCAAGTCAGTTGCCTGTGGCATACTGAGGCGCCACGAATAATGTTATGTTTCCGCTGTTGTTATTTTATTGTTACTCTGAACTTAGCCCCACGTGGCTTAATATTGTAAGGCTGACCTTAAGGTCTTATCAATTTTTTTATACGAGTCGAATACTTTATTATTATTATTTTCGCTGTGTATGTGTAATGGTATTCATCTCTGTTGTATCTGTGAGCACCAGCGTGGTCCTGGACTGGTGTGTCACACAAAGTGTTCGGAATTCCAATTCCGGGCACGACAAGAGGTGGTATCAGAGCCATACTGACTGTATGTCTTGACCCTAGATAGCTTGGCCGTCTTTAGGAGCTTCAAAATTATTTTCTAAAGAGAAGATTTAACTTGAAAGAATAACAAGTTCTTGACTTATCTTATTCTTCTATTCTCTCCCCTTTGCTGAAAATTTCTATTTTTTCCCATTGGTTTATACGGAAATCTTACCCGAGTCATTCCGAATAGTTAACGATGTTTCACACTTAAGGAGTAAGTACTGGGTATCGCTGCTAACCTTGAAGATCGTGAAGCAAGGAGTCATCAAGCTTGAAGAGAAGTGGATCGATGAAGTTTTTCAGAAACTTGAAGAACCAGTGCTTTAGTATTTAGTTGAGACTCGTGTGTGGGAGTCACATCTCTTAAGAAAAGAGTGTTACCCTTTTAGATGCTAGATTATTGTGTGCCTAGGGAAATTCGGTTCTTCATTGATTGCTGAGTGTGCAGTATGTGTTGCATAGCTTTTAGGCTTGGATAAGCAACCATACCAAGTTATTATTAATATTTGTGTAAGTTTTTGAGTTACACCTATTTTCCCCGTATAAGTTTCTTCTACTTGTCTATTCTTTTTCCCCCTCTCCTCTAAATTGTTGGAGCAAACAGCAGATGGTGAACACCCGTGGCAACACTGGAGCTGGAGGAAGTGGTTCGCAACAGGGAGGCAACCAGAATGAAGCACCAAATCCTCAGCCTACTCCGCCAGTTGAGATGAAGAATCTGGGGGCTTTTCTTGCTGCTCAAACTCAACTGATGCAAACCATGATGCAGACTATGCAGCAGATGCAGAATCAAGCTGTCGCCAATAACAACAATCATCAGAACGTACACCAGGGGAACCAGTTTCATTCCAGACTCTCGGACTTTATGAGAACCAGGCCACCGTTATTTTAGGGGAATGCCAATCCGATAGAGGCGGATGATTGGCTCAGGACGATTGAGAGGAAACTACACATCTCCCAATGTGCAAACAATGAGAAGGTCCTGTATGCTTAACACCAGCTTGAGGGGACAGCTGCAGAGTGGTGGGAGAACTTTTGCGCATCCCACGAGCATCCTCAGCAGATTACATGGGAGGAATTTACGGCAGCCTTCCGCCAGTATCATGTGCCGGAGGGTATGATGGAGTTGAAAAAGGAAGAGTTTCGATCTCTGAAACAAGGAGGACAACCAGTGGCGGATTATCTTAATAAATTCACTCAGTTGGCCCGTTATGCGCCAGAGGATGTGGCAACGGACAAAGCGAGGCAGTCCCGATTCATGAAGGGACTCAATTCTGGGTTACAGGTGGGACTGATCACCCACACGTTCCCATATTTTCAGGAATTGGTTAACAAGGCATTGATCCTGGAGGATAAACGCAAAGAGATAGGCGAGGACCGCAAATGCCGGATGTCTAGCTAGGGAGGACGTCCAAATCAGATGAGGTTGAGGATAAATCCCCAACAGTTTGCGAGGTTCAAGCCGCAGTTGACCATTCATAAGACAACTGCTACACCCGGATCTTCGAGCCAGGGTTTCAGAACGCCTGAGCAGAGAAACAACACACTGGGTTCTAACCAACAAGGCACAGTGAAGCGCTGCTACAGCTGCAACGAACCGGGACACTTTGCCAATCAATGTCCGAAGAGAGGCAATGTGACCCCAATTCGCTTTAATTTGGGGCCCATGCCAACGAAGACACCAGCACCAGCATCGAGCCGTGGAAACAATCAATCAGGAGCTGCACCTTCCACAGTCGTCCGAGGCCGTGTGAATCATATCACGACCGCAGAAGCTCAAGATGCCATAGACGTTGTATTGGGTATGTTTTCGGTTAACTCAATACCTACCATCGTTTTATTTGATTCTGGTGCTTCGCATTCATTCATTTCTCAAGACTTTGTTGTGGGAAATGGGTTGGAATTGAGAAAACTTAAGTGCACACTAGTAGTGAAATCACCTGGGTCAGAACTTCAATCTAACCTAGGATGTTCGGGAGTTAAGTTGGTCATAAACGAGGTAGATTTTCTAGCAAACCTAATTGTGCTAGATACTAAAACCTTGGACGTAATCCTTAGAATGGATTGGCTGACCAAGCATAAGGCGGTATTGGACTGTGGCCGCAGAGTAGTGTCTGTAGAGAACCAAGATGGAGAAAAAGTGGAATTTCAAGCAACCTCAATCCGAGATGGAAAACTACTGGTCAATAGCATGAAGACTGTCAGTCTAGAAGATGTGCCAGTGGTAAAAGAGTTTCCAGATGTTTTTCCTGAAAACCTACCGGGTATGCCACCGGACAGAGAAATTGAGTTCGTTATCGAGCTGGTGCCTGGCACAGCTCCGATCGCGAAAAGGCCTTATAGGATGTCCACAGAGGAGCTAGTGGAGATGAAGAAGCAGATTGAAGAACTCATGGAGAAAGGTTTCATCAAACCCAGTTCGTCGCCATGGGGAGCACCGGTTTTGTTTTTCAAGAAGAAAGACGGAAGTTTCAGATTGTGTATAGATTATCATGCACTAAATGAGGTGACGATAAAGAATAAATATCCTTTGCCCAGGATAGATGATCTTTTTGATCAGTTAAGTGGAGCAGGGGTCTTCTCTAAGGTAGACCTTCGATCCGAATACCATCAACTAAAAATTCGGACCGAGGACATACCAAAGACAGCTTTTTCTTCAAGGTATGGGCACTATGAGTTCACAGTCATGTCCTTTGGATTGACCAATGCCCCGGCCTACTTCATGAATATGATGAACAAGGTATTCATGGAATATTTGGACATGTTTGTCGTCGTTTTCTTTGATGACATCCTAGTTTACTCCAAAACAGAAGAAGAGCATGCAGAACACCTAAGGATGGTTTTGGAGAAGTTAAGAGAAAACCAACTATATGCGAAATTTAGTAAATGTGACTTCTGGAAAAAGAAGGTAGAATTCCTGGGTCATGTAATGACTGCCGAAGGAGTAGCTGTCGATCCGAAGAATGTGGAGGCAGTGTTACATTGGGAGCAACCAAAGTCAGTTACCCAGATAAGGAGTTTTCTCGGAATGGCGGGATATTACCGCCGATTCATTGAGGGTTTTTCATCAATTGCAAGACCTCTTACGCAATTGTTGAAAAAGGAGAAAAAGTTTATGTGGATGCCAGAGTGCGAAAAGAGTTTCCAAGAACTGAAGAAGCGTCTAACTTCGGCACCTGTATTAGTGTTGCCAGATGTTAGGAACAGCTTTGACATATACTGTGATGCTTCGCGTCAAGGCCTTGGTGTTGGGGAACGCGGTATGCTACTCTAGCACAAATTAAAATTTCTACCGCACACCAGAAAAGCTACTCGCAAGAAGGGGATCATAGATCTATTACCACTAGACGCGCAGTTGCGGAATCCTTCGCACGTCGTTGTAGTGGATCGTTCTAGGCGTGGATCGTTCTCGCCATGGATCGTCGCCGCGGATCGTCCTCTCCACGGATCGTCCTCACTGCGGATCGTCCTCTCCACGCCGCAGTAGTAGCAGCGTCACCACAGCAGTCCACACATCCGGGGATGGAACGCTGTGCTTCGGTGTGCAAGCACCGGGTCGCTCGGCAGGGGCAACGAGAGGAGGTGGCTAGGGTTTCTGGCAAAACACCTCTAAACCGCACGAAAGTCTATTCTGCGTCTAGCCTCCTCCCATCCTTATATAGTCATGAGGTGAAACCCTAGGCAGTCAGGGCCCATCTACGTGCTAAGCCCACGAGGTCCATTAATTACGGATCCAATCCGAATTAATGCGTCCCAGCCCGTTAAGTGTGTGACCCTGTAGGTTCATGCGCATTTGGACATGGATTCGGAAAACCCTTTCTAATCCAATAGTCGGTAGCGGCTCCTTGCAGAGCATGCCAACTCCCAAACACATATGATTAAAGTACTGATGTAATAATCCCTTTGCCAAACTATATGAAGATCGAACTCAAGGCGAGAAGCATGTCATCATTTGACAGTTCAATCCATCTCTCGTATCCGTGATATATTAATAACTTGTGATTGACTTCTCAATCACGGCATGGCCATTCACTTCCTTAATCATATCACACGAGTGGCCCAGACATATATCTCCGTTACATTGGAGTGGCAAATTCCATCTTGACTGCTCACTTCCCTCTGCATGTTTCATAGTAAACATGAAAGCTACCTTTATAACTATCCGGTTAGGAAATAGTGTTTGGTAACCCCAAGGTAAACTATTACACATGTAGGGAATATGACAATCTCAGGTCTAAGGATCATACATCTACTATGTATGAGATACACTGATGACACATAAGAATGTAACATTCTCGCATTGTCCCATTATGGGTCTATCTAACACATGTTCTTCAACATGCGTCCACAATGTATTGATGATATCTCCATATCACATGATCTATGAAACATGATCATCGAACAATACATGTGCTGATCTTGTTTGAAACCCTTTGCCACCAACCGTGCCTTATAGATTTGAACATTTCCATCTACGTCTGTCTTCTTCTTGAAAATCCATTTGCATTCTATGGTTTTTACACCATCAGGTGGATCGACCAAGTTCCAAACTTGATTGTCATGCATGGATTGAATTTCGGATCTCATGGCTCCAAGCCATTTTTCAGAGTTTGGGTTCATCATCGCTTCTTTGTAAGTCGTGGGCTCATCTTTGTCCAATAATAATATTTCATGTCCATATCTTATGGGTTCATGATGCGGCCTCCCCAACCTACGTAGGGCTGGTGTCTCTTCCACATGTTGTACAACACTTTGTACATCTTGTGAAGGTTCAGTGGTAGCTTGAACATATTCATGCGATTCTCGAATTTCATCGAGATGCACATCACTCCCACTGATTTCTTTGGAAAGAAACTCTTTCTCCAAAAAGACACCATTTCGAGCAACAAAAACATTGTTCTCGTTTCTTTTATAAAAGTAATATCGTTTTGTTTCTTTAGGATACCCCACAAAGAAGCATTTTTCTGATTTAGGTGTGAGCTTATCTGATTGCAAATGTTTTACATAAGCTTCGCATCCCCATATCTTGAGAAATGACAATATGGGACTTCTCTCGGTCCATATCTCATATGGTGTCTTCTCAACGGATTTTGATGGGACCCTATTTAATGTGAACGTAGCTGTCTCTAGAGCGAACCCCCAGAAGGATAATGGCAGATCTGTTTGGCTCATCATTGACCGAACCATATCCAATAAAGTTCGATTCCGTCGTTCGGATATGCCATTCCATTGAGGCGTTCCTGGCGGAGTAAGTTGTGGAACGATTCCACATTGCTTTAGATGATCACCAAACTCTTGGCTCAAGTATTCGCCACCACGATCTGATCGTAAGTGTTTTATTGATTTGCCAAGTTGATTTTGTACTTCGTTCTGAAACTCTTTGAACCTTTCAAAGGTTTCAGACTTATGCCTCATTAAATAGATATATCCATATCTACTAAAGTCATCAGTAAAAGTTACAAAGTACTGAAACCCACCTCTAGCAATCGAGCTCATTGGTCTACATACATCTGTATGTACTAGGGCCAACAATTCACTCGCCCTCTCACTAAAACCTGTGAAAGGGGTTTTTGTCATCTTGCCAAGTAAACAAGACTCACATGTTTCAATTGATTCAAAATCAAATGAGGTGAGAAGTCCATCACCATGGAGCTTCTTCATGCGCTTCTCATTTATGTGACCCAAGCGACAATTGTAACACCCCGGCATTTAATATGCCTGAATGCTACCAAACATAAGCTAAACAACATCTAAATACCAAGAATTAAGGTAAATTACAGCAAAGGGGTAAAGGCTAAAACCCGAGATTTCGGCAGCATCTCCTTTGTTTTAACATTATTTGAAGGAGCAACAACAGCATAGCAATATAAGGCAATATGAGAGACCATTAAAACAGCAATAAATAACGACTTAACAACCATGTAAGTCTAGTTTCAAGCATTTAATGTCTCCAAGAGTCAAACGAACAATAAGACTCTCATATAGCAAAGCTAAACCTCAAAGCAATAATCATCACACGCAATTTATTATCAAAAACTAGTTGAATGACTTGTGGAATCAAATGAGTGAAGCTACGTGCGGAAGTATGACTATTTCCCTTCCCCGCATGCCGGTCTCATGGTACCTAAAACGACAGGAAAACACAAGCGTGAGTTCGAAACTCAGCAAGCATATTGCAATGGTACAACAAGAGCAGTTATATGGCAATAATATCTCACATCATGTAAACCATATCATTCATGATTACATATCATTATCATCATCATTATGTATGCGGTGCAATGATACGCTCATGTCTCCTTGGAAACTCATACCGGTATGGTTGAGTACACACCCGTCGGTGCGCACCCTCTCCCCCCTTCCATCCCGAAGATGGAGGGTGCCTACTCCTCGCTTCCGTTCACCGTGGTGAATGGAATCACGTTGTAGGACTTACTCATTGGCTCTCTGGAATAGTCATAACTTTCTCACCGACCTTCCCCGGACTAGTTATGACTTTCTCACCGCCCGGGCCATGTAACATGCCATGTATGCAATTATGCCAACATCATATTTAATTTGTACATTAACACATGGCATCATAACATAATAAACATGCTCATCATATCATTGGCAATCATTAAAGCATGGCAAGTGATCATATCATATAGTCAATTTCATCTATTCTCAACAAGCAACCTACAAATTGCTATCCATTACAATACACTTGCCTCAACCACGGGCAACGGATTTGCGGGAAGTAGAAGGCACTCCCGGGGTCACACCACCTGCACATAAGTACCACACACTCACAATCATGTCCACAAAACAGTACGCAAACCCTCATCTACCCCGACAATGCCAACTACTCGCAATACCCAAAAACAGAGGTTCTGTCTCGCCGGGACAGCAGCTTTCCAAAAGGCATAACTCGAGTTCTAAAACTCCTAATCAATTAAAATAGTACACCCTCGTGTATCTTAGAAAATTTCCTAACTTTTTCTAAGTATAAGGAAAGACTGATTCGGACTCTAAAGTTGTTTAATCTACAAAATACCGAGATCTGTTCCAATCACGTCACAGATTTTAACACGCTCGGTAAAACAGCCATAACTTTCAAACGGCTGAGCGGAATTTAAAGTTCTTTATACCCACGGAAAGGTATTGAAATTACCTACAACTTCTTCAACATCTGTATGACCGAATTCTGACTCTAAATTGGCAAAAAACCAAACCCTAGGTCGACTGTTCATGCTGCCCGAAACAGAGAACGTGACGAACTCAAGAATCCATCTAATCTAACCAAATCCAGCACCACCAATTGATCTAAAAACTTGATAATCATCCTTAGAACAGTACCTAGCCCAACACCAAGGAGTACCATGGCCATAGCTTCGCCCGACGCACGAAAACCCAACAGATCTCCTCGCTCCTCGCTCCTCGCTCCAACTGATGGATCTTCGAGGTGCAGGGGTGGGGAGGCTACCCTAGGGCAGCAAGGGGTGGAGGAGAGGTGGTGGAGAGGTGGGGAGGCAAGGGGGCAAAGGGGAGGGGCGCACGGCCAAAGGGGGAGGGGGTGCGGCTAGGGCAAGGGGGGGGCTTGTGGGCGCCGAAGGGGAGAGGTGGGGCGCATAAGGGGCAGGGGGAGCCCCTTTTTCCAGCCCCAACCAGGTTTCCTAGTCCTAAATGGACTCATACTCCTTCCCACCAATGCCCACAACCCCTTCTCTTGGGCCCAAACTCCCCCGGAAAGGCCCAAAACCCCGGAAACGGCCCGGAAACGCGATTAAATCTCATAGCGTATGGTTTTAACCTTAATTCCACATTTTATAATGTTTTTGACCTTAACATCCACATTATATAAGGTTACGACACTCCGTGGTGTCACATTCTCCAATTTCACCTTTTACGATGTCTCAACATCCCGTAGCGTCACATTCTCCCCCCGTTAAACAGGATTCGACCTCGAATCCGAAGGACGCCAAAATCAACAACAAAGTCCCCAAGGGACAAAGGACTTCTTCGCAACATAAAACATTCACACAAAAACTTAAACCTGAACAAACGACAAGCAAGCACCCAAAACCAACACTTGTGTTGATTTAGCTCAACAGAGTGCAACCTCGCACGATTCCATCTTCACTTCAATTCCCAAATAGACCACGAAAGAAAAACGGTCTCACACTCCTCCATCCATTCCTCATTGGCACTAACGTGCCCGATCCCTTTAATCGAAACTACTCTCCAGAAGGGCACGGTACCAGCCTCTAGAACCCTCTTCATCTCCCACGCACAAACGTGTTTTCACACCTCAACCTCTCTACTGTGGTTCGTCATATTCAAAACGACGACGAACCAAGTGAGACAAATACTCAAAGACCACCAACTATTTGAACAAACGAGGTTAAGACCTTGCAAAGGATTGCTCTTTTACAAAAGACCACTACCCAACACTACCGCCTAAAGGAAAAGGTCCACCTTACAATCAGGGTCCTTAAACTCGCAAGAAAATGTAACAACCAAACAAAATCGCTACGGTTGACACAACCTCGTTCAACCTCAGCAACAGAAAGGTCCAATACACTCTAAAAAGGAAAACAATTACTAGCAACCACCAAGTGGTCCACTAATAATCTAATCAACCCTACCGAGGAACATCTCAACGACACAATTCTCCAAGAAGGTTTGCATTGAATCAAACACAACCTTCCCCTCAATGGACCACGATAAAGAGTACAATCATTGAGTGAGCTCAACCAAAATCATGAACCCAATTGGTCCACCTACAACAACTCAACCCCAAAGTGCTAAAACCACATTGAAAAGGATCCGGCAACATCCAAAGAGCACACATTTTAATTTCCTATGCCAAGACACAAAGGAAACGCAAATCCCCTATACCACAACCAACATACCAGAAATTCTTCATTGTTTCTTTTCATACTAGAAAGCAAGGGAAATCTCGTTTCATGACATAAATGCACACTCTTTAGGAGCACTTCGGATTAGTCATATCTCCATATATGACTTTCTCACCGACCTGGCTCAACGACTCTTTAATCATTTAGCATCTAAAAACGATGTCATGCTTACTTTTCACCATTCCTTCATCATGTAACAACACTACCGAAAAGTCATTCACATGACGACTTCTTCCTCGGTATCTCATGAATAAATCTCGAATAACATCGAGATTTGCGCTAATTCATAAAAACTATGACGGCAGCATAGTTAACAGTAAGGCACCACATCATACCAGAATCCCACCAACGATAGAAAGCTAAACTCGCAAAACATCGCATTTTAACCAAAAATCAACATTTGGAAAAGGACATCGGCTCCAAAGTTAAACATCTCCACAAAAAACAGCCATAATTTTTCTCAAGGAGAAAGGGGAAACTCATTTTCAAAAGAGAACACTTCACTAACAGCATCGCCGATGAAACATCCACAAAAACCACCTTTTGAAGCACTTGCAAACTCTACACAGATTTTTCCAAATAACTCCAACTCTAGCAAATAAAAGATTACAAATTAAACCTCATGAGTTTTCCAACATAACCCTCTATGTCCATTTGTTTCCTTTTAAAATTTATTCCAAAGATAATTCAGGGTGAACGCGAAGGAGCATGATCTACTCAAAATCTTTTGGGTGTAAATCCATACTCATAACACAAATTAAACAAAATAGCCAAAACCAAAGATTGGCACCAATAGCTACGGGTTCTAGGGAAATTCGGGAAGCATTGATCACACGACATGTGTCCCGAAGGAACCTCATGTCAACCCCCTCCAATCCATACCAATCCGTTGGGGCATCTTCATGCGGTCCGGAAACCTAGCACCCCCTCGAGCAGCCCCAAGCCCGGCTTGGCGCCCGAGAGCCGGCCTAGGCCCCGCCCTCAACCACGTCCAACCACATGAGGGCATGGCCCATCGAACGGCATGCGATGAAAGAGCGGCTTACCATACCATAATCGGGCATGTGATCAACCAGTTGGTGCCCAGCCATGGTGCCACATCGGATCGGTCCTTAGCTGACTCAGGCGGGACTACCACATTTGGGTCTCCTTACCCAAATGCCCCAACTCTCCCGCCCGGTCTCCAATTATACCTTTTTCCACAACATAACCATAGCCAAACAGTTCCAGAGATTTTAATGTGTAAGACCTCAAGCAGTGGAACCATCCACCACTTGGCACAAACCCGACTCCTAAGCATACTAAGCACGACACAATTTGTACCCATAATCTAGCTCCAAGGGAGGTGTTTTCGAGTAACAATGAAAAGGGTACATGCAGCAAATAGGATCTAGCCTATCCCACACTTCAACTCCTAATGCAACACTTAACACCCAATAAGCAGTTAATTCACAAAAATAGATTATATATAAGGTTCAAGATGCTTAGGTGCTTGCCTTGATCTTCTGCCTGCGGATCGACAGCGATTTGCCCCTCGGCAACTCCCTCGACCACGGCGGTATCACCCCCCGCGGTTTCGTTCTCTACACGAATAATATGCAACAATAAGATGCATGCGATGCGAAAGAAACGAGTTCAACACACACAACCCCACAAAAACCCACAACTAGACAGACCAGCCTAACCCGGACGGTCCGGGCATTTGATCCGGACAGCCCAGATAACCCGGATACTCCGGACTGGGTGTCCGGACACTCCGGACCTGGAGCATTTGGCCCAACATGACTTGAGGATGGGAGTCCTACCGCTTTCTACGGCTTCACACCGACCCGATCTACGACTTTTCTACAACTTGCAAGCCGGGAGAAGCCCCAAGCTAGCTCAAACCGCCAAGAAACGACGACATTCTACTAGCCCAACCAAAACCTAACTCCAAGCCAAGAAATGGCTTTGCTACTTCCCGATCTCTAACCTAGGCACCCTACATTCCCAAAACCAACCCCAAGAATCACCACACCTCAAAACCCTAGAACTCCAAAGTTCATCCCCAAACTCTCAAATCCAAACCTAAATTCCAAACCCACCATGGATGGCCTTAGGATCCAAGAAACCCACGAATCAAACCCCAAGAGAAAAACCTACCTCCAAAGGAAGATGGAGGAGAAGCAACGCCGGGTGGAGGAAGGAGATGCCGGTGTGAGGAGGAGTTCCCTGAGATGGAGGAGCCACCGAAAAGGTCACCGGCCAGTGGGGAGCTCACCGGAGTGGAGCTAGGGCGGAGGAGACGCACGGGAGGGGTAGAGAGCAAGTGCACAGGTGGAAAGAAGAATGGGAGCCACGAAATAGGACTTATACACAAAACCCCCGCACAATCCGGACCCTCCGGATGCTCAACCCGGAGACTCCGGGTTGGGGTCTTCGGTAGAATCAACCCGGACACTCCGGACATTTAGTCCGGACACTCCGGGTTGGGGTGTTCGGTCAGCCCAATCCGGATACTCCGGACTATTTATCCGGACATTCCGGGTTATGTCCGGACATTCCGGACGTTGATCCGGATACTCCGGATGTCCCAGAATTTTTGAACTTGGGGCCTTGACAGCTACTCGCAAGAAGGGGATCATAGATCTATTACCACTAGACGCGCAGTTGCGGAATCCTTCGCACGTCGTTGTAGTGGATCGTTCTCGGCGTGGATCGTCCTCAGCGTGGATCATCGCCGCGGATCATCCTCGCCACGGATCGTCCTCGCTGCGGATCGTCCTCTCCACATCGCAGTAGAAGCAGCGTCACCACAGCAGTCCACACGTCTAGGGATGGAAGGCCGTGCATCGGTGTGCAAGCACTGGGTCGCTCGGCAGGGGCAACGAGAGGAGGTGGCTAGGGTTTCTGGCGAAACACCTCTAAACCGCACGAAAGTCTATTCTGCGTCTAGCCTCCTCCCCTCCTTATATAGTCACGAGGTGAAACCCTAGGCAGTCAGGGCCCATCTACGTGCTAAGCCCACGAGGTCCATTAATTACGGATCCAATCCGAATTAATGCGTCCCAGCCCGTTAAGTGTGTGACCCTGTAGGTTCATGCGCATTTGGACATGGATTCAGAAAAACCTTTCTAATCCAATAGTCGGTAGCGGCTCCTTGTAGAGCATGCCAACTCCCAAACGCATATGATTAAAGTACTGATGTAATAATCCCTTTGCCAAACTATATGAAGATCGAACTCAAGGCGAGAAGCATGTCATCCTTTGACAGTTCAATCCATCTCTCGTATCCGTGATATATTAATAACTTGTGATTGACTTCTCAATCACGGCATGGCCATGCACTTCCTTAATCATATCACACGAGTGGCCTAGACATATATCTTCGTTACATTGGAGTGGCAAATTCCATCTTGACTGCTCACTTCCCTCTGCATGTTTCATAGTAAACATGAAAGCTACCTTTATAACTATCCGGTTACGAAATAGTGTTTGGTAACCCCAAGGTAAACTATTACACATGTAGGGAATATGACAATCTCAGGTCTAAGGATCATACATCTACTATGTATGAGATACACTGATGACACATAAGAATGTAACATTCTCGCATTGTCCCATTGTGGGTCTATCTAACACATGTTCTTCAACATGCGTCCACAATGTATTGATGATATCTCCATATCCCATGATCTATGAAACATGATCATCGAACAATACATGTGCTGATCTATTCATCGTTGTCCTATATGATGATATCCGATCAGAGATATTTATCGAATTATATCAATAAGTAAAGAGCTTCATAAACAAGTCACACACTTGTTGATCAAAACAATGATATACATTCATTGGACCAATAATCATATTATTATTCATAAACATAGTGATGTTACAATCATCCATATGATTGCCTCAAGGGCATAACACTAACAATCTCCCACTTACACTTGAGTCAATCAATTAAGTATCTAATACCAATAGACCTCGTGTGCGCCTCATGCTTAGGCTGTGGTAGTGGCTTTGTCAACGGATCAGCCACATTGGCTTCCGTATGTACTTTGCATATCTTCACGTCACCTCTATCCACAATTTCGCGAATAAGGTGAAAGCGTCGGAGTATATGTTTGGACTTCTGATGTGATCTAGGCTCTTTTGCTTGTGCAATGGCACCACTATTATCGCAGTAGATGTCCATTGGACTAGAGGCACTAGCGACCACACCAAGCTCCGAGATAAACTTTTTTATCCATACAGCTTCTTTTGCAGCATCCGAAGCCGCAATGTACTCCGCTTCTGTCGTAGAGTCAGCCACCGTGCTTTGTTTGGAACTCTTCCAGCTTACTGCTCCTCCATTTAGTGTAAACACAAAACCGGATTGTGATCGAAAATCATCTTTGTTAGTTTGGAAGCTTGCATCGGTGTAACCTTTTACAACCAGTTCTTCCTCACCTCCAAAGACTAGGAACATACCCTTAGTTCTTCTCAAGTACTTTAGGATATTTTTCATGGCTATCCAATGACCATCACCGGGATCCGCTTGGTATCTACTTGAGACACTTAGAGCATATGAGACATCTGGGCGCGTATAGATCATGGCATACATGATAGATCCAATAGCCGAAGCATATGGAATCTTGCTCATCCTGTCTCACTCATCAGTTGTCGAAGGACACTGATTCTTGCTTAGACTGATGCCATGTGACATTGGCATGAAACCTCTCTTAGATTCATGCATATTGAACCTTTTCAATACTTTGTCAATGTACGTTTCCTGGCTTAATCCAATCAACCTTTTTGATCTATCTCTATAGATCTTTATGCCCAAGATATAACATGCTTCTCCCAAGTCCTTCATTGAGAAACTCCTTTTCAACGAAGTCTTAACGTCTTCAAGCATAGGAATATCATTCCCGATCAATAATATGTCATCCACATACAAGATCAGAAACACAAGTGCGCTCCCACTAGTCTTCTTGTTGGGACCACAAGAGCAGAATTACCCAACTCATGACCTAGAGTTAGCTACTGTAGTGCACACCCTTAAAATATGGCGCCACTATCTTATTGGAAACCGATGTGAAATATATACTAACCACAAAAGTTTAAAGTATATATTCACACAATCGGATCTTAACATGAGGCAAAGAAGATGGTTGGAGTTAATCAAGGATTATAACGTCGGAATCCACTACCATCCAGGAAAAGCAAATGTGGTGGCTGATGCTTTGAGTCGGAAAAGCCACAGCTTGAATTTGGTGATTGCAGAAAATCAGTCTGACTTGTGTAAAGAGCTTCAAAAGCTAAGATTGGAGGTTGTACCCAGCGGAATTTGGCTACCCTGGAAGTGAAGCCGACTCTAGAAGAGCAGATCAGGGAAGGTCAAAAGGATGATGATAAGATTCTCAGGATCAAATCCAAGAAGGATGAAGGCTTAGCCAAGGACTTCAGAGTAGATGAGCAGGGTACCTTGTGGATGAAAAATAGAATCTGTGTACCCCATAAACCTGAGTTGAAACAGTTGATACTTAAGGAAGCACATGATTCTAAGTACTCAATTCATCCAGGAAGTGCAAAAATGTATCAGGATCTCAAGGAGAGATTCTGGTGGCCAAACATGAAACGAGAAGTTGCCGAACATGTCGCATTGTGTGATATCTGTCAAAGAGTAAAGGCAATGCATCAGAGGCCAGCAGGACTGTTGCAACCTTTGAAAATACTGAGTGGAAATGGGAGGAGATCGGTATGGATTTCATTACCGGTTTACCCAGAACTCAACAAGGTTTTGATTCAATATGAGTGATAGTTGATCGCCTAACCAAAGTCACTCACTTCATCCCGGTGAAAACCACTTACTCTGGAGATTGCTTAGCCGAGCTATGTGGGGGCTCCTGTCCTGGTACAGTGATACTCCATTACTGTTGCGCGGGCCTAGATAATCACGCAACCAGTAACGTAACGATCACGGCATCACGACAGACTCAGATTGAAACCACTTGGTCAGCACGATACTCGGCTAATGAGGTCACACGCCATCCAATTGGTTCCAATTTGAGCTTCCCGCAACCATGTGATAACCACTAGTCCCTGGATCAGTAGGCTAGTGTCACATGTTGAGAAGGTAGAGTCTCATCCAAGCGAACGCAATTTAAGGGCAGAGGTAGTATATTACAGCGATAGATATTAATATTACAACTTGTTTCTGTTTACAAAATGCCGATTGGCTTAAAGTAAACTGAAGAGGGAAACATCAGAGAAACAAAAGTAAAGCGGCCGCGGTGTGCCTCCATTCCCACAGGCAACCGGCGAGCAACTAACTCCGCTAGCCGTCAAACGCACCACCCGCGTCTGGGTCACTAACTCCTGGTCACCTTCTTCCTCACCTGCATCTTCTGCTTCTCACGCAAATTTTCAGAGCAAATGGTGAGTACACGTATGTACTCGCAAGACTTTATTGTTTGCAAGTATAATAATAATGCAGGCTAGTCAATGAAGATGATTGCTACTCTAGTTCAGTTTTGCATGAAGCTGAAGTTATTTGTAATAGACTAATAGATTGGAATCTTGCCTGATTTATAAAGCATTTAGTAAATGAGAGTAAAGCAATACATAATGTAATTGTACATTTCATTCAACTCCCAAATTCCTCCAACATAACCAACACCACCATCACATGGCATCAGGAATATTTTCCTTCAACATAACCATCATACCATCACATGGCATCAGGAATTATTTCCTTCAACATAACCATCATACCATCACATGGCATCAGGAATCACCACCAGCTTGATCAAATCACCAAACCAACCGATCTCTGAGTTCATCGACTCAACATTTGCATGATACAGCCCAACATTTAAAAGATCTACCGATTTCAAATCCTTTGCAGAAATCAAAACCAAATTCTATACTTGACAGTAAATACTCATGATGCTCGTGACCGTGAGCACGGCTAATCGATTAGTTTGATTAATCTTTGCAGAGAATGCACACTTTACCCACACGACACGCTCTAGCAATCATGTCATCCATGCCACGTGATACATACCGTATCCGTTTTGCTAGATAGTGACGAAACTTCTCCAATTATCGGCATTTAGTCATGCGTCAGCCCCGGCGATGTGTGCTCTTTGCTTTGGGTGGGGGCTCCACACACCCACACAGAGTACCCCCGGGCCAGGTGAGAGTACCCCCCAATTAAGGTGTTTGGGTACCTTAAACTCCAAACCTGACTCACCCAGCCGGATCCAACGATGGCTAACAGCCCATCGTGCCTTTTACCCTCAGCAAAGCATCCACCGTTGTTTCACGAAAGTCTCCAACACCTGCGCGTGGTGAGGGAGTATTCTAAGCAACACCAGCACGTCGGTATTGCCCAACTACTTCGACCTACCACAGCGCAAGATCAAATTCCAACTCCTGTACTGGGTTTAGGCTATCCCATACTAGCACATGTGGTTGTACGAAAGGACTTGGTTAAAAACGTCAAGTTCAGTCCTTAGGATTGCACAGACGAGACCTCCCATCATCCGTCCGGCATAAATCACCGTACACCTTTTCCTTTTTCATCTTTTACCAACATAGCCTTTGTTTTTCCAAAATCACCATTTCCGAAATCCTAATAACGTATCGAAAATCTTTGATTGACTGAGTCCACCGATCATTATTCAACCAGTCTAAAGCTGGGCTAAGCGTATGCAACTATTAGACTTATAATCCCTGACGACACTTATTATAGCGTCTATCCTTAAACTAGGGTTACTCAAGGATTTTAGGGTAGCAACAAGATTAAGATAAGCCATCCAACCATTAGGGTAATGTAACATCCCAAAATTTGGATTTTCAAAAATTTTGATTTAGTTTAGCTTTCAACATTTTTAGTTGATTTTCTCGCGTTTATAAAGCTTGATTTGAATTTTCTAAAAGCTAAAACAATTTAATTTAATTATTCTAAACCTCAAATAAAATTTATTTAATTTTATTTGGATTCCTTGTGCTTCAAGAAGTTCTTATGTAATTTTTGAGATTTTTCGGAGCTCGTTTGCTATTTATTGGATTTATTCGGAATCATTTTGTATTAAGCCCTTTTGTTAAAATTTATAAATTATTTGGAAAAGTTTATATAAATTTTTGCTGAAAATATTTTATTTGAGTTTACAATATCTCAAAATATTTTCTAGAATTTTTCTAGAATTTTTCGGGTATTTTTATTGCCTCAAATGATTTATTTGGAATCGATTTGTATTAAGCCTTTTATTGAAATTAATTGATTATTTCGAAAAGTTTATATCAATTTTTTTTTGAAAATATTTTATTTGAGTTCGAAATATCTCAAAATATTTTCTAGAATTTTTCTAGAATTTTTCGGGTATTTTTATTGCTCTAAATGATTTATTGGAATTTGTGGAATTGTTTTTATTCGAAAAAGATTGGAAAATCCGGTTTTTGGAAGTGGGCCGGCCCATCCCGTGCACCAGGCCAGCGCCCCACTTGGGCCAGGCCACCCCGCTGCCACGTGTCGCCCCACAACGCGCCACGTCGCCCGGATCCGATTCATGCACGGAAACTGCTCGATAAAATGCCTATAAGGCCCGTTTTTGCTCCAAACGCGTCCAAATTTTTTGTGCTTAATCTAGCCACCACCCCTAACCCCTGTAGACCTCCCACACGTCCTCTAGACCTCAGATCAATTTTCTAAAATTCCAAAACCATCCAATGTCGCCCGAACGTCGCCCAACGCCGGCCGAACTTTGGAGCCGCGTCCCGGGCAACTCGTCGACTCTTTTCGAGATCCGTCTTCTCTGTGGTGTGCCACAAGGTACCATCTACTTGCTGTCCAAAATTCAGCCAATTTGGTCCACGGGATCAAAAGTTACGGCCGTTTCAATCTCGAATCTTGCTGAGGCCATAACTCCCTCAATTTTTCGAGTTTGACGGTGAAATTTTTTGTGTAGACTCCTGGGGATGTCCTCTACAGGATGCACATCTTGCCCCAAGGTTTTGCCCTCTGGATTTGGCGCAGCAAATTAATTTCTCCGTTCAGACTGCGTTCCAGACAGCGGCAAACTTCCTCGCGCGTCCCCCGCTGTTCCAGAAGGTATTTCTTCGAG
Organism: Rhipidocladum racemiflorum; assembly: GCA_036346355.1. Taxonomy (NCBI): domain Eukaryota; kingdom Viridiplantae; phylum Streptophyta; class Magnoliopsida; order Poales; family Poaceae; genus Rhipidocladum; species Rhipidocladum racemiflorum. The sequence continues at coordinate 42,648,332 of CM070579.1, forward strand.
CCACCTGCGTCACAGTGTGCCTCTTGGTCCCATCTAGCTCTCGGTCAAATTTCGTTAAGTTCCGATCATTATTCTAGAAGTTATGGCCGTCCAAAGTTTTGATCCGAAACCCGTTAATCGCCGCTTGTGATTAATCCGGAAGGGCGCCGCAAAATCCGCCTATACCGTTGAGATCGTCTCGCCGCGTTCTACGCAGTAGACATTCTCCCTTTGCCATCTCATCCTCCGGAATTTTTTATATATTTAGGCCACCGCTTTGCGCCGTGGCCGCCTTTTGACGCCGGTTATTTTGGTTCGCTCGGCCGTGTTGTCGCGTCGGAGGATCATCTTGTACTGTTTTGGTCCATCATTAAGGTTCTTTTGGTCTCCGTTTGCCGTCGGAGCCGATTCCGCCTAAACGTCGTCTTTCAACCTAAACTGTTGCCGCCGGTTCGCGCACCGGTTAGCCGTCCTTGGTAGCGTTCTACCGCGGCCATGTCGTTGTACCGACGGTCGCTACTTCGCTTCATGAAGTCTCCTATCATTGTTGACCTCCACCGCATCGCCGGTTAACGATCCACCGTTAACGTTCGCCGTTAACGCTCGCGTTAACGCTTCCCGTTAACGTTTCCCTTAACGCCTGCTAACGTTCCTCCGCTTAACGCTTTTGCCGTCAATGTTTCACCGTTAACGCTCGCCGTTAACGCTCCGTCGGTAACGTCTTGCCGTTAACGTTTTGTCATTAACGCTCCGTTAATGTTCCTCCATTAACGTTTCGTCGTTAACGCTTCGTCGTTAACGCTCCTCCGTTAATGTTTCCCCGTTAACGCTCCGTCGTTAACGTTTCGTCGTTAACGTTCCTCCGTTAACGTTTTGCCGTTAACGCTCTGTAGTTAACGTTCCACCGTTAACGTTTCGTCGTTAACGTTCCATCGTTAACGTTTCATCGTTAACGATTGGCTCTCTTCGCCTCGTTGTCATCGCATGCGTGTATTCTTGCACAAACCCTAGTGCGATGCCTTCACCTGTTCTATCATCATGACGTGAGCCTAGTCTCATCGTCATATCATCTTCAAGCCGAATCAAAACCCTAACCTAAGACCGGTTTGATGAACTAAGTTTATCGTGAGCCGCGTTGTTATCTTTGCAATCTTTTCCGTTGTTTCAACCGTGGTAAGACACTTGTCTTGTCTTATCCCTGAAAACCTAATCTGCCATTAATCGAGAATTCCTTCGTGGACTTGGTCGATAGACCATTGGCCATCTGTCATACCTTTGTGCCCAATCTAGTCTATCAGTCTTCTTCTCTTTTGTTTGACTGTGTCCGTTCGGTCAACAAAAGTCAACGTCAAGAATCAGTTTAGTTCACTGCGAACTAACATATCCTTATGGACCCGATCTATAGATCGAGAGCCCATATGTCGCTATCTGTCCAATCAAGATAATAACTTCGGAAGAAATATTCTTCGGAATATTATTCTTTCTTTCGATTATTAATCTTTCCCTTTTCGGTGTTTTGCCGAAAGCCCGTTCTCTTTGTCAACTCTTCGATCTAATCCGTTTGAGTTCCCAAATCTCTCCCAAGCCATTGTGCCCAATCTTTGTTCGTTCTTAATTAGGAGTTTACTTGATTTGTCTTTTGAATTGGTTTGTATTTGCTTCTTCTTTAATCGTTAGGCGTGTCGTCAGGAAATCGTTCGAGCAGTGAGGATCGCGAAAGTGGAAGTTGAAGGTCGAGGACCAAGGATCAAGGATAAAGAGTAAAAGACAGTAAAGTTTGCAAGGGCCAGGCAAGTTGTGCTTTGACCATATTGATCCTATTTCGAAATCTATTTTGATTTAAACTATTGCATGCTAGTTCAATTAGAAAGATACTTTGTTTAAACCTGGGGGTTAGATAAATACCAATTTGATATATGACACCTTGATTACTTAAGTATGTGCCATGACCTTTTGTCACCCTAGTTGTGGTTTACTAGTTGGACATTACTAAATTGCCAACATGGGTTTAGATCGTTGTAGTATCTTTGCTTAGACACGCTACGTGCTCATGACATGATTTTGGACAATCAAACGCTAATATGGACTTAATGATATATTGAACCTGTTTTGGAAAAGTATCATGTGATGTTGACGGCACGTGGTGCATGGTAATCAACTGGGGTTTGATAAACAGATTTCGACTGGGGCATGTGGCAAGAGTAATCTGGTGGGCCAGTTGTGGCATTGGGAGTGATGATTTGGTTTTTCGGGTAGTCTTGCCCTGGTCACTCTAAGGACTTAACCTTGCAAGCCTTTGAACTGGGTCATACTTGCAACCACATGGCTGGAATGGGACGGCCCTAGTTGACTAAGTCGCTAAGGACTCACTTGTGGAGCCTCGAGGTGTCGATTACACCTTTTGTGTGATTATGCGGGGAGCGTATCGTGGGCGTGGCCAGATACCCATCTAACGGTGTGTTGGTCCCATACTTCGCCTTGGCTAAGGGAAGGGATGGTGTAGAGCACGAACCGGGGAGGACCACTGTGTTGTTTGAGGCTTAGAAGGCTTTGTTATGATCGCTCATTCGCATACTCTTGTATGGTGATTCACGGCTGACGTGGTGAGTGGATTGTATCTTGTGGGTAAAGTGCATAACCTCTGCAGAGTGTAGAATCTATTTAAATAGCCGAGTCCACGGTACTGGACAATGCTCGGGGATTACAGTCAAGGGTTAGACTTTCTGAAAATAACTTGGATTTGAAAAGTTGGGTTGGTTTAATAATGGAGATGATGGAAATGTGGTTTAGGATGGGGAAAATGTTTATTAAGCTTTTTGAAAAGTTATTTATGTTTTACTTGTTTCTACTGCTTTCGAATCTACTTATATTACTTTTCAAAAGCTGTTTACTGCAAATATACCTTGAGCTATTCCTTTGTACCAAGCCATGCATATAGCTATTAGACTTGCATTCTTTGCATGACTTCTTTGAGTGCTTTATGTACTCACCCTTGCAAACAAACAATCACCGAGTGAACAAAAGTCTACATCGTCGAAGAAGAAGAAGTTCCGTGAGAAGGCGATTATCTAGGAGTCGAACCTGTCGATTGCTGTGGCGTATTGATGGAATTCACCGATGTTCTTCGTTCATTCTTTGCTTATTTGGAGTTGAAGCCGTCAGGGTTTCACAAATGTAAGGTTGACCTTAAGGTCGCTCAATAGTTTATATTCTATTATTGAGTTACTTTTACTACTCATTGTGTATGATTGTGATATTCATCTATGTTGAGGCTGTGTGCACTAGCGTGATCTGGACTAGTCTTTGAATACACAGAGGGTCGGATTTGCAAATTCGGGGTCCCGGCAGAGGTGGTATCGAGCCATCTTGTTGTAGGACTTGACCCTAGATAGATTGGCCGTCTTTAGGAGCTTCAAAATTATTTTCTAAAGAGAAAATTTAACTTGAAAGAATAATACATTCTTGACTTATCTTATTCTTCCATTCTTTCCTCTTTGCTGAAAGTTCTATCCTTCCCTTCAATTTAAATGGAAATCTTACCTGAGTTATTCCAAATAGTTAACGATGTTTCACACTTAAGGAGAAAGTACTGGATGTCGCCGTCAACCCTGAAGATCGTGAAAGTAAGGAATTATCGAGCTCGAAGAGAAGTGGATCGATGAAGTGTTCTAGAAGCTTGAAGAACCAGTGCTTAGTAGTAAGTTGAGACTCATGTGTGAGAGTCGCGCCTCTTAAGATAGGAGTGTTACCCTTTTAGACGCTAGATTATTATGTGCTTAGGAATTTGGTTCTTTCTTGTTTACTGAGTGTGCAGTATGTGTTGCAAAGCGTTTAGGCTTGGATAAGCAACCATACCTAGTTTTTAGTTGTTTTTATAAGTTTTTGGGTTAGACCTGCTCCCCTGCAATAGGATTCTTGAACCTCATCTATGCTTTTCCCTCTTACCTAAAACCCTGGAGTGGACAAAAGATGGAAAGGACCAACTACAGCAGTAACTTTGAGGCAGTTCAAGTCAGTTCAGTTGCTACTATCTGTGTCAGTGTCAAAGCAGACTGTGACCAACAGCCGTCCACCGTACCAACCGTGACAATTCGACACTTGGATCAGTTTGTAACCACCCACGTTTGATGGATCAACCACTCTCAAAGACGCAGAAAAATTGGCTTCGTGTCATAGAAGAGAAGCTAGCTTTAGTGTAATGTGAAGATGAAGAGAAGGTCCCCTATGCTACTTGTCAGTAAAAAGGAGATGCATTAGCCTGGAAGAGAGGTTTCTACGCCACCTCGGAAGATGGACATACTATCACTTGGTTGGAAATTGCCACCGCCCTTCGTCAGTTTGTTGCGTCATCAGATGACAGTGTGACTACCGCGAGTCCAGAGAAGAGTACAACCCCTGCACCTAATACCATACCTGGACATTGTTCTTTGAAGCGTTGTCAACCAAGCAAGTCAGAAGATCGTGCATGCATCCGATGTGGAGAAATAGGACACACTGCTGATGAACATGCAATCAATTGTTCCAGCTGTGAAGGAAGCCATTTACCCGGAGAATGCCCTATGCCCAATATCATATGCTATCTTTGTGAAGGTCAGGATCATTGCCCATCTCAATGTTCCCTGGATTGATAGTGAATTGTGACTCGGCATCGTGAGAGAATTTTCGAGCTGTCATTGCTCAAGAGTTAGCAAAAGAGAAGGATTGTCATCCGCACCAGTGGTGCCACGTGAAGAAACGAAGAAGAAGCATGTCAACCCTATCCATCTACCTCAGGAATCAGTAATACTTGGTCACAATGGAATTGTTCCTCTTTGTGATAAATGAGGTCATTGGCCTAGAGAATGCTCCACCAGCCCGACACGATGACCCAAACGTTCATGTTACAACTGTGGCGAGTTAGATCATTTTGTTAAGGAATGCCCACAGAAAGATCAAGCAATTTTGAAAGCCATGATCATCCCAAAAATTACATCAGTAAAGACTATAACACAGAAAGTGAATGGTAAGGCTATGGAAGCAACTTGCTTAAGGAGTCAGTTGAAGCAAGAGGAGTTGGTTAACAAGGCCTTGACCTAGAAGATGAGTGCAAGGAATTGGGAGACCACCGCAAGCGTCAGAAAGTTTGTCAAGAAGGACCACTGCAATAGCAAATGAGGAGTACCCCTCAACAATTCAGTTGCCATACTGCTCAGACTTTGTTAGAGACACTTTCACCTGTGCTTCGCCCTAATGGTCAGAGTTTTCATAACACCAACCTGGTGAAAAGTTTTCAAGGAGAAAGATTAAAGCCTAGAATTTGCTTTACCTGTCATCAGCCAGAAAATTTTGCTAACCACTACTCTCAGAAGAAAGTGGTCACCGCTGATCGCATCGATCTCAGCTCTACCCTACCAAGATTAGTACCATGTCGAGAAAGCCAACGGATGTCGGTCAAGTGTTGCTTCAGATGCAATGAGCCGACACTATGCTAATAGTTGTCCTAGGAGAAAAGGTGTCATACTTGCCCACTTCAATCCTAGTCCCTCGCCTACCGAGACACTTGCGTCAGAAAGTGAATTGTGAAGGAGTATTCAGTTGATACAGAGTTTCAGTCAAAGAATCAAGCCGACAAAGATAGTGCGGACCAACCAGGAATGCTATTCAAGTCTTGTCGAAAACCACGTAATCACAAGTAAGCTTTGTTGTCGAATCTGACTGTCAATTTCTAGAAGAAGCGGAAAATCAAGTGTTTAGGAACAGAAGCAAGGAGCCTATCAATGGAGTTACCAGAAACGTCAGCATGAGTGCAGAAGATGTTCAAGATTTCCCGACAAAGTTAGTATCAAGATTTTCCGTAGAAGAAGTGCCTCGTGGCCGAAAAGCAGACACAGTTGGAGTCAGTGGACTTGTAAGAGGATCTCATCTGCGAGGAGCAGCCTGCAAAATTTTGGATGTTACCAAGCGTTTGTTCAGAAGCGACCCCTGTCCAGTGTGTAGTTGCTTGGAAGTTCGAGGAAGCTCAAGAGTTGAGTCCCCCTGAACCTAATTCTATAGTCAGCCCTGAATCTCGGGGACGAGATTCTGTTAAGGGGGGGGAGATTTGTAACATCCCAAAATTTGGATTTTCAAAAATTTTGATTTAGTTTAGCTTTCAACATTTTTAGTTGATTTTCTCGCGTTTATAAAGCTTGATTTGAATTTTCTAAAAGCTAAAACAATTTAATTTAATTATTCTAAACCTCAAATAAAATTTATTTAATTTTATTTGGATTCCTTGTGCTTCAAGAAGTTCTTATGTAATTTTTGAGATTTTTCGGAGCTCGTTTGCTATTTATTGGATTTATTCGGAATCATTTTGTATTAAGCCCTTTTGTTAAAATTTATAAATTATTTGGAAAAGTTTATATAAATTTTTGCTGAAAATATTTTATTTGAGTTTACAATATCTCAAAATATTTTCTAGAATTTTTCTAGAATTTTTCGGGTATTTTTATTGCCTCAAATGATTTATTTGGAATCGATTTGTATTAAGCCTTTTATTGAAATTAATTGATTATTTCGAAAAGTTTATATCAATTTTTTTTTGAAAATATTTTATTTGAGTTCGAAATATCTCAAAATATTTTCTAGAATTTTTCTAGAATTTTTCGGGTATTTTTATTGCTCTAAATGATTTATTGGAATTTGTGGAATTGTTTTTATTCGAAAAAGATTGGAAAATCCGGTTTTGGAAGTGGGCCGGCCCATCCCGTGCACCAGGCCGGCGCCCCACTTGGGCCAGGCCACCCCGCTGCCACGTGTCGCCCCACAAGCGCGCCACGTCGCCCGGATCCGATTCATGCACGGAAACTGCTCGATAAAATGCCTATAAGGCCCGTTTTGCTCCAAACGCGTCCAAATTTTTGTGCTTAACCTAGCCGCCACCCCTAACCCCTGTAGACCTCCCACACGTCCTCTAGATCTCAGATCAATTTTCTAAAATTCCAAAACCATCCAATGTCGCCCGAACGTCGCCCAACGCCGGCCGAACTTTGGAGCCGCGTCCCGGGCAACTCGTCGACTCTTTTCGAGATCCGTCTTCTCCGTGGTGTGCCACAAGGTACCATCTACTTGCTGTCCAAAATTCAGCCAATTTGGTCCACGGGATCAAAGGTTACGGCCGTTTGAATCTCGAATCTTGCCGAGGCCATAACTCCCTCAATTTTTCGAGTTTGACGGTGAAATTTTTTGTGTAGACTCCTGGGGATGTCCTCTACAGGATGCACATCTTGCCCCAAGGTTTTGCCCTCTGGATTTGGCGCAGCAAATTAATTTCTCCGTTCAGACTGCGTTCCAGACAGCGGCAAACTTCCTCGCGCGTTCCCCGCTGTTACAGAAGGTAATTCTTCGAGCCACCTGCATCACGTTGTGCCTCTTGATCCCATCTAACTCTCGATCAAATTTCGTTAAGTTCCGATCATTATTCTAGAAGTTATGGCCATCCAAAGTTTAGATCCGAAACCCGTTAATCGGCAGTTTGTGATTAATCCGGAGGGGCGCCGCAAAATCCGCCTATACCGTTTAGTTCGTCTCGCCGCGTTCTACACAGTAGACATTCTCCCTTTGCCATCCCGTCCTCCGGAATTTTTTATATATTTAGGCCACCGCTTGCCGTCGCCGCGCCGCTTTTGACGCCGGTTATTTTGGTTCGCTCGGCCGTGTTGTCGCGTCGGAGGATCATCTTGTACTGTTTTGGTCCATCATTAAGGTTCTTTTGGTCTCCGTTTGCCGTCGGAGCGATTCCGGCCTAAACGTCGTCTTTCAACCTAGCCTGCGCCGCCGGTTCGCGCCGGTTAGCCGTCCTTGGTAGCGATCTACAGCGGCCATGTCGTTGTACCGACGGTCGCTACTTCGCTTCATGAAGTCTCCTATCATTGTTGACCTCCACCGGGTGCGTTCGCGGGTTAACGATCCACCGTTAACGTTACTGCGTTCGCGATGCGTTTCCCGGGTGCGTTTCCCGTTAACGTTCCGTTGCGTTCCTCCGCTAACGCTTTTGCCGTCAATGTTTCACCGTTAACGCCTGCCGTTAACGCCCGTCGATAACGTCTTGCCGTTAACGTTTTGTCATTAACGCTCGTTAATGTTCCTCCATTAACGTTTTCGTTAACGGCACGTCGTTGCGCTCCTCCGTTAATGTTTCCCCGTTAACGCTCCGTCGTTAACGTTTCGTCGTTAACGTTCCTCCGTTAACGTTTTGCCGTTAACGCTCTGTAGTTAACGTTCCACCGTTAACGTTTCGTCGTTAACGTTCCATCGTTAACGTTTCATCGTTAACGATTGGCTCTCTTCGCCTCGTTGTCATCGCATGCGTGTATTCTTGCACAAACCCTAGTGCGATGCCTTCACCTGTTCTATCATCATGACGTGAGCCTAGTCTCATCGTCATATCATCTTCAAGCCGAATCAAAACCCTAACCTAAGACCGGTTTGATGAACTAAGTTTATCGTGAGCCGCGTTGTTATCTTTGCAATCTTTTCCGTTGTTTCAACCGTGGTAAGACACTTGTCTTGTCTTATCCCTGAAAACCTAATCTGCCATTAATCGAGAATTCCTTCGTGGACTTGGTCGATAGACCATTGGCCATCTGTCATACCTTTGTGCCCAATCTAGTCTATCGGTCTTCTTCTCTTTTGTTTGATTGTGTCCGCTCGGTCAACAAAAGTCAACGTCAAGAATCAGTTTAGTTCATCGCGAACTAACATATCCTTATGGACCCGATCTATAGATCGAGAGCCCATATGTCGCTATCTGTCCAATCAAGATAATAACCGGAAGAAATATTCTTGAATATTATTCTTTCTTTCCCGATTATTAATCTTTCCCTTTTCGGTGTTTCTTAGAAAGCCCGTTCTCTTTTGTCAACTCTTGATCTAATCCGTTTGAGTTCCCAAATCTCTCCCAAGCCATTGTGCCCAATGCTGTTCGTTCTTAATTTGGAGTTTACTTGATTTGTCTTTTGAATTGGTTTGTATTTGCTTCTTCTTTAATCGTTAGACGTGTCGTCCGGAAATCGTTCGAGCAGTGAGGATCGAGAAAGTGGAAGTTGAAGGTCGAGGACCAAGGATCAAGGATAAAGAGTAAAAGACAGTAAAGTTTGCAAGGGCCAGGCAAGTTGTGCTTTGACCATATTGATCCTATTTCGAAATCTATTTTGATTTAAACTATTGCATGCTAGTTCAATTAGAAAGATACTTTGTTTAAACACAGGGGTTAGATAAATACCAATTTGATATATGACACCTTGATTACTTAAGTATGTGCCATGACCTTTTGTCACCCTAGTTGTGGTTTACTAGTTGGACATTACTAAATTGCCAACATGGGTTTAGATCGTTGTAGTATGCTGCTTAGACACGCTACGTGCTCATGACATGATTTTGGACAATCAAACGCTAATATGGACTTAATGATATATTGAACCTGTTTTGGAAAAGTATCATGTGATGTTGGCTGACACGTGGTGCATGGTAATCAAGCGGGGTTTGATAAGCAGATTTCGACCGGGGCATGTGGCAAGAGTAATCTGGGGGGCGGTTGTGGCATTGGGAGTGATGATTTGGTTTTCGGGTAGTCTTGCCCTGGTCACTCTAAGGACTTAACCTTGCAAGCCTTTGAACTGGGTCATACTTGCAACCACATGGCTGGAATGGGACGGCCCTAGTTGACTAAGTCGCTAAGGACTCACTTGTGGAGCCTCAGGTGTCGATTACACCTTTTGTGTGATTGTGCGGGGAGCGTATCGTGGCTGTGGCCAGTACCCATCTAACGGTGTGTTGGTCCCATACTTCGCCTTGGCTAAGGGAAGGGATGGTGTAGAGCACGAACCTGGAGGACCACCTGTGTTGTTTGAGGCTTAGAAAGGCTTTGTTATGATCGCTCATTCACATACTCTTGTATGGTGATTCACGGCCGACGTGGTGAGTGGATTGTATCTTGTGGGTAAAGTGCATAACCTCTGCAGAGTGTAGAATCTATTTAAATAGCCGAGTCCACTTTGATCGACAATGCTCGGGATTACTGATCAAGGGTTAGACTTTACGAAAATAACTTGGATTTGAAAAGTTGGGTTGGTTTAATAATGGAGATGATGGAAATGTGGTTTAGGATGGGGAAAATGTTTATTAAGCTTTTGAAAAGTTATTTATGTTTTACTTGTTTCTCGGCTTTGAATCTACTTATATTACTTTTCAAAAGTCATTTCGCAAATATACCTTGAGCTATTCCTTTGTACCAAGCCATGCATATAGCTATTAGACTTGCATTCTTTGCATGACTTCTTGAGTGCTTTATGTACTCACCCCTTGCAAACAAACAATCACCCGGTGAACAAAAGTCTACATCGTCGAAGAAGAAGAAGTTCCGTGAGAAGGCGATTATCTAGGAGTCGAACCTGTCGCTGCCTGTGGCGTATTGATGGGATTCACCGATGTTCTTCGTTCATTCTTTGCTTATTTGGAGTTGAAGCCGTCAGGGTTTCACAAATGTAAGGTTGACCTTAAGGTCGCTCAATAGTTTATATTCTATTATTGAGTTACTTTTACTACTCCGCTGTGTATGATTGTGATATTCATCTATGTTGAGACTGTGTGCACTAGCGTGATCCTGGACTAGTGCTGAATACACAGAGGGTCCGGATTTGCAAATTCGGGGTCCCGACAGGTAACTACCTATTCCCACCATTTAAATACTTGTAATAATCATATGCATGCGTAATAGTTTTGGAAATCATCAAGTACTTTCGCAATTATAGGAGCAATATGTTCAAAGGGGGTGCTTGCCTGCTTGCTCTGGGTTTTGCGTGTCCTCTGGGTCGAAGTCCGGATCCTCGCCATCGCTTCCCGAGGCGTCAACGTCTAAACGAAAGCGCGACAAAAGAAATAACGAGGAAACGATTAAGATCCAACGAGAACAAGGCAAAAAGCTCAAAGAAGCAGACAACAACCAATGAGCGAACACGAGAGAGAAAAACTTACAGAAAACCAAAACTTGAATTGGAGACCGGCAGTACCGGCATACAAATCCCGGTAGAGCCGCTCTACAGTCGGTAGTACCGGCCACAAGAGTCGGTAGTACCGGCGGCTGCGAATCCTAAAAGAGGACCTCTCTGGAAAATAACTACAGGCGTTACAGGAGCGGTAGTGCCGGCCTAAGCCCAGCAGTACTGGCCACAAGGGTCGGTAGTGCTGGCTTGAGCGGCAGTACCGAACTTACCACGTCGGTAGTGCCGCCCACAGGTCGACTGAATTTTCCAGAAAAAGGATTTTCGCACAAACGACTTTGGAATTTCGCGGCGATTGCACGGATGGGTTCTCGGAGATGACAAGGACCCATTTACGCAAACCACCCGAGGTTCAGACCTCGTTTGGCCTAATTTCAAATCCGAGAAACTCTAGAGTCCTAATTCATGCTAAATTCCGACTTTCACCCCGAATCGTATTCAAACTCGATTATTTTCGCGAAACTCGGACTTTAACAACGTCGAATATATTCTAGTGTCCTTTTCCTAGCTTTTGGAACTAGGGTTCCAAGGTTTACTTCCAAAAGCTACGAAAATGACATTTAACCAAATATATCCGATAAAAACGTATTTAGGGCTTCCGATCTCAGTTTTCGCACTAACGAGAACTCTAGCACCTATCCTTGGTCTAGATACTCGGCTAACTAAAAGTTGAGCTCTACAACTAGGTTTTCTAGGGTTTTGGCTAAAAGAAAAGTTGATAGAAATGGAGAAAAGTACAAGATCAAGCTCAAGTCATCACAGATCTGACTGAAACTTGCTCCACTCAACACAGAGCTCGTCTAGGGTTTGGGAAGCGACGTCCTCCTCCTTGACCAGCTGCTCCACGAGCTCCAAAACACTAGAGGGAGAGGTTTAGCTGGAGGGAAAGCTCGAGGGAGGGGAAGAGAGCTCCATGGGAGAGAGGGCTTGAGAGGGAGAGCTAGAGGGTGAGGGTGAGAGTGAGAGGGAGTGAAGTGAGAGGGAGGGAGAGTGATACGGCTGGGGGAGGAGGCTTAGATAGGAAGACACTAGAAGTGCTGAGGGGGCTGGGCAACGAGCAGCAGAGAGGGCTCTTCCCCCTGCCCGGTCGCCTCGGCCGGTAGTACCGGCCAAGGCCGGCAGTACTGCCGCCAAGGGCAGAAAAACCCAAAAACCCCCAAAAAAACTCCGAAACTCACGAATCCTTCCCGGAAACTTTTAGGATAGACTCTAGGATAGCTAAAGAAGGTTTGGAAACTATGGTTGCTCAGAAATTCTAACCGCAACACGAAACAAGATTTTGGAGCAAAAACTAAAACGAAACAGATCGAGCAAACAAATCCAAAAACAATTAACTCCAAATTGAATTCCAAATAACTCTCAAATGATAATTAACATTTAAGAAGGTGATTACAAACTCAGGATGTTACAGCTCTACCCCCCTTACAACAATCTCATCCTCAAGATTACAAGGATCCAAAAAAAAAGATGGAAACTCGGATCAAAGACGATCTTCACGTTCCCAGGTTGCTTCTTCTTCGGTGTGATTACTCCACTGAACTCGAAGCATTTTGATTACGTGATTACGAGTAAGTCGTTCAGCTTCGTCCAGAACGCGAATTGGATATTCACAGTATGTAAGATCTGGTTGAAGTTCAATTGCGTCCAAAGGAGTGAGTTCAGTAGGAACTCGAAGACACTTCTTCAACTGAGAGACATGAAACACGTCATGCACATCCGCAAGTTGAGGTGGAAGCTCCAACTGATAAGCTACTTCACCCTTTCTTGCAAGAATGCGATACGGACCGACGTATCTCGGCGCTAACTTTCCGCGAAGTTGGAATCGCTTCGTGCCACGTAACGGCGACACCTTAAGATAGACAAAATCGTCTACATTGAAGCTCAGATCACGGCAGCGATTATCAGCATAGCTCTTTTGTCTAGACTTAGCTTCTTTCAACTGATCGCGGATTAGCCTGACTTGCGTCTTAGCTTCCTGAATCATTGTGGGTCCAAAGAACTTTCTTTCACCGACTTCGGACCAGAAGAGAGGAGTTTGGCATTTTCTTCCATACAGTGCTTCAAACGGAGACATTTGAAGGCTTGCTTGATAACTATTATTGTAGGAAAACTCAGCAAATGCTAAACACTTTTCCCACTTCGAGTTATACGAAAGAATACAAGCTCTGAGCATGTCTTCAAGGACTTGATTGGTTCTTCGATCATCCATCTGCAGGGATGGTAATTTGTCTTTGAAGAGCGACTTAGTCCCTAGGAGTTCATGCAAATTTTTCGAACCGCGAAGTGAATCGGGGTCCACGGTCGAGACACAATGGTTTTAGGAATTCCATGTATCGGACAATATGGTTCGTAGAGTTACGCAAGTTTAGCTCCATTGTAGGTAGCAGCGTCTGCAGGTATGAAATGAGCAACTTTGGTTGACTGGTCGATGATTACCCAAATAGAGTCATGGCCATTAGCTGATTTTGGCAGGCTAGTGATGAAGTCCATTCCGACCTCATCCCATTTCCACTCCGGAACCTTCAAGGGTTGAAGCATTCCAGCTGGTCGTTGGTGCTCTGCTTTAACTCGCTGACACACGTCACAATTGGCAACGTATGCGGCGATATCTCTTTTCATACCAGGCCACCAAAACTTCTTTCGAATATCTTGGTACATTTTAGTGCTTCCAGGGTGGATTGACAACGGAGTCTCATGAGCTTCTTTCAAGATCAATTCTTTGATCTCCTAATCATTCGGGACATATATTTGATGTCCACTCATGATTAGACCATCAACTCGTTCTGAAAACTCCGATGATGCGTTTCTTTCAAGTTGCGCTTGATCTCAGCTACTCCTTCATCTTTCAAGTGAGCAGCCTGAATTTGGGATTCAAGGGTAGGTCGTAGGGTTAATGTAGCCACAAATCCTTCCCCTACCATCTCCAAGTTGAGTTTACAAAACTCATCTAGTAACTGGGGTTGATAAACACCCGACAAGGTATTACTAGTGTGTAGCTTGCGACTGAGGGCATCAGCTACCACATTAGCTTTTCCTGGATAATAATGAATTCCCAAATCATAGTCTTTGATTAGCTCCAACCATCATACTTGTCTCAAGTTTAGATCTGGTTGGGTGAAAAAGTATTTCAGACTCTTATGGTCGGTAAATATCTCAACTCGGTTTTCGATGAGATAATGACGCCATAACTTAAGAGCATGAATTACGGCAGCCAATTCTAGATCATGAGTCGGATAATTGGCTTCATGAGGTTTCAGTTGGCGTGAAGCATACGCCACGACTTTTCCTTCCTGCATCAGCACACAACCAAGACCCTGACGTGAAGCATCACAGAATACGTCAAAGTTTTTGTGCACATCTGCCAAGACAAGAATTGGAGCTGTCGTAAGCCTTCGCTTCAACTCTAGGAAACTAACTTCACAAGCTGACATCCACTCAAACTTCTTCTCCTTCTTGAGCAACTCAGACATCGGCTTGGAAATTTTGGAAAAGTTTTCAATGAATCGCCGATAGTACCCGGCTAACCCAAGAAAACTTCGGACTTCGGGAACAGTTCGTGGTTGTTCCCAAGCAAGTACATTCTTCACCTTGCTGGGATCAACAGCAACACCTCCTTCTGAGAGAACGTGGCCTAAGAAGGCAACTTCTTTGATCCAGAACTCACATTTGTTGAACTTGGCATACAGCTGATGTTCACGCAGTTTATCAAGCACTAAATGCAGATGGAGTTCATGTTCCTGCTCACTCCGAAAATAGATAAGAATGTCATCAATGAACACCACCACAAATTTTTCTAGGTATTCCATGAATACCTTATTCATGAGATTCATGAATGTGGCTGGTGCATTGGTGAGTCCAAAAGAAACTACTGTATACTCGTATAAACCATAATGAGTAGTAAACGCAGTCTTCTGGATATCTTCCGGTCGAATTTTGAGTTGAAAGTACCCCAGTCTCAAGTCAATCTTAGAAAAGACTCGGGCTCCACTTAATTGATCAAACAAATCATCAATCCGAGGAAGAGGATACTTATTTTTGATAGTGACTTCGTTTATGGATCGATAGTCCACGCACATGCGTAAACTACCATCTTTCTTCTTGACGAAGAGCACTGGACTACCCCATGGAGATGAACTAGGGCGAACAAAACCCTTAGCTAATTGCTCCTTGAGTTGTTTCTTCAACTCCAACAACTCATCAGAGGGCATCCGATACGGACGTTTGGACAATGGTGCTGTTCCTAGCAGCAAGTCAATAACAAACTCCTTATCCCGATCTGGGGGCAATCCCGGTAATTCTTCAGGAAACACATCAGGATACTCCCAGACCACTGGTACTTGACTTAATTCCGGCACAGAAAGCGAATGGAAAGAAGCCTAAAGCACATTTGATCGTCTGGAGTAATACTTTGTCTGGATTCCATCTGAATTCACCAGAGAAATGGAACGATTTGCGCAATCAATATGTCCTTGATTTTGAGATAATCAATCCATCCCAAGGATAACATTGAGTCCAGGGGTATCAATCTGAATCAGATTTCCCAAAAATAGAACTTCATTGATCACTATGGGTACTCTAAGGCATATGCGCTCAGCTCGCATAACCGAACCAGGAGAGTAGACTAACATTGGATCTCGCAATCTGTTAGTCTCAACCTTATGTTTCAAAACAAACTTTGAAGAAATGAAAGAATGCGAAGCTCCCGAATCAAATAAAACCAAAGTGGGTACTGAGTGTATGAGAAACATACCAACTACCACATCTGGAGCATTGCTAGCCTCCTCCACGGTCACTAGGTTAAGTCGACCACGGGATTGACTCGGGGCTACTTTTTGGCTAGAACGCCCTCCTAAGTGTCCACCACGCCCGGTTACAGAACATTGCGGGCGAATCGGACCGCATGGAACTTGAGGTCGAGCAGCAACAGGACGTTTACTCGGACAAACAGTAGAGATATGTACCTTCTCACCGCAAGCATAGCAGGTGAGTGCGGCCATCCTGTCCTACCCTCCAAGAATCTGTCCTCCGCGGCCAGAAGGTTGAGTGTCGGGACCCGAATCTGCAAATCCGGACCCTCTGTGTATTCTGTACTAGTCCAGGATCACGCTAGTACACACAGTGGTACAGTGGTTGAGTATCACAATCATACACAACGGAAATATAAATAAAGTACTTCAAAACATTAATATAAATTGTTGCAAGACCTTAAGGTTACCTTACAATATTCAGCCACGCAGGGCTTACAATAACAAAAGTAAATAATCAGCAGCGGAATGAAAACGTTGGTGACTCCCATCAATACGCCACAGGCAACCGACAAGGTTCAACTCCTAGATAATTGCCTCCTCGTGGAACTTCGCCTTCTTCAAAGTTGTAGTCTTCTCCTCAACTGATGATTGGGTTGAAAGCAAGGGTGAGTATACAACATACTCAGCAAGTCATGCACAGGAATGCAATCCTATTACTATATGCATGGCTTCTACCAAAGGAATGGCTTAAGTGGTTGTTTTGCATCAAACAACATTTTGCATTGATTAAATAATCTTAATAGATTCAAAAGTTTTGAGATCATATTATATAATAAGTTATCAATCTCTTTTTAAACAATTCAGCTCAAAGCTCTAATTTACTTCAAATAGCTTATCTACGGCACTCGGCCACCCATTCCCACATTTTTGTTTTAGAAAATCTAACCCTTGATTGTAATCCCGAGCGTTGTCGATCACAGTGGACTCGGCTATTCGAATAGTTTTGACACACTCTGCAGAGGTTATGCACTTTACCCACAAGATATGATCCAACTCACCACGTCTGTCGTGAATCGCCATACAAGAGTATGCGAATGAGTGATCATAACAAAGCCTTTCAGAAGCCTCTAACTATACAAGTGGACCTCTCCGGTTGTTGCACACTATCCCTTCCCTTAGTACAGGCGAAGTATAGGTCAGCCAACCGTTGGATAGGGTACCTAGCCGTAGCACCGGTACGCTCCCCCGTTCAACTACACAAAAGGTATAGTTGACACCCTGAGGTACCAAATGCAAGTTATTAGCAACCTACTCAACTAGGTCCGCCCCATTACAGACATGTGGTTGCATGATTGACCCAGTTCAAAGGCTTGCAAGGTTAAGTCCTTAGGGTGATCAGGGCAAGACTATCCGAAGAACCAAAACGACTTTCCCGGTGCCAATCATGGCCCACCCTATCATTCTTGCCACTTGCCCTGGTCTAAATCTATTTATCACCCCAGTTTGCTTATTGTGCAACGCATGCCAACAATAATATCAATTACCATGTAGAACCACAAGGGTACCTACACTTCACATCATCACGTGGCAAGATTACACTAACTCCAAAATTCATTTCATATAACATTAGTCAATATTATTTTGCCATTTGAAACATATTTCACGTAAGCATGGCTAAGCAACTACTCACGGTCTAGCCTCAGTGTTGGCACAATCATATCATCCAACTAATTTAACCCAACTTATGGTGACAATGGAATACATGACATACAAATATTAATCATCAATGGTGGAATTAACAACTAGGTTGATTATCTACTTAACCCAAACTAAATTACTTATTTTAATCAACATAGCATGCATAATGTAAATCAAAATATGTTTGAAAAACTAGGAGCAATATGGTCAAAGCACGACTTGCCTTTAAAGAGCTGATGATCTTGATCTACGGCTTGAGCTTGGTCTTCAACTCCCGCACTCTCGCACAGTTCAACGTCTACGCGTAGCAAACAACCAATTAAACACACAAAACAATGTACAAACACACATTCAGAGAAATGTCGCAAATCAAACTAAGTCATAATTTCATGAAAACTTCCAGATAATTAGTTTAGCACTTTCTAAGATTTACAAAATTTATTTTGGAATTTTTGGACGTATAGTTCAAGAGATACAAAATTCGTAAGTTTGGACTTTCTGCGAATAATTTAACAGGACAAATTTATTCATAAAATTTCATAAAAATTACTGTAGAAAGGTATTAATTTTTACTAATTAACAAAATTTGTTGCCAGCGATTCGGACTTAGATCGAATTTGTAGCGAAAAAGAGAAAATTCGCAATTTCCGGAAAAGTTCATGTATGACTAACTTTCTAGTTTCTTTTCCCTGTGCATGGCACTGTTCGGCATGAGCAACTCCATAAATGGGTACTGTGGTTCGTTTTTGAGAACGTTTCAGCAAGCATACCACGACTTGGTTAACAAAGAAAATATATATATATATATATACACACATATACACGCAGACCATCCGACTAATATACGTATACATACATATGGAAGGTTATACTAGCGAATCGGTCGAATAAATACATACGGATCACCGAAAATAACCGCAGGTATACATACAGATATATACGAGCATATACCTACATGTATACATGCAGTGAGACTCTAGGAACCACATATATATACATGCTAACCTATCTAAACATGCGTAAATACACACGATGAGATCAATCGATCGATCTATATATATACGCGAATATATATATACATCTACCAATCATAGTACATGAGTTCATGCATATAGAAAAATCATACGCGCTAGTATTTCTAATATATACGTGCGTATACAAGTCTACGTACTACTTATACATGCAACGAGACCAACTAATCAGTAGAGATAGAGCGCACACGAAGGAAAAGAAAAACAGGTATACCGCGTGCGCGAGATGCGAGATCGGAGAAGTGCGTCCGACGCAAAGAATCGACGGCAACGGCGGCTCCAACGGCGCGGCGACGGTGACGGCAACGGCGGCTCCAACGGCGCGGCGACGGTGACGGCAACGGCGAAGGTGACTACGGCGGCGACGAAGGCGGCGATGATGACGACGATGGCGCCGTAACCGGCAGCGACGATGACGTAGATGACGGCGGAAGCGATGGCGACGATGACTACGACGACTTCAACAGTGGCTACAGCAACGGTGACGAGGAAGCAATGGAAATAGTATGCTTGGGTGCTAGAGGAATGGAGACGTGCAAGTGCTGCTAGAAAATGAAGGTTGTGTGTGTTGCTAGCAAGAGAGGAACAGGCATGCGTGGCAAATGAGAACGGCTGGAACAGGGAGCCTTCATGTGTGTGCGTTGCCAGGAATAAAACTTGCACCAGTTACTAGTCCATGCCACTAGCAATTCCTACATGAGGAAACGGCTGGAGCAGCAATTACCGCATGCATGTGGAGGCGTTTCCAAAGAAGGTCACCGTGGAGACTCACTCGCCACACAGGAAAAAGGAAAGGGCAACAGCCACGTATAGAAGTATAAGCATATACGTTTTTAACACGTGCTGCGAAAAAAAAAACAGGGAGGTTCTAAAAATCCAAAAAAAATTCCTCTAAAATACTAGGAACTATTTGGAACCTAACAAAGTTGGTTTCGCGATTTTTCAACGTACAGATTCCTCACAAAAATTCTTTTTGTGAATCAGACACCTGTACCGATTTTTATAAAATCAACGACTTACGTTATATAACATATTTTTCGAAAATATTTGAAGCGAACACTCTCGTCTACCAATTATCTTAATTATAAAGAAAATTTTAAATTTTACGCTTATTCGAAAATGCCTGATCTTTGTTTAATATGATTAGTTCAATAGACTTCCATCCGAATTAACAGCGAGGACTTTAAATAATTTCTGAAAAATTCAAATAAACCCAGAAACACACTAATTAAATTAAAAGAAAATTTTGGGATGTTACAAACCTCCCCCCCTTAACAGAATCTCGTCCCCGAGATTCGAGGCTAACTAGAGAATAGGCTCGGAAACTCCTCCAAGTTTTCTTTGGGTTTCCCAAGTCGTTTCGTTTTACGAGTGAGTACTCCACTGAACTCTGCAGAAGCGGATTGATTTATTTCTTGTCTCTCGATCAACTGAGTCCAAAATCTTGATGAGGTATTCCTTATAAGTCAAATCTTCTTGCAAATCGATGGCTTCCAGAGGTGCTTGTTCCTCAGGTACCCGCAAACACTTCTTCAACTTTGAAATGTGAAAAACATCATGTACTCCTACTCACAATTGCGGAAATTCGAGCTGATAAGCAACTTCACCTCTTCGACTTAGAATCTTGAATGGACCAACGTATCTTGGTGTGAGCTTCCCTTTTGTGTAAAACCTTCTGATTCCTTTGAGAGGGGTAATTCTGGAATACACGAAATCTTCTAACTCCTTTTCATATCTCGTCCTGATTCTCCCTGATTAGTATATTCATGCTGTGACTCTGCCGGCTCAAGGCATCGGCTACCACTTTAACCTTGCCGGGATGGTAATAGATTCCTATGTTGTAATCCTTGATTAATTCCAAAACATCTCCTCGATCTGTTCCTTCATCTCTATCCACTTATTGACAGCCCTCTGATAGGGTTTTTTAGCTATTGGGAAAATACTGGCACCCATTTGATCACAACTCGCTATCTCTGCCTGGTGGTATACCAAGTAAGTCTTAGGAATGCACTTCTGAGTATTTGCCGATCACTGGTCCTTCCTCTCGACTAGCAGCTTCACACTATTGACCATCAACTGGCCATCCCGAACTACGGTTACTGGAGCTTCCTCACACTTCTGTGACCACAAACCAAAACCACCCTATACTTGGATGTGACTAATCCACTCTAAAATTAGCATCTAAGGTCTTGGTTTGCAATACAATGAGTAACCAAACATATCAGCTGTACATGCTCTACGAGTTGTCTATACTGACATTGGCAACCTTCCACACACTGAAGATTTATCTCAAAACAAAAACCTTCAGGCTCACCTTCATGTTACCTGTACCACAACAAACGGTGGCTCATACCATGACACCACACTGTGCTCATAGCCTCAAGTTCTAGCTCTATGGCTATCATTCCACACAACTCATTATTAGCTGCTCTATGAAGACATCTGATCTTTATTAATACTCTTGCTTCAAAACTTTACATATCAGCATGCTCACAATCCAGCTATATATTATATTTTTTTTATGAGAAAATTCTTACAAAAGTTTCTCAACTAATCACTCTCTCATAAGCATGAAACATTACATTTTGTAAAGAAATCTTATGCCCTGGACTTCCTCAGTAGGGTCTTCATTCGCACACCTCTTCTGCATCTGAACCTTTCGCACGGGTTGCGTATCTCCAGTGCGACTTGCTTCGCAATTTGCTTCTGGTACTGATGTCTTGGTAGGTGTAGAACTGGAATTGAAACAGGCAGGTGTATCACAACTTCTCTTAGGACAACTTCTAGCATAGTGTCCTGGCTTATTGCAGCAATAGCAACGCTTGGATGACGTCTGCTGGCTTTCTCCTGACATATCTCTATTCTTGATAGAGATAGAACTGAGATTGATGCGATCTACAGTGACCACTTTCTTCTGGTTGCAGTTGTTAGCAAAATGTCCCGGCTGGCGACAAGCATAGCAAATTCTAGACAATAAACTTCTTCCTCGAGAACTTTTCTCTGTGGGGGTGTCGGGGGAACTCCGACCTTCCAGACGAGGCACGGGTGAAATTGTCTCGAACAAAATCTGAGCAGCATGATCATTGAGTTGCTGAGGGGCACTCTTCACTTGCTGTTGCGGTGATCCTTCTTGACAAGTTTTCTGACGCTTGCAGTTGTCCTCAAATTCCTTGTATCCATCTCCGAGAACAAGGGTTTTGTTAACCAACCCTTCTTGCTTCGACCGACTCCTTGAGCGAGTTGCTCCCATGGTACTACCACTCACTCTTGGTGCTATAAACTTTACTGATCCAATTTCCGGAAGGATCATGACTTCAGAAAATGGCTTGATCTTTCTGGGGACATTTCCTAACAAAGTGACCTAACTCACCACAGTTGTGGCATGAATGTTTGGGTTGTCTTGCTGGATTGAGGGGACATTCTCTAGCCCAATGGCCTTTTTCACCACATAGAAAACAATTCCATGGTGACCAAGTATCACTTGTTTCTTGGGGTAGACTGATAAGGTTGACATGCTGCTTCTTCTTTTCTTCATGCGGCACCGTAAGTGCGGATGATAGCCCTTTTCTCCTTGCTAACTATTGAGCAATGACGGCTCGAAAATCCTCTTGCTGACGCCAAGTCACAGCGGTCACTAGGGAATCCAGGGGGCATTGAGCTGGACAATGATCTTGGCCTTCACAAAGATAGCATGTGATGTTGTTCATGGAACATTCTCCAAGTAAATGGATCCCTTCACAGCTGGAACAATTGATTGCTTGTTCATCAGCAGTGTGTCCTATTTCTCCACAACGGATACATGCACGGTCTTTTGATTTGTTTGGTTGGCAACACTTCAAAGAACAACACCCAGGTATAGTATCAGGTGCGGAGGTACCCTTCTTCCTTGGTCTTACTATGGTTCCACTGTCTTCCGACAACAGGAAGTGCTGACGAAAGACGGTGGCAAACTCCATCCAAGTGATGGTATGTCCATTCTCAAAGGTGGAGTGGAGATCTTTCCACCAGGGTAATGCATCTCCTTCTAACTGACAAGTAGCATAGGGAACTTTCTCTTCATCCTCACATTGCACTAAGGCTAGCTTCTCTTCTATGATGCGAAGCCAAATTTCTGCATCTCTGGGAGTGGCTGATCCATCAAACGTGGGTGGTTTAGCCTTCATGAACAAAGAGAACTTTGGTTGCGGACACGCTGTTGTGTCTGCAGTTGTAAGGGCATTGGTTTTAGTCCCAGTAGTGTTCATCTGTTGCATCACCATCTTCAATAGCTGGGTTTGAGCGATAATAAACTGATTCAAGTTCTGATTAGTTATTGTCGGTACGATAGATAGCTGCTTGTTTGTCTCTGCTTTTTCAATGGTAGCAGCAACTGTATTGACTTGAACTGCTTCAGAAACACTGGTGTGGTCGATCCCTTCCATCTGTTGACACCAAGGTTTAGTTAAGAGGGAAAAGCAAAGGTAAGGTTCAAGGATCCTAGTGCAGGGAAGCAGGATTAACCCAAAACTTATACAAACATTATTAATAACTTGGTATGGTTGCTTACACAAGCCTAAAAGCTATGCAACGCATACTGCACACTCAACAATCAAAGAAGAACCAAATTTCCTAAGCACACAATGATCTAGCGTCTAAAAGGGTAACTCCCTATCTTAAGAGACGCAACTCTCACACATGAGTCTCACTGACTACCAAAGCACTAGTTCCTCAAGCTTCGGGAAGACTTCATCAATCTACTTCTCTTCGAGCTCGATGATACCTCACTCCATGATCTTTAGGGTTGACAACAACATCCAGTACTTTCTCCTTAAGTGTGGAACATCGTTGACTATTCAGAACGACTTAGGAAAGATTTCCATTTAAACCAGTGGGAAGGATAGAAATTTCAGTAAAGGGAAAGAATAGGAGAATAAGATAAGTAAAGAACTTATTATTCTTTCAAGTTAAATTTTCTCTATAGAAAATAATTTCGAAGCTCCTAAAGACGGCCAATCTATCTAGGGTCAAGACCTACGACAAGTATGGCTCGATACCACCTCTGTCGGGACCGAATCTGCAAATCCGGACCCTCTGTGTATTCATGTACTAGTCCAGGATCACGCTAGTACACACATTTGTACTGTTGTTGAGTATCACAATCATACACAACGGAAATATAAATAAAGTACTTCAAAACATTAATATAAATTGTTGCAAGACCTTAAGGTTACCTTACAATATTCAGCCACGCAGGGCTTACAATAACAAAAGTAAATAATCAGCAGCGGAATGAAAACGTTGGTGACTCCCATCAATACGCCACAGGCAACCGACAAGGTTCAACTCCTAGATAATTGCCTCCTCGTGGAACTTCGCCTTCTTCAAAGTTGTAGTCTTCTCCTCAACTGATGATTGGGTTGAAAGCAAGGGTGAGTATACAACATACTCAGCAAGTCATGCACAGGAATGCAATCCTATTACTATATGCATGGCTTCTACCAAAGGAATGGCTTAAGTGGTTGTTTTGCATCAAACAACATTTTGCATTGATTAAATAATCTTAATAGATTCAAAAGTTTTGAGATCATATTATATAATAAGTTATCAATCTCTTTTTAAACAATTCAGCTCAAAGCTCTAATTTACTTCAGCAGTTATCTCTGGCACTCGGCCACCCATTCCCACATTTTTGTTTTAGAAAATCTAACCCTTGACTGTAATCCCCGAGCGTTGTCCAGTACCGTGGACTCGGCTATTCGAATAGTTTTGACACACTCTGCAGAGGTTATGCACTTTACCCACAAGATACAGTCAACTCACCACGTCTGCCGTGAATCGCCATACAAGAGTATGCGAATGAGTGATCATAACAAAGCCTTTCAGAAGCCTCTAACTATACAAGTGGACCTCTCCGGTTGTTGCACACTATCCCTTCCCTTAGTATAGGCGAAGTATAGGTCAGCCAACCGTTGGATAGGGTACCTAGCCATAGCACCGGTACGCTCCCCCGTTCAACTACACAAAAGGTATAGTTGACACCCTGAGGTACCAAATGCAAGTTATTAGCAACCTACTCAACTATGTCCGCCCCATTACAGACATGTGGTTGCATGATTGACCCAGTTCAAAGGCTTGCAAGGTTAAGTCCTTAGGGTGATCAGGGCAAGACTATCCGAAGAACCAAAACGACTTTCCCGGTGCCAATCATGGCCCACCCTATCATTCTTGCCACTTGCCCTGGTCTAAATCTATTTATCACCCCAGTTTGCTTATTGTGCAACGCATGCCAACAATAATATCAATTACCATGTAGAACCACAAGGGTACCTACACTTCACATCATCACGTGGCAAGATTACACTAACTCCAAAATTCATTTCATATAACATTAGTCAATATTATTTTGCCATTTGAAACATATTTCACGTAAGCATGGCTAAGCAACTACTCACGGTCTAGCCTCCCGTGTTGGCACAATCATATCATCCAACTAATTTAACCCAACTTATGGTGACAATGGAATACATGACATACAAATATTAATCATCAATGGTGGAATTAACAACTAGGTTGATTATCTACTTAACCCAAACTAAATTACTTATTTTAATCAACATAGCATGCATAATGTAAATCAAAATATGTTTGAAAAACTAGGAGCAATATGGTCAAAGCACGACTTGCCTTTAAAGAGCTGATGATCTTGATCTACGGCTTGAGCTTGGTCTTCAACTCCCGCACTCTCGCACAGTTCAACGTCTACGCGTAGCAAACAACCAATTAAACACACAAAACAATGTACAAACACACATTCAGAGAAATGTCGCAAATCAAACTAAGTCATAATTTCATGAAAACTTCCAGATAATTAGTTTAGCACTTTCTAAGATTTACAAAATTTATTTTGGAATTTTTGGACGTATAGTTCAAGAGATACAAAATTCGTAAGTTTGGACTTTCTGCGAATAATTTAACAGGACAAATTTATTCATAAAATTTCATAAAAATTACTGTAGAAAGGTATTAATTTTACTAATTAACAAAATTTGTTGCCAGCGATTCGGACTTAGATCGAATTTGTAGCGAAAAAGAGAAAATTCGCAATTTCCGGAAAAGTTCATGTATGACTAACTTTCTAGTTTCTTTTCCCTGTGCATGGCACTGTTCGGCATGAGCAACTCCATAAATGGGTACTGTGGTTCGTTTTTGAGAACGTTTCAGCAAGCATACCACGACTTGGTTAACAAAGAAAATATATATATATATATATACACACATATACACGCAGACCATCCGACTAATATACGTATACATACATATGGAAGGTTATACTAGCGAATCGGTCGAATAAATACATACGGATCACCGAAAATAACCGCAGGTATACATACAGATATATACGAGCATATACCTACATGTATACATGCGGCCGAGACTCTAGGAACCACATATATATACATGCTAACCTATCTAAACATGCGTAAATACACACGATGAGATCAATCGATCGATCTATATATATACGCGAATATATATATACATCTACCAATCATAGTACATGAGTTCATGCATATAGAAAAATCATACGCGCTAGTATTTCTAATATATACGTGCGTATACAAGTCTACGTACTACTTATACATGCAACGAGACCAACCGATCGGTAGAGATAGAGCGCATACGAAGGAAAAGAAAAACAGGTATACCGGCCGGCGCAGGGGATGCGAGATCGGAGAGTGCGTCGACGGCGCAGTAACCGACGGCAACGGCGGCTCCAACGGCGCGGCGACAGTGACGGCAACGGCGAAGGTGACTACGGCGGCGACGAAGGCGGCGATGATGACGACGATGGCGCCGTAACCGGCAGCGACGATGACGTAGATGACGGCGGAAGCGATGGCGACGATGACTACGATGACTTCAACAGTGGCTACAGCAACGGCGACGAGGAAGCAATGGAAATAGTATGGTTGGGTGCTAGAGGAATGGAGACGTGCAAGTGCTGCTAGAAAATGAAGGTTGTGTGTGTTGCTAGCAAGAGAGGAACAGGCATGCGTGGCAAATGAGAACGGCTGGAACAGGGAGCCTTCGTGTGTGTGCGTTGCCAGGAATAAAACTTGCACCAGTTACTAGTCCATGCCACTAGCAATTCCTACATGAGGAAACGGCTGGAGCAGCAATTACCGCATGCATGTGGAGGCGTTTCCAAAGAAGGTCACCGTGGAGACTCACTCGCCACACAGGAAAAAGGAAAGGGCAACAGCCACGTATAGAAGTATAAGCATATACCTTTTTAACACGTGCTGCGAAAAAAAAAAACAGGGAGGTTCTAAAAATCCAAAAAAAATTCCTCTAAAATACTAGGAACTATTTGGAACCTAACAAAGTTGGTTTCGCGATTTTTCAACGTACAGATTCCTCACAAAAATTCTTTTTGTGAATCAGACACCTGTACCGATTTTTATAAAATCAACGACTTACGTTATATAACATATTTTTCGAAAATATTTGAAGCGAACACTCTCGTCTACCAATTATCTTAATTATAAACAAAATTTTAAATTTTACGCTTATTCGAAAATGCCTGATCTTTGTTTAATATGATTAGTTCAATAGACTTCCATCCGAATTAACAGCGAGGACTTTAAATAATTTCTGAAAAATTCAAATAAACCCAGAAACACACTAATTAAATTAAAAGAAAATTTTGGGATGTTACATTGAGCCGCAGACAAAACAGGTTGGGGAAAGTTCCTCTGAGATCGTGGTGGCGGCGATGCCACGGACTGAGCACTGACGGTTTGCCCAGAACGCGGTCTCGCAGTACCGGCACCGGCAGATTTCCGAGCCATCCACTTATGCTTCCGGCTCTCCAAAACTGCCTTGCCGCTGTCCTCTACACAAATCGCCTTGTCCACAAGCACTTGCATATTGGGGATGTCAAGTGGTGCGAGCGAATGACGAATGTCCTCGTTGAGATGTTGACGAAACAAGGAGACTTTTCGAGCTTCGCTCGGGACCTCATCTGCTACATAGCGAACCAGATAATTGAACTTATGCAGATAGTCCGTCACTGACATAGACCCCTGACGAAGATCATAGAACTCTCATTTCTTTATCTCCATCAGAATAGCAAGAATGTGCACTGCACAAAAGGCTCCTTTAAAATCCTCCCAAGTCATGACCTGACCAGGTAGACGAATTGCCTTAATACTACCCCACCAAGGTGCTGCTGCGCCTTGGAGATAGTAAGCAGCGTACTGAACCTTCTCCTCATCAGTACACCTCACAAGGTCGAGTTTATCTTCAACATCGCGAAGCCAATCGTCTGCGTCCAGAGGATCGGTTGCTGATGAGAAGTTTGGCGGGCGAGTTCGTTGGAAGTCGGCCAACCTCGATTGGGGTTGCATTGCTGCCAAACCACCATAAGCAGCGGCACCAAGGTTCTCGGAATTCTGCACCAACCGCTCCAACAAGCGGGTCTGCATAACAAGAACTTGGGCCATTGACGGAGGTGGAGGTAACTCTTCACTTTGGGCATCATGATGACTAAGCGATGCCTCCCGATTACCTACTGGCTCATTAGAGTGATGAGATCCTTGGCTACGGGATCTGGCCAAAGGTGGATCTTGATGCTCCAGATTCGGTATTGCCACAACTGGTTCTTGGCTATTCTGAGCAACACCCCGGGCCATCACTGAACGATCAACACGTCTCTTCGGCGGCATCCTGTTGACACAAGGACTTAGAGACAAATACCACAAGAGCCCATCGAAGAACGCGAGGATTTGCACAACAATTGCGAAACTCAAACACAATCCATCACATAGCAATACAAAATTTAAAATATGTATCACAGTGAAAGGATTGCAGGGCGATAGATTTACAGATGATAACTTAGCACGTCTCTTCGCGCTACAGGGGGTTATTTACAACACCACCGACATCAACTACCACCAGTTCGACGGGAGTAATTACAACAAAAGGTTTCTTCCACTAGCTCGTAATTACAACAAAAGCGAGCTGTAGATCCAACTACCTATTGGGATAAGGATCTAATCCTAGACACGACCACCGTTCGCAGCAGGGACATCTGAGGTGCCTAGGGCTACAGAGGAAGCAGTTGACTCTGCAGGAAACATCAACTCGTACTCGCATCCACCAAATAGTAGGTTACGTCCTGGCATGGCAGTCGCAGAAGCACTAGGGCGCACAGCCGAAACACGGCGACGGCTGCTACCTCGAACAGACATCCTGGCACTACGAGAGACCCGACGATAAGATCCATAAGGACGGGGTAACTCCTCAGCAGGCTCGAGATCGTCATTCTCCCCATAGATCATCCCAGTAGTAAAGAAACCATATCTAACCAAGGGCGCCATGTTACTCTCTAACTCAGAGATACGGCGTCGAGCGAGCAACAGTTCTTCACGGAGACGAAACAAATATCGATCAAAGGACCTCACTAGCCCAGTCTGCCAAATCTGCAAAGGATCCAACAGTGGATAATCTGGCACATACAGGTTCTCTTGGCTGTCCGGCTCACGAGAGGGAGAAACAGGAAACAACTGAGCCATTTCTGGTACATCAAAGCGAAACCTCAAAATTGCAATATATGCTCCATCGAGTAGAGCTGCAAGAGGACTTGGCGCTGTACCATGATACTGACGGGTTTGCTCCCCTGCGTGGCGCCCATGAATGGAAACTTTAGCCACAAACAGGGAGGAAGCGGGACTATGTCCAGCACGTGAGATTAAGTACCCTGGCGGCTCAGGAAAGCCAGCACGCTGCATCATCTACAAGAGGGTAGCCTGAACTGAGCCCTCTAGAATCGCAGACGTGAAATAGCAGGGTTCCCAACGTCCAGACATCTTAAGATTAAGAAGGGAAACAGATTAGTGACATCCTCAACAAACGAAAATTCGAAATAAACAGAAATTAAATAAACGAAAAGAAAATAACCCAACAGCGAACCAATAAAAGAAACTCACGATTTTAAGCCTTATCCTTATTCTTACTCAATTTTTAACTATCTTTTGAAGTGGATAAGCTTCCCAAATACTTCTAACTTGAATTTCGAATAGGATCGGGAAAATAGATCAAACCGAATACCCCATTTGCTTTTGCCCTGGAAATCTGACTTTGAAAGCCGAGTTAAGAGGAAAATTTCGTTTGAAGCTCAAAACCAGAAGAGATGCTACAGAAAAGAAAAGATCAGCATTCTATGTTTTCACAATTAAGGAGTGCATAATCAAAATAACTTTTAAGGGAAAAGACTCTTCCTTAATCCTATCAATTACTAACCTTTGCTCTGATACCACGCCTGTGGGGTCTCCTGTCCTAGTACAGTGATACTCCATTACTGTTGCGCGGGCCTGGATAATCACGCAACCAGTAACGTAACGATCACGGCATCACGACAGACTCAGATTGAAACCACTTGGTCAGCACGATACTCGGCTAATGAGGTCACACGCCATCCAATTGGTTCCAATTTGAGCTTCCCGCAACCATGTGATAACCACTAGTCCCTGGATCAGTAGGCTAGTGTCACATGTTGAGAAGGTAGAGTCTCATCCAAGCGAACGCAATTTAAGGGCAGAGGTAGTATATTACAGCGATAGATATTAATATTACAACTTGTTTCTGTTTACAAAATGCCGATTGGCTTAAAGTAAACTGAAGAGGAAAACATCAGAGAAACAAAAGTAAAGCGGCCGCGGTGTGCCTCCATTCCCACAGGCAACCGGCGAGCAACTAACTCCGCTAGCCGTCAAACGCACCACCCGCGTCTGGGTCACTGAACTCCTGGTCACCTTCTTCCTCACCTGCATCTTCTGCTTCTCACGCAAATTTTCAGAGCAAACGGTGAGTACACGTATGTACTCGCAAGACTTTATTGTTTGCAAGTATAATAATAATGTAGGCTAGTCAATGATGATGGTTGCTACTCTAGTTCAGTTTTGCATGAAGCTGAAGTTATTTGTAATAGACTAATAGATTGGAATACTGCACAGTTTATAAAGCATTTAGTAAATGAGAGTAAAGCAATACATAATGTAATTGTACAATTCATTCAACTCCCAAATTCCTCCAACATAACCAACACCACCATCACATGGCATCAGGAATCATTTCCTTCAACATAACCATCATACCATCACATGGCATCAGGAATCATTTCCTTCAACATAACCATCATACCATCACATGGCATAAGGAATCACCACCAGCTTGATCAAATCACCAAACCAACCGATCTCTGAGTTCATCGACTCAACATTTGCATGATACAGCCCAACATTTAAAAGATCCACCGATTTCAAATCCTTTGCAGAAATCAAAACCAAATTCTATACTTGACAGTAAATACTCAAGATGCTCGTGACCGTGAGCACGGCTAATCGATTAGTTTGATTAATCTTTGCAGAGAATGCACACTTTACCCACACGACACGCTCTAGCAATCATGTCATCCATGCCACGTGATACATACCGTATCTGTTTTGCTAGATAGTGACGAAACTTCTCCAATTATCGGCATTTAGTCATGCGTCAGCCCCGGCGATGTGCGCTCTTTGCTTTGGGTGGGGGCTCCACACACTCACACAGAGTACCCCCGGGCCAGGCGAGAGTACCCCCCAATTAAGGTGTTTGGGTACCTTAAACTCCAAACCTGATTCACCCACCCGGATCCAACGATGGCTAACAGCCCATCGTGCCTTTTACCCTCAGCAAAGCATCCACCGTTGTTTCACGAAAGTCTCCAACACCTGCGCGTGGTGAGGGAGTATTCTAAGCAACACCAGCACGTCAGTATTGCCCAACTACTTCGACCTACCACCGCGCAAGAACAAATTCCAACTCCTGTACTGGGTTTAGGCTATCCCATACTAGCACATGTGGTTGTACGAAAGGACTTGGTTAAAAACGTCAAGTTCAGTCCTTAGGATTGCACAGACGAGACCTCCCATCATCCGTTTGGCACAAATCACCGTACACCTTTTCCTTTTTCATCTTTTACCAACATAGCCTTTGTTTTTCCGAAATCACCATTTCTGAAATCCTAATAACGTATCGAAAATCTTTGATTGACTGAGTCCACCGATCATTATTCAATCAGTCTAAAGCTGGGCTAAGCGTATGCAACTATTAGACTTATAATCCCTAACGACACTTATTATAGCATCTATCCTTAAACTAGGGTTACTCAAGGATTTTAGGGTAGCAACAAGATTAAGATAAGCCA
The DNA here is from genome assembly GCA_036346355.1 of Rhipidocladum racemiflorum. Classification (NCBI taxonomy): domain Eukaryota; kingdom Viridiplantae; phylum Streptophyta; class Magnoliopsida; order Poales; family Poaceae; genus Rhipidocladum; species Rhipidocladum racemiflorum. The sequence continues at coordinate 42,680,037 of CM070579.1, forward strand.
TCCAACCATTAGGGTTTTGCGTAATACTTGTAATAATCATATGCATGCGTAATAGTTTTGCAAATCATCAAGTACTTTCCCAATTATAGGAGCAATATGTTCAAAGGGGGTGCTTGCCTGCTTGCTCTGGGTTTTGCGTGTCCTCTGGGTTGAAGTCCGGATCCTCGCCTACTGCTCCTGAGGCGTCAACGTCTAAACGAAAGCGTGACAAAAGAAATAACGAGGAAACGATTAAGATCCAACGAGAACAAGGCAAAAAGCTCAAAGAAGTGGACAACAACCAATAAGCGAACACGAGAGAGAAAAACTTACCAAAAACCAAAACTTGAATTGGAGACCGGCAGTACCGGCCGCAAGGGTCGGTAGTACCGGCGGCTGCGAATCCTAAAAGAGGACCTCTCTGGAAAATAACTACCGGCGTTGCGGGAGTGGTAGTGCCGGCCTAAGCACGGCAGTACCGGCCACAAGGGTCGGTAGTGCCGGCCTGAGCGGCAGTACCGGACTTACCACGTCGGTAGTGCCGGCCACAGGTCGATTCAATTTTCCAGAAAAAGGATTTTCGCACAAACGACTTTGGAATTTCTCGGCGATTGCACGGATGGGTTCTCGGAGATGACAAGGACCCATTTACGCAAACCACCTGAGGTTCCGACCTCGTTTGGCCTAATTTCTAATCCGCTAAACTCTAGAGTCCAACTTCATGCTAAATTCCGACTTTCACCCCGAATCGTATTCAAACTCGATTCTTTTCGCGAAACTCGGAGTTTAACAACGTCGAATATATTCTAGTGTCCTTTTCCTAGCTTTTGGAACTAGGGTTCCAAGGTTTACTTCCAAAAGCTATGAAAATGACATTTAACCAAATATATCCGATAAAAACGTATTTAGAGCTTCCGATCTCAGTTTTCGCACTAACGAGAACTCTAGCACCTAACCTTGGTCTAGATACTCGGCTAACTAAAAGTTGAGCTCTACAACTATGTTTTCTAGGGTTTTGGCTAAAAGAAAAGTTGATAGAAATGGAGAAAAATACAAGATCAAGCTCAAGTCATCACAGATCTGACTGAAACTTGCTCCACTCACCACAGAGCTCGTCTAGGGTTTGGGAAGCGACGTCCTCCTCCTTGACCAGCTGCTCCACGAGCTCCAGAACACCGGAGGGAGAGGTGTAGCTGGAGGGAAAGCTCGAGGGAGGGGAAGAGAGCTCCATGGGAGAGAGGGCTTGAGAGGGAGAGCTAGAGGGTGAGGGTGAGAGTGAGAGGGAGTGAAGTGAAAGGGAGGGAGAGTGATACGGCTGAGGGAGGAGGCTTAATAAGAAGACACTAGAAGTGCTGAGGTGGCTGGGAAACGGGCAGCAAAGAGGGCTCTGCCCCCTGCCCGGTCGCCTCGGCCGGCGGTACTGCCGCCCAGGGCAGAAAAACCCAAAAACCCCCAAAAAAACTCCGAAACTCAGGAATCCTTCCCGGAAACTTTTAGGATAGACTCTAGGATAGCTAAAGAAGGTTTGGAAACTATGGTTGCTCGGAAATTCTAACTGCAACACGAAACGAGATTTTGGAGCAAAAACTAAAACGAAACAGATCGAGCAAACAAATCCAAAAACAATTAACTCCAAATTGAATTCCAAATAACTCTCAAAGGATAATTAACATTTAAAAAGGCGATTACAAACTCAGGATGTTACAAGCTATATATGGCCAGAATTGTGTGTTTACATGGTGTACCAAAGAAAATAGTATCAGATCGAGGCACTCAATTTACCTCCAGATTTTCGAATAAGTTGCATACGGCAATGGGCACCCGTTTGAATTTTAGTACGGCATACCATCCGCAGACAGATGGTCAGACTGAAAGAGTCAATCAGATACTTGAGGATATGTTAAGGGCTTGCGCTCTGTCATACGCCACTTCGTGGGACAAATGTCTGCCATATGCAGAATTTAGCAACAACAATAGTTATCAAGCTAGTTTGAAGATGTCTCCATTTGAAGCTTTATATGGTCGTTCATATCGGACACCACTGAATTGGAACGAGACGGGGGAACGTCAATTCTTCGGACCAGACATACTCTCAAATGCCGAGAAAAAGATTACTTTGATTAAAGAGAGACTGAAGACTGCACAATCAAGGCAAAAGAGTTACGCTGACAATCGACGCAGAGATTTGAGCATTGAGCCTGAGGATTTCGTATATCTCAGAGTTACACCCCTCAAAGGAGTCAGAAGATTTCACGCCAAAGGAAAACTCGCCGCAAGATACGTGGTTCCATTTAGGATTCTGAGCCGCAGAGGCGAAGTCGCATATCAGTTAGAGTTGACGCAATCCTTGGCAGGTGTGCATGACGTGTTCCATGTATCTCAACTTAAGAAGTGCCTTCGAGTGCCAACAGAGCAGACACTTCTGGAAGAGATAGAATTGCAAGAAGATCTAACTTATAAGGAATATCCAGTTAAGATCTTGGACACAACCGAGCGGGAAACCAGGAACAAGACAATTCGCTTCTATCGGATTCAATGGAGTAATCACTCGGAAAGCGAAGCAACCTGGGAACGCGAAGAAGATTTGAAGAAAGAATTTCCCAACTTATTCTTTTGTTAGCCCTGAATCTCGGGGACGAGATTCTGTTAGGGGGGGGAGGTTTGTAACATCCCAAAATTTTCTTTTAATATATTTAGTGTGTTTCTGGGTTTATTTGAATTTTTCAAAAATTATTTAAAGTCCTCGCGGTTAATTCGGATTCAAGTCTATTGAAATAATCACGTCAAATAAAGATCCTACCCTTCCGCATATGCGTAAAATTCAAAATTTTGGTTAAAATAAAGTTAATTGGAAGACGAGAGTGTTCTTCTCAAATATTTTCGGAAAACATGTTATATAACTTAATTCGTTGATGTTACAAAAGTCTGTACAGGTGTCTGATTTCACTAAAAGAATTTTTGCGAAAAATCTATACGTCGAAAAATCGCAAAACCAACTTTGTTAAGTTCCAAATAGTTCCTAGTATTTTAGAGGAATTTTCCAGATTTTTTTGAACCTATCTTTTATTTTCTTTCTCACCACATCTTTGCAATGTATATGTATATATACCTCTTTGTGCATGGACGTTCGTTCCAGCGTTTCATTTTCTAATCTATGCTCTAATTGCCAGCCGTTTTGCAATTACTAGTGACTCATCATATTCCTGTTGTTTCTAATTTTTCCAGCCGAATCCTTCACTCCTGCCGCATGCGTGTTCTGTTTCCATTCATATACGTTTCTATGCATGTACGTTACCTGAATTCAAGCTTGGTTATCCATTCAGTTCCTTCTGCCGATACCTCCATTCGTATCCTACTTCCAAGCCATTTCCATTTAAGCTCTCACGTCAACATTTTCATTTGATTACCATTCCATTACTAGTTAGTAAACTTCCAGCCATAGTCCTTCTCTAGCCACTTCTATTTCCTTCAACCATCGTGCACTACCGCCGTAGTGCACTACCATTGTCGTCTACGTCGTCGCCGCTGCCGGCGCACTCTCCGGACTCGCCTCCTTCCGCGCTTGTCGATCGGCACTACTGCTCGCCGGTTGGACTGTACGCCACCCTTCGCCGCCGTCGTCGTCAGTACATCCTTCCGCCTCGCCTCCTTCAGCGTCAACGATCCGTGCTACTGTCGCCGCTACCGTCTACGTTGCCGCTGTTGCCGCCGCCGTTTACCCGCCGTCGACGCACTCCCCGACCTTGTCTTCTCCTGCATCGACGCTTCCGCGCCGCTGCTGTTGAGTCGATATTTTTTTTCTCTTTTGCGCGCTTCCTTCCGTCGATCAGTTGGCCTCGTCGTGTATAACTATGCAAGTATATATGCACTAGTCTCTGTTGTCTTCACATGCGTAGACATATGTATGTATACATGTTTGGTTAGCCAAATGTGACCATGCTCGATACGTGCATGTCCTGCCAGCCGCGTCCGACCAACCGCAACCGTGTCCGACCGACCGCTTCTGGTCGACTGCGCTCTCCGACCTGCACTAATCGTTCTGGCCGATTCACAAGTATATATATATATTTTCTGTATGCGAGTATACGTTTATATTAGGAGGAATACTTTTTTTTAATACGCAACATACAGTGTTGAATCGGTTCTTCACGTCCTAGCCAAACAGAAGTATATACATATATAACGTGAATACTGCCATGCAAGGTAAGTGAAAAATAAGTTGTACGTGTCAATTTTCAGGATTTACGAATTTTGTCTTTTTCGCTACAAATTCGTTTTAAGTCCAAATCGCTTGCAACAAATTTTGTTAATTAGTAAATATTAATACCTAGCTACGCTAATGTTACTAGAATTTTATAATCAAATCTATATTGTTAAATTATTCGCGGAAAGTCCAAACTTACGAGCTTTGTAACTTGCAAACTACACGTCCAAAAATGTCAAACTAAATTTTATAAATCTTAGAAAATACCAAACTAATTATCTGGAAGTTTTAATGAAATTTCAAACTAGTTTGATTTGTAGCATTTCATGAATGTGTGTTGTACGTTGTTTTGCGTGTTTATTTGGTTCTTTAACTGTTGCGTGTAGACGTTGAACTTTGTGAGGGTGTCCATTTCGAGGAGCAAGCTCAAGATCCAGATATATTCCAAGACCAGCTGATATTTGAAGGCAAGTTATGCTTTGATCATTTTGTTCCCATGTTTTAAAATATTAGTTTATTTTAAATTATGCATGCTAGTTTAATTATGATGCTTTCGAGTAAATTTGGGATTAGATAAATACCACTTGATATTGTCACCTTGTCCATAATACTTGTATGCCAATATACCATTTGTCACCCTAGGTTGGATTATACATACTGGTTAATACTGATCACCAGAATGGGGTAATTAAAACGTGGTAGTTCTGCTTAGCCATGCCATTCGAGCTAATGACACAAATTTGAAAGTACGTTGAATACTGACTATTGAACTATCGAACCTGTTTTGCAAGAATGTGACAGGTGTTGTTGATAAGTTGTTGGCACATGGTGCATGGTAATCAATCGGGTGGGAAAATGGATTAGACTGTGGCAAGTGGCAAGTGATCAATGGGGGAGCCCGATGTGGCACATGGGAGAGATGTTGATTGAATTTGGTTTTGTGAACTTTGGGTAGTCATGCCACGGTCAACCGAAGGACTTAACCTTGCAAGCCTTTGAACTAGGCCTAACATACAACCACATGTCTGGAGTGGGACAGACCTAGTTGAGTATGATCCCGAAGTCTTAGCATGTGAGACCTCAGGGGGTTTTTGTAGCTATAAATGTGGAAAGAAGGGTGTAGTGTTTACCGTATTGGTCTTACATCTCTTCAACGGTATACGTTGGCCCTGTACTTCCGCTTCGCAAAAGGGAAGGGACAGTGGGAACTATACCGGGAGGTACGCATGTGAGGATGGAAGTTTCAGAAAGACTTTGTTATGGTTACTCGCCCGTGTGGTGTTTAACTATATCGTGTGGGTAAAGTGTATAACCTTTGCAGAGTGTACAAACTATTCGAATAGCCGAGTCCACGGTATTGGACATTGCTCGGGGATTACAGTCAAGGGTTAAACTTTATTAAAAATGTGGTTGGGATAAAAGATGAAGTTGATGGAAGTATGGATTAGGATGTGGGAATGTTTTTACTTAATTTCTAGAAAAGTTATTGTTACATTATTTGTTTTTACCGCTTTCGAATCTATTTATGTTACTTGTTAAATGCTGCTTCACTGCAAAATAAACCTGTTAAGCCATTCCATTGGAATAAGCCTGGCACGTAGTATATTAGGTTGCATTCTGTGCATAGCTTGTTGAGTACCAATGTACTCACCCCTCCAAAAATCACAATACCAGTAGAAGAGGATCTGCAAGCCAATGAAGAGGAGCTGAATGGAGAGGCGAACAACTAGGGGCAAGCCAAGTCAGTTGCCTGTGGCATACTGAGGCGCCACGAATAATGTTATGTTTCCGCTGTTGCTATTTTATTGTTACTCTGAGCTTAGCCCTGTGTGGCTTAATATTGTAAGGCTAACCTTAAGGTCTTATTAATTTTTTTATACGATTCGAATACTTTATTATTATTATTTCCGCTGTATATGTGTAATGGTATTCATCTCTGTTGTATCTGTGAGCACCAGCGTGGTCCTGGACTGGTGTGTCACACAGAGTGTTCGGAATTCCAATTCCGGGCGTGACACTGTATGGGCAGGGCCCGGAGCCAGTGTTAGAGTTGGACGCCCTAGACCCGGAGGAACCAGCACCTGAACAGGAGCACCAGCCGGCACCACAGCCTAAGCCTGAGGATGATGCCGCTTCTTCAATTATTGCCGTTGTGGGGCATGGCGATCGCTTCGCGCCTATGCCGCCGCACCCGCCGCAAGGAGGCAGTGGAGGTTTTCTCGATGAGTGAGCATAGGTTTTGCAGTTGTGTCTCCTTCATCGAGTCGCGTTATAGAATAAGAGTCACCCTTAGAGGCGTTAGACTCCTGTGTGCTAGTCGATTTGGATTTTCATTGCTTGTTGAGTGTGCAGTATGTGTTGCAAGGCCCTTAGGCATTGTAAGCAACCATACCAAGTTATTATTAAATAATAAAGTTGGATTTTGAGCTACACCTTTTTCCCCGCATAAGTTTCTCTACTACTTGTCTATTCTTGTTCCCTTTCATCTCTGAAACCTTGGAATAATCGACAGATGGTGAACACCTGCGGAAACCTTGGAGGCAACGGGAGTGGTTCTCGCCCAGCTGGGAACCCTAATGATGGAGCACCTGCACCGCAACCAGCACCGCCAGTTGACATGCAGAACTTTGGAGCCTTTCTTGCTGCACAGACTCAGCCGATGCATGCCATGATGCAGCAGATGCAGGACGTCACTGCTCAGTCCGCCGCTAATCAAGTCAATCAAGGACAGCGTCAGGGCCCAAGGTTGTCAGAATTCATGAGGACTCATCCGCCCACCTTCTCTGGAAACGCCAATCCACTAGGCGGATGATTGGTTAAGATCAATTGAGAGGAAGTTGCACATTACCCAATATGTGGGAAATGAGAGGGTGCTCTACGCCCCTCATCAGTTGGAAGGTACTGCAGCTGAATGGTGGGAGAACTTCTGCACCACGCGGGAGAACCCATAGGATATCACTTGGGAGGAGTTCACAGCTGCTTTCCGCCAGTATCATGTGCCGGAAGGAATAATGGACTTAAAGAAGGAGGAATTCAGGGCATTTAAGCAAGGTAATCAATCGGTGGCTGATTATCTGAACAAGTTCACACAACTTGCACACTACGCGCTGGAAGACGTAGCGACAGACAAGGCCAGACAGTCTCGCTTCATGAAGAGACTGAACTCAGGACTGCAAGTGGGACTGATTACCCATACCTTTCCCGACTTTCAAGAGCTGGTAAACAAAGCACTTATCCTTGAGGACAAGCGCAAGGAACTAGATGAGAACCGGAAGCGCAGGATGCAACAGCAGGGATCGCGTCAGGGAGTGCATCAACGTTTGAGGGTTGCGCCAAACCAGTTTTTCAGATTCCAGCCGCAGAATGCAGCAAGGACACCATCGCCAGCACCAAGGCCTGCTAACCAGGGTTACCAGACACCAGCTCCAGCCAAAAACGCCGCTTCGGGCAGTCTACAGGTAGCAGTGAGACGATGCTACACATGCAACGAGCCAGGGCATTTCTCCAACAATTGCCCCAAGAAGACAGCAGGAGTGACCCCAGTTCGCTTCAAGTTGGGATCCACACCAGCTAGGACACCCGCACCAGGAGCAAACCGGGGAGCAGCACGGCCAGGAGCCACGCCCAGACCGTGGTGTGAGGCTGAGTCAATCATGTGACCGCAGATGCACTTTAGATTGCCACGGACGTCATACTGGGTAAGATACTTGTCAACTCAGTACCTGCAACAGTTTTGTTTGACTCTGGAGCTTCGCATTCGTTTATTTCCCGAGATTTTGTTTCTAAGAATGATTTGGATATTGTGAATCTAAAATCATGCTTCTAGTTCAAACCCCTGGGTCAGAACTCCGATCTCAAGTAGGATGTTATGGGGTGAGAATACTAATAGATGGGGTAGAGTTCTTAGCGAACCTTATTATATTGGGGACCTAGACCTTAGATGTTATCTTGGGAATGGATTGGTTATCCAAGAACAAGGTCGTATTGGACTGTGGACGAAGAGTCATATCAGTTGAGAGCCCGTGTGGAAGAAAAGTGGAATTTCAAGCGACCGCCGTTAGAGATGGACAGTTGATGGTCAACAGAATAGAGGCAGTCAACATAGAAGATGTTCCAGTGGTAAATGAGTATCCAGATGTTTTTCCTGAAGATATGCCAGGTATGCCACCAGACAGAGACATAGAGTTTGTGATCGAGATAGTACCCGGAACATCACCGATAACAAAGAGACCCTATCGGATGTCAACTAAAGAATTGGAGGAGATGAAGAAACAGCTTGAAGAGTTGATGGATAAAGGAATCATCAGACTGAGTTCGTCACCATGGGGAGCACGTGTTTTTTTTTTAAGAAGAAGGGCGGGAGTTTCAGGATGTGCATTCACTATCGTGCACTCAATGAAGTCACCGTGAAGAATAAGTACCCGCTATCCAAGATCGATGATCTGTTCAACCAGTTGAGAGGAGCCGAAGTTTTCTCCAAGATTGATCTGAGATCAAGATATCACCAGTTGAAGATCCGATCAGAAGATATTCCGAAGACCGCTTTCTCATCAAGATACGGACATTACGAGTTTATAGTTATGTCCTTCGGTCTGACGAATGCGCCAGCTTGCTTCATGAATATGATGAACAAGGTTTTTATGGAATACTTGGATAAGTTTGTCGTTGTGTTCATAGATGACATCCTAGTCTACTCCAAGACAAAGGATGAACATGCAGAGCACTTGAGGCGAGTTTTGGAGAAGTTGAGAGAACAACAACTCTTCGCCAAGTTCATTAAGTGTGATTTTTGGAAAGACAAGGTGGAATTTCTTGGACACGTGATGACCACAGAAGGAGTCGCTGTTGATCCAGGCAAAGTTGAAGCTGTGTTACATTGGGAACCGCCGAAGACAATGACCCAGATTCGGAGTTTCCTTCGGATGGCAGGTTACTACCACCGCTTTATTGAAGGCTTTTCGATAATTGTGAAATCGCTTACGCAATTGCTGAAGAAGGAAAAGAAGTTTAACTGGACGCCGGAAGGTGAGAAAGGTTTCCAGGAGCTGAAAAAGCGATTAACATCAGCGCCGGTGTTAGTTCTACCGGATGTTACTCAGAACTTTGATATCTATTGTGATGCATCGCGCCAAGGACCTGGATGCGTGTTGATGCAGAACCGAAAGGTCGTCGCATATGCGTCAAGGCAGCTGAGGCCGCATGAAGAGAATTACCCAACGCATGACCTAGAGTTATCAGCTGTGGTGCATGCCTTGAAGTTGTGGCGACACTATTTGATTGGGAATAGATGCGAAGTGTATATGGACCATAAGAGTCTTAAATACATCTTCACCCAATCGGATCTGAATATGAGGCAGAGGAGATGGCTAGAGTTGATCAAGGACTATAATGTCGGAATCCATTACCATCCCGGAAAAGCCAATGTGGTGGTGGATGCCCTGAGTCGGAAAAGCCATACTGTGAATATGACGACAGCCACAAGTCCAGATGAGCTATGCAAGGAGTTCCAGAGGATGCAGATCGAAGTGATACCAGAAGGATTCTTGGCCGCACTGGAGGTGAAACCTACCTTAGAAGACCAGATCCGAGATGGATAGAAGGATGATGACAATATCCGCATAATTAAGTCCAAGATGGATGAAAGCAAGGCTAAGGATTTCAGACTAGATGAGCAAGGCACGTTGTGGATTAAGGATCGCATCTGTGTGCCGAACAAGGAGCTGAAACAGTTGATTCTGGAAGAAGCTCATGACTCCAAGTATTCAATTCATCCAGGAAGTGCCAAGATGTATCAAGACCTGAAGGAAAGATTCTGGTGGCCGAGTATGAAGCGTGAAGTGGCCGAACATGTTGCGTTTTGTGATGTGTGCCAAAGAGTTAAAGCCATGCATCAAAGGCCAGCCGGGTTGCTGCAGCCGTTGAAGATTCCTGAGTGGAAGTGGGAAGAAATCGGAATGGACTTCATTACTGGTTTGCCGAAGACTCAAGGAGGATATGATTCCATATGGGTTATAGTGGACAGCTTGACTAAAGTCGCTCATTTTATCCCTGTAAAGACCACTTACTTAGGGGATAAACTAGCAGAGTTGTACATGAATAGGATCGTCTGTTTGCACGGAGTGCCGAAGAATATTGTATCAGACAGAGGTACCCAATTTACCTCAAGGTTTTGGAATAAGTTGCATGAAGCCATGGGGACCCGTTAAAACTTCAGTACTGCATATCACCCGCAGACGGATATGCTACGAGCTTGTGCTTTAGCTTATGCTACCTCTTGGGATAAAAGTTTGCAGTATGCTGAGTTCAGCTACAACAACAGTTATCAGGCCAGTCTACAGATGTCACCTTTTGAGGCACTGTATGGTCGACCTTGTCGAACGCCGCTGAACTGGAATGAGACAGGTGAATGCCGTGTCTTTGGGCTGGATATTCTTCAAGAAGCTGAAGAGCAGATAGCCATGATCCGGGAAAGACTGAAGATAGCTCAGTCAAGACAGAAAAGTTACGCGGATAACCGTCGCTGAGACTTGAGTTTTGAACCAGAGGATTTCGTGTACCTTATGGTCACACCTCTCAAGGGAGTTAAGAGATTCCACGCTAGAGGGAAACTCACGCCACATTATGTTGGTCCGTTCAAGGTCCTGAGTCGCCGAGGAGAAGTTGCTTACCAGTTGGAGTTACCACAGTCGTTGGCAGGTGTGCATGATGTATTCCATGTGTCACAACTGAAGAAGTGCCTTCGAGTACCAGATGAGCAAACACCGTTAGAGTCGATTGAGCTACGGGAGGATCTCACTTACAAGGAGCACCCCGTGAAGATTCTAGACAACATGGATCGAGAGACGAGAAATAAATCAACCCGTTTCTGCAGAGTCTAGTGGAGCAACCATGCGGAGAGTGAAGCGACTTGGGAGCGCGAGGAGGATTTGAAGAAAGAGTTTCCAAACATATTCCTTAGTGAGACCTGAATCTCGGGGATGAGATTCTGTTAAGGGGGGAGGTTTGTAACACCCCAAAATTTTACTTTTAATGAATTTAAATGAAATTTTGCATTTTTGAGAATTTTTGGAATTTTCAAGAATTTATTTGGATTTATTTGGATTTAATTTGAGTTTATTCATTTTTGAAATAATTAAAGAATTAAAAGTTACAAATAAAATTTTGTTGGAAATATTTTATTTGAGTCCAAAATGTTTCAAAGTAATTTCTAGAATTTTTCTGATTTATTTGTTATTTTTGTCGATTTAATTGAATTTATAGAAATTAAATAAAGTATTTAATCGCTAGAAAATCTATCGGGTTAGCACTGTTCATCCGACCCGAGCCAGACTCGAGTCTGACTCGAGTCCGACCCAAGCAAGACCGACCGGACCGAAACCCATTCGCGTGCACCGTTGGATCTTGATCCAACGGCCACCGTTGCGCCATGTCGCCAAATCCGAATCCAATTCGGATTCCGATGCCGCAGCCAGATGGACCTCGGTTTCCGTGATTTTCACGAAAGCCGAGGGCCCTATTTAAAGCACCGCCGCCACCACCATGTAGCCCTCTTCCGTGCGCACCCGTAGCCCTAGACCTTCGTGCCTGAGCCGCCGCCGTTCGCCCCCTAGAGCTCACCGTAGTTGGAGCTGCGTTACGCCGCTGTTTCTCGCCGTTTCCGCCGTCGTCCGTCGTCCTCCACCGTGTTGGTGCCCAGATCTGGAACCGTCGCGACGAGCCGCACCTGGGAGCACCATCCACTTCGCCGGAGCACGCCCGCAACGCCGTTGGGCTCGTCATCGTCTTCATCTCCGGCAATCGAGCTCCGCCGTGGACATCGCCGAGACCTCGAATGTGACACTACGGAATACCAAGACTTTATAAAATGTGAAATTAGAGATTGTGGTAATTTAATTATCTTTTAGTGGACATAAAGAATGTTAAATTCCGATCAGCCGTTTGAAAGTTATGACTGTTTTACCGAGCGTGTTAAAATCTGTGATGTGATTGGAACAGATCACGGTATTTTTTAGATTAAACAACTTTAAATTCTGAATCAGTCTTTCCCTATAACTAGAAAAAGTTGGGAAATTTCCTAAGCTACGCGAGGATGTACTCGTTTAATTGATTCGGAGTCCCAGAACTCAAGTTATGCCTTTTGCAAGGCTGCTGTCCCGACGGGACAGAACCTCTGTTTTTAGGTTTTACGAGTAGTTGGCAATGTCGGGGTAGATGAGGGTTTGCGTACTGTTTTGTGGACTTGATTGTGAGTATGTGATGCCTTTGTGCAGGTGGTGCGACCCCGGGAGTGCCTTCTACTTCCCACCAATCCGTTGCCCGTGGTTGAGGCAAGTGTGTTGTAATGGATAGCGATTTGTAGGTTGTTTGTTGAGAATAGATGAAGTTGACTACATGATATGATCACTTGCCATGCTTTAATGATTGCCAATGATATGATGAGCATGTTTATTATGTTATGATGCCTTGTGTTAATATACGAGTTAAATATGATGTTGGCATAATTGCATACATGGCATGTTACATGGCCCAGGCGGTGAGAAAGTCATAACTAGTCCGGGGAAGGTCGGTGAGAAAGTTATGACTAATCCGGAGAGCCATTGAGTAAGTCCTACATCATGATTCCATACACGTGGTGTTTGGAAGCGAGGAGTAGGCACCCTCCATCTTCAGGATGGAAGGGGGGAGAGGGTGCACACCGACGGGTGTGTACTCAACCATACCGGTATGAGTTTCCAAGGAGACATGAGCATTGCATTGCATACATAATGATGATGATAATGTTATGTGTTCATGAATGAGATGATATACATGATGTGAGACATTACTGCCATGTTGTTGTTCTTGTTGTCCACTGCAATATGCTTGCTGAGTTTCGAACTCACGCTTGTGTTTTCTTGTTATTTTAGGTACCATGAGACCGGCATGAGGGGAAGGGGCATAGTCACACTTCCACACGTAGCTTCACTCTTTTGATTTCACAAGACATTCAATTAGTGTTGATAATAAATTACGTGTGATGATCATTGCTTTACGGTTTAGCTTTGCTAAATGAGAGTCTTTTCGTTCGTTTGACTCTTGGAGACATTATATGATTGGAACTAGACTTATATTGTGGCTAAGTCGTTAATTATTGCTGTTTTTAGTTGTCTCTCATATCCCATATATTGCTATACTGTTGTTGTTCCTTCAAATCATATTAAAACAAAGGAGATGCTGCTGAAATCTCGGTTTTTAGCATGTGCGCCTTTGCTGGAATTTATGTTTAATTATGGTGTTTAGATGTTGATTAACTTATGTTTGGTAGCATTCAGGCATACTAGATGCCGGGGTGTTACAGTTGGTATCAGAGCAGGCTGTTGGTCCTTGGAATGTGTATTTTTAGTGTCATGCTATAGGGTACAACTAAAATGTGATATGGAATAACTTAGAAACATGGCCTAGGTTTTAACTAAAATTTTGTCATAGGATAGCAACATTAAAACTTGCAAAAGTGGTATAACTAATCTAAAATTTGACACACAATTAATGCACAGAAGGAAAGGGTATGGGTATCGTTTCTTTACGCTTAAATATTGTATTTAAGCTATGATGTTGAATGCTTCATTTGATAATGCATGTTGCTATGTCTATGAGATAAATGATTGAATTGTTCCTGTTGTGGTGAATAAAGTGGGGTTCTAGTGCCGAAGGGTTTCGGCCACCTCTCTAATTTCATAGTAAGGGTGAGGTTTGACGGTGTTGCCGGTTAGTGCCATCACCGAAGAACTATTAACCCCTGTAGGAGAAGAGTGCTTATCCTTTCTGCCGTAGATCGGGTAGTTGACTGGAGTCAAATAGAAGAGTTGATGGTGGTTTCCTTCAGATGCTTTTTCACCGTTCTGACGGTCGGTTTTGGTTGGTCTTCTTTGTTTTTAGTCGATTGAAATCAAAAGAAAAGTGTTTGGTCTTGGATTTTCGCGGATAGATCCATAGGCGGTTTGTGGTTTTGTCTTCCTTGGGTAAAGACGAAGAAGAAGAGTCTAGTGTTGAGCTTCCTTTGGTTGCCTTTCCAGTTTTGATGCCTAGTTTGTTGGTTGCTTTATGGGAAAGAAGCATTCAATTTATTCCTATGTTTGTCTTTCTCCGAGGTTAAAGGAGTATTGCAGAGTTGTGCCAGACCTGGCTGTCAGGGCTGAAGTTCTGTGGCTTTGTAGTAGTAAGTGGTGTTTGATTTCGTCATTTTACTGGTTTAAGAAATCATCTTTGAAAGCCCTTCTTGTTTCGTGAAAGTTTGGGGTTTGAGGTTAAGGTTTTATTTGAAATGGATTACTTGATCGCTTGGTTTCCTTTAAGAAAATTGTCTTTCAACCATTTTCCTTTATGGGAGTCTTTGAGATTGAAAAGTGTTTTGGAAAATTCCTTTTGCATGACAAAGTTTGGGTTTGTATCATTGCAATTTTGAGAGTCAAGTTTCCTTATGAATTTGGGATGAGTTTTAAAACTAGAATGTTGCAAACAAAGTAAGTAGTCTTTTGACTGAAATCGTTTGTCCCTAGTAAGAATTGTTGTTTAGCATATTATGTAGCATGTACCAATGTGGTTTATGGGATGATGCATTGTTAAGTTAATTTGTGAGTTGAAACAATTCAATGCGGTTGTTATCTCTAGCTGGAGAATAAATAGACTACTAGTGTTGTAGTTTACTCTTAGCGAGAATGATTGAATGTGCTAAAGTACATGCTTAGAATCTGTTGCTTTGCTTTAAAAGTGCTTATGACCTTTGATAATGTTTAAAGTTTTAAACCCTGTTGCATAGTTAGAACATTAAGATGATGTAAACTGCTGATATTGTTAAAGAAGCTTTGCTGGTTGTTTAAAGATGTTCTAATTTAAACATGTTAGTAGAGAAATTTGATCATGCTAGCTTGTGACCTTAACTTGGAAGTTGATTAGAGTTGCTATTCATGTTGTTCCAAAATATTAGCATGATTGGAAGTATGCAGTCGTGTTCCTAAAATGCTAGGGTCGAGGCCAATTGGAAAGATATGGGTTTTGTCGTTTGATGATTATGCTCGTTGGTTGTTATTAATAACCTAGTAGTAGGGATGTGATCGGATCGGATACGGTCGAATATCGTCCTATATATATCCATATCCGTATTTTTTATCGAATACAGAATCGAATACGAATAGTGTCGAATACAGAATCGAATACGAATTATATAGGATAATATCGGTTACGAATACAGATCGAATATGGATCGGAATCAACATGGATATGAATAATATTAGTCGGATATTTTAAAATCCAATTTTAGTTTTTTTTCCAAAATCGGTCCAAATTTAAATTCAAAATTCCAAAAGAAATATATTTATATGTCTTTTTTTTGCCTTTTTATCCCTAGCTTGTCATACATGTGACTCTGTGAGTAACAATGTACCCCATTGCAATAATTGAACCAAATGATTTGCAGCTGGCATATGCTGCTGAATCCTAAGTAGTCCTCCTGAAACGCCACTTGCCAATTTCTGTACCACCTTTACCCAAATATCTCCAAATTAGCATCTACCACACATGAACACATTATATCTTGTCATCCAATGCAAACCCCAGTCCTCAAAGCAGTTGAAACATGTTAAATTGTTAATGTGTTATTCTGAAACGTGTTATTCGGATAATATCCGTATGTCATATTCGGATATTATCCGAACAAAAACTCGGATATTCCGTATCCATCGGATAATCAATGTTCTATATCCTTATCCGTATCCATGTAAATTACCTGTATCCATATCCTTAACCGAGAAATCAACTGGATATCTGTGAAACTATCCAAATCATCATCCAAATCAATTCGGTCGGTCGGTCGGTCGGAAAATATCCGTACCAGTTCCATCCCTAACTAGTAGTGGTGGTAATTGTTTAGATTACTTGTTGAAAACCATGGTTAAAATAGAGGAATTTGTAACATGTGGTGATGGAACGAACTTTGGATAATTAACATGATGAATGATTTTATCCTTAATGAATGTATAATTTAGAGTCTTACTTGCGAATTCTACCCTGTGGAGATAATATTTACATGTTGAAGTCGTTTGTTAACTGAATAAGTTCGATTGTCGAGACGTTTACACATAGGTGGTATGAAATTTATATGTTGAATCTTGCTGAAAGATTTGTTAAAGTACTATGTTTCAAATTTAGAATAAGAAGTATTATGATTCGGTGATCCGTGGGGATCATGTCAATATAGTCTTGGTTAGGTGCCTTTTTGATAAGCATCATAAACCCTAATTAAAAGTGTTGGGATTGGTAACTAGAGGAAGAATTTGTTGTGAAGCTTTTGGTTGATTTATGTTGGGGCTCCTCAAGGAGTAAATAGTGATTATTGAAGTCTTTAATGGAAAGCGTAGTGGAGTATTAGAGATGGTTCTTTTCATGCTGAGCGTGTGTTTAAAAGCTTTTGGACTGGTTTGTTTGTTTGCCATTTTGGTTGAATGCCTTCGGTCAAGGTATTCCTTGTGTTGTGTTTCCCGAATTTCCCTAGAACCCGTAGCTATTGGTGCCAATCTTTGGTTTTGGCTATTTTGTTTAATTTGTGTTATGAGTATGGATTTACACCCAAAAGATTTTGAGTAGACCATGCTCCTTCGCGTTCACCCTGAATTATCTTTGGAATAAATTTTAAAAGGAAACAAATGGACATAGACGGTTATGTTGGAAAACTCACGAGGTTTAATTTGTAATCTTTTCTTTGCTAGAGTTGGAGTTATTTGGAAAAATCTGTGTAGAGTTTGCAAGTGCTTCAAAAGGTGGTTTTTGTGGATGTTTCATCGGCGATCTTTGTTAGTGAAGTGTTCTCTTTTGAAAATGAGTTTCCCCTTTCTCCTTGAGAAAAATTATGGCGGTTGTTTGTGCAGATGTTTAACTTTGGAGCCGATGTTCTTTTCCAAAATGTTGACTTTGGTTAAAATGCGATGTTTTGCAAAGTTTAGCTATCTATCGTTGGTGGGTTCTGATATGATGTGGTGCCTTACTGTTAACTATGCTGCCGTCATAGTTTATATGAATTAGCGCAACTCTCGATGTTATTCGAGATTTATTCATGTGATACCGAGGAAGAAGTCGTCATGTGAATGACTTTTCGGTAGTGTGGTTACATGATGAAGGAATGGTGAAAAGTAAACATGACATCGTTTTTACATGTTAAATGATAAAAGAGTCGTTGAGCCAGGTCGGTGAGAAAGTCATATATGGAGATATGACTAATCCGGAGTGCTCCTGAAGAGTGTGCATTTATGTCATGAAACGAGATTTCCCTTGCTTTCTAGTATGAAAAGAAGCAATGAAGAATTTCTGGTATGTTGGTTGTGATGTAGGGGATTTGCGTTTCCTTTGTGTCTTGGCATAGGAAATTAAAATGTGTGCTCTTTGAATGTTGCTGGATCCTTTCCAAAGTGGTTTTAGCGCTTTGGGGTTTGAGTTGTTGTAGGTGGATCAATTGGGTTCATGATTTTGGTTGAGCTCACTCAATGATTGTACTCTTTATCGTGGTCCATTGAGGGGAAGGTTGTGTTTGACTCAATGCAAACCTTCTTGGAGAATTGTGTCGTTGAGATGTTTCTCGGTAGGGTTGATTAAATTATTAGTGGACCACTTGGTGGTTGCTAGTAATTGTTTTCCTTTCGAGTGTATTGGACCTTTACATTCTTTGAGGTTGAACGAGGTTGTGTCAACCGTAGCGATTTTGTTTGGTTGCTACATTTTCTTGCGAGTTTAAGGACCCTGATTGTAAGGTGGGCCTTTTCTTTAGGTGGTAGTGTTGGGTATTGGTCTTTTGTAAAAGAGCAATCCGTTGCAAGGTCTTAACCTCGTTTGTTCAAATAGTTGGTGGTCTTGGACTGTGTGTCTCTCTTGGTTCGTCATCGTTTTGAATATGGCGAACCACCGTAGAGAGGTTGAGGCGTGAAAACACGTTTGTGCGTGGGAGATGAAGAGGGTTCTAGAGGCTGGTACCGTGCCCTTCTAGAGAGTAGTTTCGATTAAAGGGATCGGGCACGTTAGTGCCAAGGAGGAATGGATGGAGTGTGAGACCGTTTTCTTTCGTTGTCTATTTGGGAATTGAAGTGAAGATGGAATCGTGAGAGGTTGCACTCTGTTGAGCTAAATCAACACAAGTGTTGGTTTTGGGAGCTCGCTTGTCGTTTGTTCAGGTTTAAGTTTTTGTGTGAATGTTTTTGTTGCAAAGAAGTCCTTTGTCCCTTGGGGACTTTGTTTTTGATTTTGGCGTCTTTAGGATTCGAGGTCGAATCCTGTTTAAGGGGGGGGGGAGAATGTGACACTACGGAATACCGAGACTTTATAAAATGTGAAATTAGAGATTGTGGCATTACATAATGTGAATGTTGAGGCCAAAAAACAGTATGAAATGTGAAATTAAGGTTAAAACCATAGGGTATGGAGGTTTATAGCGCTTCCGGGCCGTTTCCGGGGTTTTGGGCCTTTCCAGGGGAGTTTGGGCCTAAAAGTGGGGGTTGTGGGCTTTGGTGGGATGGAGTAGGAATCCATTTAGGATTAGGAAAGAGGCTTAGGGCTGGTAAAAGGGGGCTTCCCTGCCCCTTGTGCGCCCACCCCTCCCTCTTTGTGCGCCCCACCCCTTCCCCTTGGCCCTAGCCACCCCATCCCCTCCCCTCCCCTTTGGCCGTGCGCCCCCACTCCCCTTGCCCCTTTGCTCTCCACCTCCCGACCACCTATCCTCCACCCCTTGCTGCCCTAGGGTAGCCTCCCCACCCCTGCACCTCGAGAATCCATCCGTTGGAGCGAGGAGCGAACCGGGAGGAGATCCTTTCAGTTTTCGTGCGTCGGGCAAAGGTATGGCCATTGGAATCCTTGGGATTGGTCTAGGTACTGTTCTAAGGGTGTTTATCAAGTTTTTAGATCAATTGGTGGTGCTGGATTTGATTAGATTAGATGGATTCTTGAGTTAGTCACGTTCTCTGTTTCGGACAGCATGAGCAGTCGACCTAGGGTTCGGTTTTTAGCCAATTTAGGATCCGCATTTGGTCGTACGGATGTTGAAGAAGTTGTAGATAATTTCATTATCTTTCCGTGGATATAAAGAACGTTAAATTCTGCCCAGCCGTTTGAAAGTTATGGCTGTTTTACCGAGCGTGTTAAAATCTGTGACGTGATTGGAACAGATCACGGTATTTTGTATACTAAACAACTTTAGAGTCCGAATCAGTCTTTCCATATACTTAGAAAAAGTTAGGGAATTTCCTCAGCTACGCGAGGATGTACTCGTTTAATTGATTCGGAGTCTTAGAACCCAACTTATGCCTTTTGGAAGGCTGCTGTCCCGGCGGGACAGAACCTCTGTTTTTGGGTATTGCGAATAGTTGGCAATGTCGGGGTAGATGAGGGTTTGCGTACTGTTTTGTGGACATGATTGTGAGTGTGTTGTACCTATGTGTAGGTGGTGCGACCCCGGGAGTGCCTTCTACTTCCCGCCAATCCGTTGCTTGTGGTCGAGGCAAGTGTATTGTAATGGATAGCGGTTTGTAGGTTGCTTGTTGAGAATAGATGAAATTGGTTATATGATATGATCACATGCCATGTTTTAATGATTTCCAATGATATGATGAATATGCTTACTATGTTATGATGCCATGTGTTAAGGTAAAAGTGATTTATGATGTTGGCATATTTGCATACATGACATGGCATGTTACATGGCCCGGGCGGTGAGAAAGTCATAACTAATCCGGGGAAGGTCGGTGAGAAAGTTATGACTATTCCGGAGAGCCAATGAGTAAGTCCTACATCGTGATTCCATTCACCGCGGTGAACGGAAGCGAGGAGTAGGCACCCTCCATCTTCGGGATGGAAGGGGGGAGAGGGTGCACACCGACGGGTGTGTACTCAACCATACCGGTATGAGTTTCCAAGGAGACATGAGCATCGCATTGCATTGCATACATAATGATGATGAAAAGGATATGTGATCATGAATGAGATGATACATGATGTGAGTTGTTGAAGCCATGTAATTGTTTATGTTTGTACCATTGCAATATACTTGCTGAGTGATGTACTCACGCTTGTGTTTATGTTGTTTTCTTTTAGGTACCATGAATCCGACATGCGGGAAAGGGAGCTAGTAACACGTCATCACTTAGCATCACACATTTAAAACAATGACATGTTCCTTCTCTTATGGTTATGGTTAATTCTTTGAGCTAAACTGTGGTTTCGATGATTTGTTGGTCGTTACGAGTAAATGATTAGTCCATGTTTGTCATGTGATGGATAGAATTTTTATCCTTAGTGGTATGGTGGTTGTTTGTCCGTTTGATCATGTTATTGCTATCGTTCATTATGCTATATTGACATGTTATTATTGTTGTTGCTTCAATTCATGTTAAAACAAAGGAGATGCTGCCGAAATTTCGGTTTTTAGCATGTGCGCCTTTGCTGTAATTTATGTTTAATTGTGGTATTTAGATGTTGTTTAGTCTATGTTTGGTAGCATTCGGGCATATTAAATGCCGGGGTGTTACATCGAAGCTTTTCAGCCGTTGGATCTTCATCGCACGGCCAGGATTAGTCCACGTCACCGCGGGTAAGCCTCACGTGTTAATCTTTAGATCTATTCTCAGACGTTAGATCTAGATCCAACGCCTTAGATTGTGCCACGGAGCCGTAACTGCACCGTGCCTAGATTGGTTCTCAGCCATTTGATCTAGATCGAACGGTTAGCGTTAACCGCGTTGCTTCGCAACGTGCGGTTTTAGATCCGATCTGGACTGTTGGATTTCAATCCAACGGCCCAGATCGTGCCACGTGCACGGGAGCTAGACTGGCGTGGTCCACGCGGACGCGCCCGGTCGTCGCTGATGTCAGCGCATGATGTCAGCGTAGGGCCCGCATGTAAGTGGCTGGCCCAACGGCTCCATGGCGTCATCTGTGACGTCATGCTGATGTCACAGGTGGGGCCTGCGTGCCAGTTCCGTTCGGCCGAAGCGCGATGACGTCAGCGCTGACGTCATCCAGGGGGTCCCACATGTCAGTGAGATGTGTTCTCGTGGACCGGGTCCACGGTGAACCAGACCCGAACCGTGGACCAAGTCCATGGACCCGCTGACGTCATAATTCGATTTTTCATTAGAAAAATAATTCGATGGAAATTCAAATCCCGTGCTGACGTCATAAATCCGGATTTTCTGTAGAAAAATACATGAATTAATTTGGTTTATTGTTTTATTTGAATTTTCAAACTTCAAATGCTTATAACTTTTGCGTTTTAACTCCGATTTGAACGATTCCAATTTCTAAATTTTTAGAAAATTCATATCTACTTGAATATGAATTTTAATTAATTTTTGTTTATGAAATTTTCTATGTTTACAATTAATTAATAGATTCTTTAAACTTTAAACAGTTATAACTCTTGCATTTTAACTCCGTTTTGGGCGTTTCAAATTTCTAAAAATTTGTAAAATCATGCTCCTTCTATTTGTGGACTTTATTTGAATTTTAGAGCAATGTTTATGTACTATTTATTTATTTATTGCTATTTGCATGCATTACGAGTAGACGTTGAAGTACCCGAGGGCTTCGAAGGTGAAGTGTTGACCCAGGAGCCAGCTCAGGATCAAGAACAAGTACTTTTTGAAGGCAAGTTATGCTTTGACCATATTGATCCCATTTTTTGAAATTAATCTAATTTAAATTATTGCATGCTAATTTGATTAGCAATTGTTTTAATTATGTTTGGGAGTTAGATAAATAGCAATTTGCAGTACGACACCTTGACTATTTAATTATGTGCCATGAACCTTTGTCACCCTAGTTGTGGATATTAGTTGGACATTATTAGATTGCCAACATGGGGTATTTAGATCGTTGTAGTACATTGCTTAGACCTGCTACATGTACATGACATGATTTTGGACAATCAAATGCTAATATTGACAATGAGATATTGAACCTGTTTTGGAAAGGTAACATGTGTTGTGATTGATGATGGCACGTGGTGCATGGTAATCAACTGGGTTTGATAAATAGATTTGGATCGGGGCAAGTGGCAAGAATGATGTGGTGGGCCATGATTGGCACCTGGGATGTTGGTTTGGTTCTTCGGGTAGTCTTGCCCTGATCATCCTAAGGACTTAACCTTGCAAGCCTTTGATCTGAGTCAAGCGTGCAACCACATGTCCGCAATGGGACGGACCTAGTTGAGTAAGTTACTAATAACTTGCATGTGGTACCTCGGGGTGTCAACTACACCTTTTGTGTAGTTTGAAAGGGGAGCGTACCAGTGCTATGGCATGGTACCCATCCAACGGTATGTCAGTCCCAGACTTCGCCTCTATTAAGGGAAGGGATGGTGTATGGCAAAAACCGGAGAGGTTCACTTGTGTGGTTTGAAGTCTTTGAAATGCTTTGTTACGATCACTCGCCTTTGTGGTGTTTGACTGTATCTTGTGAGTAAAGTGCATAACCTCTGCAGAGTGTAAAATCTATTCGAATAGCCGTGTCTGCGGCATTGGACATTGATCGGGGATTACAGTCAAGGGTTAGACTTTCATGAAAACAACTTGGACTTGAAAAGTTTTGTTGGGTTAAATAATGATGCTGATGGAAATGTGGATTAAGAAAGGAAAAGTGTTTACTTAACCCCTGGAAAAGTTATTGATGCTGTATTTACTTTTACTGCTTTTGAGTCTACTTATATTACTTGTTAAATGCTGTTTTACTTCAAATGTACCTATTAGCCTATTCTTTGTAATAAGCCATGCATATAGAATACTAGCTGCATTCTGTGCATGACTTGCTGAGTACCAAGTACTCACCCTTGCCACAATACAACATCAGTTGAAGGAGAAGCAACGCCAGCTTTGGAAGAAGAACTTCAGGAGGAACTGTCTACTTAGGGAGCGAGCCCAGTCAGTTGCCTGTGGTATACTGGATGGCACCAAGTTGATGCTTTTATTCCGCTGTAGTTTATTTCCTTAATAAGTTTTTGCCCTGTGTGGCGTACTCTTGTAACTTGACCATAAGGTCGAGCAACCAGTTTGGTTATTTTAATTAAAGCACTTTATTACTATCGTTCTGTATGATTGAGCTATTTACCAATGTTGAGACTGTGTGCACTAGTGTGATCCTGGACTAGTGCTGAATACACAAAGGGTCCGAATTTGCAGATTCGGGTCCCGACAATTACCATCCGGGGAAAGCTAATGCGGTGGCTGACGCATTGAGTCGCAAGGCTCGTTGCAATTGCCTCACTCTTCAACCCTGGAGTGTCACCCTCTGTGCCGAATTCCAGAAACTCGGCTTAGAGATGGTCGAAGAAGGATTCTTGGCTAATCTGGAGTTGAATTCCATGCTGTTAGCTCAGATTAGAGAGGCTCAACGAAAGGACGAGGGCGTTACCCAAATTTGCAGTAAACTGAGTTCCGGCCAAGCCACGGGATTCCATCTTGATGACCGTGGAACTTTGTGGTTCGGCAAGCGCCTGGTCGTCCCCACAGACCAAGAATTGAGAAGAGAGATTCTCGACGAAGCCCACAACTCTTTGCTCACAATTCATCCGGGCAGCAACAAAATGTATCAAGACTTAAAGCAACGGTTTTGGTGGACTCGCATGAAGCGCGAGATGGCTCGCTATGTGTCTGAATGCGATGTCTGCAAAAGGGTGAAGGTTGAACATCTTAAGCCAACTGGCACTCTTCAGCCGCTGCCCATTCCAAGTTGGGTTATAGTCGACCGGTTGACGAAGTCCTCACATTTCTTAGCTGTTCGCACCACCTATCAAGCCAAGAGATATGCGGAGTTGTACATCTCTGTGATCGTATGCCTTCATGGGGTTCCAACGTGGATAGTTTCAGATCGAGGTTCCCAGTTTGTTTCTCGATTCTGGAAAAGTTTGCATGAGGCATTGGGCACCAAGCTACTTCACAGCTCAGCATATCATCTACAAACTGACGGCCAGACCGAGAGAGTCAATCAGATCCTTGAGGATATATTGAGGGCTTGTGTTTTGTCTTATGGGAAGAAATGGGATGAATGTCTTCCATATGCTGAGTTTGCTTAGAACAACAGCTGCCAAACCAACATCAAGATGTCTCCTTTCGAAGCGCTCTATGGTCGAAACTGTCGGACACCCTTGAACTGGTCCGAGAGTAGGGAACGACCATTCTTTGTACCTGATGTGGTTAAATCTACAGAAGAGAACGTGAAGACCATTCAAGAAAATTTGAGGGTAGCACAATCACGACAGAAGAGCTATGCCGATCGCCGAAGGAGACCTCTCACCTTCAACGTTGGAGATTATGTCTATCTGAAGGTGTCTCCCCTCCGGGGCACCCGTCGTTTTGGAGTTAAAGGAAAGCTGGCACCTCACTACATAGGACCTTTTCAGATCCTTACGAGGCGCGGTCAAGTGGCATATCAGCTGGAGCTTCCTCCCTCTCTAGCAATGGTCCACGATGTCTTCCATATATCTCAAATGAAGAAGTGCCTCCGTACTCCTTTCGAATCACTGGAGGTGGACTAACTCGAAGTTCAGCCCGAACCTGATCTGTCTTACCAAGAGCATCCTATTCGGGTTTTGGATGAAGCTGAACGCAAGACCCATCGGCGGACTCTCAAGTTCTACAAAGTTCAGTGGAGCAATCACACTGAAGACGAAGCCACTTGGGAGCCCGAAGATCGTCTAAGAACCGAGTATTCTGAGTTCTTCCGTACCATGTAAAATGTTAATGTGCGAATGCTTCGCAGTTCAAAGCAAGTCGATAGGTATGTGCCCGTACTGTCTAATCGCATTCCATTTTACCTATGCGCTTGTTCCGAATCTCGGGGTGCCCTTAAGGGGGGAGGGTTTGTCAGGGCCCCGAATTTAAATTCGACTCGTGCGGCAAACTTAAGCCCTAACCAGCCTGTAGCCGCGATTGGGTTCGAGTAATAACTCCCTAGTGTATCCTAAACCGTCCCTTCAGAGTGTCCAAAGCTCAACCGCAAGTTTGGAGCTTGAACACTCCAAATCCGTAAATGTGCTTCCATCCAAGTTTGCGGCTTTGCAACTTGGGATCCAGGATGATCCAAGATGCGCATGTCGCTTGGTTACAAACTATAAACTTTTCTCTCCGACATGGGAGGTTTGCACCGAGATCCGACATCTAAGCATAGTTCGAACTTGGCGAGAAAAATCAAATCCTGCGCTGGAAATTCTAGGCAATCCAGAATATCCGGATTGAATGTCCGGAGTATCCGGATTGGGTCGACCGAAGGCCCTAACCCAGAGTATCTGGACTAATGGTCCGGAGTATCCGGACTTTGAGGGATTTAAGTATAAAACCCCATTCCTTGGTTCCTTGGTCATTTCATTCTCTACCTCCACTCTCCTGTGTGCTCTCCTCCACCCAAGCTCGTCTCTGGCGACACCCCACCGGTCGATGACCTCCCGTGGCTCCTCCCCGGTGACCTCAAGGTCCTCCCCAAGCCGGCGTCTTCCTTCTCCTACCCGGCTTCTCCTTCTTCTTCTTCATCCTCCTTGAAGGTAAGGACTCTTTTTGGAGTCTATTCTTGGGTTCTAGGGCGTCCATTGTAACATCCCGGCATCTAGCATGCCTGAATGCTACCAAACATAGGCTAAACAACATCTAAATACCATAAATTAAGGTAAATTACAGCAAAGGAGCAAATGCTAAAAACTGAAATTTCGGCAGCATCTCCTTTGTTTTAACATGAATTGAAGGAACATCAACAGCATAGCAATATATGGCAATAGAAGAGGCATCTAAAACAGCAATAACTAAAGGCATGACAGCAATATAAGTCTATTCCCAAGCATTCAATGTCTCCATGAGCCAAACGAACAATAAGACTCTCATATCGCAAAACCAAACCATAAATCAATATGCATCACACTTAATTTGTTATCAAGACCCAATTGAGTGACCGTGGGAACAATTGAGTGACGCTACGTGTAGAAGTGTGACTAATTCCCTTCCCCGCATGCCGATCTCATGGTACCTAAAACAATAAGAAAGCACAAGCGTGAGTTCAACACTCAGCAAGCATATTACAATGGTACACAAAAATAATTACATGGCTATAACAACTCATATCATATCATGTCTTTCATCTCATTCATGATCACATAACAATATCATCACCATTATGTATGCAATGCGATGTGATGCTCATGTCTCCTTGGAAACTCATACCGGTATGGTTGAGTACACACCCGTCGGCGTGCACCCTCTCCCCCCTTCCATCCCGAAGATGGAGGGTGCCTACTCCTCGCTTCCAAACACCGCGGTGGATGGAATCACGATGTAGGACTTACTCATTGGCTCTCCGGAATAGTCATAACTTTCTCACTGACCTTCCCTGGACTAGTTATGACTTTCTCACCGCCCGGGCCATGTATCATGTCATGTATGCAAACATGCCAACATCATAATTATCTTGTACATTAACATATGGCATCATAACATAATAAGCATACTCATCATATCAATGGCAATTATTAAAGCATGGCAAGTGATCATATCATATAATCAATTTCATCTAGTCTCAACTAGCAACCTACAAACCGCTATCCATTACAATACACTTGCCTCAACCAGGGGCAACGGATTGGCGAGAAGTAGAAGGCACTCCTGGGGTCACACCACCTGCACATGGGTACCACACACTCACAATCATGTGCACAAAACAGTAAGCAAACCCTCTTCTACCCCGACATCGCAAACTACTCGCTAAACCCAAAAACAGAGGTTTCGTCCCGTCGGGACAGCAGCTTTCCAAAAGGCATACCTTGGGTTCTAAGACTCCGAATCAATTAAACGAGTACATCCTCGCGTAGCTTAGGAAATTTCCCAACTTTTTATAAGTATATGGAAAATCTGATTCGGAATCTAAAGTTGTTTAATCTACAAAATACCGTGATTTGTTCCAATCACGTCACAGATTTTAACACGCTCGGTAAAACGATCATAACTTTCAAACGGCTGGGCGTAATTGGGCTTTCTTTATACCCACGGAAAGATATTGAAATTACCTACAACTTCTTCAACAGCCGTATGACCAAATTCCAAATCTAAATTGATGAAAACCCAAGCCCTAGGTCGACTGCTCATGCTGCCCGAAAAAGAGAACGTGGCAAACTCAAGATTCTATCTAATCTACTCAATTCCAGCACCACCAATTGATTTATAAACATGATAATCACCCTTAGAACAGATCCTAGCCCAACCCCAAGGATTCCCATGGCCATACCTTCGCCCGACGCACGAAAACCCAATAGATCTCCTCCCGGTTCACGCGATCTCCTTCCTCGCTCCAATCCCGCCGGATCTCCTCGTCGTGGAGCGCTCCAACGGATGGATCTACGAGGTGGTGAGGTCAAGAACTCACCTAGGGGCAGCAAGGGGGTGTAGAGGTGGTGGAGGAGGTGGTGGCGCAAGGGGAGAGGTGGTGGAGGGGTGGTGCGGCTAGGAGGAGTTGGGGGTGGCGGCTAGGGCTTCCAATGGGGGGTGGGGGCGCACAAGGCTGAGATGGGCCACCCAAAAGGGCAGGGAGAAGGCCCCCAACTAGGATTCCCACTCCTAATTGGACTCAAACTCTTTCCCACCAAAGCCCATGACCCTTCCCTTTAGGCCCAAACTCCCCCAGAAAGGCCCAAACTCCCGAAAACGGCCCGAAAACGCGAATAAACCTCATACCGTATGGTTTCAACCTCCAATTCCATATTTCATAATGTTTTTTGACCTCAACATTTACATTATATAAGGTTACGACACTCCGTGGTGTCACATTCTCTTCATCCCCCTAAGGCCCAAAAACGCGAGTAAACCTCAAGCCGTAAGGATTTATTCTCTAATTTCACATTTTATAATGTCACACCATATCGTAGTGTCACATTCTACCCCCCTTCAACAGGATTCGACCCCAAATCGAAGACATGCCACTCCGCCAAACCAACAACACACAGAGATCTAAACTTCGCGGTTCAAACCTGAAGAAAAGAGCTTTGGGTAAAGCTCGCCCCCGCAAGACTTCAACTCCCAGGTCGCTTCTCTGAATAAAACCACTGGAATTTACACTGATCGAGACTCGATGACAGGACGCCTAGGTTCGAAGACCAACGGCTCTAATGATAACTCGCAATCAAAACTTGCGAGAACTTTACTCAATATTGAAACACAAAGAACTCAAACAAGGCCTCGGCATGACCCAAGCGATAGGATAAAATCCCGAATAGACCACAAAATAATACGATCTCACACTCCTCATTCCATGCATTCCTTGGCACTAAAGTGCCCGATCCCTTTAACCAAAGCCACTCTCCAGAAGGACATGGTACCAACTTCTAGATCCATCTTCCGCTCCCACGCACAAAAGTGAATCACGTCCCAACGTCTCAACTATGGTTCGTCGTATTCGAGACGACGCAAACCAGGTGAGACACAACACTCTAAGATTATTACCATCGAAAGGAGAAGCCTACTTTATGACCAGGGTTTTGAAAAACCCGCAAAATCAAAAACAACCGAACATTCCACTTCGGTTGGCACAACACGCTGAAGCCCGGTGACAAAAAGATCCAATACTCTTCGAAAACAGAAAACAAATTACTAGCAACCACCAAGCGGTCCACTAACAATTTGATCAGCCCCACCAAGGGACACATCGATGACACAATTATCCAAGAAGGTTTGAATTGAGACATAGACAACCATCCTTTGCTCTAAACTTCTACACCATTTATGATCAACTACTAGCCACACAAGGTTTCTCTTACTAAGAAAGTCTTGCCCTCACATCCTTCCACTTAAGGACCAGGACAAAGAGTACCATTATTGAGTAAGCTCAACCGTAAAACATGAACCCAATTGATCCACATACAACAACTCAAACCCCAAAGTGCTAAGAACCACTTTGCAAAGAATCCGGCAACATCCAAAGAGCACACATTTCATTTTTCTAAGCCAAATCGCAAAGAAAACTCAAACTTCTAACACCACAGCCAAAATACCACAAATTATTCATTCTTTCCTTTCATACTAGGAAGACATGGAAATCTCAATACATGACAAGAATGCACACTTTTCAAGAGCACTCCGGATTAGTCATATATACATATATGACTTTCTCACCGACCTGGCTCATCGACTCCTTTATGATTAATTATGCATAAACAATGTCATGATTCCGTTTCACCATTCATTCACCATGTAACAACAATACCGAGTAATCATTAACCAAACGACTACTTCCTCGGTATCACAGGTTTGAAACACACATAACATTGACGGTTGCGCTAAATCATATAACTATGATAGCAACACCGTTAACAGCAAAACACCATGACGTATAGGAACCCACATCAATTGAAAAAACTAAACTTGCAAAACCTCGCACTTTAACCACAATCAACATGTGAAAAAAAGAACATCGGCTCCAAAGTTAAACATCTGCACATGCAACCACCACCAATTTTCTTAAAGAGAAAAGGAAACTCATTTCCAAAAGAGGAACACTTCACTAATAAAATCACTTATGAAACATTCGTAGAATCCACCTTGTGAAACACTTACAAACACCACACACAATTTCAAGAATAACTCCAACTCTAGCCAATTAGAGTTACAAATTAGATCTCAATAGTCTCCATCACAACCCGCTATGTCCATCTGCTTCCTTTAAAATTTAATTCAAAGACAAATCAGTGCGAACGCGAGGGGCACGATCCACTCAAAAAAAAAACTTTTGGATGCAAATCCATACTCATGGCACAAATTAAACAACATAGCCAAAACCAAAGATTGGCACCAATAGCTACGGGTTTTAGGGAAACTCGGAAACACAACACAAGGGATACTGCAACACCCCAAAATTTTGTTTTCATGAATAAAGTCGAATTTTAGAATTTTTGTGAATTTTTGGAATTTTCTGGAATTTATTTGGATTTATTTGGAATTAATTTGAATTTATTCCAGATTGAAATAATTAAAGAAATAAAATTTTCAAATAAAGTTTTGTTGGAAATATTTTATTTGAGTCCAAAATGTCTCAAAGTATTTTCCATAATTTTTCTGGATTAATTAGAATTTTCTATGAATTATTTGAATTATTTAATCGCTGGAAAATGCGAATAGGTTTGTACTGTTCATCCGACCGAGCCCGAGTCAGACTCGAGTCCGAGTCCGACCCGGACCCGACCGCGCCGCGCGGTTCGGTCGAACCGCGTACGAACCCTAACCCCCGTGGACCGTCGGATCGAGATCCAACGGCCCACGTTGGCCCACGTAGCCCGCGTGTGTAAATCGCACTTGACCCTACCCCGGGATCAATCCGCGTGTAACACAGCCGCACCCGAGCCATCTCCGCTGTTGATCGCGCCACGTGGACGGCCCATGTGCGTCCACGTCACCTAATCCGAGTCCCCGCCGGACTCCGCCGTCGCCCGCGAGTGGGCCTCGGTTTCCGCGAGATTCACGGAAGCCGAGGCCACTATTTAATGCGCCGTCGCCACCGCCGGGTTCCTCTCTTCCGTGCGCACCCGTGCCCCCAAACCATCTCGCCTGAGCCGCCGCCGTTCACTCGTACGAGCTCGCTGTAGTTGCCTCTTCCTTCCGCCACGGTTTTTGCCTGCGCCCGCCGACGTTGACCCTAGATCCGAACTCCCCGCGTCGAGGCGCACCCATGCGTACCACTCACCTCATCGGAGGAGCCCCGGAGCGCCATCGACTTGGTCGTCGTCCTCGGCTCCGGCCACCCAGCGCCGCCGCGTGCCATCGCCGCCCCCA
Organism: Rhipidocladum racemiflorum; assembly: GCA_036346355.1. Lineage (NCBI taxonomy): Eukaryota > Viridiplantae > Streptophyta > Magnoliopsida > Poales > Poaceae > Rhipidocladum > Rhipidocladum racemiflorum. The sequence continues at coordinate 42,711,021 of CM070579.1, forward strand.
AGCTACGTGCACCGTCGGATCCAGATCGGACGGCTATAGTGAGTTCACGTGTTTCCCGAACCGTAAAAACCTAGATTGGATCTGGACCATTGGATCTAGATCCAACGACCCATGATCACCGTGTAGATTATAATTGCGTTAACCTAGGGTAGATCTAGACCGTTAGATCTGTATCGAACGGCCGAGGATAACCGCATTGTAGCATTAGGGTTGAATCTGGAACGTCCAATCTAGATCGAACGGCCCAGATCGACTGTGTAGTTTTAAAACGTGTAAACCCTAGATCTAATCGCGGCCGTTGATTTCAAATCAACGGGCACGATCGTGCCACGCGTGCGTTCAGCGCGTCCGTACAAGACGCCGCGTGGGAGCGTGTCTCGACACGCAGCCCGTGTGTCAGAGGGCCCACGCGTCAGCCGCGCCCACGCGGGCGTGAACCCAAGCCGCTGACAGGGCGGGCCCGCCTGTCAGCGACACGCTACGCGTGCGTGGACCGGGTCCACGCACCGGAGTCGACGTGGCCGCTCCAGAGAGCGCCACGTGGCATGATGACGTCATCGTGGGGTTCGGCCGGTGCTGACGTCAGCAGGGCTGACATGGACCAATCAGGAACTGACACGTGTCAATGCTGACGTAATAAATAATTTCCGAAAAAGAAAATGATTTAATAATTCGGTTTATTGATTTTTAAATCTGTTTCAAACTTTGAAATTTCATAACTTTTGCATTTCAACGCCAAATTGAGTGGTTCAAATTTCTAAAAATCCCTAAAAATGAGATCTTCACAATGGTGAATTTTATTTAATTTTTGGACTAAATTTTTTCTCTGTAAAATTATTTAATCAACTATTTAAACTTCAAAATGCCATAACTTTTGCGTTTTAACTCCGATTTCGACGATTCAAGTTCCTAAAAATTCATAAAATTATGTTCTCACAGTTTATTGACTTTAATTGGATGTTTGGACACTTTTTGTCTACTGTTTATTTATTTGCTATTTGCACGCTTTACGAGTAGACGTTGAAGTGCCCGAAGGCTTCGAAGGAGAAGTGTTGACCCAGGAGCCAGCCCAAAACCAAGAACAAGTACTCTTTGAAGGCAAGTTATGCTTTGACCATGTTGATCCCATTTTGAAACCTATTTTGATTTAATTATTTGCATGCTAGTTTCACTAGAAAATGCTTTACTTAATTTTGGGAAATTTGATAAATGCCAAATTGCTGTATGACACCTTGGTTAATCAAATATGTGCCATGACCCCTTGTCACCCTAGTTGAGGTTTTAATAGTTGGACATTATTAAATTGCCAACATGGGAATTTAGATCGTCGTAGTTTATTGCTTAGACCTGCTACGTGCTTATGACATGATTTTGGACAGACAAATGTTAATATTGACTTAATGATATATTGAACCTGTTTTGGAAAGGTATCATGTGTTGTGATGTTGATGGCACGTGGTGCATGGTAATCAACTGGGGTTTGATAAATAGTCTTCGACCGGGGCAGGTGGCAAGAATGACCAGGCGGGCCAGCTGTGGCACCGGGAGCGTTGATTTGGTTCTTCGGGCAGTCTTGCCCTGGTCACCCTATGGACTTAACCTTGCAAGCCTTTGAACTGAGTCAAACGTGCAACCACATGTCTGTAATGGGATGGACCTAGTTGATTAAGTTGCTAATAACGTACCTATGGGAACTCGGGGTGTCAACTATACCTTTTGTGTAGTTGTACGGGGGAACGTACCGGGGCTGCGGTCAGGTACCCATCTAACGGTGGATTGGCCTAAACTTCGCCTTCGCTAAGGGAAGGGTTAGTATGCAATCACCGGGGAGGACCACTTGTGCTGTTAGAAGTTTCCGAAAGTCTTTGTTACGGACACTCGCCTTTGTGGTGTTTGGCTGTATCTTGTGGGTAAAGTGCATAACCTCTGCAGTGTAAAATCTATTCGAATAGCCGTGTCTACGGCATTGGACATCGCTCGAGAATTACAGTCAAGGGTTAGACTTTCTTGAAAATAACTCGGACTTGAAAGGTTGGGTTTGGTTAATAATGATGTTGATGAAAATGTGGATTAGGAATGGAAAAGATGTTTATTTAACTCCTGGATAAGTTATTGGGCTTAAACTTGTTTCTACTGATTTCGAATCTACTTATGCTACTTGTCAAATGCTGTTTTACTGCAATTATACCCTGAGCTATCCCTTGTACTAAGCCATGCATGTAGTATATTAGTTTGCATTCTGTGCATGACTTGCTGAGTACCAAGTGCTCACCCTTGCCACAATACAACACCAGTTGAGGAATAGTTTACACCAGCTTCGGAGGAGGAACTCCAAGAGGAACCGTCTAACTAGGGAGCGAACCCAGTCAGTTGCCTATGGTATACTGAATGGCGCCACGAAGTTATCTTATTTTTCCGTTGCAGTTATTTCTCTCTTATTGAGTTTTCGCCCTGCGTGGCATATATTTGTAACTTGACCATAGGGTTTTGGGAAGCGACGATCTCCTCCGTGGCTTGCTTCACCTCGAGCTCAAGAACACCAGAGGGAGAGGTTTAGCTGGAGGGAAAACTCGAGAGAGAGGGAGAGAGCTCCATGGGAGAGAGAGCTAGAGGGTGACGGTGAGAGTGAGAGGGAGTGAAGTGAGGGAGAGGGAGTTGGCTGGGGGAGGTGAACCCCCTAGAAAACGTGGAGGTGGCCAGGGCAGCCGGTCAGCTCTGGCGCCCTGCCCCCCTGCCCAAACCCCTCGGCCGGCTGATGCTGGCCAGGGCAGTCTTGACCAGGCAGAAAAACCCCAAAAACCACCAAAAAACCTCCGAAACTCACGAATCCTTCCCGGAAACTTTTAGGATAGACTCTAGTGTAGCTAAAGAAGGTTTGGAAACTACGGTTGCTCAGAAATTCTAATCGCAACACGAAACGAGATTTTGGAGCAAAAACTAAAACGAAACAGATCGAGCAAACAAATCCAAAAACAATTAACTCCAAATTAAATTCCAAATAACTCTCAAAGGATAATTAACATTAAAAAGGCAAGTACAAACTCAGGATGTTACAGCTCTACCCCCCTTACAATAATCTCGTCCTCGAGATTACAAGGATTCAGAAAAGAAAGATGGAAACTCGGATCGAAGGCGATCTTCACGTTCCCAGGTTGCTTCTTCTTCAGTATGATTACTCCACTGAACTCGAAGCATCTTGATTACATGATTACGAGTAAGTCGTTCAGCTTCGTCCAGAACGCGAATTGGATATTCACGGTATGTAAGATCTGGTTGAAGTTCAATTGCGTCCAGAGGAGTGAGTTCAGTAGGAACTCGAAGACACTTCTTCAACTGAGAGACATGAAACACATCATGCACATCCGCAAGTTGAGGTGGAAGCTCCAACTGATAAGCTACTTCACCCTTCCTTGCAAGAATGCGATATGGACCGACATATCTGTGACACTACGGTATGGTGTGACATTATAAAATGTGAAATTAGAGAATAAAACCTTTCGGCTTGAGGTTTACTCGCGTTTTTGGGCCTTTTGAAGTGTTGTGACACCACAGAGCTTCGTAACCTTATAAAAGGTGCATGATGAGGTCAAAAACATATTGAAATATGATATGGGAGGTTAAAACCATAAGGTATGGAGGTTAATAGTGTTGTCGGGCCGTTTCCGGGGTTTTGGGCCTTCCCGGGGGAGTTTGGGCCTTAAAGAGGGGGTTGTGGGCTTTGGTGGGATGGAGTGGGAATCCATTTAGGATTAGGAAAGGGGCTTAGGGCTGGTTAAAAGAGGGTTTCCATGCCCTTTTTGGCTTCCTCCCCCTGCCCCTTGCGCCCCCAAGTGCCCTAGCCGCCTCCCACACCTCCCCACCTCCTCCTTGGGCGCCTCCACCTCCCCCAAGCCTCTCCCCTTGCGCCACCACCCTCTCCACCACCTCTCCACCTCCCTTGCTGCACCTAGGTGAGTTCTTGACCTCACCACCTCAAATATCCATCCATTGGAGCGCTCCGCGACGAGGAGATCTGGTGGATTTGGAAGCGAGGAAGGGGATCGCGCGAACCGGGAGGAGATCTATTGGGTTTTCGTGCGTCGGGCAAAGGTATGTCCATGGAAATCCTTGGGGTTGATCTAGGTACTGTTCTAAGGGTGTTTATCAAGTTTTTAGATGAATTGGTGGTGCTAGAATTGAGTAATTTGGATTAGATCTAGATGTTGCCACGTTCTGTTTTTGGGACCGCATGAGCAGTCGACCTAGGGTTTGCGTTTTCATCAATTTAGAATCCGAATCTGTCCGTACGGATGTTGAAGAAGTTGTAGATAATTTCATTATCTCTCAGTGGGTATAAAGCACGTTAATTTCCGCCCAGCCGTTTGAAAGTTATGGCTGTTTTACCGAGCGTGATAAAATCTGTGACGTAATTGGAACAGATCACGGTAATCTGTAGACTAAACAACTTTAGATTCCGAATCAGTCTTTCCATATACCTAGAGAAAGTTGGGAAATTTTCTAAGCTACGCGAGGATGTACTCGTTTAATTAATTCGGAGTCCCAGAACTCAAGTTATGCCTTTTGCAAGGCTGCTGTCCCGACGGGACAGAACCTCTGTTTTTAGGTTTTGGGAGTAGTTGGCAATGTCGGGGTAGATGAGGGTTTGCGTACTGTTTTATGGACATGATTGTGAGCGTGTGGTACCTATGTGCAGGTGGTGCGACACTGGGAGTGCCCTCTACTTCCCGCCAATCCGTTGCCCGTGGTTGAGGCAAGTGTGTTGTGATGGATAGCGATTTGTAGGTTGCTTGTTGAGAATAGATGGAATTGACTACATGATATATGATCACTTGCCATGCTTTTATGATTGCCAATGATATGATGAGTATGTTTAATATGTTATGATGCCATGTGTTAATATGTGAGTTAAATATGATGTTGGCATAAATGCATACATGGCATGTTAGATGGCTCGGGCGGTGAGAAAGTCATAACTAGTCCGGGAAGGTCGGTGAGAAAGTTATGACTAATACGGAAAGCCAATGAGTAAGTCCTACATCGTGATTCCATTCACCGCGGTGAACGGAAGCGAGGAGTAGGCACCCTCCATCTTCGGGATGGAAGGGGGGAGAGGGTGCACACCGACGGGTGTGTACTCAACCATACCGGTATGAGTTTCCAAGGAGACATGAGCATTGCATTACATTGCATACATAATGATGAAGATATTGTTAAGTGTTCATGAATGAGATGATATATATGATGGGAGATGTTATTGCCATGATATTGTTCTTGTTGTCCATTGCAATATGCTTGCTGAGTTTCGAACTCACGCTTGTGTTTTCTTGTTATTTTAGGTACCATGAGAACGGCATGCGGGGAAGGGAAATAGTCACACGCCCACACGTAGCTTCACCATATTGATTCCACAAGTCATTCTATTAGTTTGATAATAAATTGCGTGTGATGATTATTGCTTTAAGGTTTAGATTTGCTATATGAGAGTTTTATTGTTCGTTTGACCCTTGGAGACATTATGTGTTTGAAACTAGACTTATATTGTTGCTAAGTCGTTAATTATTGCTGTTTTTAGTTGTCTCTCATAGTCCATACATTGCTATACTGTTGTTGCTCCTTTAATTCATGTTAAAACAAAGGAGATGCTGCCGAAATTTTGGTTTTTAGCATATGTACCTTTGCTGGAATTTATGGTAACTTGTGGTATTTAGATGTTGTTTAGCTTATGTTTGGTAGCATTCAGGCATATTAAATGACGCGGTGTTACAGTTGGTATCAGAGCGGGCTGTAGGTCCTTGGAATATGTATTTTTAGTGTCATACCTTAGGTTACAACTAAAATGTGATGTGGAATAACTTAGAAACATGGCTTAGGTTTTTACTAAAATTTTGTTATAGGATAGCAACATTAAAACTTGCAAAAGTGGTATAACTAATCAAAATTTTGTTGTATTTAAGCTTCGATGTTGAATGCTTCATTTGATAATGCATGCTGCTATGTCGATGAGATAAATGATTGAATTGTTCTTGTTGTGGTGATAAAGTGGGGTTGTGGTGCCGAAGGGTTTCGGTCACCACTTTTGTTCATAGTAAGGGTGTGGTTTGTCGATATGGCCGGTTAAAGCCATCACCGAAGAACTATTAACCCCTGTAGGAGAAGAGTGCTTACCCTTTCTGTTGTAAATCGGGTAGTTGACTGGAGTCAAATAGAAAAGTTTGGTGGTGGATTCCTTCGGATGTTCTTTATCGTTCTGTGGTCGGTCTTGGTTGGTTTTATTGGTTTTAGTTGATGGAAACCAAAAGAAAAGTGTTTGGTATTGGTTTTTTGCGGATAATTCCGTATGCGGTGTGTGGTTTTGTCTTCCTTGGTTGAAGACAAAGAAGAGGAGTCTAGTGTTGCGCTTCTTTTGGGCGCCGTTCCAGTTTTGACGTTTAGTTTGTTAATTGTTTTATGGGGAAGAAGCATTTAATTGATCCGTGTGTTTGTCTTTCTCCGAGGTTAAAGGAGTTATTGCGGAGTTGTTCCGGACCCGACTGTCAGGGCTGAAGTTCTGTGGCTTTGTAGTAGTACGTGGAGTTTGATTTCGTTATTTTACTGGTTTAAGATGGAAATAATTAATAATTTGCCACTTCAAACATTGACACTTTGATTATGATGCCACTTGAGCCAATGACATATGGGACCATCTGAGTCAATGAAATGTAGGTCCAGTGGCAAATTTATGAAGCCACATGTTTTGAAGTGGCAAATAATTAAATCTCCCTTTAAGAAATCATCGTTGAAAAACCCTTCTTGTTATATGAAAGTTTGGGGTTTGGTGTTAAGGTTTTATTTGCAAAGGTTTATTTGTTTGGTTGGTTCCCTCCTGTGGGAGTCTTTGAGATTGAAAAGTGTTTTGGGAGAATTCCTTTGCATGACCAAGTTTGGGTTTGTCTCATTGCAATTTTGAGAGTCAAGTTTCCTTATGAATTTGGGGATGAGTTTTAAAACTAAAATGCTGCAAACAAAGTAAGTAGTCTTTTGACTGAAATCGTTTGTCCCTTGTAAGAATTGATGTTTAGCATGTTATGTAGTAGGTAACAATGTGGTTTATGGATTGATGTGTGGCTAAGTTAAATTTTGAGTTGAATCAATTCAATGTGATTAATATCTCTAGCTTGAGAACAAATAGACTACTAGTGTTGTAGTTTACTCTTAGTGAGAATGATTTAGTGTGTTAATGTACATGCTTAGAATCTGTTGCTTTGTTTTAAAAATGCTTAGGACCCTCGATTATGTTTAAAGTTTTAAACCCTGATGCATAGTTAAAACATTAAGATGATGTAGACGGCTGTTACCGTTAAAGAAACTTTGCTGGTTGTTTAAAGATGTTCTAATCTAATGGAGTAATAGAGAAATTTAATCGTGTTGCCTAGTGACTTTAATTTGGAAGTTGATTAGAGTTGCTATTTATGTTGTTGCAAACTACTAGTATATTTGGAAGTATGCAGTTGTGTCCCTTCAATGCTAGTATTGATATCAATTGAGAAGACATAAGACTTATTGTTAATGATGTTGTTAAGGGCAGTGTTAATGCTAGTATTCAATTTATTTTAAATAGTTGGAGTATGTTGTGTGGTGGTAATTTGGTTATCACCTATGTATAGGGTAGCTAAAAGTAATGTTGTTGGTTGATGAATATGCCCATTTGTTGTTATTAATGACTTAGTAGTGGTGGTAGTTGTGTAGAATACTTGTTGGAAACCATTGATTAAATGGAGGGCATTGTAACCTGTGGTGAAGGAGTGAACCATGGATAATTAACCTGATGTAGAGTTTTACCCTTAAGGAATGTATGCCTTGGAATCCTAGTTATGAACTTTGTCTTGTAGAGATAATATTTACATGTTGAAGTCGTTGTTTAACTAAATAAGGTTCGGTTGTCGAGACGTGATTATATAGGAGGTATGAAATTTATATGTTGATCTTGCTGAAAGATTTGTTGAAGTATTATGTTTCAAATTTAGAATAAGATGTATTATGATTCGGTGATCCGTGGGGATCATGTCAATGTAGTCTGGGTTAGGTGCCTTTGTGATAAGCATCTTAAACCTTAATTAAAAGTGTTGGGAATGGTAACTAGAGGAAGAATTTGTTGTGAAGCTTTTGGTTGATTTGTGTTGGGGCTCCTCAAGGAGTAAATAGTGATTACTGAAGTCTTTAATAGAAAGCGTAGTGGAGTACTAGAGATGGTTCTTTTATCTTTGAGCTTGTGTTCAAAAGCTTTTGGACTGGTTTGGTTGTTTGCCATTTTAGTTGAAGAGTTTTCGGTCAAGGTGTTCCATATCTTTGTGTTTGAGTTTCCTAAAACTCGTATAAATTGGTGCAAATATTTGGTTTTGGCTAATTTGTTTAGTTGGTGCTATGAGTATGGATTTACACCCCAAAAGTTTTTGAGTCGATCGCGCCTTTTCGTCAGACCGAATTATCTTTGAAATTAATTTTAAAAGGAAGCAGATGGTCATAAAGGGTTGTGTTGGAAACTTTTGAGTTAAGATCTCGATGTGTAACTCTGTTTGGCTAGAGTTGGAGTCATTTGGAAAATGTGTCTGGTGTGCGGATGTTTCACAAGTCTGGATTTTTATGAATGCTTCATAAGTGAATTTGGTTAGAGAAGAGTTTTCTTTTGGGATTGAGTTTCCCTCTCTTTTGATAAAATTTATGGCAGTTGTTTGTGCAGATGTCTAACTTTGGAGTCAATGTTCTTTTCCAAAACGTTGATTTTGGTTAAAATGCGATGTTTTGCAAAGTTTAGCTATCTATCGTTGGTGGGTTCTGATTTGATGTGGTGCCTTACTGTTAACTATGTTGCCGTCATAGTCTATATGATTTAGCGCAAACGTCAGTGTTATGGGTATTTCAATCATTTGATACCGAGGAAGAAGTTATTTGGTGAATGACTATTTGGTACCGTTGTTCCATGATGAATGAATGGTGAAAAGTAAACATGACATCGTTTTTACATGTTAAATGATAAAAGAGTTGTTGAGCCAGGTCGGTGAGAAAGTCATATATGGAGATATGACTAATCCGGAGTGCTCTTGAAGAATGTGCATTTATGTCATGAAACGAGATTTCCCTTGCTTTCTAGTATGAAAAGAAAAAATGAAGAAATTATGGTATCTTGGTTGTGGTGTAGGGGATTTATGCTTCCTTTGTGTGCTCTTTGGATGTTGCCGAATTCTTTCCAAAATGGTTGTTAATGCTTTGGGTTTGAGTTGTCGTGAGTACACTTGGGCTTGATAGCTAAGTGTTTTTGTGTGAGGGCGAGACCCTCTTAAGAAAGGAACCAATTGTGATTTGGTAAAGTTTTTACGATCCTATCTTGGGGCTAGGTGTAGAACCTTAGTGGTATAAGGGTGGTTTGTGATGGAGGTTGATGATGTAAGGATTTAACCTTTATTAAGAGTAGTGATGGGTGGAAGTGAAGTTGACGGTAGTTCGGTGATGTTTGTCCTGCCGTGAGCAATTGTCGTCACTAGTTGTTTTGGATTTGAGTTTTGCCTGGGAGAGGATAGAATGAATGTTAGCATGATCATGTATCGGAAGGGCAAGTGTGCCTTAATGAGTTATTCCCCTCGAGGGAATTTTTCGGGAATGTAGAGAGGTCATTAAAGGAATTGTGACTTGCTTTGATTATGTCATGTTGAGTTTAATGGAGTATGGTAGTCAGGTTGGTTGTGATAGAAGTATGAATTGTTGGCCGCGAGGATTCGAGCGTTTTGGGTTGATGGAGCCCTTTGTGGTTGGTACGCAGATTCTGTTTGGGAATGGAAGTGAAGGTCGACCTGTGAGAGGTTGCCCTTGGTTGAGCTAGATCATTACTTTTCTCGCCAAGTGTTGGTTTTGAGAACTCGTTTGTCGTTTGTTCCGGTTTTAGTCATTGTGCGAATGTTTTGTGTTGCAGAGAAGCCTTTTGTCCCTTGGGGACTTTGTTGTTGATTATGGCGTCCTTCGGATTCGAGGTCGAATCCTGTTGAAGGGGGGAAGAATGTGACACTACGGTATGGTGTGACATTATAAAATGTGAAATTAGAGAATAAAACCTTTCGGCTTGAGGTTTACTCGCGTTTTTGGGCCTTTTGAAGTGGCGTCGTAACCTTATAAAAGGTGCATGATGAGGTCAAAAACATATTGAAATATGATATGGGAGGTTAAAACCATAAGGTATGGAGGTTAATAGCGTTGTCGGGCCGTTTCCGGGGTTTTGAGCCTTCCCGGGGGAGTTTAGGCCTTAAAGAGGGGGTTGTGGGCTTTGGTGGGATGGAGTGGGAATCCATTTAGGATTAGGAAAGGGGCTTAGGGCTGGTTAAAGGGGGGTTTCCCTGCCCTTTTTGGCATCCTCCCCCTGCCCCTTGCGCCCCCAAGTGCCCTAGCCGCCTCCCACACCTCCCCACCTCCTCCTTGGGCGCCTCCACCTCTCCCAAGCCTCTCCCCTTGTGCCACCACCCTCTCCACCACCTCTCCACCTCCCTTGCTGCACCTAGGTGAGTTCTTGACCTCACCACCTCGAAGATCCATCCATTGGAGCGCTCCGCGACGAGGAGATCCGGTGGATTTGGAAGCGAGGAAGGGGATCGCGCGAACCGGGAGGAGATCTATTGGGTTTTCATGCGTCGGGCAAAGGTATGTCCATGGAAATCCTTGGGGTTGATCTAGGTACTGTTATAAGGGTGTTTATCAAGTTTTTATATCAATTGGTGGTGCTAGAATTGAGTAATTTGGATTAGATCTAGATGTTGCCACGTTCTGTTTTTGGGACAGCATGAGCAGTCGACCTAGGGTTTGCGTTTTCGTCAATTTAGAATCCGAATCTGTCCGTACGGATGTTGAATAAGTTGTAGATAATTTCATTATCTCTCAGTGGGTATAAAGCACATTAATTTCCGCCCAGCCCTTTGAAAGTTATGGCTGTTTTACCGAACGTGATAAAATCTGTGACGTAATTGGAACAGATCACGGTAATCTGTAGATTAAACAACTTTAGAGTCCGAATCAGTCTTTCCATATACCTAGAGAAAGTTGGGAAATTTCCTAAGCTACGCGAGGATGTACTCGTTTAATTGATTCGGAGTCCCAGAACTCAAGTTATTCCTTTTGCAAGGCTGCTGTCCCGACGGGACAGAACCTCTGTTTTTAGGTTTTGCGAGTAGTTGGCAATGTCGGGGTAGATGAGGGTTTGCGTACTGTTTTTGTGATGCCCTAGGTCTGAGAGCGATCCTAGTTCTTTTCCGTCGTGGTTGTTTCGAAAAGAGAGAAGTTTGGTCGGGAATTGATTAACTAAAGTTCAAGCGACGTTTTAATATTTTTTTTGGAGCGTCGGGCTAGAATCAGTGGGCTGAGGACAACCTAGGCCGAGGCCAGGATTTCCCTCCCCACCTCTCCCTCCCCCTTCCCCTAAGTGGGCCGGCCCACTAGCCAAGGGGGGCGCCACCCCTTTTCCCCCTAACCCTAGGCGCCTCCTCCCTCTCCCTCTCCCTCCCCTAGCAGCCACCTCTCCCTCCCCTTCCTTCCCCTATGTGGTGGCTCAAGATCCGCCGCGAATCGCGAAGGAGAAGGCGAGGAGCGACTCCGTGGAGGCGTGGAGGACGAGCAGATCGCCGATTCGGGGTTCATCGCGTGTTCTTCGTGGGTTCGCAAGGGAGAACACTAGGTAAAATTCCCAAACTTTTACCTCTGTTTTACCTAGGGATTAGGAGTGTATTAGATCTGGTGGTGAGGGTTTTGGATGGATCTTGTTGGGGGAGAAGGGTAGATGTTCACGTGGTGCTGTTTCTGGAAGGGGGATTGTGCAGCTGGATTGTTTCGCGTTTTACGTGGCATAGATGTTTTTTTCCTGCCAAAACCTATAACTAGAAAGTTGTAGATAACGTCGAGACCTGGCTTCTGTAATTTTTTCAGAATTTTTGGGGAAGTGTTCTGAGAGTTATCGCTGTTGCAAACCGACGAACAGAATCTGGGAACAGATTTCATCCACTGTGTTGGACGACTGTTTAGGCATATTTAACAGAGGAATTAGAATTTATGATCTTCTGGAAAGTTGTAGATCTCGTCAATATCTAGCTCCTGTAATCTGTTCATATTTTTATGTGATGTAGAAAAAAAATATACGAAAAAGAGAATGGGGGTTGCTGCTGTTCGATCCGGACAGATCGGGGTTTCGGTGTTGGAAAAGGGGAACGGGTTGTAGGAATTGCGTGTTTGAGTTGTGTGATCAATTGTGGTGTTATTGCATAATGAAAATATGCTTGTACAGGTGGTGCCCCTTCTGGACGCAACTAGATCCGTCGTCTACGTCGGTAAAGGCAAGTGGAAGTAGTGTTATGGTTGAGCTATACATCGTTGTTTGCATTGCCTTCGTTATATTTCCGATGACATTAATCATACATGGTTTGATCATTTGCTAGGAAGATTGCAATAATTAGATTAGCAATGTGATGATGTGCTTTGGCTTTGAACCATGAGTAAAGAGAAGAATGATGTTGCCTATTGGTTGAACTGTCTAAATATTTCATCTCAATGTTATTTGTTTTTCTATCCATGTTATATGATGGCATGCAAATATGTGGACTCAATGTGGAAAATTATGAATGAATTCATGCATGAAGCATTAACTGCATAATCATGCATTGGAAGTTTGTCGACGCCTTGGCGGCGCGATCAGACCGTACAACACCGTGTGTTCCTGAGAAAGGGCACAGTGAAGAGGATCATGGCATAAGCATATGCACAAGCATGAGCATTTTACTGAGGTTGTGGTAGTCGATGTTGTGGTGTTGAATGTAAAGCATGTGGTGTGTTAAATTCTTGATGGATGTGATTATGTGTTAATTGTTCCGCTTGCTGAGATTACCCAATCTCACTGCTTGTGTTTTGTTGTTTTCAGGTAGCATGCAAGAGACATAAGCATGAGGGGTGGGCTAGCAACACAATAAACCTTCGAATGTCTTCACAACTCCCATGAACTAGTGTTTATTTAATACATTAGCTTGCTGAATTTTATTTACACTTAGACTATTTGTTGTTATGACTAAACTTATTCTTGCTTATGGTTGGTTTAGACTTGTTGTCGCTAGTATTGTTGAATTGCTTATATTCCTGTTTGAATTGCTTATCATGAAATGCTTCCGTAATGTCCTGCTTTTTAGGGAGATGTCATTAAATTTTCTTGTTCTATAGTTTAGTTTTAAGGGGTGTTACAGTTGGTATCAGAGCGGGCTTTAGGTCCTTGGTGTATGAATTTAGGAGAGATATTCTAACATGAACTAAAACTTTGCTTTGTGAAATTAGTAACATTGCTTAGGTATAACTCTTAAAATTGCCTTAGGGTAATAAACTTTTAATACTGAATAGGATTGCTAATCAACTTTAAAATTGACACACTTGCACTATTAGGATGGGATGGGCTGCATTGCATGGCATGCGTATGTTCGACTATATTTATTGTTTGATTGTGGGTGATTTTGTTATGCTTTTGTTGTTGTTGTGATTGTTTGCTTGCGGCTTGTTGGGTGCAGTATGCCACCAAAGACGCGTGCGGTAGGCCGTTCGGGGGGCCTCGCTCCCGAGCCGTCGGAGGCAGCTGAACCTACCCAGCCGAGGTGGGGTTTCGCAGAGATAGTGGCCGCCATGAGGGCGATGCAGAGGAGTTATGGAGTCTTGAGGAGGGGCGCACAAAGCCGCCCCGTGGCATTGGCCGAGCGCTGGCCGGCTGCGGCGCGGCAGTGGTGGCATCAAGCCGAGGGAGTGGGTTGGACCGCGGCTGGATAGCTTTGATGGGGTGGGCAATCCGATCCAACCAAATGGATTGGTTGTCCTATGTGGAGATGCAATGACGCTTTTGAGGTGGCGGCGCAGAGCGTGTCCGCTTCGTGGCGCAGCTCTTGAAGGAAGCCCAGATCTGGTGGAGGGGTGCGCCGACCTCGAGGGGCGCGCTGGTGACTCCTCTTGGGAGGAGTTTGTCCGACAATTTGAGAGGAGGTTCTACCCCGCCACCTTCCTCGACAAGATGCAAATTGACTTGGGCGGTATGCCCAAGACAAGAAGATCGTGGCGGAGTACGAGGTTGGCTTCAACCAGATCAGACGCTTTGTGCCCCATGTGGCACGTGGCGAGGTGGAGAAGGCAAGCGGTTCCGGCAGGGACTCCGCCCGCCATTCGCCATATCTTGGCGCTTTCCCCATTGTCGATTTTCGGACAATGGTGGAGCAAGCTCTGGGTGTAGAGCTGCAGCTGAACTACACCGAAGAGCATCGCAAACCTGCCACGGAGAGCAGGTTAAGGGCCCTCCAGAGAAGAAGGGCCAATCCTCCGGTACTTGGAATAAGAAGGGGAAGAATTTTCGTCACCACCCTATGGTGGCCGTCCTACTTCAAAAGACACCTCGGGGGAGGTGCGCCCAAGATCGTGCCATAGTCACTCCTGGCATGGGGATGGTATGTTCCGCTGTGGCGATTCCCATCGCCAGCCGAGTGCTCGTGGAAGGAAGGTGCACCATCTGTGGTCGGGAGGATCACAAGGATGTGGTGTGTCAGAAGAACCCCAACGGCAAGGCTGCGTTGGGAGCCGTGACATCCTCTCCCGGTGGACAGCGGCAGGGGGCGTGATGCATATGTTGCCATCGGCTCCTACTCTGCCAACACCTCCGGCGCCTACTCCGACTCCCTCGTTCTACCCGGTGCCACTCTCGTGGACTTACTAGATGCCCCAGCCTTCCACCGCCACCTTCCTCAGGACTTCGCCGTGGGTCCTCGCGCCGACATATCCAGATGCGAGGGCTGCACCATCTCGCCTACCCCGGAGTCCACGCGTTGCCCTCTTCGGGGATGCGGATCGTGGCAATGTGGTGACAGTACTATTTACATTAATTCTGTGGTTGCTAGTGTGTTGTTCGACTCGGCGCTAGCTACTCGTTTGTCTCTGTGGATTTTGTTGTTCGGGCCGGTCTGTCTGCGTGCAGAGTTTGGGTGATGCCGTGGTGGTTAGTGCACCGCAAGGCTTGATTTCTAGTTTGAGAGTCTGTCAGTGTCACTTTTTGTTAGCCGATGAGGAGTTCATGGCGAATCTGGTGGTGATTTCCTTGGAGCCATTTGATGTTATCCTTGGCATGGATGGCTATCCCAAAGACCAGGTGGTGATTGATCGCGCTTGGAGGACAGTCACCTTGCATGCTCCGGCCTGGGCAAGAAATAATTTTCCAGGAGTGCTATGCGGTACTCCCTCTCCTTTTGTGTAAGCTGTTCCCAAACTCCGGATGTTGAAATCAGGGGTCCTGCAGTCCATGGTTGAGGGTCGAGAGGAGGAGAAGAGTTTGGAGGGCATTGCTGTAGTTTGCCGATATCGGATGTGTTTCCCGGTGAGCTTCCGGATTGCCTCGGAGCGGGAGACTATCTTCCGCATTGATCTTGTTCTGGTACAAGGCCGATTTATAAAACCCGTCCGGATGGCTCCGATAGAGCAAGTTGAGTTGAAGAGGCAATTGGACGAACTCCTAGCTAAGGGGTTTATTAGAGTGAGCTCATCTCCTTGGGCGGCTCGGTCTTGTTTGTGGGGAAGAAAGATGGCACCAAGCGACTATGTGTGGACTACCGGCGCTTAATCAAGTTACCATTAAGAACAAGTATCCATTGCCTCGCATTGATGACCTTTTGATCAATTGAGGGGTGCCAAAGTATTCTCCAAGATCGATTTGCAATCTGGGTATCATCGATTCTGCGGATTAAGGAGGAGGATATTGAAAAGACGGCTTTCAACACGAGGTATGGGCATTTTGAGTTTGTAGTCATGTCTTTTGGACTAACGAATGCTCCTCGCCGTCTTTATGGAAGCCATGAACAGGATGCTCCATGAATATCTTGATGTCTTTATTGTCATCTTCATTGACGACATTCTTGTCTACTCGAAGTCCGAGGAGGAGCACGCCGTGCATCTCGGTCTAGTTTTGGAGGCTCTTCAGAGAAATCAATTCTATGCCAAACTCAAGAAGTGCGCCTTACAGTTTGTCGGAGGTGAGTTTCCTTGGGCATGTCATCAACCAAAGTGGTATCACAGTTGACCCAAAGAATGTTGCTTCTGTGGTTGGATGGCGAAGACCGTCTAGTGTGACGGAAATCAGGAGTTTTCTTGGGTTGGCGAGGTTATTACCGGCGCCGTGCATAATTTCTCTATCATAGCTAAGCCGATGACAAGGCTCACTCGAAAGGGTTTCCTTTCATCCGACAGAGGAGTGTGAGACTAGTTTCCAGACGCTAAAGAACAAACTGGTCAATGCACCTATTCTATCTTTACAGTGAGTGGCAAGCGATATACAAGTGTATGCAGATGCCTCGAGGATTGGTTTGGGTTGTGTGCTCATGCAAGAAGGCTGTGTCATTGCTTATGCTTCAAGACACCAAGACTCATGAATGTAATTATCCCACCCATGATCTCGAGTTAGCCGTGTGGTTTTGCCTTGAAATTGTGGAGGCACTATCTTTATGGGGAATCTTGTGATATTTTCACCGATCATAAGAGCCTCAAATATATATTCACCCAAATGAGAGCTGAACTGCGACAGCGTAGATGGTTGGAATTGAGAAAGGACTTTGATGTGTCGATCCAAAGATCATCCTGGCAAGGCTAATGTCGTGGCGGATGCCTTGAGTAGAACGGGTGTCCCCAAGACCGCTTATGCCCTTGGTTGCGGAGTTGGAAAGAGGACAGGTCACTTATCGCTTTGCTGGGGTTGCGCAAGAGGAGACTCGGATGATCATTCGCCTTGCATACCCGAGCGGTTGTATGAGGCTCAGTGCAGGATCGCTTGCTTCAGGAGGTTCTGGCGGAGGATTTCGAGGGGAAACATCGGGATTTCAGCATAGATGAGCATGGTTCCATCCGGTTTAGAGGCCGTCTTTGTGTGCCTCGAAATCGGATGTGAAGATGGACATTCTAAGGGAAGCCCATAGGACTCGTATTCGCTCACTCCTGGCGAGACCAAGATGTATCGGGATCTCAAACAGAGTTTCGTGGAAGAGGATGAAGGTGGATATCGCCAAGTATGTGGCTTCTTGTGGAGTGTGCCAACAGTAAAAGTCGAGCATAAGAGGCCTGGCCTCATTCTGACCATTGGAAATTCCGGAATGGAAGTGGGAGCACATCACTATGGACTTTGTGATTGGGTTACCTCGCTCGCTGCGAGGTAGAGATGCCATTTGGGTGGTGGTGGATAGACTCACTAAGTCCGCACATTTCATTCCAATGAAGACGACCAATTCGGCACTGCATCTAGTTCCCTTATACATGAAGGAAGTGCTTAGGCTCCATGGCGTGCCTAAATCGATTGTCTCCGATCGTGACACTAGATTTTGTGTCCCTGTTTTGGCAGAGTTTGCATAGTGCTCTAGGAACAAAACTCTCTCTCAAAGACATCTTTTCATCCCAGACAGATGGCCACCTGGCGGACCATCCAGACTCTAGAGGACATGCTTCGAGCGTGTGTTCTTTCTTGGAAAGGAAGTTGGGAGGATCACTTGGCCTTGGTAGAGTTTGCTTATAATAACAGCTACTGTGCTAGCATTCGAATGGCCCCATTCGAGGCGCTTTATGGGCGAAAGTGTGTCTCCCCACTTTGCTGGGATGCGATTGGTGGAAATTCTTTGCGTGGTCCTGATTGGGTTCAGGGACCTTTGAGAAAGTGCAGGAGATACGGCAGAATCTCCCGGCCGCCTGCAGTCAGCCGAAGAGTTATGCCGATAACAGGAGGCGGGATTTGGAATTTTCAGTGGGTGATCAAGTCCTTCTCAAGGTATCTCCAACAAAGGGTGTCGTCTGCTTTGGTACCACCGGCAAGCTTAGCCCGAGGTACATTGGTCCGTTCGGTGGTGGCACGGTGGGCAGTTTGGCCTACCGTCTGGAGTTGCTTAGGACTCTTTGAGGAGTACATGATGTCTTCCATGTCTCTATGTTGCGGAAGTATCTTCATGACCCGAGCACAAGATTGACTGGAGCCGACATACAGATTGAGCAAGACCTGACGTTGGAGTGTCGTCCACTTCGTATACTAGACTCCTCGGAGCGGGTCATGAGGAGGAGAACCATCGTATGTGAAAGTTCGTGGACAAATCAGTCCGAGCGGGAGGCAACTTGGGAACTGGAGGACCAGATACGGAAGAAGTATCTCGCGCTTTTGAGAATCTTGAAGGTAAAATGTTGTTTACTTTTTTGCCTTTTTTAGCGCCAGTAGCTAAAGGGAGTAGATTCGGGACTAATCCTTTTAAGGAGGGGAGAATGTGATGCCCTAGGTCCGAGAGCGATCCTAGTTCTTTTCCGTCGTGGTTGTTTGAAAAGAGAGAAGTTTGGTCGGGAATTGATTAACTAAAGTTCATGCGACGCTTTAATATTTTTTTTTGGAGCGTCGGGCTAGAATCAGTGGGCTGAGGACAACCTAGGCCGAGGCCGGGATTTCCCACCCCACCTCCTCCCTCCTTCCCTAAGTGGGCCGGCCCACTAGCCAAGGGGGCGCCACCCCTTTTCCCCTAACCCTAGGCGCCTCCTCCTCTCCCTCTCCCTCCCTAGCAGCCACCTCTCCTCCCCTTCCTTCCCCACGTGGTGGCTCAAGATCCGCCGCGAATCGCGAAGGAGAAGGCGAGGAGCGACTCCGTGGAGGCGTGGAGGACGAGCAGATCGCCGATTCGGGGTTCATCGCGTGTTCTTCGTGGGTTCGCAAGGGAGAACACTAGGTAAAATTCCCAAACTTTTACCTCTGTTTTACCTAGGGATTAGGAGTGTATTAGATCTGGTGGTGAGGGTTTTGGATGGATCTTGTTGGGGGAGAAGGGTAGATGTTCACGTGGTGCTGTTTCTGGAAGGGGGGATTGTGCAGCGGATTGTTTCGCGTTTTACGTGGCATAGATGTTTTTTTTCTGCCAAAACCTATAACTAGAAAGTTGTAGATAACGTCGAGACCTAGCTTCTGTAATTTTTTCAGAATTTTTGGGGAAGTTTTCTGAGAGTTATCGCTGTTGCAAACCGACGAACAGAATCTGGGAACAGATTTCATCCACTGTGTTGGACGACTGTTTAGGCATATTTAACAGAGGAATTAGAATTTATGATCTTCTGGAAAGTTGTAGATCTCGTCAATATCTAGCTCCTGTAATTTTTTCATATTGTTATGTTATGTAGAAAAAATATACGAAAAAGAGAAGGGGGGTTGCTGCTGTTCGATCCGGACAGATCGGGGTTTCGGTGTTGGAAAAGGGGAACGGGTTGTAGGAATTGCGTGTTTGAGTTGTGTGATCAATTGTGGTGTTATTGCATAATGAAAATATGCTTGTACAGGTGGTGCCCCTTCTGGACGCAACTAGATCCGTCGTCTACGTCGGTAAAGGCAAGTGGAAGTAGTGTTATGGTTGAGCTATACATCGTTGTTTGCATTGCCTTCGTTATATTTCGATGACATTAATCATACATGGTTTGATCATTTGCTAGGAAGATTGCAATAATTAGATTAGCAATGTGATGATGTGCTTTGGCTTTGAACCATGAGTAAAGAGAAGAATGATGTTGCCTATTGGTTGAACTGTCTAAATAGTTCATCTCAATGTTATTTGTTTTTCTATCCATGTTATATGATGGCATGCAAATATGTGGACTCAATGTGGAAAATTATGAATGAATTCATGCATGAAGCATTAACTGCATAATCATGCATTGGAAGTTTGTCGACGCCTTGGCTGCGGCGACCGATCAGTACAACACCGTGTGTTCTGAGAAAGGGCACGGTGAAGAGGATCATGGCATAAGCATATGCACAAGCATGAGCATTTTTGAGGTTGTGGTAGTCGATGTTGTGGTGTTGAATGTAAAGCATGTGGTGTGTTAAATTCTTGATGGATGTGATTATGTGTTAATTGTTCCGCTTGCTGAGATTACCCAATCTCACTGCTTGTGTTTTGTTGTTTTCAGGTAGCGTGCAAGAGACATAAGCATGAGGGGTGGGCTAGCAACACAATAAACCTTCGAATGTCTTCACAACTCCCATGAACTAGTGTTTATTTAATACATTAGCTTGCTGAATTTTATTTACACTTAGACTATTTGTTGTTATGACTAAACTTATTCTTGCTTATGGTTGGTTTAGACTTGTTGTCGCTAGTATTGTTGAATTGCTTATATTCCTGTTTGAATTGCTTATCATGAAATGCTTCCGTAATGTCCTGTTTTTAGGGGAGATGTCGAAATTTTCTTGTTCTATAGTTTAGTTTTAAGGGGTGTTACTGATTGGTATCAGAGCGGGCTTTAGGTCCTTGGTGTATGAATTTAGGAGAGATATTCTAACATGAACTAAAACTTTGCTGTGTGAAATTAGTAACATTGCTTAGGTATAACTCTTAAAATTGCCTTAGGGTAATAAACTTTTAATAATGAATAGGATTGTTAATCAACTTGAAAATTGACACACTTGCACTATTAGGATGGGATGGGCTGCATTGCATGGCATGCGTATGTTCGACTATATTTATTGTTTGATTGTGGGTGATTTTGTTATGCTTTTGTTGTTGTTGTGATTGTTTGCTTGCGGCTTGTTGGGTGCAGTATGCCACCAAAGACGCGTGCGGTAGGCCGTTCGGGGGGCCTCGCTCCCGAGCCGTCGGAGGCAGCTGAACCTACCCAGGCTGAGGGTGGGGTTTCGGCAGAGATAGTGGCCGCCATGAGGGCGATGCAGGAGGAGTTGCGGGTGCTGAGGAGGGGCGCACAGCCGCCTCGCTGCGCTGGCGCGCGCTGGCCATGGCGCGGCAGGCGGTGGCATCAAGCTGAGGGAGTGGGTTGGACTGTGGCTGGATAGCTTTGAGATGGGGTGGGCAATCCGATCCAAGCAGCAGATTGGTTGTCCTATGTGGAGATGCAGCTGGACGCTTTTGAGGTGGCGGCGCAGGAGCGTGTCCGCTTCGTGGCGCAGCTCTTGAAGGGGGAAGCCCAGATCTGGTGGAGGGGTGTGCTGACCTTGAGGGGCGCGCCGGGTGACTCCTCTTGGGAGGAGTTTGTTCGGCAATTTGAGAGGAGGTTCTACCCCGCCACCTTCCTCGACAAGATGCAAATTGACTTGGGACAGTATGCCCAAGACAAGAAGACTGTGGCGGAGTACGAGGTTGGCTTCAACCAGATCAGACGCTTTGTGCCCCATGTGGCACGTGACGAGGTGGAGAAGGCAGCGGTTCCGGCAGGGACTCCGTCTGCCATTCGCCATATGTCGGCGCTTTCCCCATTGTCGATTTTAGGACAATGGTGGAGCAAGCTCTGGGTGTAGAGCTGCAGCTGAACTACACCGAAGAGCATCGCAAACCTGCCACGGAGAGCGAGTTAAGGGCCCTCCAGAGAAGAAGGGCCAATCCTCTGGTACTTGGAATAAGAAGGGGAAGAATTTTCGTCACCGGCCCTATGGTGGCCGTCCTACTTCAAGAAAGACACCTCGGGGGAGGTGCGCCCAAGATCGTGCCATAGTCACTCCTGGCATGGGGATGGTATGTTTCCGTTGTGGCGATTCCCATCGCCAGCCGAGTGCTCGTGGAAGGGAAGGTGCACCATCCGTGGTCGGGAGGATCACAAGGATGTGGTGTGCCGTAAGAACCCCAACGGCAAGCTGCGTTGGGAGCCGGTGACATCCTCTCCAGGTGGACAGGCTGTGGGGCGTGATGCATATGTTGCCATCGGCTCCTACTCTGCAGCACCTCCGGCGCCTACTCCGACTCCTCGTTCTACCCGGTGCCACTCTCAGGGACTTACTGGATGCCCCATCTTCCACCGCCACCTTCCTCCGGGACTTCGCCGTGGGTCCTCGCCGACATATCCAGATGCGAGGCTGCACCATCTCGCCTACCCCGGAGTCCACGCGTTGCCCTCTTCGGGGATGCGGATCGTGGCAATGTGGTGACAGTACTATTTATTAATTCTGTGGTTGCTAGTGTGTTGTTCGACTCGGCGCTAGCTACTCGTTTGTCTCTGTGGATTTTGTTGTTCGGGCTGGTCTGCATGCGTGCAGAGTTTGGGTGATGCCGTGGTGGTTAGTGCACCGCAAGGCTTGATTTCTAGTTTGAGAGTCTGTCAGGCTGTCACTTTTTGTTAGGCGATGAGGAGTTCATGGCGAATCTGGTGGTGATTTCCTTGGAGCCATTTGATGTTATCCTTGGCATGGGTCAAGCTATCCCAAAGACCAGGCGGTGATTGACAGCGCTTGGAGGACAGTCACTTTGCATGCTCCGTCTGGGCAAGAAATAACTTTCCAGGGGAGTGCTATGCGGTACTCCCTCTCCTTTTTGTGTAAGCTGTTCCCAAACTCCCGGATGTTGAAATCAGGGGTCCTCTGGTCAATGGTTGAGGGTTGAGAGGAGGAGAAGAGTTTGGAGGGCTTTGCTGTAGTTTGCCGATATCCAGATGTGTTTCCCAGTGAGCTTCCGGGATTGCCTCCGGAGCGGGAGACTATCTTCCGCATTGATCTTGTTCCTGGTACGAGGCCGATTTATAAAACCCCGTACCGGATGGCTCCGATAGAGCAAGTTGAGTTGAAGAGGCAATTGGACGAACTCCTAGCTAAGGGGTTTATTAGAGTGAGCTCATCTCCTTGGGCGGCTCCGGTCTTGTTTGTGGGGAAGAAAGATGGCACCAAGCGACTATGTGTGGACTACCGGGCGCTTAATCAAGTTACCATTAAGAACAAGTATCCATTGCCTCGCATTGATGACCTTTTTGATCAATTGAGGGGTGCCAAAGTATTCTCCAAGATCGATTTGCAATCTGGGTATCATCAATTGCGGATTAAGGAGGAGGATATTGAAAAGACGGCTTTCAACACGAGGTATGGGCATTTTGAGTTTGTAGTCATGTCTTTTGGACTAACGAATGCTCCTGCCGTCTTTATGGAAGCCATGAACAGGATGCTCCATGAATATCTTGATGTCTTTATTGTCATCTTCATTGACGACATTCTTGTCTACTCGAAGTCCGAGGAGGAGCACGCCAGTGCATCTCGGTCTAGTTTTGGAGGCTCTTCGTAGAAATCAATTCTATGCCAAACTCAAGAAGTGCGCCTTCCGGTTGTCTGAGGTGAGTTTCCTTGGGCATGTCATCAACCAAAGTGGTATCACAGTTGACCCAAAGAATGTTCTTCTTTGTGGTTGGATGGCGAAGACCGTCTAGTGTGACGGAAATCAGGAGTTTTCTTGGGTTGGCGAGGTTATTACCGGCGCCGTGCATAATTTCTCTATCATAGCTAAGCCGATGACAAGGCTCACTCGAGAAAGGGTTTCCTTTCATCCGACGGAAGAGGAGTGTGATACTAGTTCCAGACGCTAAAGAACAAACTGGTCAATGCACCTATTCTATCTTTACCTGTGAGTGGCAAGCGATATACAGTGTATGCAGATGCCTCCAGGATTGGTTTGGGTTGTGTGCTCATGCAAGAAGGCTGTGTCATTGCTTATGCTTCAAGACAGCTGAAGACTCATGAACAGAATTATCCCACCCATGATCTCGAGTTAGCCGCTGTGGTTTTTGCCTTGAAATTGTGGAGGCACTATCTTTATGGGGAATCTTGTGATATTTTCACTGATCATAAGAGCCTCAAATATATATTCACCCAGCGAGAGCTGAACCTGCGACAGCGTAGATGGTTGGAATTGAGAAAGGACTTTGATGTGTCGATCCAGTATCATCCTGGCAAGGCTAATGTCGTGGCGGATGCCTTGAGTAGAACGGGTGTCCCCAAGACCGCTATGCCCTTGGTTGCGGAGTTGGAAAGAGGACAGGTCACTTACTTTGTTTCTTTGGGTTGCGCAAGAGGAGACTCGGATGATCATTCGATCTTGCATACCCGAGCGGTTGTATGAGGCTCAGGCAGGATCGTTTGCTTCAGGAGGTTCGGCGGAGGATTTGAGAGGAAACATCGGGATTTCAGCATAGATGAGCATGGTTCCATCCGGTTTAGAGGCCGTCTTTGTGTGCCTCAGAAATCGGATGTGAAGATGGACATTCTAAGGGAAGCCCATAGGACTCCGTATTCCGTTCACCCTGGCGAGACCAAGATGTATCGGGATCTGAAACAGAGTTTCTGGTGGAAGAGGATGAAGGTGGATATCGCCAAGTATGTAGCTTCTTGTGGAGTGTGCCAACAGGTAAAAGCTGAGCATAAGAGGCCTGCCGGTCTATTACAGCCATTGGAAATTCCGGAATGGAAGTGGGAGCACATCACTATGGACTTTGTGATTGGGTTACCTCGCTCGCCGTGAGGTAGAGATGCCATTTGGGTGGTGGTGGATAGACTCACTAAGTCCGCACATTTCATTCCAATGAAGACGACCAATTCGGCACCAGATCTAGTTCCCTTATACATGAAGGAAGTGCTTAGGCTCCATGGCGTGCCTAAATCGATTGTCTCCGATCGTGACACTAGATTTTGTGTCCCTGTTTTGGCAGAGTTTGCATAGTGCTCTAGGAACAAAACTCTCTCTCA
The DNA here is from genome assembly GCA_036346355.1 of Rhipidocladum racemiflorum. Lineage (NCBI taxonomy): Eukaryota > Viridiplantae > Streptophyta > Magnoliopsida > Poales > Poaceae > Rhipidocladum > Rhipidocladum racemiflorum. Next base: position 42,735,541 of record CM070579.1, read on the forward strand.
AAGACATCTTTTCATCCCAGACAGATGGCCATCTGAGCGGACCATCCAGACTCTAGAGGACATGCTTCGGCGTGTGTTCTTTCTTGGAAAGGAAGTTGGGAGGATCACTTGGCCTTGGTAGAGTTTGCTTATAATATGATTAAAGGCTAGCATTCGAATGGCCCCATTCGAGGCGCTTTATGGGCGAAAGTGTGTCTCCCCACTTTGCTGGGATGCGATTGGTGGAAATTCTTTGTGGTCGGATTGGGTTCAGGGGACCTTTGAGAAAGTGCAGGAGATACGGCAGAATCTCCTGGCCGCCCAGAGCCGTCAGAAGAGTTATGCCGATAACAGGAGGCGGGATTTGGAATTTTCAGTGGGTGATCAAGTCCTTCTCAAGGTATCTCCAACAAAGGGTGTCGTCTGCTTTGGTACCACCGCAAGCTTAGCCCGAGGTACATTGGTCCGTTCGGTGGTGGCACGGGTGGGCAGTTTGGCCTACCGTCTGGAGTGGTCGGACTCTTTGAGGGGAGTACATGATGTCTTCCATGTCGCTCTGTTGCGGAAGTATCTTCATGACCCAGAGCACAAGATTGACCTGGAGCCGATTCCAGTTGAGCAAGCCCTGACGTGGGAGTGTCGTCCACTTCGGATCCTCGACTCCTCGGAGCGGGTCATGAGGAGGAGAACCATCAGGTATGTGAAAGTTCTGTGGACAAATCAGTCCGAACGGGAGGCAACTTGGGAACTGGAGGACCAGATACTGGAAGAAGTATCCTGCGCTTTTTGAGAATACTGAAGGTAAAATGTTGTTTACTTTTTTTTTGCCTTTTTTTTAGCGCCGTAGCTAAAGGGAGTAGATTCGGGGACGAATCCTTTTAAGGAGGGGAGAATGTGATGCCCTAGGTCTGAGAGCGATCCTAGTTCTTTTCCGTCGTGGTTGTTTCGAAAAGAGAGAAGTTTGGTCGGGAATTGATTAACTAAAGTTCATGCGACGTTTTAATATTTTTTTTGGAGCGTCGGGCTAGAATCAGTGGGCTGAGGACAACCTAGGCCGAGGCCGGGATTTCCCTCCCCACCGCTCCCTCCCCTTCCCTAAGTGGGCCGGCCCACTAGCCAAGGGGCGCCACCCCTTTTCCCCTAACCCTAGGCGCCTCCTCCTCTCCCTCTCCCTCCCCTAGCAGCCACCTCTCCCTCCCCTTCCTTCCCCTACGTGGTGGCTCAAGATCCGCCGCGAATCGCGAAGGAGAAGGCGAGGAGCGACTCCGTGGAGGCGTGGAGGACGAGCAGATCGCCGATTCGGGGTTCATCGCGTGTTCTTCGTGGGTTCGCAAGGGAGAACACTAGGTAAAATTCCCAAACTTTTACCTCTGTTTTACCTAGGGATTAGGAGTGTATTAGATCTGGTGGTGAGGGTTTTGGATGGATCTTGTTGGGGGAGAAGGGTAGATGTTCACGTGGTGCTGTTTCTGGAAGGGGGGATTGTGCAGCGCGGATTGTTTCGCGTTTTACGTGGCATAGATGTTTTTTTTCTGCCAAAACCTATAACTAGAAAGTTGTAGATAACGTCGAGACCTAGCTTCTGTAATTTTTTCAGAATTTTTGGGGAAGTTTTCTGAGAGTTATCGCTGTTGCAAACCGACGAACAGAATCTGGGAACAGATTTCATCCACTGTGTTGGACGACTGTTTAGGCATATTTAACAGAGGAATTAGAATTTATGATCTTCTGGAAAGTTGTAGATCTCGTCAATATCTAGCTCCTGTAATTTTTTCATATTTTTATGTTATGTAGAAAAAAAATATACGAAAAAGAGAATGGGGGTTGCTGCTGTTCGATCCGGACAGATCGGGGTTTCGGTGTTGGAAAAGGGGAACGGGTTGTAGGAATTGCGTGTTTGAGTTGTGTGATCAATTGTGGTGTTATTGCATAATGAAAATATGCTTGTACAGGTGGTGCCCCTTCTGGACGCAACTAGATCCGTCGTCTACGTCGGTAAAGGCAAGTGGAAGTAGTGTTATGGTTGAGCTATACATCGTTGTTTGCATTGCCTTCGTTATATTTCCCGATGACATTAATCATACATGGTTTGATCATTTGGTAGGAAGATTGCAATAATTAGATTAGCAATGTGATGATGTGCTTTGGCTTTGAACCATGAGTAAAGAGAAGAATGATGTTGCCTATTGGTTGAACTGTCTAAATAGTTCATCTCAATGTTATTTGTTTTTCTATCCATGTTATATGATGGCATGCAAATATGTGGACTCAATGTGGAAAATTATGAATGAATTCATGCATGAAGCATTAATCGCATAATCATGCATTGGAAGTTTGTCGACGCTAACAGGCGCGATCAGAGCCGCAGACAACACCGTGTGTTCTGAGAAAGGGCACGTGAAGAGGATCATGGCATAAGCATATGCACAAGCATGAGCATTTTACTGAGGTTGTGGTAGTCGATGTTGTGGTGTTGAATGTAAAGCATGTGGTGTGTTAAATTCTTGATGGATGTGATTATGTGTTAATTGTTCCGCTTGCTGAGATTACCCAATCTCACCGCTTGTGTTTTGTTGTTTTCAGGTAGCGTGCAAGAGACATAAGCATGAGGGTGGGCTAGCAACACAATAAACCTTGAATGTCTTCACAACTCCCATGAACTAGTGTTTATTTAATACATTAGCTTGCTGAATTTTATTTACACTTAGACTATTTGTTGTTATGACTAAACTTATTCTTGCTTATGGTTGGTTTAGACTTGTTGTCGCTAGTATTGTTGAATTGCTTATATTCCTGTTTGAATTGCTTATCATGAAATGCTTCCGTAATGTCCTGTTTTTAGGGAGATCTTGTCGAAATTTTCTTGTTCTATAGTTTAGTTATAAGGGTGTTATTCTGATTGGTATCCGAGCGGGCTTTAGGTCCTTGGTGTATGAATTTAGGAGAGATATTCTAACATGAACTAAAACTTTCTTTGTGTGAAATTAGTAACATTGCTTAGGTATAACTCTTAAAATTGCCTTAGGGTAATAAACTTTTAATACTGAATAGGATTGTTAATCAACTTGAAAATTGACACACTTGCACTATTAGGATGGGATGGGCTGCATTGCATGGCATGCGTATGTTCGACTATATTTATTGTTTGATTGTGGGTGATTTTGTTATGCTTTTGTTGTTGTTGTGATTGTTTGCTTGCGGCTTGTTGGGTGCAGTATGCCACCAAAGACGTCTTGATGGCGTAGGTCGTTCGGGGCCTCGCTCCCGAGCCGTCGGAGGCAGTGAACCTACCCAGTGAGGGTGGGGTTTCGGCAGAGATAGTGGCCGCCATGAGGGCGATGCAGAGGAGTTGCGGAGTCTTTGAGGAGGGCGCACAGGCCGCCCCTGTGGCGCTGGCCGAGCGCTGTGTCGGCCTGGCGCGGCGGTGTGGCATCAAGCTGAGGGAGTGGGTTGGACTGCGGCTGGATAGCTTTGATGGGGTGGGCAATCCGATCCAAGCAGCGGATTGGTTGTCCTATGTGGAGATGCAGCTGGACGCTTTTGAGGTGGCGGCGCAGGAGCATGTCCGCTTCGTGGCGCAGCTCTTGAAGGGGGAAGCCCAGATCTGGTGGAGGGGTGTGCTGACCTCGAGGGGCGCGCCGGGTGACTCCTCTTGGGAGGAGTTTGTCCGACAATTTGAGAGGAGGTTCTACCCCGCCAGCTTCCTCGACAAGATGCAAATTGACTTGGGCCAGTATGCCCAAGACAAGAAGACTGTGGCGGAGTACGAGGTTGGCTTCAACCAGATCGTACGTTTTGTGCCCCATGTGGCACGTGACGAGGTGGAGAAGGCAAGGCGGTTCCGGCAGGGACTCCGTCCTGCCATTCGCCATATGCTGGGCGCTTTCCCCATTGTCGATTTTCGGACAATGGTGGAGCAAGCTCTGGGTGTAGAGCTGCAGCTGAACTACACCGAAGAGCATCGCAAACCTACCACGGGAGAGCAGGTTAAGGGCCCTCCATAGAAGAAGGGCCAATCCTCTGGTACTTGGAATAAGAAGGGGAAGAATTTTCGTCACCAGCCCTATGGTGGCCGTCCTATCACAAAAGACACCTCGTGGGGAGGTGCGCCCGATGCCGTGCCATAGTCACTCTGGCATGGGGATGGTATGTTTCCGTTGTGGCGATTCCCATCGCCGGCGAGTGCTCGTGGAAGGGAAGGTGCACCATCTGTGGTCGGGAGGATCACAAGGATGTGGTGTGCCGTAAGAACCCCAACGGCAAGCTGCGTTGGGAGCCGGTGACATCCTCTCCAGGTGGACAGCGACAGGGGGGCGTGATGCATATGTTGCCATCAGCTCCTACTCTGCAGCACCTCCGGCGCCTACTCCGTCTCCCTCGTTCTACAGGTGCCACTCTCGGGGACTTCTTGGATGCCCCATCTTCCACCGCCACCTTCCTCAGGACTTCGCCGTGGGTCCCTACGCCGACATATCCAGATGCGAGGCTGCACCATCTCGATCTACCCGGGAGTCCACGCGTTGCCCTCTTGAGCGATGCGGATCGTGGCAATGTGGTGACAGTACTATTTACATTAGTCTGTGGTTGCGGTGTGTTGTTCGACTCGGCGCTAGCTACTCGTTTGTCTCTATGGATTTTGTTGTTCGGGCTGGTGCATGCGTGCGAGTTTGGGTGATGCCGTGGTGGTTAGTGCACCGCAAGGCTTGATTTCTAGTTCGAGAGTCTGTCAGCTGTCACTTCTGTTAGGTGATGAGGAGTTCATGGCGAATCTGGTGGTGATTTCCTTGGAGCCATTTGATGTTATCCTTGGCATGGGTGGCTATCCCAAAGACCAAAGCGGTGATTGATCGCGCTTGGAGGACAGTCACCTTGCATGCTCCGTCTGGGCAAGAAATAATTTTCCAAGGGAGTGCTATGCGGTACTCCCTCTCCTTTTTGTGTAAGCTGTTCCCAAACTCCCGGATGTTGAAATCAGGGGTCCTGCAGTCCATGGTTGAGGGTCGAGAGGAGGAGAAGAGTTTGGAGGGCATTCTTGTAGTTTGCCGATATCCGGATGTGTTTCCCGGTGAGCTTCCGGATTGCCTCGGAGCGGGAGACTATCTTCGCATTGATCTTGTTCCTGGTACGAGGCCGATTTATAAAACCCGTCTGGATGGCTCCGATAGAGCAAGTTGAGTTGAAGAGGCAATTGGACGAACTCCTAGCTAAGGGGTTTATTAGAGTGAGCTCATCTCCTTGGGCGGCTCGGTCTTGTTTGTGGGGAAGAAAGATGGCACCAAGCGACTATGTGTGGACTAGGGCGCTTAATCAAGTTACCATTAAGAACAAGTATCCATTGCCTCGCATTGATGACCTTTGATCAATTGAGGGTGCCAAAGTATTCTCCAAGATCGATTTGCAATCTGGGTATCATCGATTGCATGGATTAAGGAGGAGGATATTGAAAAGACGGCTTTCAACACGAGGTATGGGCATTTTGAGTTTGTAGTCATGTCTTTTGGACTAACGAATGCTCCTGCCGTCTTTATGGAAGCCATGAGCAGGATGCTCCATGAATATCTTGATGTCTTTATTGTCGTCTTCATTGACGACATTCTTGTCTACTCGAAGTCCGAGGAGGAGCACGCCGTGCATCTCGGTCTAGTTTTGGAGGCTCTTTGTAGAAATCAATTCTATGCCAAACTCAAGAATTGCGCCTTCTGGTTGTCGGAGGTGAGTTTCCTTGGGCATGTCATCAACCAAAGTGCTATCACAGTTGACCCAAAGAATGTTGCTGCTGTGGTTGGATGGCGAAGACCGTCTAGTGTGACGGAAATCAGGAGTTTTCTTGGGTTGGCAGGTTATTACCGGCGCTTCGTGCATAATTTCTCTATCATAGCTAAGCCGATGACAAGGCTCACTCGAAAGGGTTCCTTTCATCCGACAGAGGAGTGTGAGACTAGTTTCCAGACGCTAAAGAACAAAGCGGTCAATGCACCTATTCTATCTTTACCTCGTGAGTGGCAAGCGATATACTGATGTATGCAGATGCCTCGAGATTGGTTTGGGTTGTGTGCTCATGCAAGAAGGCTGTGTCATTGCTTATGCTTCAAGACAGTGAAGACTCATGAGCAATTATCCCACCCATGATCTCGAGTTAGCCGTGTGGTTTTGCCTTGAAATTGTGGAGGCACTATCTTTATGGGGAATCTTGTGATATTTTCACTGATCATAAGAGCCTCAAATATATATTCACCAAATGAGAGCTGAACACTGCGACAGCGTAGATGGTTGGAATTGATAAAGGACTTTGATGTGTCGATCCGTATCATCTGGCAAGGCTAATGTCGTGGCGGATGCCTTGAGTAGAACAGGTGTCCCCAAGACCGCTATGCCCTTGGTTGCGGAGTTGGAAAGAGGACAGGTCACTTCTTTGTTTCTTTGAGGTTGCGCAAGAGGAGACTCGGATGATCATTCAGTCTTGCATACCCGAGCGGTTGTATGAGGCTCAGCTACAGGATCGTTTGCTTCAGGAGGTTCGGCGGAGGATTTCAGAGGGGAAACATCGGGATTTCAGCATAGATGAGCATGGTTCCATCCGGTTTAGAGGCCGTCTTTGTGTGCCTCAGAAATCGGATGTGAAGATGGACATTCTAAGGGAAGCCCATAGGACTCCGTATTCCGTTCACCCTGGCGAGACCAAGATGTATCGGGATCTGAAACAGAGTTTCTGGTGGAAGAGGATGAAGGTGGATATCGCCAAGTATGTGGCTTCTTGTGGAGTGTGCCAACAGGTAAAAGCTAAGCATAAGAGGCCTGCCGGTCTGTTACAGCCATTGGAAATTCCGGAATGGAAGTGGGAGCACATCACTATGGACTTTGTGATTGGGTTACCTCGCTCGCCGCGAGGTAGAGATGCCATTTGGGTGGTGGTGGATAGACTCACTAAGTCCACACATTTCATTCCAATGAAGACGACCAATTCGGCACCAGATCTAGTTCCCTTATACATGAAGGAAGTGCTTAGGCTCCATGGCGTGCCTAAATCGATTGTCTCCGATCGTGACACTAGATTTTGTGTCCCTGTTTTGGCAGAGTTTGCATAGTGCTCTGGGAACAAAACTCTCTCTCAGCACATCTTTTCATCCCAAGACAGATGGCCAGTCTGAGCGGACCATCCAGACTCTAGAGGACATGCTTCGAGCGTGTGTTATTTCTTGGAAAGGAAGTTGGGAGGATCACTTGGCCTTGGTAGAGTTTGCTTATAATAACAGTTACCAGGCTAGCATTCGAATGGCCCCATTCGAGGCGCTTTATGGGCAAAAGTGTGTCTCCCCACTTTGCTGGGATGCAGTTGGTGGAAATTCTTTGCGTGGTCGGATTGGGTTCGAGGGACCTTTGAGAAAGTGCAGGAGATACGGCGAGAATCTCTGGCCGCAGAGCCGTCGAGAAGAGTTATGCCGATAATGGAGGCGGGATTTGGAATTTTCAGTGGGTGATCAAGTCCTTCGCAAGGTATCTCCAACCAAGGGTGTCGTCCGTTTTGGTGCCACCGGCAGGCTTAGCCCGAGGGCCGTTGGTCCGTGCCCCGTGGTGGCACGGGTGGGCCGGGTGGCCTACCGTCTGGAGTTGCGGACTCTTTGAGGGAGTACATGATGTCTTCCATGTCTCTATGTTGCGGAAGTATCTTCATGACCCAGAGCACAAGATTGACCTGGAGCCGATTCTGATTGAGCAAGACCTGACGTTGGAGTGTCGCCCACTTCAGATACTAGACTCCTCGGAGCGGGTCATGAGGAGGAGAACCATCAGGTATGTGAAAGTTCTGTGGACAAATCAGTCCGAGCGGGAGGCAACTTGGGAACTGGAGGACCAGATACGGAAGAAGTATCCTGCGCTTTTTGAGAATACTGAAGGTAAAATGTTGTTTACTTTTTTTTTGCCTTTTTTTTAGCGCCGTAGCTAAAGGGAGTAGATTCGGGGACGAATCCTTTTAAGGAGGGGAGAATGTGATGCCCTAGGTCTGAGAGCGATCCTAGTTCTTTTCCGTCGTGGTTGTTTCGAAAAGAGAGAAGTTTGGTCGGGAATTGATTAACTAAAGTTCATGCGACGTTTTAATATTTTTTTTGGAGCGTCGGGCTAGAATCAGTGGGCTGAGGACAACCTAGGCCGAGGCCGGGATTTCCCTCCCCACCTCTCCCTCCCCCTTCCCCTAAGTGGGCCGGCCCACTAGCCAAGGGGGGCGCCACCCCTTTTCCCCCTAACCCTAGGCGCCTCCTCCCTCTCCCTCTCCCTCCCCTAGCAGCCACCTCTCCCTCCCCTTCCTTCCCCTACGTGGTGGCTCAAGATCCGCCGCGAATCGCGAAGGAGAAGGCGAGGAGCGACTCCGTGGAGGCGTGGAGGACGAGCAGATCGCCGATTCGGGGTTCATCGCGTGTTCTTCGTGGGTTCGCAAGGGAGAACACTAGGTAAAATTCCCAAACTTTTACCTCTGTTTTACCTAGGGATTAGGAGTGTATTAGATCTGGTGGTGAGGGTTTTGGATGGATCTTGTTGGGGGAGAAGGGTAGATGTTCACGTGGTGCTGTTTCTGGAAGGGGGGATTGTGCAGCGCGGATTGTTTCGCGTTTTACGTGGCATAGATGTTTTTTTCCTGCCAAAACCTATAACTAGAAAGTTGTAGATAACGTCGAGACCTAGCTTCTGTAATTTTTTCAGAATTTTTGGGAAAGTGTTCTGAGAGTTATCGCTGTTGCAAACCGACGAACAGAATCTGGGAACAGATTTCATCCACTGTGTTGGACGACTGTTTAGGCATATTTAACAGAGGAATTAGAATTTATGATCTTCTGGAAAGTTGTAGATCTCGTCAATATCTAGCTCCTGTAATTTTTTCATATTTTTATGTTATGTAGAAAAAAAATATACGAAAAAGAGAATGGGGGTTGCTGCTGTTCGATCCGGACAGATCGGGGTTTCGGTGTTGGAAAAGGGGAACGGGTTGTAGGAATTGCGTGTTTGAGTTGTGTGATCAATTGTGGTGTTATTGCATAATGAAAATATGCTTGTACAGGTGGTGCCCCTTCTGGACGCAACTAGATCCGTCGTCTACGTCGGTAAAGGCAAGTGGAAGTAGTGTTATGGTTGAGCTATACATCGTTGTTTGCATTGCCTTCGTTATATTTCCCGATGACATTAATCATACATGGTTTGATCATTTGCTAGGAAGATTGCAATAATTAGATTAGCAATGTGATGATGTGCTTTGGCTTTGAACCATGAGTAAAGAGAAGAATGATGTTGCCTATTGGTTGAACTGTCTAAATAGTTCATCTCAATGTTATTTGTTTTTCTATCCATGTTATATGATGGCATGCAAATATGTGGACTCAATGTGGAAAATTATGAATGAATTCATGCATGAAGCATTAATCGCATAATCATGCATTGGAAGTTTGTCGACGCCAACAGGCGCGATCAAGAGCAGTACAACACCGTGTGTTCCTGAGAAAGGGCACGGTGAAGAGGATCATGGCATAAGCATATGCACAAGCATGAGCATTTTACTGAGGTTGTGGTAGTCGATGTTGTGGTGTTGAATGTAAAGCATGTGGTGTGTTAAATTCTTGATGGATGTGATTATGTGTTAATTGTTCCGTTTGCTGAGATTACCCAATCTCACTGCTTGTGTTTTGTTGTTTTCAGGTAGCGTGCAAGAGACATAAGCATGAGGGGTTGTCGGGACCCCGAATTTGCAAATCCGGACCCTCTGTGTATTCAGCACTAGTCCAGGAACGCGCTAGTGCACACAGTCTTAACATCGGTATATATCACAATCATACCATACGATACTATCAAAGTACTTTATTTAAATAATCAAAGGGTTACTCGACCTTATGGCCAAGTTACAAATATATGCCTTGCAAGGCGAAACTTATTAAAAGAGAAATAACAAGAAATGAAAATCAAATAAACTTAGTGGCGCCATCCAGTATACCACAGTAAATCGGCGGGCTCGCATCCCTAAGTAGACGGGTCTTCTTGGAGTTCCTCCTCCAAAGTGGCGTAATCTCCTCTTCAAGCGATATTGTGTTGAGGCAAGGGTGAGTACTTGGTACTCAGCAAGTCATGCACAGAATGCAAGCTAATAGACTATATGCATGGCTTGGTACAAAGGAATAGCACAAGGTATTTTTGCAGTAAACAGCATTTGAAAAGTAGTATAAGTAGATTCGAAAGCAGTAGAAATGAGTAAAGCATAAATAACTTTTCAAGAAGTTTAACAAACATTTTTCCCATCCTAAACCATAATTCCATCATCTTCCTTGTTAAACCAACCCATCTTTTCAAAACCAAGTTATTTTCAGAAAGTCTACCCCTTTTATGTAATTCACTATAATTGTACATTACCGTGGACTCGGATATTCAAATAGATTATACACTCTGCAGAGGTTATGCACTTTACCCACAAGATACAGTCAAACACCACAAAGGCGAGTTCAGTAACAAAGCCTTTGGAAGCCTCAAACAACACAGGTGGTCCTCTCAGTGCGTGCTCTACACCATCCCTTCCCTTAGCCAAGGCGAAGTATGGGACCAACACACCGATTAGATGGGTACTGGCCACGACCACGATACGCTCCCCGTACAATCACACAAGCGGTGTAATCGACACCACGAGGCTCCACAAGTGAGTCCTTAGCGACTTAGTCAACTAGGGCCGTCCCATTCGACCATGTGGTTGCAAGTATGACCCAGTTCAAAGGCTTGCAAGGTTAAGTCCTTAGAGTGACCAGGGCAAGACTACCCGAAAAACCAAATCAACACTCCCAATGCCACAACTGGCCCACTGATTACTCTTGCCACATGCCCTGGCCGAAATCAAGTTTATCAAACCCGATTGATTACCATGCACCACGTGCCATCAACATCACATGATACTTTTCCAAAACAGGTTCAATATATCATTAAGTCCATATTAGCATTTGATTGTCCAAAATCATGTCATGAGCACGTAGTGTGTCTAAGCGACATACTACAACGGTCTAAACCCATGTTGGCAATTTAATAATGTCCAACTAGTAAACCACAACTAGGGTGACAAGGGATCATGGCACATACTTAAGTAATCAAGGTGTCATATAGCAAATTGGTATTTATCTAACCCCATGTTTAAACAAAGTATCTTTCTAATTGAACTAGCATGCAATATTTTAAATCAAATTAGATTATCGAACTACGATAAACAAGGTCAAAGCACAACTTGCCTTCAAAAGTACTTGTTCTTGGTCTTGAGTTGGATCCTGAGTCAATACTTCTCCTTCGAATCCTTCCCAGGCACTTCAACGTCTACTCGTAAAAGCGTGCAAATAGCAAATACACAAATAAACACTAGGCAAAAGATCCCAAAACTCCAAATAAAATCCATAAACAGAGAGAACATAATTTTCTGGATTTTTAGAAACTGAATAAATCAAATTTGGAGTTAAAGCATAAAAGTTATGATTTATTAAAGTTTAAATACTCAATGAAATTTTATTTCAGAGAAAAACATTAGTCCAAAAATTTAATAATTTTTATATTTAGGTAGATCTCAATTTTATACATATTTAGAATTTTGATTCACTCAAATCGGAGTTGAAGCATAAAAGTTATAAGCGTTTGAAGTTTGAATCTAAATTTTGAATCAATATTTCGAATTAACAAATCATTTTCTTTTGGAAATTAATTATTGCGTCGGCATGGACACGTGTCAGCTCGATTGGCTGGCTGGCGTCGGCCGGTCCATGGACTTGGTCCACGCCGGCTCGGGTCCACGGTGGACTCGGTCCACGGCTCCACGAGAAGGCCCGACATGTGGGTCCACTCGGGTAGCGTCATTCTTGGCGTCGGCCTGACACCGGGACAGCTGGCGACAAGCGGGCCCGCCATGGCGTCATCGTGGACGTCATGGTGCGATTTTGGCCGGGCGGCCGACATGCGGGCCCAGCGTGTCGAGACACGTTCTCATGCGCTTGGCGCCGATCGCGGCGGTTGGCCTTACGGCCACGCGTGGCTAGATCTAGACCGTTGATTTGAAAATCAACGGCCCGCATTGGATCTGGTGTTACGCGCGTTTGGGGTGAACGCGGTTAATCTGGACCGTTGGATTTAGATCCAATGGTTGAGATTGGATCTAGAGATAAATAACGAAACCTCACCGTGCGATAGCGTGGCAAGATCTGGATCGTCGCGATCTTGATCGGACGGTGAGATGGCTCGAGCGGCGGCAATGGCGTCGCGGCGGCTTGCGGCGGGGCGATGACGATGACACGCCCGACGGCTGCAGGCCCCTCCGGCGAAGTGGATGGTAGGCACGGAGTGCGCCTTGACGCAAGGGATCTGGATCTGGGGTCAACGTCGGCGGAGGATGGCGACGGTGGCGAAGCGGCGAAACCGCGGCGGAGTGCTTTACCAACTCCGGCGAGCAATAGCGGCGAGACGGTGGGGATCCTAGCGGCGTGAGCTAGGGTTTCGGGACCGGCGTGGGATGGCGATCCTCGGTGCGATCCGGGCATTAAATAGCCGGAGGCGTGCTCGGCGGAACCCTAGTCGGTCCACGGCGGCGCTCACCGGCGGAGTCCGGCTCGGACTCGGCGGAGACGACGCAATCGCAGCCGCCCACGTGGCGCGATCAGCGGCCCCGATCGCCGCGGGCGCGATCGGATCCGGGCGGATACGGCTCGGTCGAGTCGGCGGATCTCGGTACCGTTGGATCTTGATCCAACGGTTGGGATTGATTAGGGTTAGGAGTGGGTTCGGTCGAGTCACGTGGCTCGGGTCGGACTCGAACACGAAGTCTGACTTCGGGCTCGATCGGATGAAACGATACTTGACCCGAGTTTGATTTTCCAGCGATTTAATATTTAAAATAATTCCTAGTAATTCATTTAATTCATTAAAAATAGCAAATGACTCAGAAAAATTCCAGAAAAATTCTGGAAAATACTTTGGATCATTTTGGACTCAAATAAAATATTTCCAACAAAATTTTATTTGCATAATTAAATTCTTTAATTATTTCAAAATGGAATAAATTCAAATAAATTCCAAATAATTCCAAATAAACTCCGGAAAATTCCAAAAATTCATCAAAGTGCCAAATCACACATGAATTCAAGGAAAGCAAAATTTTGGGGTGTTACAGGGGTGGGCTAGCAACACAATAAACCTTCGAATGTCTTCACAACTCCCATGAACTAGTGTTTATTTAATACATTAGCTTGCTGAATTTTATTTACACTTAGACTATTTGTTGTTATGACTAAACTTATTCTTGCTTATGGTTGGTTTAGACTTGTTGTCGCTAGTATTGTTGAATTGCTTATATTCCTGTTTGAATTGCTTATCATGAAATGCTTCCGTAATGTCCTGTTTTTAGGGGAGATGCTGTCGAAATTTTCTTGTTCTATAGTTTAGTTTTAAGGGGTGTTACAGTTTTGTGGACATGATTGTGAGCGTGTGGTACCTATGTGCAGGTGGTGCGACCCCGGGAGTGCCCTCTACTTCCCGCCAATCCGTTGCCTGTGGTTGAGGCAAGTGTGTTGTGATGGATAGCGATTTGTAGGTTGCTTGTTGAGAATAGATGGAATTGACTACATGATATATGATCACTTGCCATGCTTTTATGATTGCCAATGATATGATGAGCATGTTTAATATGTTATGATGCCATGTGTTAATATGTGAGTTAAATATGATGTTGGCATAAATGCATACATGGCATGTTAAATGGCTCGTGCGGTGAGAAAGTCATAACTAGTCCGGGAAGGTCGGTGAGAAAGTTATGACTAATCCGGAAAGCCAATGAGTAAGTCCTACATCGTGATTCCCTTCACCGCGGTGAGCAGGCGAGGAGTAGGCACCCTCCATCTTCGGGATGGAAGGGGGGAGAGGGTGCACACCGACGGGTGTGTACTCAACCATACCGGTATGAGTTTCCAAGGAGACATGAGCATTGCATTACATTGCATACATAATGATGAAGATATTGTTAAGTGTTCATGAATGAGATGATATATATGATGGGAGATGTTATTGCCATGATATTGTTCTTGTTGTCCATTGCAATATGCTTGCTGAGTTTCGAACTCACGCTTGTGTTTTCTTGTTATTTTAGGTACCATGAGAACGGCATGCGGGGAAGGGAAATAGTCACACGCCCACACGTAGCTTCACCATATTGATTCCACAAGTCATTCTATTAGTTTGATAATAAATTGTGTGTGATGATTATTGCTTTAAGGTTTAGATTTGCTATATGAGAGTTTTATTGTTCGTTTGACCCTTGGAGACATTATGTGTTTGAAACTAGACTTATATTGTTGCTAAGTCATTCATTATTGCTGTTTTTAGTTGTCTCTCATATTCCATACATTGCTATACTGTTGTTGCTCCTTTAATTCATGTTAAAACAAAGGAGATGCTGCCGAAATTTTGGTTTTTAGCATATGTACCTTTGCTGGAATTTATGGTAACTTGTGGTATTTAGATGTTGTTTAGCTTATGTTTGGTAGCATTCAGGCATATTAAATGCCGGGGTGTTACAGTATCTCGGCTCTAACTTTCCGCGAACTTGGAATCGCTTCGTGCCACGTAACGGTGACACCTTAAGATAGACAAAATCGTCTACATTGAAGCTCAGATCACGGCGGCGATTATCAGCATAGCTCTTTTGTCTAGACTTAGCTTCTTTTAACCGATCGCGGATTAGCCTGACTTGCGTCTCAGCTTCCTGAATCACTGTGGGCCCAAAGAACTTTCTTTCACCGATTTCGGACCAGAAGAGAGGAGTTTGGCATTTTCTTCCATACAGTGCTTCAAACAGAGACATTTGAAGGCTTGCCTGATAACTATTATTGTAGGAAAACTCAGCAAATGCTAAACACTTTTCCCACTTCGAGTTATACGAAAGAATACAAGCTCTGAGCATGTCTTCAAGGACTTGATTTGTTTTGATCTGTCCATCGATGCAGGGATAGTAAGGTGTCTTTGAAGAGCAGCTTGGTCCCTAGATGTTCATGCAAATTCTTCCAGAACCGCGAAGTGAACTGGGGTCCACGGTCAGACACAATGGTTTTAGGAATTCCATGTAGTCGGACAATATGGTTCAGGTAGAGTTCAACAAGTTTAGTTCCATTGTAGGTAATGCGTACCGGTATGAAATGAGCAACTTTGGTTAACCGGTCGATGATTACCCAAATAGAGTCATGGCCATTAGCTGATTTTGGCAGGCCAGTGATGAAGTCCATTCCGACCTCATCCCATTTCCACTCCGAAACCTTGAAAGGTTGAAGCATTCCAGCTGGTCATTGGTGCTCTGCTTTAACTCGCTGACACACGTCACAAATGGCGACGTACGCGGCGATATCTCTTTTCATACCAGGCCACCAAAACTTCTTTCGAATATCTTGGTACATTTTAGTGCTTCCGGGGTGGATTGACAACGGAGTCTCATGAGCTTCCTTCAAGATCAATTCTTTGATCTCCTGATCATTCGGGACATAAATTTGATATCCACGCATGATCAGACCATCAACTCATTCTGAAAACTCAGATGATGCACTTTCTTTCAAATTGCGCTTGGTTTCAGCTACTCCTTCATCTTTCAACTGAGCAGCTTGAATTTGGGATTCAAGGGTAAGTTGTAGGGTTAATGTAGCCACAAATCCTTCCCCAACCATCTCCAAGTTGAGTTTACGAAACTCATCCAGCAACTGGGATTGATAAATACCCGACAAGGTATTACTAGTGTGTAGCTTGCGACTGAGGGCATCAGCTACCACATTAGCTTTTCCCGGATGATAATGGATTCCCAAATCGTAGTCCTTGATTAGCTCCAACCACCTGGCCATTGCCTCAAGTTTAGATCTGGTTGGGTGAAAAAGTATTTCAGACTCTTATGATCAGTAAATATCTCAACTCGGTTTCCGATGAGATAATGTCGCCATAATTTAAGAGCATGAATTACGGCAGCCAATTCTAGATCATGAGTCGGATAATTGGCTTCATGAGGTTTCAGTTGGCGTGAAGCATACGCCACGACTTTTCCTTCCTGCATCAGCACACAACCAAGACCTTGACGTGAAGCATCACGAATCGTCAAAGTTTTTGTGCACATCAGGCAACACAAGAATTGGAGCTGTTGTAAGCCTTCGCTTCAGCTCTAGGAAACTAACTTCACAAGCTGACGTCCACTCAAACTTCTTCTCCTTCTTGAGTAACTCAGTCATTGGCTTGGAAATTTTGGAAAAGTTTTCAATGAATCGCCGATAGTACCCGGCTAACCCAAGAAAACTTCGGACTTCGGGAACAGTCCGTGGCTGTTCCCAGGCAAGTACATCCTTCACCTTGCTGGGATCAACAGCAACACCTCCTTCCGAGAGAACGTGGCCTAAGAAGGCAACTTCTTTGAGCCAGAACTCACATTTGCTGAACTTGGCATACAGCTGATGTTCACGCAATTTATCAAGCACTAAATGCAGATGGAGTTCATGCTCCTGCTCACTCCGAGAATAGATAAGAATGTCATCAATGAACACCACCGCAAATTTATCTAGGTATTCCATGAATACCTTATTCATGAGATTCATGAATGTGGCTGGTGCATTGGTGAGTCCAAAAGAAACTACTGTATACTCGTACAAACCATATCGAGTAGTAAACGCAATCTTCTGGATATCTTCCGGTCGAATTTTGAGTTGAAAGTACCCTAGCCTCAAGTCAATCTTAGAAAAGACTCGAGCTCCACTTAATTGATCAAACAAATCATCAATCTGAGGAAGAGGATACTTGTTTTTGATAGTGACTTCGTTTAAGGATCGATAGTCCACGCACATGCGTAAACTACCATCTTTCTTCTTGACGAAGAGCACTGGACTACCCCATGGAGACGAACTAGGGCGAACAAAACCCTTAGCTAATTGCTCCTTGAGTTGTTTCTTCAACTCCAACAACTCATCAGAGGGCATCCGATACGGATGTTTGGATAATGGTGCTGTTCCTGGTAGCAAGTCAATAACAAACTCCATATCCCGATCTGGGGGCAATCCCGGTAATTCTTCAGGAAATACATCAGGATACTCACAGACCACTGGTACTTAACTTAATTCTGGCATAGAAAGTGAATGGAAAGAAGCCTTAAGCACATTTGATCGTCTAGAGTAATACTTAGTCTGGATTCCATCCGAATTCACCAGAGAAATGGAATGATTTGCGCAATCAATATGTCCTTGATTTTGAGATAACCAATCCATCCCAAGGATAACATTGAGTCCAGGGGTATCAATCTGAATCAGATTTCCCAGAAATAGAACTTCATTGATCACTGTGGGTACTCTAAGGCATACGCGCTCAACTCGCATTACCGAACCAGGAGAATAGACTAACATTGGATTTCGCAATCTGTTAGTCTTAACCTTATGTTCCAAAACAAACTTTGAAGAAATGAAAGAATGCGAAGCGCCCGAATCAAATAAAACCAAAGTGGGTACTGAGTGTATGAAAAACATAACAACTACCACATCTGGAGCATTACTGGCCTCCTCCGCGGTCACTAGGTTAAGTCGACCACGGGCTTGACTCAGGGCTACTTTTTGGCTAGAACGCCCTCCTAGGTGTCCACCACGCCCGGTTACAGAACCTTGCGGCGAATCGGACCGCTTGGAACTTGAGGTCGAGCAGCAACAGGATGTTTTCTCGGACAAACAGTAGAGATATGTCCCTTCTCACCACAAGCATAGCAGGTGAGTGCAGCCATCCTATCCTGCCCTCCACGAATCTGTCCTCCGTGGCCAGAAGGTTGAGCCACAGACAGAACAGGTTGGGGAAAGCTCCCCTGAGATCATGGAGGCGGCGATGCCACGGACTGAGCACTGACGGTTTGCCCAGAACGCGGTCTCGAAGTACCAGCACCGGCAGATTTCTGAGCCATCCACTTACGCTTCCGGCTATCCAAAACTGCCTTGCCGCTGTCCTCAACACAAATCGCCTTGTCCACAAGCACTTGCATATTGGGGATGTCAAGTGGTGCGAGCGAATGACGAATGTCCTCGTTGAGATGTTGACGAAACAAGGAGACTTTTCGGGCTTCACTCGGGACCTCATCTACTACATATCGAACCAGATAATTGAACTTATGCAGATAGTCCATCACTGACATAGACCCCTGATGAAGATCATAGAACTCTCGTTTCTTTATCTCCATCAGACTAGTAGGAATGTGCACTGCACGAAAGGCTCCTTTAAATTCCTCCCAAGTCATGACCTGACCAGGTGGACGAATTGCCTTAGCACTACCCCACCAGGCTGCTGCTGCGCCTTGGAGATAGTAAGCAGCATACTGAACCTTCTCCTCATCAGTACACCTCACGAGGTCAAGTATATCTTCAACATCGCGAAGCCAATCGTCTGCGTCCAGAGGATCGGTTGCAGATGAGAAGTTTGGCGGGCGAGTTCGCTGGAACTCGGCCAACCTCGATTGAGGTTGCATTGCTGCCAAACCACCATAAGCAGCGGCACCAAGGTTCTCGGAATTCTGCACCAACCGTTCCAACAAGCGGGTCTGCATAACAAGAACTTGGGCCATTGACGGAGGTGGAGGTAACTCTTCACTTTGGGCATCGTGGTGACTAAGCGACGCCTCCCGATTACCTACTAGCTCATTAGAGTGATGAGATCCTTGGCTATGGGATCTGGCCAAAGGTGGATCTTGACGCTCCGGATTCGGCATTGCTACAACTGGTTCTTGGCTATTCTGAGCAGCACCCCGGGTCATCACCGAACGATCAACACATCTCTTCGGCGGCATCCTGTTGACACAAAGACTTAGAGACAAGTGCCACAAGAGCCCATCGAATAACGCGGGGATTTTGAACAACAATCGCGAAACTCAAACACAATCCATCACATAGCAATACAAATTTTAAAGTAAACATCACAGTGAAAGGATTGCAAGGCGATAGATTTACAGATGATAACTTAGCACGTCTCTTCGCGCTACAGGGGTTATTTACAACACCACCAACATCAACTACCACCCATTCCACGGCAATAATTACAACAAAAGGTTTCTTCCACCAGCTCGTAATTACAACAAAAGCGAGCTGTAGATCCAACTACGTATTAGGATAGGGATCTAATCCTAAACACGACCACCGTTCACAGTAGGGACATCTGAGGTGCCTGGGGCTACAGAAGAAGCAGTTGACTCTGCGGGAAACATCAACTCGTACTCGCGTCCACCAAACAGCAGGTTACGTCCTGGCATGGCAGTCGCAGAAGCACTAGGGTGCACAGCCGAAACACGGCGATTGCTGCTACCACGAACAGACATCCTGGCACTGCGAGAGACCCGACGATAAGATCCATAAGGACGGGGTAACTCCTCAGCAGGCTCGAGATCATCATTCTCCCCATAGATCATCCTAGTAGTAAAGAAACCATAGCTAACCAAGGGCGCCATGTTACTCTCTAACTCAGAGATAAGGCATCGAGCAAGCAACAGTTCTTCACGGAGACGAAGCAGATATCGATCAAGGGACCTCACTAGCCCAGTCTGCCAAATCTGCACAGGATCCGACTGTGGATAATCTAGCACATACAGGTTCTCTTGGCTGTCCGGCTCACGAGAGGGACAAACAGGAAACAACTGAGCCATTTCCGGTACATCAAAGCGAAGCCTCAGAATTGCAATATATGCTCCATCGAGTAGAGCTGCAAGAGGACTTGGCGCTGTACCATGATCTTGTGGGTTTGCTCTCAGCGTGGCGTCCGCAAATAGAAACTTCAGCCACATACAGGAGGAAGCGGGACTAAGTCCAAAGACGTGAGATTAAATACCCTGGCGGCTCAGAAAGCCAAAGACCGCTGCATCATCTCCTAGAGGGTAGCCTGAACTGAGCCCTTTAGAATCGCAGACGTGAAGTAGCAGGGTTCCCAACGTCCAGACATCTAAGATTAAGAAGGGAAACAGATTAGTGACATCCTCAACAAACGGAAATTCGAAATAAACATAAATTAAATAAACGAAAAGAAAATAAACCAACAGCGGACCAATAAAAGAAACTCACGATTTTAAGCCTTATCCTTATCATTACTCAATTCTTAACTATCTTTTGAAGTGGATAAGCTTCCCAAATACTTCTAACTTAAATTTTGAATAGGATCGGGAAACTAGATCAAACCGAATACCCCATTTGCTTTTGCCCTGGAAATCTGACTTTGAAAGCCAAGGTAAGAGGAAAATTTCGTTTGAAGCTCAAAACCAGAAGAGATGCTACAGAAAAGAAAAGATCAACATTCTATTTTTTCACAATTAAGGAGTGTATAATCAAAATAACTTTTAAGGGAAAAGACTCTTCCTTAATCCTATCAATTACTAACCTTTGCTCTGATACCACCTGTCGTAGGGGCTCCTGTCCTGGTACAGTGATACTCCATTACTGTTGCGTGGGCCTGGTTAATCACGCAACCAGTAACGTAACGATCACGGCATCACGACAGACTCAGATTGAAACCACTTGGTCAGCACAATACTTGAGTAATGAGGTCACATGCCAGCCAATTGGATCCAATTTGAGCTTCCCGCAACCATGTGATAACCACTAGTCCCTGGATCAGTAGGCTAGTGTCACATGTTGAGAAGGTAGAGTCTCATCCAAGCGAACGCAATATAAGGGCAGAGGTATTATATTACAGCGATAGATAAAAATATTACAACTTGTTTCTGTTTACAAAATGCCGATTGGCTTAAAGTAAACTGAAGAGAAAAACATCAGAGAAACAAAAGTAAAGCGGCCGCGGTGTGCCTCCATTCCCTCAGGCAACCGGCGAGCAACTAACTCCGCTAGCCATCAAACGCACCACCCGCGTCTGGGTCACTGAACTCCTGGTCACCTTCTTCCTCACCTGCATCTTCTGCTCCTCACGCAAATTTTCAAAGCAAACGGTGAGTACACGTATGTACTCGCAAGACTTTATTGTTTGCAAGTATAATAATAATGCAGGCTAAACAATGAAGATGGTTGCTATTCTAGTTCAGATTTGCATGAAGCTGATGTTATTTGCAATAGACTAATAGATTGGAATACTGCACTGTTTATAAAAACATTTAATAAATGAGAGCAAATCAATACATAATGTAATTGTACATTTCATTCAACATCAAATTTTCTCCAACATATCCAACACCACCATCACATGGCAACAGGAATCATTTCCTTCAACATAACCAACACCACCATCACATGGCATCAAGAATCATTTCCTTCAACATAACCAACACCACCATCACATGGCATCAAGAATCACCACCAGCTTGATCAAATCACCAAACCAACCGATCTTTGAGTTCAACGACTCAACATTTGCATGAAACAGCCCAACATTTAAAAGATCTACCGATTTCAAATCCTTTTAAGAAATCAAAACCAAAATACTAGACTTGACAGCAAATACCCAAGATGCTCATGACCGTGAGCACGGCTACTCGATTAGTTTGATTAATCTCTGCAGAGAATGCACACTTTACCCACACGACACATTCTAGCAATCATGTCAACCATGCCACGCGATACATACCGTATCCATTTTGCTAGATTATGATGAAACTCTTCCAATTGTCGGCATCTAGTCTTGCGTCAGCCCCGGCGATGTGTGCTCTTTGCTTTGGGTGGGGGCTCCACACACCCACACAAAGTACCCCCGGGTCAGGCAAGAGTACCCCCCATTTAAGGTGTTTGGGAACCTTAAACTCCAAACCTGATTCACTCACACGGATCCAACGATGGCTAACAGCCCATCGTGCCTTTTACCCTCAGCAAAGCATCCACTGTTGTTTCACGAAAGTCTCCAACACCTGCGCGTGGTGAGGGAGTATTCTAAGCAACACCAGCACGTCGGTATTGCCCAACTACTTCGACCTACCACGGCGCAAGATCAAATTCCAACTCCTGTACTGGGTTTAGGCTATCCCATACTAGCACAAGTGGTTGTACGAAAGGACTTGGTTAAAAACGTCAAGTTAAGTCCTTAGGATTGCACAGACGAGACCTCCCATCATCCGTCCGGCATAAATCACCGTACACCTTTTCCTTTTTCATCTTTTACCAACATAGCCTTTGTTTTTCCGAAATCACCATTTCCGAAATCCTAATAACGTATCGAAAATCTTTGATTGACTGAGTCCACCGATCATTATTCAATCAGTCTAAAGCTGGGCTAAGCGTATGCAACTATTAGACTTATAACCCCTGACGACACTTATTATAGCGTC
The DNA here is from genome assembly GCA_036346355.1 of Rhipidocladum racemiflorum. NCBI lineage: Eukaryota > Viridiplantae > Streptophyta > Magnoliopsida > Poales > Poaceae > Rhipidocladum > Rhipidocladum racemiflorum. Next base: position 42,757,811 of record CM070579.1, read on the forward strand.
TATCCTTAAACTAGGGTTACTCAAGGATTTTAGGGTAGCAACAAGATTAAGATAAGCCATCCAACCATTAGGGTATCTATCTATTCCCACCATTTAAATACTTGTAATAATCATATGCATGCATAATCATTTTGCAAAACATCAAATACTTTTGCAATTATAGGAGTAATATGTTTGAAGGGGGTGCTTGCCTGCTTGCTCTGGGTTTTGCGTGTCCTCTGGGTCGAAGTCCAAATCCTCGCCTACTGCTCCTGAGGCGTCGACGTCTAAACGAAAGCGCAACAAAAGAAATAACGAGGAAACGATTAAGATCCAACGAGAACAAAGCAAAAAGCTCAAAAAAGCGGACAACAACCAATAAGCGAACACGAGAGAGAAAACGAAAACGAAATCAAAAACTAGAACTGGAGACCAGCAGTACCGGTGTACAAACCCCGGTAGTGCCGCTCTGATCGGCGATCTGACCTTGAGGGTCGGTAGTACCGGCGACTACGAAACCTAAACGGGGACCTCTCTGGAAAATAACTACCGGCGTTGCGAGAGCGGTAGTGCCGGCCTAAGCCCGGCAGTACCGGCCACAAGGGTCGGTAGTGCCGGCTTGAGCGGCAGTACCGGACTTACCACGTTGGTAGTGCCGGCCACAGGTCGACTGAATTTTCCAGAAAAAGGGTTTTCGCACAAACGACTTTGGAATTTCGCGGCGATTGCATGGATGGGTTCTCGGAGATGACAAGGACTCATTTATGCAAACCACACGTGGTTCCGACCTCGTTTGGCCTAATTCCTAATCCGAGAAACTCTAAAGTCCTAATCCATGCTAAATTCCGACTTTCTCCCCGAATCGAATTCTAACTCGATTCTTTTCGCGAAACTCAGACTTTAACGACGTCGAATACATTCTAGTGTCCTTTTCCTAGCTTTTGGAACTAGGGTTCCAAGGTTTAATTCCAAAAGCTACGAAAACGAAATTTAACCAAATATATCCGATAAAAACGTATTTAGGGTTTCCGATCTCAGTTTTCGCACTAACGAGAACTCTAGCACCTAACCTAGGTTTAGAAACTCAGCTAACCAAAAGTTGAGCACTACAACTAGGTTTTCTAGGGTTTTAGCTAAAAGAAAAGTTGATAGAAATGAAGAAAAGTACAAGATCAAGCTCAAGTCATCACAGATCTGACTGAAACTTGCTTCACTCACCACAGATTGCTGCTAGGGTTTTGGGAAGCAACGATCTCCTCTGTGGCTTGCTTCACCTCAAGCTCAAGAACACCGGAGGGAGAGGTTTAGCTGGAGGGAAAACTTGAGAGAGAGGGAGAGAGCTCCATGGGAGAGAGAGCTAGAGGGTGAGGGTGAGAGTGAGAGGGAGTGAAGTGAGGGAGAGGGAGTTGGCTGGGGGAGGTGAACCCCCTAGAAAACATGGAGGTGGCCAGGGCAGCCGGTCAGCTCGAGCGCCCTGCCCCCCTACCCGAACCCCTCGTGGGGCAAGATCTTGGCGGGGCGGCAGATCGCCGCCAGTGAGCGAAAAAACCCCAAAACCACCAAGAAACCTTCGAAACTCACGAATCCTTCCCGTAAACTTTTAGGATAGACTGTAGGGTAGCTAAAGAAGGTTTGGAAACTACGATTGCTCAGAAATTCTAATCGCAACACGAAACGAGATTTTGTAGCAAAAACTAAAACGAAACAGATCGAGCAAACAAATCCAAAAACAATTAACTCCAAATTAAATTCCAAATAACTCTCAAAGGATAATTAACATTAAAAAGGCAAGTACAAACTCAGGATGTTACAGATCGATGACACAGTTCAGGAGTTGAAGAAGGCTCGCGAGCAGGTTGAGGAGGAGAAGAAGCACTTAGAGAATGCTCGTGAGTACATCGCTTATGCTGCGGAGAGGATCGCAGAACTGGAGACCGCACTGTATGGGCAAGGTCCCGATCCAGTGTTGGAGTTGGAAGCCCAGAGCCAGAGGAGGAACCAGAAGAGGCGCCACCTGCACCCGCGCCACAGCCACAACAGCAGCCAGATCCAGAACCAGAGGAGGACGCAGCGTCGTCAACCACAGCTGCAGTTGTGGGGCATGGAGATTGTTTCGTGCCGATGCCGCCGCACCCGCCGCGAGGAGGCAGTGGAGGTTTTCTCGACGAGTGAGCGTACGTTTTGCTGTTAGGACTCCTTCGTCGAGTTGCGTTATAGAATAAAGATTCACCTTAGAGTCGATTTGGATTTTCATTGCTTGCTGAGTGTGCAGTATGTGTTGCAAGGCCTTTAGGCATTGTAAGTGACCATACCAAGTTATTATTATTAATAATAAAGTTGAAATTTGAGTTACACTTTTCCCCCGCATAAGTTTCCCTACTACTTGTCTATTCTTGTTCCCTCTCATCTCTGAAACCTTGGAGCAATCGACAGATGGTGAGCACCCGCGGAAACTTCGGAGGCAATGGAAGTGGTTCTCGCCCAGCTGGGAACCCCAATGATGGAGCACCCGCACCCCAGCCAGCACCGCCAGTTGACATGCAGAATTTTGGGGCTTTTCTTGCCGCACAGACCCAGTTGATGCATGCAATGATGCAGCAGATGCAACAGATTACTGCTCATGCCACTGCTAATCAGAATAATCAAGTCAATCAGGGACAACCCCAGAATTCAAGACTATCAGAGTTCATGAGGACTCATCCACCCACTTTCTCCGGGAATGCCAATCCGTTGGAGGCCGATGATTGGTTAAGGTCAATAGAAAGGAAGCTACACATTGCTCAATGCATGGGAAATGAGAAGGTACTGTACGCTTCTCATCAGTTGGAAGGGACCGCCGCAGAATGGTGGGAGAACTTCTGCGCAACGCGGGAGAACCCTCAGGACGTCACTTGGGAGGAGTTTACCGCCGCATTTCGTCAGTATCACGTGCCGGAAGGAATTATGGACCTCAAGAAGGAAGAATTGAAGGCACTGAAGCAAGGTAATCAGCCGGTGGCCGAATACCTGGATAGGTTCACACAGCTCGCACGTTACGCACCTGAAGACGTAGTGACAGATAAAGCCAGACAGTCTCTCTTTATGATGGGACATAACTCAGGACTGCAGGTGGGACTGATCACCCACACCTTTCCAGATTTCCAGGAGCTTGTGTGTAACACCCCGGCATTTAATATGCTTGAATGCTACCAAACATAAGCTAAACAACATCTAAATACCACAATTAAACATAAATTCCAGCAAAGGCGCACATGCTAAAAACCGAGATTTCGGCAGCATCTCCTTCGTTTTAACATGAATTGAAGGAGCAACAACAGTATAGCAATATAAGGCAATAATTAAAGACTTAAAGATAATATAAGTCTATTATCAAGCACTTAATGTCTCCAAGAGTCAAACGAACAATAAAACTCTCATATAGCAAAGCTAAACCTTAAAGCAATAATCATCACACGCAGTTTATTATCAAAACTAATAGAATGACTTGTGGAATAAAAATGGGTGAAGCTACGTGCGGACGTGTGACTATTTCCCTTCCCCGCAAGCCGTTCTCATGGTACCTAAAACAACAAGAAAACACAAGCGTGAGTTCAAAACTCAGCAAGCATATTGCAATGGTACAACAAGAACAATTACATAGCAATAATATCTCACATCATGTAAACCATCTCATTCATGGTCACATATTATCATCATCATCAATATGTATGAAGTGCAATGCAATGCTCATGTCTCCTTGGAAACTCATACCGGTATGGTTGAGTACACACCTGTCGATGTGCACCCTCTCCTCCCTTCCATCCCGAAGATGGAGGGTGCCTACTCCTCGCTTCCGTTCACCGCGGTGAATGGAATCACGATGTAGGACTTACTCATTGGCTCTCCGGATTAGTCATAACTTTCTCACCGACCTTCCCGGACTAGTTATGACTTTCTCACCGCCCGGGCCATGTAATCATGCCATGTATGCAAATATGCCACATCATAATCAACTTGTACATCAACACATGGCATCATAACATGATAAACATACTCATCATATCAATGGCAATCATTAAAGCATGGTAAGTGATCATCACCTATAATCAATCCCATCTAGTCTCAACTAGCAACCTACAAATCGCTATCCATTATAATACACTTGCCTCAACCACGGGCGACGGATTGGCGAGAAGTAGTAGGCCCTCCCGGGGTCACACCACCTGCACATAGGGACCACACACTCACAATCAAGCCCACAAAACAGTACGCAAAACCTCATCTACCCCGACATTGCCAACTACTCACAAAACCCGAAAACAGCGGTTCTGTCCCGTCGGGACAGCAGCATTCCAAAAGGCATAACATGGGTTCTGGGACTCCGAATCAATTAAACGAGTACATCCTCGCGTAGCTTAGGAAATTTTCCAACTTTTTCTAGGTATAGGTAAAGACTGATTCGGACTCTAAAGTTGTTTAATCTAAAAAATACCGTGTTCTGTTCCAATCACGTCACAGATTTTAACACGCTCGGTAAAATAGCCATAACTTTCAAACGGCTGGGCGAAATTTAAAGTTATTTATACCCACTGAAAGTTATTGAAATTATCTACAACTTCTTCAACAGCCGTACGACCAGATTCCGAATCTAAATTGGCGAAAATCAAATCATAGGTCGACTGCTCATGCTGCCCGAAACAGAGAACGTGGCAACTTCTAGATCTAATCCAATCTACTCAAATCCAGCACCACCAATTGATCTAAAACTTGATAAACACCCTTAGAACAGTACCTAGACCAATCCCAAGGATTCCCATGGCCATACCTTTGCCCGACGCACGAAAACTGAAAGGATCTCCTCCCGGTTCGCTCCTCGCTCCTCGCTCCTCACTCCAATGGATGGAGCCTCGAGGTGCAGGGGTGGGGAGGCTAACCTAGGGCAGCAAGGGGGTGGAGGAGAGGTGGTGGAGAGGTGGGGAGCAATGGGGGCAAGGGGAAGGGGCGCACGGCCACAAGGGGTGAGGAGAGGAGGTGGGGCGGCTAGGGCAAGGGAGGAGGAGGTGGGGCGCACACAGGGGGCAGGGTGGGCGCACACAAGGGCAGGGGGAGCCCCTTAAACCATCCCAAGAGGAATCCTAGTCCTAAATGGACTCTTACTCCATCCCACCAAAGCCCACAACCCCTTCTTTTAGGCCCAAACTCCCCCGGAAAGGCCCAAAACCCCAGAAACGGCCCAGAAACGCTATTATCCTCCATACCCTATGGTTTTAACCTTAATTCCACATTTCATAAAGTTTTTGTCCTCAACATTCACTTTTTATAAAGATACGACACTCCGTGGTGTCACATTGTGAACAAGGCGCTCATTCTTGAAGATAAGCGCAAGGAACTGGATGAGAATCTGTGACACTACGGAATGGTGTGACATTATTTAACGTGAATGTTAAGGTCAAAAAACTTTATGAAATATGGTATTGGAGGTTAAAACCATATGATAGGAGGCTTAATAGCGTTTCCGGGCCGTTTCCGGGGTTTTGGGCCTTTCCGGGGGAGTTTGGGCCTAAAGGAAAGGGTGGTGGGCTTTGGTGGGATGGAGTTTGAGTCCTAATAGGAGTAGGAGACCTGGTTGGGGGCCTCTCCCAGCCCCTTTAGGCGTTCACCCCCTGCCCTTGCGCCCCCACAAGTCCTAGCCGCCCCCCCCCCACACCTCCCCACCTCCTCCTTGTGGCGCCTCCACCTCCCCCATTGCTCCCCATTGCTCCACCACCTCTCCACCACCTCTCCTCCTCCCTTGCTGCCCCTAGGGGAGTTCTCCACCTCCACACCTCAAAGATCCATCCGTTGGAGCGCTCCGCGACGAGGAGATCCGGCGGGATTGGAGCGAGGAAGGAGATCGCGCGAACCAGGAGGAGATCTATTGGGTTTTCGTGCGTTCGAAAAAGGTATGGCCATGGGAATCCTTGGGGTTGGTCTAGGTACTGTTCTAAGGGTGTTTATCAAGTTTTTAGATCAATTGGTGGTGCTGGAATTGAGTAGATTGGATTAGATCAAGAAGTTGCCACGTTCTCTGTTTCGGGCAGCATGAGCAGTCGACCTAGGGTTCGGTTTTTCGCCAAATTAGATTCATAATCTGGTTGTACGGACGTTGAAGAAGTTGTATATAATTTCGTTATCTTTCCATGGATATAAAGAACGTTAAATTCCGCCCAGCCGTTTGAAAGTTATGGCTGTTTTACCGAGCGTGTTAAAATCTGTGACTTGATTGGAACAGATCACGGTATTTTGTAGATTAAACAACTTTAGATTCCGAATAAGTCTTTCCCTATACCTAGAAAAAGTTGGGAAATTTCCTAAGCTACGCGAGGATGTACTCGTTTAATTTATTCGGAGTCTTAGAACCCAAGTTATGCCTTTTGGAAGGCTGCTGTCCCGACGGGACAGAACCTCTGTTTTTAGGTTTTGCGAGTAGTTGGCAATGTCGGGGTAGATGAGGGTTTGCGTACTGTTTTGTGGACATGATTGTGAGTATGTGATACCTATGTGCAGGTGGTGCGACCCCGGGAGTGCCTTCTACTTCCCGCCAATCCGTTGCCCGTGGTTGAGGCAAGTGTGTTGTAATGGATACCGATTTGTAGGTTGCTTGTTGAGAATAGATGGAATTGACTACATGATATATGATCACTTGCCATACTTTAATGATTGCCAATGATATGATGAGCATGTTTATTATGTTATGATGCCATGTGTTAATGTACAAGTTAAATATGATGTTGGCATAATTGCATACATGGCATGTTACATGGCCCGGGCGGTGAGAAAGTCATAACTAGTACGGGGAAGGTCGGTGAGAAAGTTATGACTAATCCAGAGAGCCATTGAGTAAGTCCTACATCGTGATTCCATCCACGTGGTGTTTGGAAGCGAGGAGTAAGCACCCTCCATCTTCGGGATGGAAGGGGGGAGAGGGTGCACACCGACGGGAGTGTACTCAACCATACCGGTATGAGTTTCCAAGGAGACATGAGCATTGCATTGCATTGCATACACAATGATGATGATAATGTTAAGTGTTCATGAATGAGATGATACACATGATGTGAGATTTTATTGCCATGTTATTGTTCTTTTTGTCCATTGCAATATGCTTGCTGAGTGATGAACTCACGCCTGTGTTTATGTTGTTTTCTTTTAGGTACCATGAATCCGGCATGCGGGGAAGGGAAATAGTCACACTTCCACACGTAGCTTCACTCTTTTGATTTCACAAGTCATTCAATTAGTGTTGATAATAAATTGCGTGTGATGATCATTGATTTAAGGCTTAGCTTTGCTAAATGAGAATCTTTTCGTTCGTTTGACTCTTGGAGACATTATATGTTTGGAACTAGACTTACATTGTTGCTAAGTCGTTAATTATTGCTGTTTTAGATGCTTTCCATTATGATATAACTTGTGTATTCTTGTTGTTGCTCCTTCAATTCATGTTAAAACAAAGGAGATGCTGCCGAAATCTCGGTTTTTAGCATGTGCGCCTTTGCTGGAATTTATGTTTAATTGTGGTATTTAGATGTTGTTTAGCTTACGTTTGGTAGCATTCAGGCATATTAAATGTCGGGGTGTTCTGATTGGTATCGAGCTGTAGGAGTCACAGGGAATGTGAATTTTTTTTAGTGTCATGCTATAGGGTACAACTAAAATGTGATGTGGAATAACTTAGAAACATGGCTTAGGTCTTAACTAAAATTTTGTCATAGGATAGCAACATTAAAACTTGCAAAAGTGGTATAATTAATCTAAAATTTGACACACACTTGATACACAGTAGGAAAGGGTATGGGTATCGTTCCTTTACGCTTAAATGTTGTATTTAAGCTATAATGTTGAATGCTTCATTTGATAAAGCATGTTGCTATGTCTATGAGATAAATGATTGAATTGTTCTTGTTATTTGTGATATAGTGGGTTGTGGTGCTGAAGGATTTCGGTCACCTCTTTTTGTTCATAGTAAGGGTGAGGTTTGACGGTGTGGCCGGTTAGCGCCATCACCGAAGAACTATTAATCCCTGTAGGAGAAGAGTGCTTACCCTTTCTGTCGTAGATCGGGTAGTTGACTGGAGTCAAATAGAAGAGTTTGGTGGTGGATTCCTTCGTATGTTCTTTATCGTTCTATGGTCGTTCTTGGTTGGTTTTCTTGGTTTTAGTTGATGGAAACCAAAAGAAAAGTGTTTGGTATTGGATTTTCGCGGATTGTTCCGTATGTGGTGTGTGGGTTTGTCTTCCTTGGTTGAAGACGAAGAAGAGGAGTCTAGTGTTGCGCTTCTTTTGGGTGCCTTTCCAGTTTTAATGCCTAGTTTGTTGATTGTTTTATAGGGAAGAAGCATTCAATTTATTCCTGTGTTTGTCTTTCTCCGAGGTTAAAAGAGTTTTTGCGGAGTTGTGCCAGACCTGGCTGTCAGGGCTGAAGTTCTGTGGCTTTGTAGGAGTAAGTGGTGTTTGATTTCGTCATTTTACTGGTTTGAGAAATCATCTTTGAAAAATCCTTCTTGTTTCGTGAAAGTTTGGGGTTAGAGATTAAGGTTTTATTTGAAATGGATTACTTGGTCGCTTGGTTTCCGTTAAGAAAATTGTCTTTCAACCATTTTCCTTTATGGGAGTCTTTGAGAATGAAAAGTGTTTTGGAGAATTCCTTTTGCATGACCAAGTTTGGGTTTGTCTCATTGCAATTTTGAGAGTCAAGTTTCCTTATGAACTCGGGATGAGCTTTAAAACTAAAATGTTGCAAACAAAGTAAGTAATCTTTTGACCGAAATCGTTTGTCCCTAGTAAGAATTGTTGTTTAGCATATTATGTAGCATGTACCAATGTGGTTTATGGGATGATGCATTGTTAAGTTAATTTTTGAGTTGAAACAATTCAATGCGGTTGTTATCTCTAGCTTGAGAATAAATAGACTACTAGTGTTGTAGTTTACTCTTAGCGAGAATGATTGAATGTGCTAAAGTACATGCTTAGAATCTGTTGCTTTGCTTTAAAAGTGCTTATGACCTTTGATAATGTTTAAAGTTTTAAACCCTGTTGCATAGTTTAAACATTAAGATGATGTAGACTGCTGTTATTGTTAAAGAAACTTTGCTGGTTGTTTAAAGATGCTCTAATCTAATGGATTAATAGAGAAATTTAATCGTGTTTCCTAGTGATTTTAATTTGGAAGTTGATTAGAGTTGCTATTTACGTTGTTGCAAAATACTAGTTTATTTGGAAGTATGCAGTTGTGTCTCTACAATGCTAGTATTGATATCAATTGAGAAGACATAAGACTTTTTGTTAATGATGTTGTTAAGGGCAGTGTTAATGTTAGTATTCAATCTATTTTAAATAGTTGGAGTATGTTGTGTGGTGGTAGTTTTTGTTATCACCTTTGAATAGAGTAGCTAAAAGAAATGTTGTTGGTTGATGAACATGCCCATTTGTTGTTATTGATGACTAAGTAGTGGTGGTAACTGTTTAGATTACTCGTTGGAAAATCATAGTTAAATAGAGGAAAATGTTAACATGTTGCGATGGAGTGAGCTTTGGATAATTAATATGATAAATGGCCTTATCCTTAATGAAAGTATAACTTAGAGTCTCACTTACGAATTCTTCCCTGTGGAGATAATATTTACATGTTGAAGTCGTTGTTTAACTGAATAAGGTTCGGTTGTCGAGACGTGAATATATAGGAAGTATGAAATTTATATGTTGATCTTGCTGAAAGATTTGTTGAAGTACTATGCTCCAATAGAGAATAAGACGTATTATGATTCAGTGATCTGTGGGGATCATGTCAATATAGTATTGGTTGGGTGCATTTTTGATAAGCATCATAAACCCTAATTAAAAGTGTTAGGAATGGTAACTAGAGGAAGAATTCGTTGTGAAGCTTTTGGTTTAATTGTGTTGGGGCTTCTCAGGGAGTAAATAGTGATTATTGAAGTCTTTAATGGAAAGCATAGTGGAGTACTAGAGATGGTTCTTTTTATGCTGAGCTTGTGTTCAAAAGCTTTTGGACTGGGTCGGTTGTTTGCCCTTTTGGTTGAAGGGTTTTCGGTCAAGATGTTCCATATGCTGTGTTTCAGAGTTTCCCTAAAACTCATAGAAATTGGTGCAAATATTTGGTTTTGGCTAATTTGTTTAGTTGGTGCTATGAGTATGGATTTACACCCCAAAAGTTTTTGAGTCGATCGCGCCCTTTCGCGTTCGCACTGAATTATCTTTGGAATTAATTTTAAAAGGAAGCAGATGGTCATAAAGGGTTGTGTTGGAAACTTTTGAGTTAAGCCCTTGATGTGTAACTCTGTTTGGCTAGAGTTGGAGTCATTTGGAAAATGTGTCTGGTGTGCGGATGTTTCACAAGTCTGGTTTTTATGAAAGTTTCATAAGTGAATTTGGTTAGTGAGGAGTTTTCTTTTGGGATTGAGTTTCCCTCTCTTTTGATAAAATTTATGGCGGTTGTGTGTGCAGATGTTTGACTTTGGAGTCGATGTTCTGTTCCAAAAGGTTGAGTTTGTTTTTACGAGGTGTTGCAAGGTTAGTTTTAAATGGATGATGGGTTTTCACACGATGTGGTGTTTTGTAGTTAACGTTGTTGCTGTCATAGTCTATATGATTTAGCGCAACTGTCAGTGTTATGTGTATTTCAATCATGTGATACCGAGGAAGAAGTCTTTTTGTGAATGACTTTTCGGTATTGTTGTTATATTATGAATGAATGGTGAAAAGTAAACAAGACATCGTGTATAGATGTTAAATGATAAAAGAGTCGTTGAGCCAGGTCGGTGAGAAAGTCATATATGGAGATATGACTATTCCGGAGTGCTCTTGAAGTATGTGCATTCATGTCATGAAACGAGATTTCCTTTGCTTTCTAGTATGAAAAGAAAAGAATGAATAATTTCTAGTGTTGATTGTGGTGAAGGGATGTGTGTTTCCTTTGCGTTTTGGCTTAGGAAATTAAAATGAATACTCTCTGGTTGTTGTCGAATCCTTTCCAAAGTGGTTTTAACGCTTTGGGGTTTGAGTTGTTGGATGAGGGCCACTTGGGTTCATGTTATGGTTGAGCTCACTCAATGATTATGCTCTTTATCGTGGTCCTTTGAGTGGAAGGTTGTGTATGACTCAATGCAAACCTTCGTGGACAATTGTGTCGTTGAGGTGTTCCTTAGTAGGGTTGATTACTGTTTGAGTGGACCACTTGGTGGTTGCTTGTGATCGTTTTTCCTTTTGAAGTGTATTGGTGCTTTTGTCGTTGGGCAAGAAGCGAGTTGTGTCAAACCGCAGGGGAAAATTCGGTCGTTTCTGTTACGCGAGTCTTACGGATCCTGGTTAAAGTAGGTTGTTCGTTTTGTGGTATAATGTGACACCTCGGAGTGTCGTAATTCTATACAATGTGAATGTTGAGGACAAAAACTTGATGGAATGTGGAATTTAGGTTAAAACCTTTCGGCTTGAAATTTGCTCGCGTTTTTGGGCCGTTTGAAGTGTTATGTCGCCACGGAGTGTCGTATCCTTAATTATTGGGCATGATAAGGTTAATTACAGTATGAGATGTGGAATTAAGGTTAAAACTATAGGATATGGAGGTTAATAGCTTTTCTGGGCCGTTTCCGGGGTTTTGGGCCTTCCTGGGGGAGTTTGGGCCTTGGTGGGCTTTGGTGGGATGGAGTAGGTCTCCGTAACGGACTAGGTTTGGGTGTGGGGGCTGATAAAAGGGGGTTCCCTGCCCCTCCCTTGCGCCCCACACTGCCCTAGGTGTGCCCCCACCTCTTCCCCATGTGCCCTAGCCACCACACCTCTCCCTCCCCTCTTGTGCCATGCGCCTCCACCTCCCCCTTTGCCCCCCATTGCTCCCCACCTCTCCTCCACCCCCTTGCTGCCCTAGGGTGGTCTCCACACCTCTGCACCTTGTGGATCCATCTATTGGAGCGAGGAGCGAGGAGCGATCCGCGAGGAGCGTGAAGCGAGGAGCGATCCGCGAGGAGATGTATTGGGTTTTCATGCGTCGAGCAAAGGTATGATCTTGGGGCTCCTCGGGGATGAGCTATGTACTGTTATTAGGGAGTTTATCAAGTTTTTAGATCAATTGGAGGTGCTAGATTTGAGTATTTTGGGTTAGATCTAGATGTTGCCACGTTTCTGTTTTAGGGCAGATTGAGCAGTCGATCAAGGGTTTGTATTTTCGCCAATTTAGAATCCGAATCTGTCCGTACAGATGTTGAATAAATTGTAGATAATTTAATTATATTTCCGTGAATATAAAGCACGTTAAATTCCGATCAGCCGTTTGAAAGTTATGGCTGTTTTACCGAGCGTGTTAAAATCTATGACGTAATTGGAACAGATCACGGTAATCTGTAGATTAGACGACTTTAGAGTCCGAATCAGTCTTTCCTTATACCTAGAGAAAGTTGGGAAATTTCCTAAGCTACGCGAGGATGTACTCGTTTAATTGATTCGAAGTCCCAGAACTCAAGTTATGCTTTTTGCAAGGCTGCTGTTCCGTCGGGACAGAACCTCTGTTTTTAGGTTTTGCGAGTAGTGGGCAATGTCGGGTTAGATGGGGTTTTGCATACTGTTTTGTGGGCATGATTGTGAGTGTGTGGTGCCTATGTGCAGGTGGTGTGACACCGGGAGTGCCCTCGACTTCCCGCCAATCCGTCGCCGCGGTTGAGGCAAGTGTTGTAATGAATAGCGGAATTGTAGGTTGCTTGTGGAGATTAGATGAAAGATTGAATACTTGCTATGATCACTTGCCATGCTTGCTGTTTTCCAATGATATAATGAGTGTGAATATCATGATATGATGCTATGTGTCTTTATTTATCATGATTCGATGCCATGTGTTTATGTGTACTATGACATGATGCCAAATGTTTATGTACAAATGAGATATGATAATTGGCATAGTTGCATGCATGTCATGAGATGGGGCGAGGGCTGTGAGACAGTCATAACTAGTCCGGGGAAGGTCGGTGAGAAAGTTATGACTAGTCCGGAACGCCATTGAGTAAGACCTACATCGTGATTCCATCCACGTGGTGAATGGAAGCGAGGAGTAGGCACCCTCCATCTTCGGGATGGAAGGGGGAAAAGGGTGCACACCGACGGGTGTGTACTCAACCATACCGGTATGAGTTTCCAAGGAGATATGAGCATATGAGCATTGCATTGCATTACATGCATATTGATGATGATATTATTAAGTGTTCATGATTGAGATGATATACATGATGGGAGATGTTTTTGCCATGTTATTGTTCTTGTTGTCCATTACAATATGCTTGCTGAGTTTCGAACTCACGCTTGTGTTTTATGTTGTTTTTAGGTACTTTGAGATCGGCATGCAGGACAAAGGGGTTTAGCTACACTTCTACACGTAGCTCCACCATCATAGTCTATACTTAATCACTTGGAGACATGATATTAAGAGTTATGCCATAAACTTAATGTATGGTTTAATTTAGCATGCTCGTGATCCCTTATTTGCTTCATTATAGCTTATGAAGTGGTTGAGCGTGGTAGTATTGGCGTAATTTGATGATATGTCCATTTATGTTGATGTTTTAGATGTCGTGTGCTATGATATATCTTGCCATGTTTTTGATATTGTGTTAATTCATGGAAAAACAAAGGAGATGCTGCTGAAATATCGGTTTTTAGCATATGTACCTTTGCTGGAATTTATGTTTAAATGTGGTCTTTAGACGTTGTGTAGCTTATGTTTGGTAGCATTCGGGCATATTAAATGCCGGGGTGTTACAGTTGGTATCAAAGCGGGCTGTAGGTCCTTGCAATGTGTATTTTAGTGTCATGCCATAGGGTACAACTAAAATATGATGTGGAATAACTTAGAAACATGGCTTAGGTTTCAACTAAAACTTTGTTATAGGATAGCAACATTAAAACTTGCAAAAGTGGTATAACTAATGTAAAATTTGACACACACTGGATGCACAGTAGGAAAGGGTATGGGTATCATTTTCTTTACGCTTAAATATTGTATTTAAGCTATGATGTTGGATGCTTCTTTCGACAATGCTTGTTGCTATGTCAATGTTATATGTTGTGGGGTTGTGGTACCAAAGGGTTTCGGTCACCTCTTTTTGTTTATAGTAAGGGTGAGGTTTGACGGTGTGGCCGGTTAGCGCCATCACCGAAGAACGGTTAACCCCTGTAGGAGAAGAGCGCTTACCCTTTCTATTATAGATCGGGTAGTTGATTGGAGACAAAAAGGAAGAGTTAATGGTGGTTTCTTTCGTATGTTCTTTGCCGTTCTGACGGTCGGTGTTCGTTGCTTTTCTTGGCTTTAGTTGAGTTGAACCAAAAGAAAAGTGTTTTGTATTGGATTTTCGCGGATCGTTCCGTATGCGGTGTGTGGGTTTGTCTTTCTTGGTTAAAGACGAAGAAGAGGAGTCTAGGGTTGCGCTCCTTTCGGGCGCCTTTCCAGTTTTAATGCTTAGTTCGTTGATTTCTTTATGGGGAAGAAGCATTCGATTTATTCCTGTGTTTGTCTTTCTCTGAGGTTAAAGGAGTTTTGCGGAGTTGTGCTGCACTTTGTCGGGGCTGAAGTTCAGTGGCTTTGTAGGAGTAAGTGGTGTTTGATTTCGTCATTTCTTGGTTTAAGAAATCATCTTTGAAAGCCCTCTTGAGTCGTGAAAGTTAGGGGTTTGGTGTTAAGGTTTTATTTGAAAAGGTTAATGGAGCACTTGGTTCCCTTCGAGAAAACTGTCTTTCAACCTTTTCCTTATGGGAGTCCGTGAGATATAAAAGTGTTTTGGAGAATTCCTTTGCATGACCAAGTTTGGGTTTGCCTCGTTGCAATTTTGAGAGTCAAATTTCCTTATGAATTTGGGATGAGTTTTAAAACTAAAATGCTGCAAACAAAGTAAGTTTTTTGACTGAAATCGTTTTTCCCTAGTAAGAATTGATGTTTTAGGTAACAATGTGGTTTATGGATTGATGTGTTGCTAAGTTAAATTTTGAGTTGAATCAAATTCAATATGAGTAAAATCTCTAGCTTGTGAATAAATAGACTACTAGTGTTGTAGTTTACTCTCAGCAAGAATGATTGAAGGCGTTAATGTACAGGCTTGGAATCTGTTGTTTTGCTATAAAAGTGCTTATGACCCCCGATCATGTTTAAAAGTTTTAAACCCGGATGCATAGTTAAAACATTAAGATGATGTAGACTGTTGTTACCATTAAAGAAACTTTGCTGGTTGTTTAAAGATGTTTTAATTTAATGGAGTAGTAGAGGAATTTAATTGTGTTGCCTAGTGACTTTAATTTGGAAGTTGATTAGAGTTGCTATTTACGTTGTTGCAAACTACTAGTATATTTGGAAGTATGCAGTTGTGTCCCTTCAATGCTAGTTTTGATATCAATTGAGAAGACATAAGACTATTTGTTAATGAGGTTGTTAAGAACATTGTGCTAATCTAATTTATTAAATCCAATTTAATAGTTGGAGTATGTTGTGATGGGATGAACAATGGATAATAATCATGATGCAAGATTTTAATCTTAATGATTGCATATCTTAGAATCCTATTTGCGAATTTTATCTTGTAGAGATATTACTTAATGGTTGAAATCATTTTATAGATTGAACAAGTTTCAATTGTCAAGATTTTGATATAAGGATGGTATATAACTGATACGTTGATCCCGCTTAAGAATCATTGAAGTCGCTTGTTAACTGAATAAGTTTCGATTGTCGAGACATTTTCATATAGGTGGTATGAAAGTTATTGGTTGGTCACGCTGAAAGTTTTGTTGGAGCACTTGTTTCAAATCTAGAATATGATGTTATTTGTTATGTTGGTCAGTGGGGATCTTGTTGACTTAGCCTTCGTGGGATGTCTTTTCGTAAGCATCATAAACTTTATTTATTGGGGAAGATAATGGGAGAAAGAATTTATTTTAAAGATCTTGTTGCAACCTGAGGGGTTTCCCGATGAGTAGAAAGGTGTAATTTGAATGTTTAAAAAGGATAAGAATAGGGTTTCATGTTGAGCTCATGTTTAAAACCTTCTGGACTGGTTTGGTTGGTTGCCATCTTGGTTGAATGCTTTCGGTTGAGGTGCTTCTTATGTTGAGTTTCAGAGTTTCCCCAAAACTCGTAGTGTTTGGTGTCGACCTTTGGTTATGGCGAATTTGTTTAGTTCGTGTTGTCGGTTGAGTTTACATCCAAAAGTTTTGAGTGGATCGCGCTCCTTCGCGTCCACATTGGATTATCTTTGGAATAAATTTTTAAAGGAAACAGATAGATACAATGGGTTGTCTTGGAAACTCGTGAGATTTAATTTGTAACTCTTTTTGGCTAGAGTTGGAGTTATTTTGAGAAATGTGTGTGATGTTTGCGAGTGCTTCAAACAGGTGGATTTTATGAATGTTTTACAAAGTGATTTTGTAACACCCCGTAAAACTAAACTATAGAACAAGAAAATTTCGACAGCATCTCCCCTAAAAACAGGACATTACGGAAGCATTTCATGATAAGCAATTCAAACAAGAATATAAGCAATTCAACAATACTAGCGACAACAAGTCTAAGCCAACCGTAATCAAGTATAAGTTTAGACATAACAACAAATAGTCTAAGTGCAAATAAAATTCAGCAAGCTAATGTATTAAATAAACACTAGTTCATGGGAGTTGTGATGACATTCGAAGGTTTATTGTGTTGCTAGCCCACCCCTCATGCTTATGTCTCTTGCACGCTACCTGAAAAACAACAGAACACAAGCAGTGAGATTGGGAAATCTCAACAAGCAGAACAATTAACACATCATCACATCCATCAAGAATTTAACACACCACATGCTTTACTTTCAACACCACAACATTGATTACCACAACCTCAATAAAATGCTCATGCTTGTGCATATGTTTATGCCATGATCCTCTTCACCGTGCCCTTTCTCAGGAACACACGGTGTTGTACCGGTACGGTCGCGCACGCTGGCGTCGACAAACTTCCAATGCATGATTATGCAGTTAATGCTTCATGCATGAATTCATTCATAAACTTCCACATTGAGTCCACATATTTGCATGCCATCATATAACATGGATAGAAAACAAATAACATTGTGATGAACTATTTAGACAATTCAACCAATAGGCAACATCATTCTTCTCTTTACTCATGGATCAAAGCCAAAACACATCATCACATTGCTAATCTAATTATTGCAATCTTCCTAGAAGATGATCAAACCATGTATGATTAATGTCATCGGAAAATATAACGAAGGCAATGCAAAACAACGATGTATAGCTCAACCCTAACACTACTTCCACTTGCCTTTACCGACGTAGACGACGGAACTAGTTGCGTCCAGAAGGGGCACCACCTGTACAAGCATATTTTCAGTATGTAATAACACCACAATTGATCACACAACTCAAATACGCAATTCCTACAACCCGTTCCCCTTTTCCAACACCGAAACCCCGTTCTGTCCGGACCGAACAGCAGCAACCCCCATTCTCTTTTTCGTATCTTTCTTTCTACAGAACAAAAAAATATGAAAAAATTACAGGAGCTAGATATTGACGATATCTACAACTTTCCAGAAGATCATAAATTCTAATTCCTCTGTTAAATATGCCTAAACAGTCGTCCAACACAGTGGATGAAATCTGTTCCCAGATTCTGTTCGTCGGTTTGCAACAGCGATAACTCTCAGAACACTTCCCCAAAAATTCTGAAAAAAATACAGAAGCTAGGTATCGACGTTATCTACAACTTTCTAGTTATAGGTTTTGGCAGGAAAAATCATCTATGCCACGAAAAACGCGAAACAATCCGCGCTGCACAAATCCCCCTTCCAGAAACAGCACCACGTGAACATCTACCCTTCTCCCCCAACAAGATCCATCCAAAACCCTCACCACCAGATCTAATACACTCCTAATCCCTAGGTAAAACAGAGGTAAAAGTTTGGGAATTTTACCTAGTGATCTCCCTTGCGAACCCACGAAGAACACGCGAAGAACCCCGAATCGGCGATCTGCTCATCCTCCACGCCTCCACGGAGTCGCTCCTCGCCTTCTCCTTCGCGATTCGCGGTGGATCTTGAGCCACCACGTGGGGAGAGGAAGGGGAGGGAGAGGTGGCTGCTAGGGGAGGGAGAGGGAGTGGGAGAGGCGCCTAGGGTTTGGGGGTGTGGCCGGCCACATGGGGGGGGCGCACCACTAGTGGGCCGGCCCACTAGGGGGTGGGAGGTGGAGGTGGGAGGAGAGATTCCCGGTCCAGGCCCAGGTTTTCTTCGGCCTTTTATTCCCTAGCCCAAAACCCAAAATAAAAATTAAAATGCAGCATTTTCTTCAATTGTTTCATTCCCCGACAATTCCGTCAATCCTCTCCGAAACAAAAACAAGGAAGAAAAGTTCTAGGGCATCACATTCTCCCCTCCTTAAAAAGGATTCGTCCCCGAATCTACTTCTTTTAGCTACAGACCAAAAAGGAAAAAGGAAGGCAAAAGGTAAACCACGACTTACCCCCAGCGTCCTCAAATAGCGTAGGGTACTTCTTCCGCATCTGGTCTTCAGGTTCCCAAGTTGCCTCCCGCTCAGACTGATTGGTCCACAAAACTTTCACAAAGCGGATGGTTCTCCTCCTCATGACTCGCTCCGAAGAGTCTAAAATTTGAAGTGGATGGCACTCCAAAGTCAAATCTTGCTCAACTGTAATCGGTTCCAAGTCAATCTTATGCTCTGGGTCATGGAGATACTTCCGTAACATAGAGACATGGAAGACATCATGCACTCCCTTCAAAGAGTCTCGGCAACTCAGACGGTATGCCAAATCGCCCACCCGAGCCACCACTGAACGGACCAATGTACCTCGGGCTAAGCTTGCCGGTGGTACCAAAGCGAACAACACCCTTTGATGGAGATACCTTGAGAAGGACTTGATCACCCACTACAAACTCCAAATCTCGTCTCCTGTTATCGGCATAACTCTTCCGACGGCTCTGAGCAGCCGGGAGATTTCGCCGTATCTCTTGCACCTTCTCAAAGGTCTGTTGAACCCAATCCGGACTCCTCGCAATGATTTTTCTCCAATCTGTATCCCACAAAGTGGGGAGACACACTTTCGACCATAAAGCGCCTCGAATGGAGCCATTCGAATACTAGCCTGGTAACTGTTATTGTAAGCAAACTCTACCAAGGCCAAGTGATCCTCCCAACTTCCCTTCCAAGATAGAACACATGCTCGAAGCATGTCCTCTAGAGTCTGGATGGTCCGCTCAGGTGGCCATCTGTCTGAGGATGAAAAGATGTGCCGAGAGAGAGTTTTGTTCCCAAAGCACTATGCAAACTCTGCCAAAAATGGGACACAAATCTAGTGTCTCGATCGAAACAATCGATTTAGGCACACCATGGAGTCTAAGCACTTCCTTCATGTACAAGGGAACTAGATCTGGTGCCGAATTGGTCGTCTTCATTGGAATAAAATGTGCTGACTTAGTGAGTCTATCCACAACCACCCAAATGGCATCTCTACCTCGCGGTGAGCGGGGTAACCCAATCACAAAGTCCATAGTGATGTGTTCCCACTTCCAATCTGGAATTTCCAATGGTCAGAATGCACCGGCAGGTCTCTTATGCTCGCCTTTTACTGTTGGCACACTCCACAAGAAGCCACATACTTGGCAATATCCACCTTCATCCTCTTCCACCAAAAACTCTGTTTCAGATCCCGATACATCTTGGTCTCACCAGGATGAACGGAATACTGAGTCCTATGGGCTTCCCTTAGAATGTCCATCTTCACATCCGATTTCTGAGGCACACAAAGACGGCCTCTAAACCGAATAGAACCATGCTCGTCTATACTGAATTCCCGAGGGTTTCCCTCTGAAATCCTCCGCCGAACCTCCTGAAGCAAACGATCATGCAATCGAGCCTCATGCACTCGCTCGAGTATGCAAGGCCGAATGATCATCTGAGTCTCATTTTGCGCAACCCCAAAGAAACAAGAAGTGACTGTCCTCTTTCCAACTTTGCAACCAAAGGCACCGCAGTCTTGGGGACTCCCGTTCTACTCAAGGCATCCGCCACAACATTAGCCTTGCCGGGATGATACCGGATCGACACATCGAAGTCCTTTATCAATTCCAACCATCTACGTTGTTGATTCAGCTCATTTGGGTGAATATATATTTGAGGCTCTTATGATCAGTGAAAATATCACAAGACTCCCCATAAAGATAGTGCCTCCACAATTTCAAGGCAAAAACCACAGCGGCTAACTCGAGATCATGGGTGGGATAATTTTGTTCATGAGTCTTTAGCTGTCTTGAAGCATAAGCAATGACACAGCCTTCTTGCATGAGCACACAACCCAAACCAATCCTGGAGGCATCTGCATACACTGTATAACGCTTGCCACTCACAGGTAAGGATAAAATAGGTGCATTGACCAATTTGCTCTTTAGCGTCTGAAAACTGGCCTCACATTCCCCTGACCAGATGAAAGGAACCCCTTTCTGAGTGAGCCTTGTCATCGGCTTAGCTATGATAGAGAAATTATGCCTGGCGCCGGTAATAACCTGCCAACCCAAGGAAACTCCTCATTTCCGTCACACTAGACGGTCTTCGCCATTCAACCACAGCGGCAACCTTCTTTGGGTCAACTGTGACACCACTTTGGTTGATGACATGCCCAAGGAAGCTCACCTCCGACAACCAGAAGGCGCACTTCTTGAGTTTGGCATAGAATTGATTCTTACGAAGAGCATCCAAAACTAGACCAAGATGCACGGCGTGCTCCTCCTTGGACTTCGAGTAGACAAGAATGTCGTCAATGAAGACGACAATAAAGTCATCAAGATATTCATGGAGCATCCTGTTCATTGCTTCCATAAAGACGGCAGGAGCATTCGTTAGTCCAAAAGACATGACTACAATTCAAAATGCCCATACCTTGTGTTGAAAGCCGTCTTTTCAATATCCTCCTCCTTAATCCGCGAATCGATGATACCAGATTGCAAATCAATCTTGGAGAATACTTTGGCACCCTCAATTGATCAAAAGATCATCAATACGAGGCAATGGGTACTTGTTCTTAATGGTAACTTGATTGAGCGCCCGGTAGTCCACACATAGCCGCTTGGTGCCATCTTTCTTCTCCACGAACAAGACCGGGCCGCCAAGGAGACGAGCTCACTCTAATAAACCCCTTAGCCAGGAGTTCATCCAATTGCCTCTTCAACTCAACTTGTTCTATTGGAGCCATCCTAAGACGGGGTTTTATAGATTGGCCTCGCATCAGGAACAAGATCAATACGGAAAATAGTCTCCCGCCTGGGGCAATCCGGAAGCTCACCGGGAAACACATCCGGATAACGGCAAACTATGGCAATGCCCTCCAAACTCTTCTCTTCCTCTCGACCCTCAACCATGGACCAGAGGACCCTGATTTCAACATCTGCGAGTTTGGGAATAGCTTACACAAGAAGGAGAGGGAGTCTTGCATAGCACTCCTCGAAAGTTATCTCTTGCCCGTATGAGCATGCAAAGTAACTGGCCCTCCAAGCACAATCAATCACCGCCTGGTGCTGGGATAGCCACCCATGCCAAGGATAACATCAAACGGCTCCAAGGAGATCACCACCAGATTCGCCATGAACACCTCGTCACTAATGAGAAATTGACAGCCTAACAGACCCTCGAACTAGAAATCAAGCCTTGCGGTGCACTAACCACCACGGCATCACCCAAACTCTGCACGCATGCACCAGCCCGAACAACAAAATCCACAGAGACAAACGAGTAGCTAGCGCCGAGTCGAACAACACACCGGCAACCACAGACTAAGAAATAGTACTGTCTACCACATTGCCACGATCCGCATCCGAAGAGGGCAAAGCGTGGACTCGGGGTAGATCGAGATGGTGCGAGCCTCAGATCTGGATACGCCAACAGGGACCCACGGCGAAGTCCCGAGGAAGGTGGCGGTGGAAGCTGGGGCATCCAGTAAGTCCCCGAGAGTGGCGCCGGGTAGAACGAGGGAGTCGGAGTAGGCGTCGGGAGGTGCCGCAAAGTAGGAGCCGATGGCAACATATGCATCACGCCTCGACGCTGTCCGCTGGGTGAAGATATCACCGGCTCCCAACGCAGCTTGCCGTTGGGGTTCTTCCAAGACACCACATCCTTGTGATCCTCCCGACCACAGATGGTGCACCTTCCCTTCCACGAGCACTCGGCTGCGGCGATGGGAATCGCCACAACGGAAACATACCATCCCCATGCCAGGAGTGACTATGGCACGATCGGGGCGCACCTCCCCCGAGGTGTCTCGAGTAGGACGGCCACCATAGGGTGGTGACGAAAATTCTTCCCCTTCTTATTCCAAGTACCAGAGGATTGGCCCTTCTTCTCTGAGGGCCCTTAACACCGCTCTCCTGTGGCAGGTTTGCGATGCTCTTCGGTGTAGTTCAGCTGCAGCTCTACACCCAGAGCTTGCTCCACCATTGTCCGAAAATCGATAATGGGGAAAGCGCCCAGCATATGGCGAATGGCAGGACGGAGTCCCTACCGGAACCGCCTTGCCTTTTCCACCTCGTCACGTGCCACATGGGGCACAAAACGTACGATCTGGTTGAAGCCAACCTCGTACTCCGCCACAGTCTTCTTGTCTTGGGCATACTGTCCCAAGTCAATTTGCATCTTGTCGAGGAAGGTGGCGGGGTAGAACCTCCTCTCAAATTGCCGGACAAACTCCTCCCAAGAGGGGTCACCTTGCGCACCCCTCGAGGACAGCACACCCCTCCACCAGATTTGGGCTTCTCCCTTCAAGAGCTGTGCTACAAAGCGAACACGATCTTGCGCCGCCACCTCAAAAGCGTCCAGCTGCAACTCCATAAAGGACAGCCAATCCGCCGCCTAGATCGTAGTGCCCGCACCATCAAAGCTGTCCAGTCTCAGCCCAACCCACTCTCGCAGCTTGATGCCACCGCCTGCCGCGCCGATACCGGCGCAGAGCTGCAGCCGCGCCACACGTTAGGGGCGGCCGGCGCCTGCCTCGGCCGCCCACAACTCCTCTGCATCGCTCTCATGGCGGCCACTAACTCCGCCAAACACCACCTCACTGGGTAGTCTCGGCTGCCTCCGACGGCTCGGGAGCGTCGCCTCCCGAACGACCTGTCGCGCGCGTCCTCGGTGGCATACTGTACCCAACAAGCCGCAAACAAACAGTCACACCAACAAGAACATAAGCAACTGTAACACCAACAATCAAACCATAAATATAATCGAACATACGCATACCATGCAATGCTGCCCATCCCATCCTAATAGTGCAAGTGTGTCAATTTTAAAGTTGATTGACAATCCTATTCCGTATTAAAAGTTTTATTATCCTATGGCAATTTAAAGAGTTACCTAAGCAATGTTACTAATTTCACACAGCAACATTTTAGTTCATGTTAGAATATCTCTCCTAAACTCATACACCAAGGACCTAAAGCCCGCTCTGATACCAACTGTAACACCCCGTAAAACTAAACTATAGAACAAGAAAATTTCTGACAAAGATCTCCCTAAAAACAGGACATTACGGAAGCATTTCATGATAAGCAATTCAAACAAGAATATAAGCAATTCAACAATACTAGCGACAACAAGTCTAAGCCAACCGTAATCAAGTATAAGTTTAGACATAACAACAAATAGTCTAAGTGCAAATAAAATTCAGCAAGCTAATGTATTAAATAAACACTAGTTCATGGGAGTTGTGATGACATTCGAAGGTTTATTGTGTTGCTAGCCCACCCCTCATGCTTATGTCTCTTGCACGCTACGAAAAACAACAGAACACAAGCGGTGAGATTGGGAAATCTCAACAAAGCGTAACAATTAACACATCATCACATCCATCAAGAATTTAACACACCACATGCTTTACTTTCAACACCACAACATTGATTACCACAACCTCAATAAAATGCTCATGCTTGTGCATATGTTTATGCCATGATCCTCTTCACCGTGCCCTTTCTCAGGAACACACGGTGTTGTACTGCACGGTCGCAAGACGCCAAGGCGTCGACAAACTTCCAATGCATGATTATGCAGTTAATGCTTCATGCATGAATTCATTCATAAACTTCCACATTGAGTCCACATATTTGCATGCCATCATATAACATGGATAGAAAACAAATAACATTGTGATGAACTATTTAGACAATTCAACCAATAGGCAACATCATTCTTCTCTTTACTCATGGATCAAAGCCAAAACACATCATCACATTGCTAATCTAATTATTGCAATCTTCCTAGCAGATGATCAAACCATGTATGATTAATGTCATCGGAAAATATAACGAAGGCAATGCAAAACAACGATGTATAGTTCAACCCTAACACTACTTCCACTTTCCTTTACCGACGAGACGACGGAACTAGTTGCGCCCAGAAGGGGCACCACCTGTACAAGCATATTTTCAGTATGTAATAACACCACAATTGATCACACAACTCAAATACGCAATTCCTACAACCCGCTCCTTTTCCAACACCGAAACCCCGTTCTGTCCGGACCGAACAGCAGCAACCCCCATTCTCTTTTCGTATCTTTCTTTCTACAGAACAAAAAATATGAAAAATTACAGGAGCTAGATATTGACGAGATCTACAACTTTCCAGAAGATCATAAATTCTAATTCCTCTGTTAAATATGCCTAAACAGTCGTCCAACACAGTGGATGAAATCTGTTCCCAGATTCTGTTCGTCGGTTTGCAACAGCGATAACTCTCAGAAAACTTCCCCAAAAATTCGGAAAAAAATACAGAAGCTAGGTATCGACGTTATCTACAACTTTCTAGTTATAGGTTTTGGCAGGAAAAATCATCTATGCCACGAAAAACGCGAAACAATCCGCGCTGCACAAATCCCCCTTCCAGAAACAGCACCACGTGAACATCTACCCTTCTCCCCCAACAAGATCCATCCAAAACCCTCACCACCAGATCTAATACACTCCTAATCCCTAGGTAAAACAGAGGTAAAAGTTTGGGAATTTTACCTAGTGATCTCCCTTGCGAACCCACGAAGAACACGCGAAGAACCCGAATCGGCGATCTGCTCATCCTCCACGCCTCCACGGAGTCGCCTCGCCTTCTCCTTCGCGATTCGCGGTGGATCTTGAGCCACCACGTGGGGAGAGGAAGGGGAGGGAGAGGTGGCTGCTCGGGGAGGGAGAGGGAGTGGGAGAGGCGCCTAGGGTTTGGGGGTGTGGCCGGCCACATGGGGGGCGCACCACTAGTGGGCCGGCCCACTAGGGGGTGGGAGGTGGAGGTGGGAGGAGAGATTCCCGGTCCAGGCCCAGGTTTTCTTCGGCCTTTTATTCCCTAGCCCAAAACCCAAAATAAAAAATTAAAATGCAGCATTTTCTTCAATTGTTTCATTCCCCGACAATTCCGTCAATCCTCTCCGAAACAAAAACAAGGAAGAAAAGTTCTAGGGCATCACAGATTTTGTTAGTGAGGTGTTCCCCTTTTGGAAATGAGTTTCCCTCTTCTTGAGAAAATTTGTGATGGTTGTGGGAGCAGATGCTCGACTTGAAATTTTGATGTTCTCTTCCAAACGGTTGGATTTGAATGAAATGCAATGATTTGCAAGTTCAGTTTTCAATTGATGTGGGTTCTTTTACGACGTGGTGTTTTACTGTCAATTATGCTGCCGTCATAGCCTCTATGAATTTCCGCAACCTTCAATGTTAATTGTGTTTCCATTATTTGATACCGAGGAAGAAGTCATTTGGCGAATGATTATTCGAGATCATTGTTGCATGATGAATGAAGGGTGAAGAAGGAAAACGAGACATTGATTATGCATAATTAATCATAAAGGAGTCGATGACCAGGTCGGTGAGAAAGTCATATAAGGATATATGACTAATCCGGAGTGCTCTTGAAAAGTTTGCATTCATGTTGTGAATCGAGATGTCCATTTCATTCTAGTATGAAAAGAAAGAGTAAAGAATTTCTGGTATGTTGGGTGTGTTAAAGGAGATTTGTGTTTCCTTTGCATCTTGGTTTAGAAAGTTAAACTGAATGCTCTTGGGTTGTTATCGACCTAAGCATTAGGTGTTGTTACTAGTGGATCGTAAATGGTTTAAAGGTGAGGAGTAAAGGAAGGATGAGTTTGACTCAATTCAAACCTTCTTGGAGAATTGTGCCGTTGATGTGTTCCTCGATAGGGTTGAATAAGTACTAGTGGACCACTTGGTGGTTGCTAGTAATTGCTTTTCCTTTTCGAAGTGTATTGGATCTTTTGTCGCTGATCTATGAGCGAGTTGAGTCCACGGCAGCATTTTGTTCAGTTGTTACTGTTCTTGCGGGTTTTAAGAACTTTGGTTTTAAAGAAAGCCTTTCCTTTTGATGTTAGTGGTGGGTATTGGTCTTTTGTAAAAGATAAATCTTTTGCATGGTTTTAAACCCCGTTTGTTCAAACAGTGGGTTGTCTTGGAGTGTCGTGTCTCTCTTGGCTCGCGTTGTCTTGTTTACGGCGAACCATTGTAGAGAGGTTGATGTGTGAAAACACATTTGTGCGTGGGAGTTGAAGAGGGTTCTAGCGGTTGAAGCCGTGTTCTTCTGGAGAGTAGCATTGCTTAAGAGATCAGGCACTTTAGTGCCAAGGAATGTATCGAATGAGGAGTGTGAAACCGTTTTCTTTCGGGGTCTTTTTGGCAATTGAGGTGAAGGAGGAACCGTGCGAGGTTGCACTTTGTTGAGCTAAATCAACATTTCCTCACCAAGGGTTGGTTTTGAGAACTCGCTTAACGTTGTTCCGGTTTGAGTCTTTGTGTGAATGTTATATGTTGTAAGGAAGTCTTTTGTCCCTCGGGGACTTTGTTGTTGATTTTGTTGGCGTTCGTCGGATTCGAGGTCGAATCCTGTTTAAGTGGGGTATAATGTGACACCTCGGAGTGTCGTAATTCTATACAATGTGAATGTTGAGGACAAAAACTTGATGGAATGTGGAATTTAGGTTAAAACCTTTCGGCTTGAAATTTGCTCGCGTTTTTGGGCCGTTTGAAGTGTTATGTCGCCACGGAGTGTCGTATCCTTAATTATTGGGCATGATAAGGTTAATTACAGTATGAGATGTGGAATTAAGGTTAAAACTATAGGATATTGAGGTTAATAGCTTTTCCGGGCCGTTTCCGGGGTTTTGGGCCTTCCTAGGGGAGTTTGGGCCTTGGTGGGCTTTGGTGGGATGGAGTAGGTCTCCGTAACGGACTAGGTTTGGGTGTGGGGGCTGATAAAAGGGGGTTCCATGCCCCTCCCTTGCGCCCCACACTGCCCTAGGTGCGCCCCCACCTCATCCCCATGTGCCCCAGCCGCCACACCTCTCCCTCCCCTCTTGTGCCATGCGCCTCCACCTCCCCCTTTGCCCCCCATTGCTCCCCACCTCTCCTCCACCCCCTTGCTGCCCTAGGGTGGTCTCCACACCTCTGCACCTTGTGGATCCATCTATTGGAGCGAGGAGCGATCCGCGAGGAGATGTATTGGGTTTTCATGCGTCAAGCAAAGGTATGATCTTGGGGCTCCTCGGGGATGAGCTAGGTACTGTTATTAGGGAGTTTATCAAGTTTCTAGATCAATTGGAGGTGCTAGATTTGAGTATTTTGGGTTAGATCTAGATGTTGCCACGTTTCTGTTTTAGGGCAGATTGAGCAGTCGATCTAGGATTCAAATTTTCGCCAATTTAGCATCCGAATCTGTCCGTACGGATGTTGAAGAAGTTGTAGATAATTTAATTATATTTCCGTGGATATAAAGCACGTTAAATTCCGATCAGCCGTTTGAATGTTATGGCTGTTTGACCGAGCATGTTAAAATCTGTGACGTAATTGGAACAGATCACGGTAATCTGTAGATTAGACGACTTTAGAGTCCGAATCAGTCTTTCCTTATACCTAGAGAAAGTTGTCAAATTTCCTAAGCTACGCGAGGATGTACTCGTTTAATTGATTCGGAGTCCCAGAACTCAAGTTATGCTTTTTGCAAGGCTGCTGTCCCGTCGGGACAGAACCTCTGTTTTTAGGTTTTGCGAGTAGTGGGCAATGTCGGGTTAGATGGGGTTTTGCATACTGTTTTGTGGGCATGATTGTGAGTGTGTGGTACCTATGTGCAGGTGGTGTGACACCGGGAGTGCCCTCGACTTCCCGCCAATCCGTCGCCGCGGTTGAGGCAAGTGTGTTGTAATGAATAGCGGAATTGTAGGTTGCTTGTGGAGATTAGATGAAAGATTGAATACTTGCTATGATCACTTGCCATGCTTGCTGTTTTCCAATGATATAATGAGTGTGAATATCATGATATGATGCTATGTGTCTTTATTTATCATGATTCGATGCCATGTGTTTATGTGTACTATGACATGATGCCAAATGTTTATGTACAAATGAGATATGATAATTGGCATAGTTGCATGCATGTCATGAGATGGGGCGAGGGTGGTGAGAAAGTCATAACTAGTCCGGGGAAGGTCGGTGAGAAAGTTATGACTAGTCCGGAACGCCATTGAGTAAGACCTACATCGTGATTCCATCCACGTGGTGAATGGAAGCGAGGAGTAGGCACCCTCCATCTTCGGGGTGGAAGGGGGAAAAGGGTGCACACCGACGGGTGTGTACTCAACCATACCGGTATGAGTTTCCAAGGAGATATGAGCATATGAGCATTGCATTGCATTACATGCATATTGATGATGATATTATTAAGTGTTCATGATTGAGATGATATACATGATGGGAGATGTTTTTGCCATGTTATTGTTCTTGTTGTCCATTACAATATGCTTGCTGAGTTTCGAACTCACGCTTGTGTTTTATGTTGTTTTTAGGTACTTTGAGATCGGCATGTGGGACAAAGGGGTTTAGCTACACTTCTACACGTAGCTCCACCATCATAGTCTATACTTAATCACTTGGAGACATGATATTAAGAGTTGTGCCATAAACTTAATGTATGGTTTAATTTAGCATGCTCGTGATCCCTTATTTGCTTCGTTATAGCTTATGAAGTGGTCGAGCGTGGTAGTATTGGCGTAATTTGATGATATGTCCATTTATGTTGATGTTTTAGATGTCGTGTGCTATGATATATCTTGCCATGTTTTTGATATTGTGTTAATTCATGGAAAAACAAAGGAGATGCTGCCGAAATATCGGTTTTTAGCATATGTACCTTTGCTGGAATTTATGTTTAAATGTGGTCTTTAGACGTTGTGTAGCTTATGTTTGGTAGCATTCGGGCATATTAAATGCCGGGGTGTTACATAATCTTAGAGCGTTGTGTCTCTCCTGCTTCACGTCGTCTTGAGTACAAGGAACCACAGAAGGGAGGTTGGTACCATGTTTTTCTGGAGAGTAGCCTGTGTTAAAGGGATTGGGCACTTCAGTGCCAAGGAATACTTAGAACGAGGAGTATGAGACCGTTTTCCTGCGTGGTCTGTTTGGGATTTTATCCTATCGCTTGGGTCATGCCGAGGCCTTGTTTGAGTGCTTTGTGTTTCAATGTTGAGTAAAGTTCTCGTAAGTTTTTGAGTGTGAGTTATCTTTAGAGCTGTCAGTCTTTGATCCTTCGCTCCTTGCCTCTGAGTGCTGGCTGGTGCAAGTCGTAGGGGCTTCTAAGCGGGTTCTGAGGTGTGGACCATAACTCCCTTTGATTTGATTGTTTGCGAAGTGGTGTGTCTCGGATTCGGGGTCGAATCCTGTTGAAGGGGGGGAGAATGTGACACTACGGAATGGTGTGACATTATTTAATGTGAATGTTATGGTCAAAAAAACTTTATGAAATATGGTATTGGAGGTTAAAACCATATGATAGGAGGCTTAATAGCGTTTCCGGGCCGTTTCCGGGGTTTTGGGCCTTTCCGGGGGAGTTTTGGCCTAAAGGAAAGGGTCGTGGGCTTTGGTGGGATGCAGTTTGAGTCCTAATAGGAATAGGAGACCTGGTTGGGGGCCTCCCCCAGCCCCTTTAGGCGTTCACCCCCTGCCCTTGCGCCCCCACAAGTCCTAGCCGCCCCCCACACCTCCCCACCTCCTCCTTGTGGCGCCTCCACCTCCCCCATTGCTCCACCACATCTCCACCACCTCTCATCCTCCCTTGCTGCCCCTAGGGGAGTTATCCACCTCCACACCTCAAATATCCATCCGTTGGAGCGCTCCGCGATGAGGAGATCCGGCGGGATTGGAGCGAGGAAGGTGATCGCGCGAACCGGGAGGAGATCTATTGGGTTTTCGTGCATTGGGCAAAGGTATGGCCATGGGAATCCTTGGGGTTGGTCTGGTTACTGTTCTAAGGGTGTTTATCAAGTTTTTAGATCAATTGGTGGTACTGGAATTGAGTAGATTGGATTAGATCTATAAGTTGCCACGTTCTCTGTTTCGGGCAGCATGAGCAGTCGACCTAGGGTTCGGTTTTTCGCCAAATTAGATTCGGAATCTGGTTGTACGGACGTTGAAGAAGTTGTAGATAATTTCGTTATCTTTCCGTGGATATAAAGAACGTTAAATTCCGCCCAGCCGTTTGAAAGTTATGGCTGTTTTACCGAGGGTGTTAAAATCTGTGATGTGATTGGAATAGATCACGGTATTTTGTAGATTAAACAACTTTAGATTCCGAATCAGTCTTTACCTATACCTACAAAAAGTTGGGAAATTTCCTAAGCTACGCGAGGATGTACTCGTTTAATTTATTCGAAGTCTTAGAACCCGAGTTATGCCTTTTGGAAGGCTGCTGTCCCGACGGGACAGAACCTCTGTTTTTAGGTTTTGCGAGTAGTTGGCAATGTCGGGGTAGATGAGGGTTTGCGTACTGTTTTGTGGACATGATTGTGAGTGTGTGATACCTATGTGCAGGTGGTGCGACCCCGGGAGTGCCTTCTACTTCCCGCCAATCCGTTGCCCGTGGTTGAGGCAAGTGTGTTGTAATGGATACCGATTTGTAGGTTGCTTGTTGAGAATAGATGGAATTGACTACATGATATATGATCACTTGCCATGCTTTAATGATTACCAATGATATGATGAGCATGTTTATTATGTTATGATGCCATGTGTTAATGTACGAGTTAAATATGATGTTGGCATAATTGCATACATGGCATGTTACATGGCCCGGGCGGTGAGAAAGTCATAACTAGTCCGGGGAAGGTCGGTGAGAAAGTTATGACTAATCCGGAGAGCCAGTGAGTAAGTCCTACATCGTGATTCCATCCACGTGGTGTTTGGAAGCGAGGAGTAGGCACCCTCCATCTTCGGGATGGAAGGGGGGAGAGGGTGCACACCGACGGGTGTGTACTCAACCATACCGGTATGAGTTTCCAAGGAGACATGAGCATTGCATTGCATTTCATACACAATGATGATGATAATGTCAAGTGTTCATGAATGAGATGATACACATGATGTGAGATTCTATTGCCATGTTATTGTTCTTGTTGTCCATTGCAATATGCTTGCTGAGTGATGAACTCACGCTTGTGTTTATGTTGTTTTCTTTTAGGTACCATGAATCCGGCATGCGGGGAAGGGAAATAGTCACACTTCCACACGTAGCTTCACTCTTTTGATTTCACAAGTCATTCAATTAGTGTTGATAATAAATTGCGTGTGATGATCATTGCTTTAAGGCTTAGCTTTGCTAAATGAGAATCTTTTCGTTCGTTTGACTCTTGGAGACATTATATGTTTGGAACTACACTTACATTGTTGCTAAGTCGTTAATTATTGATGTTTTAGATGCTTTCCATTTTGATATAACTTGTGTTACTGTTGTTGCTCCTTCAATTCATGTTAAAACAAAGGAGATGCTGCCGAAATCTCGGTTTTTAGCATGTGCGCCTTTGCTGGAATTTATGTTTAATTGTGGTATTTATATGTTGTTTAGCTTATGTTTGGTAGCATTCAGGCATATTAAATGTCGGGGTGTTACAGAATCGGAAGCGCAGGATGCAGCAGTAGGGATCGCGTTAGGGAGCGTAGCAACGCTTGAGGGTTGCGCCAAATCAGTTTTTCAGATTCCACACGCAGAATGCAACGAGGACACCGTCACTAGCACCAAGATCCGTCAATCAGAATTATCAGACCACAGCTCCAGCCAGAAACGCCGCTTCAGGCAGTCAATAGGGGACACTGAGACGCTGCTACACATGCAACGAGCCAGGACACTTTTCCAACAGTTGCCCTAAGAAGACAGCAGGAGTGACCCCTGTCCGCTTCAATCTGGGATCCACACCAGCCAGGACGCCAGCACCAGGAGCAAACCGCGGGACAGCATAGCCAGGAGCATCACCCCAGACCGTGGTGAGAGGCCGAGTCAACCATGTCACCGCAGAGGCACTTTAGAATGCCACGGACGTCGTACTGGGTAAGTTACTTGTCAACTCAGTACCTGCAACGGTTTTGTTTGACTCTGGAGCTTCGCATTCATTTGTTTCTCAAGGTTTTGCTGCTAAAAATGATTTGGAGATTGCAAGACTTAAATGCATGCTTTTAGATCAAACCCCTGGTTCCGAACTCCGAACTAAAGTAGGATGTTCTGGGGTGAGAATATTAATAGATGGGGTAGAGTTCCTAGCGAACCTTATTATATTGGAAACCCAAACCTTAGATGTTATTTTGGGAATGGATTGGTTATCCAAGCACAAGGCCGTGCTAGATTGTGGGAGAAGGATTATCTCAGTTGAAAGCCCGCGTGGGAGGAAAGTGGAATTTCAAGCTACCACTGTTAGAGATGGACAATTGATGGTTAACAGCGCAAAAGCGATCAGCATAGAAGATGTCTCAGTAGTGAATGAATACCCAGATGTTTTTCCTGAAGATCTACCTGGAATGCCGCCAGACAGAGACATAGAGTTTGTGATAGAGCTTGTACCTGGTACAGCGACGATAGCGAAGAGACCTTATCGGATGTCCACCGAGGAATTAGTGGAGATGAAGAAGCAGCTTGAAGAGTTGATGGAGAAAGGATTTATCAGACCAAGTTCGTCGCCGTGGGGAGCGCTAGTTCTGTTTGTCAAGAAGAAGGACAAGAGTTTCAGGATGTGCATTGACTACCGTGCACTCAATGAAGTCACCGTAAAGAATTAGTACCCGCTACCCAGGATCGATGATCTGTTTGATCAGCTGAGAGGAGCCGGAGTTTTCTCCAAGATTGATCTGAGATCGGGATACCACCAGCTGAAGATCCGATCGGAAGATATTCCGAAGACCGCATTCTCGTCAAGATATGGACACTACGAGTTTACAGTTATGTCCTTCGGTCTGACGAATGCGCCGGCATATTTCATGAATATGATGAATAAGGTGTTTATGGAATATTTGGACAAGTTTGTTGTTGTGTTTATAGATGATATCTTAATCTACTTCAAGACAAAGGATGAACATGCCGAGCACTTGAGGCGAGTGTTGGAAAAGCTGAGGGAGTAGCAACTCTTCGCCAAGTTCAGCAAGTGTGACTTTTGGAAGGACAAGGTGGAGTTCCTCGGACATGTAATGACCGCAGAAGGAGTCGCCGTTGATCCAAGCAAGGTAGAAGCTGTGTTACATTGGGAGCAGCTGAAGACCATGACCCAGATCCGGATTTTCCTAGGAATGGCAGGTTACTACCTCCATTTCATTGAATTCTTTTCGACAATTGCGAGACCTCTCACGCAATTGCTGAAAAAGGAGAAGAAGTTTGCATGGACGCCGGAGTGTGAGAAGGGTTTTCGAGAGCTGAAGAAGCGATTGACATCAGCACCAGTGTTGGTTCTACCGGACGTCAA
The DNA here is from genome assembly GCA_036346355.1 of Rhipidocladum racemiflorum. Lineage (NCBI taxonomy): Eukaryota > Viridiplantae > Streptophyta > Magnoliopsida > Poales > Poaceae > Rhipidocladum > Rhipidocladum racemiflorum. The sequence continues at coordinate 42,791,610 of CM070579.1, forward strand.
TCAAAGCTTTGATATATATTGTGACGCATCGCGCCAAGGACTTGGATGTGTGCTGATGCAGAATGGAAAGGTCGTTGCCTATGCATCTAGGTAGTTGAGGCCGCATGAGGAGAATTACCCGACGCATGACCTAGAGTTAGCTGCAGTAGTGCATGCTTTGAAGCTGTGGCGTCACTATTTGATTGGAAACAGATGTGAAGTATACACGAATCATAAGAGTCTTAAGTACATCTTCACCCAATCAGACCTAAACATGAGGCTGAGGAGATGGCTAGAGTTGATCAAGAATTATAACGTTGGAATCCATTACCATCCCGGAAAGGCCAACGTGGTGGCCGATGCTTTGAATCGGAAAAGCCATACTGTGAACATGTTGATAGCCACGAGTTAGGATGAGCTGTGTGAGGATTTCCATAGGCTGAAGATTGAAGTCGTACCAAAAGGATTCTTGGCTGCATTAGAAGTGAAGCCCACTCTGGAGGATCAGATCCGAGAAGGACAGAAGGATGATGACAAGATCCGCAGGATTAAGTCCAAGATGGACGAGGCCAAGGCAAAAGACTTCAAACTGGACGAGCAAGGCATGTTATGGATAAAGGATCGAATTTGTGTGCCAAACAAGAAGGAGCTGAAGCAGTTGATCTTAGAAGAAGCCCATGACTCCAAGTACTCAATTCATCCGGGAAGTGCCAAGATGTATCAGGATTTAAAGGAAAGATTTTGGTGGCCGAGCATGAAGCGTGAAGTTGCCGAGCATGTCGCTCTGTGCGACATATGTCAGAGAGTCAAGGCAATGCACCAGAGACCCGCAGGATTGCTGCAGCCGTTACGGATACCTGAGTAGAAGTGGGAGGAAATCGGAATGGACTTCATTACCGGTTTACCCAAGACTCAAGGAGGATATGATTCCATATGGGTTATAGTAGACCGCTTGACTAAGGTCGCCCATTTTATTCCAGTAAAGACCACTTACTCGGGAGATAACTTAGCAGAATTGTATATGACCAGGATCGTTTGTTTGCACAGAGTGCCAAAGAAGATTGTATCGGACATAGGTACCCAGTTTACCTGGAGATTCTGGAATAAGCTGCATGAAGCCATGGGGAGCCGGTTGAACTTCAGTACAGCTTATCATCCATAGACGGATGGACAGACCGAAAGAGTTAATCAGATTTTGGAGGACATGTTAAGAGCGTGTACATTGGCTTATGCCACCTCCTGGGACAAAAGTCTGCCGTATGCTGAGTTCAGCTACAACAATAGCTACCAAGCAAGTTTGCAAATGTCACCATTTGAGGCATTATACGGTCGACCTTGTCGAACACCGTTGAACTGGAATGAGACAGGTGAACGCCGTGTCTTTGGACCGGACATTCTTCAAGAGGCCGAAGAACAGATTGCCATGATCCGAGAAAGACTGAAGATAGCACAATCAAGACAGAAAAGCTACGCCGACAACCGTCGCCGAGACCTGAGCTTTGAACCAGAAGATTTCGTGTATCTCAGAGTCACACCTCTCAAGGGAGTTAAGAGATTCCATGCCAAAGGAAAACTCGCGCCGCGATATGTTGGACCATCCAAGGTTCTCAGCCGTAAAGGTGAAGTTGCGTATCAGCTGGAATTGCCATAGTCGTTGGCAGGGGTACATGACGTATTCCACGTGTCCCAACTGAAGAAGTGTCTCCGAGTGCCCGATGAGCAAATACCATTGGAGTCGATCGAGTTGCAAGAAGATTTGACCTACCGAGAACACCCCGTGAAGATTCTGGACACTATGGATCGAGAGACAAGAAACAAGTCAACCCGTTTCTGCAGAGTTCAATGGAGCAACCATGCAGAGAGTGAAGCAACTTGGGAGCGCGAGGAGGAATTGAAGAAAGAGTTTCCAAACCTATTCCTTATTGGGCCATTAGCGCATATACCACTCTCAAGAAGTGGCATCGCTAAAATGCCACTCTGGCCCACTGTCATACTCACAGATGGTCCCACCTGTCAACGACAGCGGAGTGGCATTTTTAGCGAAGCCACTTCTAGAGAGTGGCATTTTATCAATTTTTCCTTCCTTATTAGGCCCTGAATCTCGGGGACGAGAATCTGTTAAGGGGGGGAGGTTTGTAACACCCCAAAAAAAAAATTTCATGAATAAAGTCGAATTTTAGAATTTTTGTGAATTTTTGGAATTTTCTGGAATTTATTTGGATTTATTTGGAATTAATTTGAATTTATTCCAGATTGAAATAATTAAAGAAATACAAATTTCAAATAAAGTTTTGTTCGAAATATTTTATTTGAGTCCAAAATGTCTCAAAGTATTTTCCATAATTTTTCTAAGTATTTTGCTATTTTTCTGGATTTATTTAATTTTCTATGAATTATTTGAATTATTTAATCGCTGGAAAATGAGAATAGGTTTGTACTGTTCATCCGACCGAGCCCAAGTCCGACCCGGACCCGACTGCGCCGCGCGGTTCGGTCGAACCGCGTCCAAACCCTAACCTCCGTGGACCGTCGGATCGAGATCCAACGGCCCACGTTGGCCCACTAGCCCGTGTGCATAAATCGCACTTGACCCTAACCCGGGATCAATCCGGACCGTTGGATCAAGATCCAACGTTCAGGATCAATCCACGCGTAACACGGCCGCGCCCGAGCCATCTCCGCCGTTGATCGCGCCACGTGGACGGCCCATGTGCGTCCACGTCACCTAATCCGAGTCCCCGCCGGACTCCGCCGTCGCCCGCGAGTGGGCCTCGGTTTCCGCGAGATTCACGGAAGCCGAGGCCACTATTTAATGCGCCGTCGCCACCGCCGGGTTCCTCTCTTCCGTGCGCACCCGTGCACCCAAACCATCTCGCCTGAGCCGCCGCCGTTCACTCGTACGAGCTCGCTATAGTTGCCTCTTCCTTCCGCCACGGTTTTTGCTCGCGCCCACCGCCGTCCTCCGCCGCCGTTGACCCCAGATCCAAACTCCCCGCGTCGAGGCGCACCCGTGCGTACCACTCACCTCGCCAGAGGAGCCCCGGAGCGCCGTCGACTTGGTCGTCGTCCTCGGCTCCGGCGATCGATCTGCATTGCGTGCCATCGCCGCTTCGAAGTTACGCAGACACCGTCGGATCCAGATCGGACGGCTACGATGAGTTCATGTGTTTCCCGAACCATAAAAACCTAGATTGGATCTGGACCGTTGGATCTAGATCCAACGGCCCATGATCACTGCGTAGATTATAATTTCGTTAACCTAGGGTAGATCTAGACCGTTAGATCCGGATCGAACGGCCGAGGATAACCGCGTTGTAGCGTTAGGGTTGGATCTGGACCGTCCAATCTAGATCGAACGGCCCAGATCGACCGTGTAGTTTTAAAACGTGTAAACCCTAGATCTAATCGCGGCCGTTGATTTCAAATCAACGGGCATGATCGTGCCACGCATGCCCTAGGCGCGTCTCACAAGACGCCGCTGGAGCGTGTCTCGACACGCGACCCGCTGCGGTCGAGGGCCCACGCGTCAACAGCGCCCACGCGGGCTTGAACCCGAGCCGCTGGCCGGGCGGGCCCGCTCGGCCGACACGCCACGCGTCCGTGGGACCGGTCCATATCGGACCGACGTGGCCGCTTCCAGAGCGCCACGCAGGCATGATGACGCCATGCCGACGTCCATTGTGGGGTTCGACCGGCGGCCGACGCCGCAGGTCGACGTGGACCAATCAGGAGCTGACACGTGTCAATGCTGACGGAATAAATAATTTCCGAAAAAGAAAATGATTTAATAATTCGGTTTATTGATTTTTAAATCTGTTTCAAACTTTGAAATTTCATAACTTTTGCATTTCAACTCCAAATTGAGTGGTTCAAATTTCTAAAAATCCATAAAAATGAGATCTTCACAATGGTGAATTTTATTTAATTTTTGGACTAAATTTTTTCTCTGTAAAATTATTTAATCGACTATTTAAACTTCAAAATGCCATAACTTTTGCGTTTTAACTCCGATTTCGACGATTCAAGTTCCTAAAAATTCATAAAATTATGTTCTCTCTGTTTATGGACTTTAATTGGATGTTTGGACACTTTTTGTCTATTGTTTATTTATTATTTGCTATTTGCACGCTTTACGAGTAGACGTTGAAGTGCCCGAAGACTTCGAAGGAGAAGTGTTGACCCAGGAGCCAGCCCAAGACCAAGAACAAGTACTCTTTGAAGGCAAGTAATGCTTTGACCATGTTGATCCCATTTTGAAACCTATTTTGATTTAATTATTTGCATGCTAGTTTCACTAGAAAATGCTTTACTTAATTTTAGGAAATTAGATAAATGCCAAATTGCTGTATGACACCTTGGTTAATCAAATATGTGCCATGACCCCTTGTCACCCTAGTTGAGGTTTTAATAGTTGGACATTATTAAATTGCCAACATGGGAATTTAGATCATTGTAGTTTATTGCTTAGACCTGCTACGTGCTTATGACATGATTTTGGACAGACAAATGTTAATATTGACTTAATGATATATTGAACTTGTTTTGGAAAGGTATCATGTGTTGTGATGTTGATGGCACGTGGTGCATGGTAATCAACTGGGGTTTGATAAATAGTCTCCGACCGGGGCACGTGGGCCAGTTGTGGCACCGGGAGTGTTGATTTGGTTCTTCGGGTAGTCTTGCCCTGGTCACCCTAAGGACTTAACCTTGCAAGCCTTTGAACTGAGTCAAACGTGCAACCACATGTCTGTAATGGGACGGACCTAGTTGATTAAGTTGCTAATAACGTACCTGTGGGACCTCGGGGTGTCAACTATACCTTTTGTGTAGTTGTACGGGGGAGCATACCGGGGCTGCGGCCAGGTACCCATCTAACGGTGGATTGGCCTAAACTTCACCTTCGCTAAGGGAAGGGTTAGTGTGCAATCACCGGGGAGGACCACTTGTGCTGTTAGAAGTTTCCGAAAGACTTTGTTACGGACACTCGCCTTTGTGGTGTTTGGCTGTATCTTGTGGGTAAAGTGCATAACCTCTGCAGAGTGTAAAATCTATTCGAATAGCCGTGTCCGCGGCATTGGACATCGCTCGGGAATTACAGTCAAGGGTTAGACTTTCTTGAAAATAACTCAGACTTGAAAGGTTGGGTTTGGTTAATAATGATGTTGATGGAAATGTGGATTAGGAATGGAAAAGATGTTTATTTAACTCCTGGATAAGTTATTGGGCTTAAACTTGTTTCTACTGATTTCGAATCTACTTATGCTACTTGTCAAATCTTTGTTTCTTGCAATTATACCCTGAGCTATCCCTTGTACTAAGCCATGCATGTAGTATATTAGTTTGCATTATGTGCATGACTTACTGAGTACCAAGTGCTCACCCTTGCCACAATACAACACCAGTTGAGGAAGAGTCTACACCAGCTTCGGAGGAGGAACTCCAAGAGGAACCGTCTAACTAGGGAGCGAACCCAGTCAGTTGCCTGTGGTATACTGAATGGTGCCACGAAGTTATCTTATTTTTCTGCTGCAGTTATTTCTCTCTTATTGAGTTTTCGCCCTGCGTGGCATATATTTATAACTTGACCATAAGGTCGAGCAACCCGTTTGGTTAACTATTTAAGGTACTTTATTATTTCGTTGTGTATGATTGTGATATTTACCAATGTTGAGACTGTGTGCACTAGCGCGTTCCTGGACTAGTGCTGAATACACAGAGGGTCCGGATTTTCAAATTCGGGTCCCGACAGATACCTTGGCCGAAGGCATTCAACCAAAATGGCAAACAACCACACCAGTTCAAAAGGTTTTAAACAACAGCTCAGCATGAAACACACCATAACTTGTATTCCACTACACTTACCATTTAAGCATTCAATAATCACTATTTATTCATCAAGAGAGTCCAACCGGATTTAACAAAATTTACATAACAATTTCTTTCTCTAGTTAGCATTCCCAACACTTTTAATTAAGGTTTAAGATGCTTATCACAAAGGCACCCAACCAAGACTACATTGACATGATCCCCACGGATCACCAAATCATATAACAACGTATTCTACATTTCAAACATAGTACTTTAACAGCTACTTGAGCATGGTCAACCTATCAAGTTTATACTTTCCATACGTCAAAATCTTGACAATTGAAACTTGTTCAATCAATAAAATGACTTCAACAAATAAGTAATATCTTTACAAGATAAAATCCGTAAATAGGATTCTAAGATATGCATTCATTAAGATTAAAATCTTGCATCATGATTATTATTCATTGTTCATCCCATCACAACATGTACTCGACATAATACCACAGTTTTACACTTTTCTTCTATTGGATCAATGGTTTCCAACAATTAACAACACTACCAAAGCATTTATATCAATTCTTTGCATAATCATCAATCAACAACATTGCTTTTAGCTACCTTACACATAGGTTGCAACAAAAATGTCACTACACAGCATACTCCAACTATTAAATTAGATTTAATAAGTTGGATCAGCACAATGTTCTTAAAACAACAACCAGACCTATGTTTTTTTTCCCAATTAACATCGGTACTAGCATTAACACTGCCCTTAACAACATCATTAATAATAAGTCTTATGTCTTCTCAATTGATATCAATACTAGCATTGTAGAGACACAACTGCATACTTCCAAATATACTAGTAGTTTGCAACAACATAAATAGCAACTCTAATCAACTTCCAAATTAAAGCCACTAGTCAACATGATTAAATTTCTCAATTAACCCGTTAGATTAGAACATCTTTAAACAACCGGCAAGGTTTCTTTAACAGTATCATTAATTTACATCATCTTAATGTTCTAACTAGGCATCAAGGTTTAAAATTTTAACATTAACGAGGATCATAAGCACCTTTAAAGCAAGGCAACAGATTCTAAGCATGTACGTTAACCCATTTAATCATTGTCGCTACAGAGTAAACTACAACACTAGTAGTCTATTTATTCTCCAGCTAGAGATGATAATCACATTGAATTGATTCAACTCAAAATTTATCTTAGCAACATATCATTCCATAAACCACAGTTCAGGAACAAGAATGATTACCGATAAACAATTTCTCCTTTCCAGGCAAGGAAGAAAAACAACACTCCAACAGAAATGCGAGAGAGCTCAACTCTCAAATTCCCAAATTTGCCCACAAAACTCTTCAAGAAATCTCAAGATCTATACTTCCAAGAAGGAAGAAGGATGCACCAGGGAAAATCAAATGTTCATTAAATCTTTTCCGATAGAGATTCAAACTTAGCTTCCCCTAATCTTAAAGTCTACACAAGGAGAAACTCCAACACTTTTCTTAAATAGAGAGAACAAAAACCACAAAAGCTTCCTCCCCAAGGCAATCCACAATAATCAACAAAACTAGATGTCATAGCAAAAATTGCGACCAAAAGACGCGCAACATAAACTCTTCTTCTTTGTCTTCAACCAAGGAAGACAAAACCACAAACCGCCTATGGAACAATCCGCGAAAACCCAATACTAAACACTTTTCTTTTGATTTCAATCGACTAAAACCAAGAAAACCAACTAAATCGACCGTCGGGACGGTAAAGAACATATGAAGGAATCCACCACCAACTCTTCTATTTGTCTCAAGTCAACTACCCGATCTACGACAGAAAAGGTAAGCACTCTTCTCCTACAGTGGTTAATAATTCTTCGGTGATGGCGTTAACTGGCCACACCGTCAAACCACACCCTTACTATGAACAAAAAGAGGTGACCGAAACCCTTCGGCATCACAACCCCACTATATCACAAGTAACAAGAACAATTCAATCATTTATCTCATAGACATAGCAACATGCATTATCAAATGAAGGATTCAACATCAGAGCTTAAATACAACATTTAAGCGTAAAGAAACGATACCCATACCCTTTCCTACTGTGCATCCATTGTGTGTCAAATTTTAGATTAGTTATACCACTTTTGCAAGTTTTAATGTTGCTATCCTATGACAAAATTTTAGTTAAAACCTAAGCCATGTTTCTAAGTTATTCCACATCACATTTTAGTTGTACCCTATAGCATGACACTAAAAATACACATTCCAAGGACCTACAACCCGCTCTGATACCAACTGTAACACCCCGGCATCTAGCATGCCTGAATGCTACCAAACATAGGCTAAACAACATTTAAATACCATAAATTAAGGTAAATTACAGCAAAGGAGCAAATGCTAAAAACCGAAATTTCGGCAGCATCTCCTTTGTTTTAACATGAATTGAAGGAACATCAACAGCATAGCAATATATGGCAATAGAAGAGGCATCTAAAACAGCAATAACTAAAGGCATGACAGCAATATAAGTCTAATCCCAAGCATTCAATGTCTCCATGAGCCAAACGAACAATAAGACTCTCATATCGCAAAACCAAACCATAAATCAATATGCATCGCACTTAATTTATTATCAAGACCCAATTGAGTGACTGTGGGAACAATTGAGCGACGCTACGTGTAGATGTATGACTAATTCCCTTCCCCGCATGCCAATCTCATGGTACCTAAAACAACAAGAAAGCACAAGCGTAAGTTCAACACTCAGCAAGCATATTGCAATGGTACACAAAAACAATTACATGGCTATAACAACTCATATCATGTCTTTCATCTCATTCATGGTCACATATCAATATCATCACCATTATGTATGCAATGCGATGTGATGCTCATGTCTCCTTGGAAACTCATACCGGTATGGTTGAGTACACACCCGTCGGCGTGCACCCTCTCCCCCCTTCTATCCCGAAGATGGAGGGTGCCTACTCCTCGCTTCCAACCACCACGGTGGATGGAATCACGATGTAGGATTTACTCATTGGCTCTCCGGAATAGTCATAACTTTCTCACCGACCTTCCCCGGACTAGTTATGACTTTCTCACCGCCCGGGCCATGTATCATGCCATGTATGCAAACATGCCAACATCATAATTAACTTGTACATTAACATATGGCATCTTAACATAATAAGCATACTCATCATATCAATGGCAATCATTAAAGCATGGCAAGTGATCATATCATATAATCAATTTCATCTAGTATCAACTAGCAACCTACAAACCGCTATCCATTACAATACACTTCCCTCAACCACGGGCAACGGATTGGCGTGAAGTAGAAGGCACTCCCGGGGTCACACCACCTGCACATGGGTACCACACACTCACAATCATGTCCACAAAATAGTAAGCAAACCCTCTTCTACCCCGACATCGCAAACTACTCGCTAAACTCAAAAACAGTGGTTCTGTCCCATCGGGAAAGGATCCTTCCAAAAGGCATAACTTGGGTTCTAAGACTCCGAATCAATTAAACGAGTAAATCCTCGCGTAGCTTAGGAAATTTCCCAACTTTTTATAAGTATATGGAAAAACTGATTCGGAATCTAAAGTTGTTTAATCTACAAAATACCGTGATCTGTTCCAATCACGTCACAGATTTTAACACGCTCGGTAAAACGATCATAACATTCAAACGGCTGGGTGGAATTGGACGTTCTTTATACCCACGGAAAGATATTGAAATTACCTACAACTTCTTCAACATCTGTATGACCAAATTCCGAATCTAAATTGACGAAAACCCAAGCCCTAGGTCGACTGCTCATGCTGCCCGAAAAAGAGAACGTGGCAAACTCAAGATTCCATCTAATCTACTCAATTCCAGCACCACCAATTGATCTAAAAACATGATAATCACCCTTAGAAAAGATCCTAGCCCAACCCCAAGGATTCCCATGGCCATACCTTCGCCCGACGCACGAAAACCCAATAGATCTCCTCCCGGTTCGCGCGATCTCCTTCCTCACTCCAATCCCGCCGGATCTCCTCGTCGTGAAGCGCTCCAACGGATGGATCTACGAGATGGTGAGGTCAAGAACTCACCTAGGGGCAGCAATGGGGTGGAGAGGTGGTGGAGGAGGTGGTGGCGCAAGGGGAGAGGTGGTTGAGGGGTGGTGCGGCTAGGAGGAGTTGGGGGTGGCAGCTAGGGCTTCCAATGGGGGGTGGGGGCGCACAAGGCTGAGATGGGGAACCCAAAAGGGCAGTGAGAAGGCCCCCAAACAGGATTCCCACTCCTAATTGGACTCAAACTCTTTCCCACCAAAGCCCACGACCCTTCCCTTTAGGACCAAACTCCCCCGGAAAGGCCCAAACTCCCGGAAACGGCCCGAAAACGCGAATAAACCTCATACCGTATGGTTTCAACCTCCAATTCCATATTTCATAATGTTTTTTGACCTCAACATTCACATTATATAAGGTTACGACACTCCGTGGTGTCACATTCTCTTCATCCCCCTAAGGCCCAAAAACGCGAGTAAACCTCAAGCCGTAAGGTTTTATTCTCTAATTTCACATTTTATAATGTCACACCATACCATAGTGTCACATCCATGGGGGTGGATTTGGGGCTTGGTATGAAGGTTGGGAGTTGGGGTTAACTTTGGGAGTGTTAGGGTTTATAGTGTGTACTTGGATTTGGGTTGGATTAGGCAATGCTTGGGTATAGGGTGAGAGATTGGGGGTAGATGATGCCATTCTAGGTGTTGGATTAAGTTTTGGTTGGGATTTTTAGGAATGAGCCTCGATTCGTCGTGTTTTGGGCTAGCTCGGAGCTTCTCCGGCTTGGCCACGTGTAGGAAGGTCGTAGATCGGGTCCTCGTGGTGCCGTAGAGCTCGGAAACCACTCCAATCCCTTAAGTCATTTCGCGAAATGCGCCATATCCGGAGTGTCCGGACGAAGCGTCCGGAATGTCCGGCTTATCCGGACTATCCGGATGAAATACACGGACTGTCCGGGGTGCAGGTGCTCCATTGTTGGGGTTTCCAGCTGGGCGAGAACCACTTCCATTGCCTCCAAGGTTTTCGCAGGTGTTCACCATCTGTCGATTGCTCCAAGGTTTAGAGATGAGAGGGAACAAGAATAGACAAGTAGTAGGAAAACTTATGCGGGGGAAAAGTGTAACTCAAAATCCAACTTTATTAGCTAATAATAATAACTCGGTATGGTTGCTTACAATGCCTAAAGGCCTGCAACACATACTACACACTCAGCAAACAATGAAAATCCAACGCCTCTAAGGGTGACTCTTATTCTAAAATGCGACTCGATAAAGGAGTCTCAACCTCAAAAACTACGCTCACTCGTCGAGAAAACCTCCACTGCCTGGGTGGGGGTGCGACGGCATAGGCGCGAAACAATCGCCATGCCCTGCAACTACAGCTGTGGTTGACGACGCGGCGTCTTCCTCTGACTCTGGATCTGGTTTATTCTTTGTGGCTGTGGCGCAGTGCAGTGGCGCCTCTTCGATTCCTCCTCCGGAGTGCAGGTGTCCAACTCCAACACTGGATCGGGACCCTGTCCATACAGTGCAGTCTCCAGCTCTGCGATCCTTTCCGCAGCGTAGGCGACGTACTCACGAGCATTCTGCAAGTGCTTCTTCTCCTCCTCAACCTGTTCGCGAGCCTTCTTCAACTCCTGAACTGTGTCTTCGATCAGCACCTCCTGAGCGGCGACGAATCTGGCTAAGTGAGTGACGGTGGCATCCTCATCTTCTATCGGCTTCCGCTAAACTCTGCTGTCTCGGCGTGGGTGGTGATGGAACACTGTGCCTTCCAGCTCCCTGGAGTAGGTGCGAGCGATCTGCTGCATTGCTCGACGCGACACCTCCTAGATTCCAATCTCAAAGGTAGACCTCCTGGCGGTGAAGTGGAAAGGGCGACTGAACTTTGTCTTCTCTCGGGCATACACTGTGATCCGGACGTCCCATCCTACGACCAGTCCTGCCTGCACAAGTGTAGTCCCTTGGTAGAGCGGCCTCTCAAAACCTCCAAGAAACTGAAGCATACGCCACAACTCGGCGGCATAGCCTCCTTCACGCTCGGCGTAGTTGTTCTTCATCATCATCTGCCAAAAGACGCTCGCGTAAGAACGCAACATTTTAAAATCAATATGGGAGACGAAAGGAACTCAGCAAGGGGTATGAACAAGGAAGAAAGGGGTAAGTCGAGAATTCATTCATTATCTTGACAAATTTTATCTTTAGAAAATAGGTTTTATCCTCACTACGACCATTCTAACTATGGGTGAGCCTACAGTCAGTATGGCTCTGGTACCACCTCTGTCGGGACCCGAATCTGCAAATCCGAACCCTCTGTGTATTCAGCACTAGTCCAGGAACGCGCTAGTGCACACAGTCTCAACATTGGTAAATATCACAATCATACCACTCGATACTAATAAAGTACTTTAATTAGATAAACAAACTGGTTGCTCGACCTTATGGTCAAGTTACAAATATACACCTCGCAGGGCGAAACTTATTAAAAGAGAAATAATAGCAGCGGAAAATAAGATAACTTCGTGGCGCCATCCAGTATACCACAGGAAACTGACTGGGCTCGCTCCCTAAGTAGACGGTTCCTCTTGGAGCTCCTCCTCCAAAGCTGGTGTAGTTTCCTCTTCAACTGGTGTTGTATTGCGGCAAGGGTGAGTACTTGGTACTCAGCAAGTCATGCACAGAATGCAGGCTAATATACTATATGCATGGCTTGATACAAAGGAATAGCTCAAGGTATATTTGCAGTAAACAGCATTTAACAAATACCATAAGTAGATTCGAAAGCAGTAGAACAAGTATAACATCAATAACTTTTCAAGGAGTTTAGTAAACATTTTTCCCAATCCTAATCCACATTTCCATCAACATCATTATTAATCCAACCCAACCTTTCAAGTCCAAGTTATTTTCAAGAAAGTCTAACCCTTGACTGTAATTCCCGAGCGATGTCCAATACCGCAGACACGGCTATTCGAATAGATTTTACACTCTGCAGAGGTTATGCACTTTACCCACAAGATACAGTCAAACACCACAAAGGCGAGTGTCCATAACAAAGTCTTTCGAAAACTTCTAACAGCACAAGTGACCCTCCCCGGTTATTGCACACTAACCCTTCCCTTAGCGAAGGCGAAGTTTAGGCCAATCAACCGTTAGATGGGTACCTGGCCGCAGCCCCGGTACGCTCCCCCGTACAACTACACAAAAGGTATAGTTGACATCCTGAGGTCCCACAGGTACGTTATGTCAGGACCCGAATCTGCAAATTCGGACCCTGTGTGTATTCTGTACTAGTCCAGGATCGCGCTAGTACACACAGTCAAATAGGGTTAAATATCACATCCATACACAGCGGAAATATAAATAAAGTACTTCAATTATTAAATAAACTGGTTACAAGACCTTAAGGTCACCTTACAAATAGTCTGCCACGCAGGGCTTACAACAACAAAAGAGAATAAACAGCAGCGGAATGAAGAACACCGGTGAATCCCATCAATACGCCACAGGCAACTGACAGGGTTCGACTCCTAGATAATCGTCTTCTCACAGAACTTCTTCTTCTTCGACGTTGTAGACTTCTGCTCACTGGTGATTTGTTTGTTGCAAGGGGTGAGTACATAAAGCACTCAGCAAGTCATGCACAGAATGCAAGTCTAATAACTATATGCATGGCTTATTCCAAAAGTCAGTGAATGGTTATTTTGCGGAAAAGCAACATTTTGCCTCTATCAAATAATCTTAATAGATTCAAAAGGTAAATACCATATTATATAATAAGTTATCAATCTCTTTTCAAACCATTTGGCACAAAGCCCTAAATCACTTTCGCAATTATCTTTGGCATACAGCCACCCATTCCCACATTTTGTTTTGGAAAATCTATCCCTTGACTGTAATCCCCGAGCTTTGTCCAGTACCGTGGACTCGGCTATTCGAATAGTTTTGACACACTCTGCAGAGGTTGTACACTTTTCCCACAAGATATAATCTACTCACCACGTCAGCCGTGAATCGCCATACAAGAGTATGCGAATGAGTGATCATAACAAAGCTTTTCGGAAACCTCGATCTCCACCTATGACCCTCTCCGGTTGCCATACGCTATCCCTTCTCTCAGCAGAGACGAAGTATAGGACCGACATACCGTTGGATAGGGTACCAAGCCATAGCACAGGTACGCTCCCCCACACAGTTACCCCGACGTAACTGTCACCTTGAGGTATCAAAGGTAAGATTTTAGAATCCTACTAAACTAGGACCGTCCCACTCCAGTCATGTGGCTGTACGTAAGGCCCAGTTCAAAGGCTTGCAAGGTGAAGTCCTTAACTATCCAGGGCAAGACATCCTTCTCACAAACCCTGACGCAAATCTTCTCACATCACTCATCCCATTGCCGCAAAGGCTGTTATCTCAAAATCTGTGCCATAAAGGCCCACCTGGCATAAAGCCTCATACCACTTGCCCCAGACTAAATATTTTCCCACCCCTATTCCATTATTGTGCAACACATGCCGACAATAATATCAGTTACCATGTAGAACCACAAAGGTACCTACACTTCACATCATCACGTGACAATATCACACTTAACTTCCAAAATCATTCCATTTGTCATTAGTCAATATTATTTTGCTATTTGAAATATATTTCGCGCAAGCATAGCTAAGCAACTAGTCACGGTCTAGCCTCCCGTGTTGGCATATTACTAGCATCCAACTAAATAAACCAACTTAAGGTGACAATGTAATACATGGCATACAAATATTAACATCAAGGGTGGAATTAACAATTAGGTTATCTAACTACTTATCCCAAATTAAATTAATTCATTTTAATCAATATAGCATGCATAATTTAAATCAAAATACATTTCAAAAACTAGGAGCAATATGGTCAAAGCACAACTTGCCTTCAAACAGCTGATGATCTTGATCTAGGGCTTGAGCTTGGTCTTCAATTCCCGCACTCTCGTACAGTTCAACGTCTACGCAATGAGATAAAGAACCAGATAAACACGCAAAACAAGGTACAAACACACATTCGAAAACAATGCTACAAATGAAACTAGCTTATAATCACCATGCAAGTTTCTAAATAATTATTTTAGCATTTTCTAAGATTTATAAAATTTATTTTGGAATTTTTGGACGTATAGTTTAAGAGATACAAAATTCGTAAGTTTAGACTTTCCGCAAATAATTTAACAGTATAAATTCAATTATAAAATTTCAGTAAAATTAACATAGCTAGGTATTAATATTCACTAATTAACAAAATTTGTTGCAATCGATTTGGACTTAAAACGAATTCATAGCAAAAAAGACAAGTTTCACAATTTGGATTTAAAGTCATGTACAAAGTAACTTCAAATGCATGGCCCTGTTTCATCGCTTTTAGACGTGCGCACTGGTTCGGCGGGAGAAATCTTCATGCATGCGCTGGGACGACTGGATATATACACACATACTTATATGCTTCAAAATTTTATACACGCGGATCATTCAACTAATACACGTATACATGCATATGGAAGGTGATACTGGCGAATCGGTCGAATATATACACGTGTATATTAACCAAATATAACCGCAGGTATACAGTGTTGTATATATATATATGTATACATGCTACGACTAACATAGAAATATGTGTGCGCCTAGCGAGTATTTATATGCGTATACAGACTAACATATATATCTAAACAGGCGTAAATACACATGACGAGGTTAACCGATCGAGCGAGACAGAGCGCGCGCAAGAGAGAAAAGAGGGAGTACCGATTAACGGCAGCAGCAGCAGCGTAGACCGTCGGCGCAGGCGATGGCGTGGCCGGAAAGCGCGCCGGTGTGGACGTAACGGTGGAGGCGACGCAGGGGAAGACGACGGCGACGACGACCAACGTAGATGACGGCGGTGACGGCGATATGGCGGCGGCGATGACAGCGGCTACGGTGACGATGACAAGACGGCGGCGACGATGGCGATGCGGCGACAACGACAAAGACGACGACGAAAAGAGCGCGAGGTCGGTCGGATGAGCGGCGGCGGCTAGACGGCAGTCGGTCGGCCGAGTCGGCAACGGCAGTGGCGACGCGACGGTGAGAGACGGCAGCGCGGCGTCGTCAACAGGGAACAACAATATGGAGAGAAGCAATGGGATAGAACTGGCGTCGTGCTGGTAGGAAGTAATGTATGCAGAACGTATGGACTAATGCCTAGAGCAATTTGGACTAATCAAGGAAAAGGGAACGGCCGAGGTGATTAAGGAAAAGGAAGCGGCAAGCATGCGGCGCTAAAAATGCTCGACCATGTGCGGTTACATTAGCAAATAAATGGCCGCGAGGAAGGAATGTCATGCATGCACAAAGTACACGTTACCAATTCCCTCTTACTACTAATTACATCACACGTTACTACTTCACATGAAGTAGACTTGTGCGGCTACTAAGGATGGTTGCCAAGCACAAGCTAGCTCATGCATGCAAGAGTGGCCATGACTTTTCGTGACACCTCCAAATAAATACAATACGTATACAAGTGTATATCTACACACGTGTACACATCTCCCGAAACGGATTTAAATTAAAATAGTAAAAAGTTTCTAAATATTTTGAAAAAAAAACCTCTAAAATACTAGGGATTATTTAGAACTTAACAAAGTTGGTTTCGCGATTTTTCGACGCATAGCTTTTCCGTAATAAATCTTTTAGTGAATCAGACACCTGTACTGATTTTTGTAAAATCAACGACTTACGTTATAAAGCACGATTTTCGAAAATCTTGGAAGCGAACACTCTCATCTACCAATTATCTTAATTATCAACCAAAATTTTAAATTTTACGCTTACTCGAAAAGACCTGATCTTTATTTAATACGATTAGTTCAATACACTTGAATCCAAATTACTCGCGAGGACTCCAAATAAATTTTGGAAAATTCCAAATAAACCCAGAAACACACTAAATAAATTAAAAGCAAATTTTGGGATGTTACACGTTATTAGCAACTTATTCAACTAGGTCCGTCCCATTACAGACATGTGGTTGCACGTTTGACCCAGTTCAAAGGCTTGCAAGGTTAAGTCCTTAGGGTGACCAGGGCAAGACTACTCGAAGAACCAACACAACGTTCCCGGTGCCACAACTGGCCCACCCGATCATTCTTGCCACATGCCCCGGTCGAAAACTATTTATCAAACCCTAGTTGATTACCATGCACCACGTGCCATCAACATCACATGATACTTTCCCAAAACAGGTTCAATATATCATTAAGGCAATATTACATTTGATTGTTCAAAATCATGTCATGAGCACGTAGCAGGTCTAAGCAATATACTACGACGATCTAAATTCCCATGTTGGCAATTTAGTAATGTCCAACTAGTAATCCACAACTAGGGTGACAAGGGGTCATGGTACATATTTAAATAACCAAGGTGTCATACAGCAATTTGGCATTTATCTAATTCCCAATATTTAAATAAAGTATTTTCTAATTAAACTAGCATGCAATTTATTGAATCAAAATAGATTTCAAAATGGGATCAACATGGTCAAAGCATAACTTGCCTTCAAAGAGTACTTGTTCTTGGTCCTGAGCTGGCTCTTGGGTCAACACCTCTCCTTCGAAGCCTTTGGGCACTTCAACGTCTACTCGTAAAGCGTGCAAATAGCAATAAATAAATAAACAGTAGACAAAAAGTGTCCAAACATCCAAATAAAGTTCATAAACAGAGAGAACACAATTTTATGAATTTTTAGAAACTGGAATCGTCGAATTCGGAGTTCAAATGCAAAAGATACAAGCATTTAGAGTTTAAAATAACCAATTAAATAATATTACAGAGAAAAACTTTAGTCCAAAAATTAAATAAAATTCATAATTAGATAGATCTCAATTTTATACAAATTTAGAAATTTGAATCACTCAAATCGGAGTTAAAATGCAAAAGTTATAAGCATTTGAAGTTTGACTCAAATTCTGAAATCATTAAATCGAATTAATAAATCATTTTCTTTTTCGGAAATTAATTATTGCGTCAGCAAGGACACGTGGCAGCCTCTGATTGGGTGACTGAAGTCAGCCGGTCCATGGGCTCAGCCCACGGCTCGGCTCGGGTCCATCGTGGACCCGGTCCACGGTTCACGTGTCTCTGACATGTGGGACCCTACGGGTGACGTCATTCGGCGTCGGCGGGGACTTCGGCTTCGTTGTCGACGGTGGGACCCGGTGGCGTCATTGCGGCGTCACCGCCGCAGCTGGGTGGCGTGGCGACAGTGGCCCCCCATGAAGTCAGCGTGACATCAAGGTGCGGTTTGGCGCCGCTAACACGCCGGGCGGCGTGTCGGCGTCACACTGCGTGTCTGGCCCGGCGCCACGGTCCAACTTCTTTACACGTGGCTCGATCTCGGCCGTTGATTTGAAAATCAACGGCCCAGATCAGATCTAACCTAACGCAGTAGAAAAACTACTCGGCTGATTTGGACCGTTCGATCTTGATCGGACGGTCAAGATCCAATCTAACACAAACAACACAGCTAACCCTAACCGTTCGATCTAAATTTAACGGCTGAGAATGGATCTAGTACTGTGCGGTGAAGGCTACGTGGCACAATCTAAGCCATTGGATCTAGATCCAACGGTTGAAAATAGATCTAGAGGGTTGCACATGAGATCTCACCGTGGCGTGACGTGGCGCGATCTGAGCCCTTGGATTCTGATCGGACGGCTGGCGGTGCTCGCGGACGGCGATGGCGACGCGGCGGAGCAGAGGCTACCGGAGACGAAGACGACGACGAGTCCAACGGCGCTTCGGGGCTTCTCCGGCGGAGTGAGTGGTACTCCCGAACGCGCCTCGGCCTGGGGAATCCGGATCTGGGCTTGACGGCGGCGGAGGACGACGGACGGCGATAGCAAACGCAAGAAACCGCGGCGGAGGAGAGAATCAACTACGGCGAGCTCTAGCGGCTAGACGACGACGTCTTAGGCAACGTGAGCTAGGGTTTCGGGTGCGCGCGGAAGAGGCGGTCACGGCCGTGGTAGCGGCGCATTAAATAGGGGCCTCGGCTTCCGTGAATCTCGCGGAAACTGAGGTCCACCCGCGGGCGGCGGCGGAGTCCGACGAGGACTCGGAGAGGGCGACGTGGCACACGCTCAGCCGTTGGATCAAGATCCAAAGGTCGCGCGAGTTCGGCTCGGTCTGGCTCGGGCGAGCTGGCTAGCTCGTTCGGAGTCGGGCTCGATGACGTGGCTCAATCGTGGCCGTTGGATCAAGATCCAACGGTCACACGGTTAGGGTTCGGGTCGGACTCGGGTTCGGGCTCGGTCAGTTGAACAGTAAAACCCACTCGCATTTTCCAGAGATTAAATAATTCAATAAATTCCCAGAAATTCATTTAATTCATTAAAAATAGCAAAAGACTCAGAAAAATTCTGGAAAATATTTTGGAACATTTTGGACTCAAATAAAAAATTTCCAACAAAATTCTATTTGCAAAGTTAAATTCTTTAATTATTTCAAAAGGGAATAAATTCAAATAAATTCCAAATAAATCCAAATAAATTCCAGAAAATTCCAAAAATTCACCAAAGTGCCAAATCACTCATGAATTTAAGAAAAGAAAATTTTTGGGGTGTTACAGCCGCCCACACTATACCAGTGCTACTTGCTTTTTTCCTCTGGCATCGGTGCTAGCCCACCACCGGGAGGGAATATGGTTGGTGCCAGAAAAAAGATTCTTGGTACTTACTTATAAGTAAGTGAGATGAGAGCGCTAAGAGTGGAGTGGGAGAAAACAAAATTATATTTTATATAGTTATCGGTTCTATTTCAGATAGAAAGCATGTGCTAAAACATAGTAGGAGAAATTGTTGGAAACATGCGTAATATTTTTATTCCAGATTTTATACTGAGGCAAATATAACAAAAGACTAGACATGTATAAAACAACAAGTAACACATTGTACTTCAGAATATGCTCAAATATTGTAAATTAACGGAATCAATCGATCACACGAATAACTTACAATTGGGTTTACTAAAGAGTAGCAGACTCGATCGTGGAAGTAGTCGATGATGAGGAAGAAACAAAGCGGCCACGCTGAAGCGCTGCCAGAAACCTTGTTGCCACTCCATGCAGGTGAACTCTGTGGCAATGGCTCGGAGATACCGCTCACCCTCCTTCAAGGTGCATGCCAAGGAGGAAGGCCGGCGAGGTTCAACCGCTCAACACAACAGTACAGCTATTTAGAGAGGAGTAGGAAGAATAGAGGAGGAATTCAGCGTGTCTTGCTTGGACATCTCCAGGTGTTTTTATGTACGCGCATCAGTAACTAATAACATTATGTTAGTTAAATGCGGCAATTACTAGTAACTGACTGTATAATGTAAATTAACGCACTAGAAACTAACGGCGTTTATAACACTTACACTGAATTGAACTATATATTAAAATCACATTTAAACAGAATGAATAGAGAGATAATTGCAAGATTCAGCAAAACAAAATGTGAATTCGAAGTGCCAGGAGGCACACTACGACGCGGCACGGTCGCTCGTCGTAAGTCACAAGTCACGCGGTTTTTCACGTAAAAATACACGAATGCACGCACATGCATGTGTGTGTGTGTGTGTGTTTAGCCACTATTCACCCTATGCCATCCTCATGCCAAGTGTACATTAATCAAGAGGTGGCAAGGACTTCACCTTTTATATTGCTTTTCCTCCACTTAGCTAGGCAATATGGCACTAAATCATGCAAGCTTTGGAATTAAAGAAAATGGACCACCCATGGGCCAATTTCTAACAATCCCCCACCAATTCCATAGCAAACAGCAGAAAAGATAACAAAGATCGATGTACTGAAGTGTTGTTAATATACCAGTCTTTTGGTGTAAGTCCCGTACGGGTTGAACTTTCACCTAGATTAGCAAGGTTCATTCTCTCACAGCTGGTGAATAGGCTATGCCTTGAATTCATAGCTTTTAGTGATCAGACTTCACTTGAAAATCATAATTGATACTAGGTTGCCAATAAACCATGCCTTAACGCAGCATTATATGATCGTGCTCCCTTATCTGCTCATGAGCTTTATAGAGAATGCCCCATCCTCGTGAACTGGGATCTCACAGTTATGCTCAAGTAGGTGTATTCATTATAGGTATCATATAGGCCAATCCATTTTTTTTCTCATTTTGACACTAGAATACATTAAGGCTTTAAGCCAACCTTCCATACAGTCGAGAGTACTTTGTCTATTAGGACACATGTACAATCTAATAATATGTACTCTCTTGTTACAACCACAACTTGTTTTTTCCATTACCTAATTCACGGGATCTCCGACCAGGAAGGTATGTGTTACCATTGTGTTGTAACTCAAATGAGCCTCATACCCATCTCCATAGACGTAATGGAAATCGCTTTCCTTGCGAGTCCTTTTGTAAAAGGATCTACCAGATTTTTCTCAGTAATAATATAATTTATAGCAATTACTCTGGGTTTCTTAATTTTCTGACAAATTTGAGCCTACGCTTCACATGTCTGGAGGACTTCATGTTATCCTTAATATTCATAACCTTAATTAACACTATTTGGTTATCACAATACATTAGGATCACCGATATTGGTTTCTCAACCAATGGCAAGTCCAACAGTAGCTCTCTAAGCCATTCAGCCTCAACATTGGCTGTATTAAGTGCTACGAGTTCAACTTCTATGGTTGACCTTGTTAATATGGTTTGTTTGCAAGACCTCCATGATACTGCAACACCAGCTAGGGTAAAAACATAACCACTTGTAGCATTGATCTCATTCGCATCAGAGATCCAATTGGAATCACTATATCCTTCTAATACAGATGGATACACATTATAGTGAATTCCATAAGTTGTTGTGCCTTCAAGTAGCGTAACACTCTTTCAAGTGCCTCTCAAAGATCATCTCCTGGTGAGATGTAAATTGGCTTAATTTGCTCATAGCAAATGAGATATCAGGTCTTCTGGCATCAGTTAGATACACAAGGGACCCAATATTTGTGAATATCTTGTATGATCGAAATATATGAAAATAGCAATCAGAGGGGGGTGAATGATTATGCAGAAGCTAAAACAAATTTTTGATGATTATCAAAACACCCAAAAAAATTATAAAAGATTGTTTTGATTTAACGCAAAAACAGATTGATGATCGTCCACCAAAATTCAAAAATCCAAAAATCCAACAGTCAAATTAATGTGAGATTGATGCTACAAAAACGAGATTGAATTTAGAAACTAACCCAACAAGAATCAACTCAATCGGATTTATGGATCAAAAGTTATAAGCTCTGCAAGTTACGTTTCGAAATCGACTAATTCAGACCAGTCCGATCTTGGTAGTTAAGTTCGGACCGCTCCGATCTTGATGATATCAGCTTTTTTGTAGATGTGCTCGGTAAAATGTGATTTCCTGAAGATCCAGCCGTCCGATTGACCTAAAATTGGAACATAAGAAACTAGATTTCAATCCGAATCAAACAAAAGAAGAATCAACTCGATCGGACTTACAGATCAAAAGATATAAACCTCTCAAGTTCACTGTAATAGAATATGACGAGAATAGATCTAATCAAAACATGTAGATTAAACAAGAACAACAAAAGATTAATCAACTAAACTTTGAGGAACCCTAAATCAATACCCTAGAAAGGTTATTGATGGATCAAATCAAGATGAAACTCAAGGAACAAAATCCAATCTAGAAACAGAACAAGCATGCAACAAGAACCAAAACAGGGAATACTGTAGCAACGTGATTACTGTAGCACGCAAGAATCTGAAAGAATTGATCTTTATTACTTTTGTCTAAAATACTCCCATCAAAAGAGTACAAAACCTAAACAAAGCTGCGCACAGCTCTCTGGCGCAATGCACTAAAATCCAATTCTTAAATAGGAGAGAACCCCTCCTATTTAAACAGAGCAAACACAAAGAGTCCGAATACAACGCCAACTCCAAACATCAAAGGATTCTGTATTCAACACAACTCAACTTGGCCCAACCTAGCCAAATACAATTCTTGCACGCGTGTACAGCCAACATGCCATACTCACGTGATTAACCACTTTGCACGCGTACGGCCATCCTACCATACTCACGTGACTAACAAGCCTTCATGTGCACCGTTCTCTAGCTCGAACGTCTCGCATGACACCCTTGACCACCAAGACCTCGATTCCTCCAGAACCTAGTCCTGAACCTCAGTTCCTCCACAAACCTAGTTCCGGTCCCGTCATCGACCACGCGTATGGTCACCCTGCCATACTCACGTGACTAACAAGCCTTCACGTGCACCGTTCTCTAGCTCGAACGTGTCGCATGACACCCTTGACCACCAAGACCTCGATTCCTCCAGAACCTAGTCCCGAACCTCAGTTCCTCCACAAACCTAGTTTCGGCCCGTCATCGACCACGTTCGCCCTCGAGCAACACCTGCACATGAATAAACACAAAATGATTCCGAGCACAAGTCCACGACTTGACTCAAAGTCAAACTATGCAATCACTCACACGAGCATTGCATACAAACAATCCAAACTCAAATGCAAAACCCTAATCAAGTTCATCAAGTTCACGACGGACCAAAGTTTGGTCCGCCGCACACAGAGAAAAGACCCCTCATTTTTCCGTTCACGCCGGACTAAATTGTAACACCCCGGCATTTAATATGCCCGAATGCTACCAAACATAAGCTAAACAACAACTAAAAATCACATTTAAACATAAATTCCAGCAAAGGTACATATGCTAAAAACCGATATTTCGGCAGCATCTCCTTTGTTTTTTCATGAATTAACACAATATCAATATCATGGCAAGATATATCATAGCGCACGACATCTAAAACATCAACATAAATGGATGTATCATCAAACTACGCCAATAATACCACGCTCAACCACTTCATAAACTATAACGAAGCAAATAAGGGATCACAAGCATGCTAGATTAGACCATACATTAACTTTATGGCACAACTCTTAAAATCATGTCTCCAAGTGATTAATCATAGACTATGATGGTGGAGCTACGTGTAGAAGTGTAGCTAAACCCCTTTTTCCCGCATGCCGATCTCAAAGTACCTAAAAACAACATAAAACACAAGCGTGAGTTCGAAACTCAGCAAGCATATTGTAATGGACAACAATAACAATATCATAGAAAATAACATCTCACATCATGTATATCATCTCAATCATGAACACTTTAACAAAATCATCATCATTGTGTATGCAATGCAATGAAATGCTCATATCTCCTTGGAAACTCATACCGGTATGGTTGAGTACACACCCGTCGGTGTGCACCCTCTCCCCCCTTCCATCCCGAAGATGGAGGGTGCCTACTCCTCGCTTCCACAACCCACGGTAGATGGAATCACGATATAGGACTTACTCTATTGGCTCTCCGGATTAGTCATAACTTTCTCACCGACCTTCCTGGATTAGTTAATGACTTTCTCACCGCCCGGGCTATGTAACATGTCATGTATGCAAGCATGCCAACATCATATAAAACTCATATTTTAACACATGGCGTCATAACATCTTAAACATGCTCATCATATCATAGCAATCATTAACACATGGCAAGTGGACATATATCATGTAAACAATTCCATCTAATCTCAACATGCAACCTACAGCTCGCTATCCATCACAACACACTTGCCTCAACCACGTGCAACGGATTGGCGGGTAGTAGAAGGCACTCCCGGGGTCACACCTCCTGCACAGGGGTATCACACAATCACAATCATAACAACAAAACAGTACGCAAACCCCCATCTAACCCGACATTGCTCCCTACTCGCAAAACCTAAAACAGAGGTTCTGTCCCGTCGGGACAGCAGCCTTGCAAAAGGCATAACTTGAGTTCTGGGACTCCGAATGAATTAAACGAGTACACCCTCGTGTAGCTTAGGAAATTTCCCAACTTTCTCTAGGTATATGGAAAGACTGATTCGGAATCTAAAGTCATCTAATCTACAGATTACCGAGATCTGTTCCAATCGCGTCACAGATTTTAACACGCTCGGTAAAACGGCCATAACTTTCAAACGGCTGATCGGATTTTAACGTGCTTTATGTCCACAGAAATATAATTAAATTATCTACAACTTCTTTTAAGTCCGTACGGACAGATTCGGATTCTAAATCAACAAAAACTCGAACCCTAGCCCGACTGCTCAATCTGCCCGAAAACAGAAACGTGGCAACGTCTAGATCTAACCCAAAGAACTCCAATCCAGCACCACCAATTGATCTAAAAAATTTGCCCTAAGAACAGTACCTAGATCAATTCCAAGGATCCCCATGATCATACCTTTGCCCAACGAACGAATCTCCAATAGATCTCCTCGCGGATCGCTCCTCGCTCCACGCTCCTCGCTCCTCGCTCCTCGCTCCAACGGATGGATCCACAAGGTGCAGAGGTGTGGAGACCACCCTAGGGCAGCAAGGGGGTGGAGGAGAGGTGGTGGAGAGGTGGGAAGCAATGGGGCAAAGGGGGAGGTGGAGGCGCACAAGAGGGAGAGGGAGAGGGGGTGGCGGCTAGGGCTTAGGAGGGAGAGGTTGGGGCGCCCAAGGGCAGGGGGAGCACACCCAAAAGGCTGGTGGGGAGCCCTTTTACCAGCCCCCACACCCAATCCTAGTCCGTTACGGAGACCTACTCCATCCCACCAAAGCCCACCAAGGCCCAAACTCCCCCGGGAAGGCCCAAAACCCCGGAAACGGCCCGGAAACGCCCCGGAAAAGCTATTAACCTCCATATCCTATAGTTTTAACCTTAATTCCACATCTCATAATGTTATTAACCTTATCATGCACGTTAAATAAGGTTACGACACTCCGTGGCGATATAACACTTCAACCGGCCCAAAAACGCGAGAAAACCCTAAGCCGAAATGTTTTATTCTCTAGTTTCACCTTCTATAACGTCACACCAAACCATAGTGTCACATTCTTCCCCCCTTCAACAGGATTCGACCTCGAATCCGAAGGACGCCAAAATAAAGCGACAACAATGTCCCCAAGGGACAAAAGGCTTCTCTGCAGCACAAAACATTCGCTGACAACGACTAGAACCGAAACAAACGACAAACGAGTTCCCAAAACCAACACTTAAAGAAAAAGTGTTGATCTAGCTCAACTAAGGGCAACCGCTCACAGTTCAACTTTCAATTCAAATCCCAAACAGAATCTGCGTTTCAACCTCGAAGGGCTTCAACAACCCAAAACGCTCGAATCCTCACGACAAACACCTCACACTTCTATCACAACCTACCTGACTACACACTGCAATAAACTCAACATGACATAATCAAAGGAAGTCACAATTCCTTTAACGACATCTCTTCATTCCCGAAAGTTTCCATCGAGGGGAATAACTCATTAAGGCACACTAGCCCTTCCGATACACGATCATACTAACATTTTATTCCATCCTTTCCTGTGCAAGACTCAAACCCAAAAACAACTAGTGAAGACAAGCGCTCACGGCAGGGCAATTATCACCGATCTACCGTCAACTTCACTTCCACCCATCGCTACTCTTAGTAAAGGTTAAACCCATACATCATCAACCTCCATCACAAACCACCCTTATACCACTAAGGTTCGACACCTAGCCCAAGCTAGGATCGAAAACCTTACCAAACCACAATTGGTTCCTTTCTTAAGAGGGTCTCGCCCTCACACAAAAACACTTAGCTATCAAGCCCAAGTGTACACACAACAACTCAAACCCAAAACGTTAACAACCATTTTGGAAAGAATTCGGCAACATCCAAGCCAAAACACAAAGGAAGCATAAATCCCCTTCATCACAACCAACATACCAGAAATTGTTCATTGCTTCTTTTCATACTAGAAAGCAAGGGAAATCTTGTTTCATGACATAAATGCACACTCTTCAGGAGCACTCCGGATTAGTCATATCTCCATATATGACTTTCTCACCGACCTGGCTCAACGACTCTTTTATCATTTAACATGTAAAACGATGTCATGTTTACTTTTCACCATTCCCTCATCATGTAACCACACTACCGAATAGTCATTCACATGATGACTTCTGCCTCGGTATCATATGAATAAATCTCGAATAACATCGAGAGTTGCGCTAATTCATATAAACTATGACGGCAACATCGTTAATCAACAAAACACCACATCGTGAGACAACCCATCTTCGATTTAACACTAGCTTTGCAACACCTCGCAAAATCAAACTCAACCCTTTGGACCAGAACATCGACTCCAAAATCAAACATCCGCAGACA
The DNA here is from genome assembly GCA_036346355.1 of Rhipidocladum racemiflorum. Classification (NCBI taxonomy): domain Eukaryota; kingdom Viridiplantae; phylum Streptophyta; class Magnoliopsida; order Poales; family Poaceae; genus Rhipidocladum; species Rhipidocladum racemiflorum. Next base: position 42,818,810 of record CM070579.1, read on the forward strand.
CACAAGCGCCATAAATTTTTATCAAAAGAGAGGGAAACTCAATCCAAAAAGAAAACTCTTCACTAACCAAATTCACTTATGAAACATTCATAAAAATCCAGACTTGTAAAACACCCGCACGGACACATTTTCCAAATGACTCCAACTCTAGTCAAATAGAGTTACACATCAAGGGCTTAACTCAAAAGTTTCCAACACAACCCTTTATGACCATCTGCTTCCTTTTAAAATTAATTCCAAAGATAAATCAGTGCGAACGCGAAAGGGCGCGATCCACTCAAAAACTTTTGGATGTAAACTCAAACTCACAACACGAACTAAACAAATTCGCCAAAACCAAAGGTCGACACCAACCACTACGAGTTTTGGGGAAACTCTGAAACTCAACATAAGGAACACCTCAACCGAAAGTATTCAACCGAGATGGCAAACAACCAAACCAGTTTCAAAGATTTTAGACAACAGCTCAGCATGAAAGGAACCATCTCTAGTACTCCACTACGCTTTCCATTAAAGACTTCAATAATCACTATTTACTATCTGAGGAGCCCCAACACAATTCAACCGAAAGTTTCACAACAAATTCTTCCTCTAGTTACCATTCCCAACATTTTTAATAAGGGTTTATGATGCTTATCAAAAAGGCACCCAACCAAGACTATAATGACATGATCCCCACGGCTCACCGAATCATAATACATCTTATTCTAAATTTGAAACATAGTACTTCCACAAATCTTTCAGCAAGATCAACCTATAAATTTCATACCACCTATATATTCACGTCTCGACAACCGAACCTTATTCAGTTAAACAACGACTTCAACATGTAAATATTATCTCTACAAGACAAAGTTCATAACTAGGATTCCAAGGCATACATTCATTAAGGATGAAATTGTACATCATGTTAATTATCCAAAGCTCACTCCATCGCAACATGTTAAAATTTTCCTCTATTTTAACCATGGTTTTCCAACGAATAATCTAAACAGTTACCACAACTACTTAGTCATCAATAACAACAAATGGGCATAATCATCAACCAACAACATTACTTTTAGCTACTCTATACATAGGTGATAACAAAATTACCACCACACAACATACCCCCACTATTTAAAATAGTGAATACTAGCATTAACACTACCATTAACAACATCATTAACAATAAGTCTTATGTCTTCTCCATTGATATCAATACTAGCATTGTAGCGACACAATAACCGCATACTTCCAAAGATACTAGTAGTTTGCAACAACATAAATAGCAACTCTAATCAACATCCAAATTAAAGTCACTAGTCAACACGATTAAATTTCTCTATTAATCCATTAGATTAGAACATCTTTAACAACCAAAGAAAGTTTCTTTTACAATAACAAAGTCTACATCATCTTAATGTTTTAACTATGCATCAAAGTTTAAACTTTTAACATTAACAAGGATCATAAGCACATTTAAAGCAAGGCAACAGATTCTAAGCATGTACATTAACACATTTAATCATTCTCGCTAAGAGTAAACTGCAACACTAGTAGTCTATTTATTCTCAAGCTAGAGATATTAATCACATTGAATTGATTCAACTCAAAATTTAACTTAGCAACACATCAATCCATAAACCACATTGTTACCTACTACATAACATGCTAAACATCAATTCTTACTAGGGACAAACGATTTCAGTCAAAAGACTACTTTGTTTACAGCATTTTAGTTTTAAAACTCATCCCAAGTTCATAAGGAAAATTTGACTCTCAAAATTGCGATGAGACAAACCCAAACTTGGTCATGCAAAGGAATTCTCCAAAACACTTTTTAAATCTCAAAGACTCCTACTGGAGGGAACCAATCGATCAAATATACCTTTGCAAATAAACCCTAACTCCAAACTTTCACAAAATAGGAAGGGTTCTTCAAAGATGATTTTCTTAAACCAGCAAAATAATGAATCAAACACCACTTACTTCTACAAAGACACAGAACTTCAGCCAAGACAGCTGTGTCCGGCATAACTCCGCAATAACTCCGTTAACCTCGGAGAAAGACAAACACAGGGATAAATTTGAATGCTTCTTCCCCATAAAGCCATCAACAAACTAATCATTAAAACTGGAAAGGCGCCCAAAAGAAGCGCAACACTAGACTCCTCTTCTTCGTCTTCAACCAAGGAAGACAAAACCACACACCGCATACGGAACGATCCGCAAAAACCCAACATTTTTCATTTGATTCAAATCAACTAAAGCCAAGAAAAGCAACGAAAATCGACTGTCAGAACGGCAAAGAACGTACGAAGGAATCCACCACCAAACTCTTCTATTTGACTCCAGTCAGCTACCCGATCTACAACAGAGAGGGTAAGCACTCTTCTCCTACAGGGGTTAATAGTTCTTCGGTGATGGCGCTAACCGTCCATACCGTCAAACCTCGCCCTTACTATGTACAAAAAGAGGTGACCGAAACCCTTCGGTACCACAATTCCACTCTATCACAACAACAAGAGCAATTCAGTCATTTATCTCATAGACATAGCAACATGCTTTATCAAAGGAAGCATTCAACATCATAACTTAAATACAACATTTAAGCATAAAGAAACGATACCCATACCCTTTCCTACTGTGCATCCATTCTGTGTCAAATTTTAGATTAGTTATACCACTTTTGCAAGTTTTAATGTTGCTATCCTATAACAAAATTTTAGTTAAGACCTAAGCCATGTTTCTAAGTTATTCCACATCATATTTTAGTTTTTCCCTATAGCATGACACTAAAAATTCACATTCCAAGGACCTACAGCCCGCTCTGATACCAACTGTAACACCCCGGCATTTAATATGCCCGAATGCTACCAAACATAAGCTAAACAACAACTAAAAATCACATTTAAACATAAATTCCAGCAAAGGTACATATGCTAAAAACCGATATTTCGGCAGCATCTCCTTTGTTTTTCATGAATTAACACAATATCAATATCATGGCAAGATATATCATAGCACACGACATCTAAAACATCAACATAAATGGATGTATCATCAAACTACGCCAATAATACCACGCTCAACCACTTCATAAACTATAACGAAGCAAATAAGGGATCACAAGCATGCTAGATTAAACCATACATTAACTTTATGGCACAACTCTTAAAATCATGTCTCCAAGTGATTAATCATAGACTATGATGGTGGAGCTACGTGTAGAAGTGTAGCTAAACCCCTTTTTCCTGCATGCCGATCTCAAAGTACCTAAAAACAACATAAAACACAAGCGTGAGTTCGAAACTCAGCAAGCATATTGTAATGGACAACAATAACAATATCATAGAAAATAACAACTCACATCATGTATATCATCTCAATCATGAACACTTTAACAAAATCATCATCATTGTGTATGCAATGCAATGCAATGCTCATATCTCCTTGGAAACTCATACCGGTATGGTTGAGTACACACCCGTCGGTGTGCACCCTCTCCCCCCTTCCATCCCGAAGATGGAGGGTGCCTACTCCTCGCTTCCACAACCCACGGTAGATGGAATCACGATGTAGGACTTACTCTATTGGCTCTCCGGATTAGTCATAACTTTCTCACCGACCTTCCCGGATTAGTTAATGACTTTCTCACCACCCGGGCCATGTAACATGTCATGTATGCAAGCATGCCAACATCATATAAAACTCATATTTTAACACATGGCGTCATAACATCTTAAACATGCTCATCATATCATAGCAATCATTAACACATGGCAAGTGGACATATATCATGTAAACAATTCCATCTAATCTCAACATGCAACCTACAACTCGCTATCCATCACAACACACTTGCCTCAACCATGTGCAACGGATTGGCGGGAAGTAGAAGGCACTCCCGGGGTCACACCTCCTGCACAGGGGTATCACACAATCACAATCATAACAACAAAACAGTACGCAAACCCCCATCTAACCCGACATTGCTCCCTACTCGCAAAACCTAAAACAGAGGTTCTGTCCCGTCGGGACAGCAGCCTTGCAAAAGGCATAACTTGAGTTCTGGGACTCCGAATGAATTAAACGAGTACACCCTCACGTAGCTTAGGAAATTTCCCAACTTTCTCTAGGTATATGGAAAGACTGATTCGGAGTCTAAAGTCATCTAATCTACAGATTACCGAGATCTGTTCCAATCGCGTCACAGATTTTAACACGCTCGGTAAAACGGCCATAACTTTCAAACGGCTGATCGGATTTTAACGTGCTTTATGTCCACAGAAAGATAATTAAATTATCTACAACTTCTTTTAAGTCCGTACGGACAGATTCGGATTCTAAATCGACGAAAACTCGAACCCTAGCCCGACTGCTCAATCTGCCCGAAAACAGAAACGTGGCAACGTCTAGATCTAACCCAAAGAACTCCAATACAGCACCACCAATTGATCTAAAAACTTGATAATTACCCTAAGAACAGTACCTAGATCAATTCCAAGGATCCCCATGATCATACCTTTGCCCAACGAACGAATCTCCAATAGATCTCCTCGCGGATCGCTCCTCGCTCCAACGGATGGATCCACAAGGTGCAGAGGTGTGGAGACCACCCTAGGGCAGCAAGGGGGTGGAGGAGAGGTGGTGGAGAGGTGGGGAGCAATGGGGCAAAGGGGGAGGTGGAGGCGCACAAGAGGGAGAGGGAGAGGGGTGGCGGCTAGGGCTTAGGAGGGGAGGTTGGGGCGCCCAAGGGCAGGGGAGCACGCCCAAAGGCTGGTGGGGAGCCCTTTACCAGCCCCACACCCAATCCTAGTCCGTTACGGAGACCTACTCCATCCCACCAAAGCCCACCAAGGCCCAAACTCCCGGGAAGGCCCAAAACCCCTAAACGCCTTAAAAGCTATTAACCTCCATATCCTTTAGTTTTAACCTTAATTCCACATCTCATAATGTTATTAACCTTATCATGCACGTTAAATAAGGTTACGACACTCCGTGGCGACATAACACTTCAACCGGCCCAAAAACGCGAGAAAACCCTAAGCCGAAAGGTTTTATTCTCTAGTTTCACCTTCTATAACGTCACACCAAACCATAGTGTCACATAAATGTTTGATCCGGCGTCACTCACGATGGACCAAGAAACCTGTCTAGTGTACATGCGAAACTTACTGGTTTGAGCAGATTTGGTCCCGCGCAAAAACATTCAAGTTCATGTTCACGGCGGACTAACCTTAGAAACCGATCGTGATGATGATGATCAAGTCATCACTATCGGTTTTGACATGAGAACCGGTAGTGATACATAAAAGAACACTATCGGTTTTGACCTCAGAACCGATAGTGATGGCAATTGTCATCACTATTAGCTCATCATAATCAGTTCTAAGGTTAGACCGATAGTGATGTTTTGCACCATATTTCTCACACAAGCTGAATCATATATCACTATCGGTTTTTTACTAAAAAGTTTGGAACCAATACAGATGAAGAAATAGTCTTGTATCATTTTGTAGTAGTACGGACCGAACAAAAACGGTCCGACGCACACAAGAACCCTCAGTTTGCACCACCACTCGGTCCGGCGTAAACACCTCAAAGATCATGTTAGTCCAGCGTACATGTGTTACGCTCAGTTTGCATGCTATTTCTCTTGCATAGGCGTGCTATTTTCCTTTCGCAGGCATGCTATTTTCCTCTAGCAGGCGTGCTATTTTCCTCTAGCAGGCATGCTATTTTCCTCTAAATAGAGAAACTTAGCCATACCAAAAGAATGAGTAATACAACACATCCACAAGCACCACACATGTCATGAACACAAACACTTTGCAATGCCAAAAGCATCATTAAGCCAATTTTTCATTACATGATTTCACAATCTTCCCCTTGATGAAAACATTGGCAACACTCCTTAGAATTGAACATTAGCATTCACTTCACAAAAAGGTTTTTGATCAGACCTAAGTGAAAAACATAAAATCTCCCCCTTTTATCCAATATGCATAGTGAAAAACTCCCCTTAGGTGAAAATAAGAAAAATCTCCCCTAAAAGAAAAATGTGTATGAATGTACAATGTGCCAAAATTCCAAAATTCTCCAAACTTCTCCCAAAAATCTCCAAACTTCTCCAAACTTCTCCCCCTTTGACAATGGATTCTTCAAGAATACAAAAGAGAGAAAAACATATTCAAAAATTTTCCCTTTAACAATGATTTCACAAAAGAGAAGCAAAGGAGTGCCAAGATAGGAAAAGATGAGCTCATTCAATCATGTAACCTTATATATCACATAATATGCAAAAAACATGAACTTAATGTGATTTTAACAAGTTAGGGAATGACATGCATCTCAACCTTAGTTCAGTCAACTATAGACAAGTACTAAGCAAGACCTCAGCAGAAAAGCAAGACTCAAAACTGAAGCAACTAACAATTCAGGGCGAGCAAGTAGCTTCAACTCCAATCTAGTAAACCAATTTAATCTTTAAACAATAAACTACATGTGGCATGCTTGAAGCATAATTTTTTTATTTCCTAGGAGTGGCATGCTTGAAGCATACATCTTATCTTGAGGGAATGGCATGTTTGAAGCATACATCTTATTTTTTTAGGGAAAACATGCCTGAAGCACATAACTTGAGGCCTTTGCTTTTAATAACCCTTTTTTTACTGATTCCCTTTTTCTTTGATTGTAAACATGCAAAAGTGTAGGATCGATGTATACGAATATAGCAATCAGAGCGAGGTGAATGATTGTACAAAAGTTAAAACCAAATCTTTGATTTACTAAAAGTTCACCCTAAACCAAAACCAAATAATTGCCTCGTATTCGATAAAATAGATTGACAAACATTCAGTAAAACGTGAATTTCTGGAGATCCAACCGTCGGATCGATTTGAAATTTGGACACAAAAAAATAGATTCCAATACTAATCGAACCCAAAAAGAATCAGCTCGATCGGACTTACGGATCAAAAGTTATGAACCTCGCAAGCTTGCTGTGATAGAATATGACAAAAACTGATCTAATCAAAACTCGTAGATTCATCAAGAATGACAAAAGATTAATTAACTAAACTTTGAGGAACTCTAAATCAATACCCTAGAAAGATTTTTGATGGATCAAATCAAGATGAAACTCAAAGAACAAAAATCAATCTAGAACCAGAACAAGCATGCAAACAAGAACAAAACAGAGAACACTGTAGCAACGTGGTTACTGTAGCACGCAAGGATCTGGAAGAATTTATCTTTATTTCTTTTTGTCTAAAGTACTCCAAACAAAAGTGTACAACCCTAAAACCTGCCCAAGACTTGATGCATAAACAGGAGGCGCCTCCCCCTATTTATACAAAGCAAATACCTAGAGTCCTGAATACAATTCCTACTCCTAATCCAAGAAGGAGTCTGTATTCAACACAACTCCACTTGGCCCAACCTGGCCAAATACAGGTATTGCACGCGTATGGCAACCCAGCCATACTCACGTGATGAACAACTCTTGCACGCGTATGGCAACCCAGCCATACTCACGTGACGAACAACTCTTGCACGCGTATGGCCACCATGCCATACTCACGTGACTAACCATTCTTCATGTGCACCGTCCTCTAGCCCGAACGTCCCGCATGACATCCTTGACCACCAAGACCTCGATTCCTCCCTGAATATAGTCTCGAACCTCAGTTCCTCCATGAACCTAGTTCTGGTCCCGTCATCGATCACGTTCACCCTCGAGCAACACCTGCACATGAACAAACCACAAAATAATTCTGAGCACAAGTCCGCGACTTGACTCAACATTAGTCCATGCAAATACTCACACGAGCACTGCATAAGTTCAAAACATGCATTATGAAATTCAAACAAATTTCATAACCATAGATCAATCACCAAACAATTTTCAAAATCACAAAAATCAACCTTGAGCAAAAAACCATTCACGCCGGACCAAACATCGGTCCGGCGCAACTCACGACGGAGCAAATATTTGGTCCGGCGTACATGCGAAAGTCTCGGCTCAATTCAAAGCAAACATGTTCAAAAACACGTTCACGACGGACTAAAGGAAATCAGTCTGGCGTACATGCGAAATCAAACCTCAAAATGCCATTCACGACGGACCAAAGAAATTGGTTCGGCATACATGCAAAACTTACTGTTTTTGAAGAATTTGGTCCGGCACAAAATTATTTTAACCACGTTTACGGCGGACCAAAGAAAAATCGGTCTGGCGTACATGCGAATTTGGTCTGGCGCAAATGACCCCAAATGCGTATATGTTCACCACGGACCAAAATTTTGGTCCGGCGCGGAAGGAAATTTGGTCCGGTGTCAATGTACAAACTTATTGTTTTTTGAAAACTTTGGTCCGGCGCAAATAACCCCAAATGCATGTTAACAACGGACCAAAAAGTTTGGTCCGGCGCAAACATAAAAATGGTCCGGCGCCAATGCGAAACTTACTGGTTTGGAAATTTGGTCTGGCACAAAAGAGAAACACATGCACATGCACATTTTGCAAATTCAATTCTTAAGCCAATTTTTCAGCACATGATTTCACAAAAAGAGATTAAAAGGTTTTATGAAAGAGTAAAGCTGAAAACACACTTGCTTCATAGCCCAAATTTGTCAAGAAGATTCAATATCAAGCGTAGAAGAGTAAGATATCACAGAGTATTTAGCTATAGGCAATCAGACCAAGTAATTCCGCAATGTCATTTTTAGTTCAAGTGAAACAATTTATATTATCATATATCAGCTCAATTACATAATATATAAAGAAATATGATAAATCAAGCTCATCAAGTAAAAGCTTGGCAAGGAAACTACCCCTCAAAACAAACCCATTGGATGAACAATCCCAAGTTCTCCCCGAATAAAAGCAAAATGAGAAGAAGACAAAGGTTTTGTAAAGATGTCTGCCAATTGATGTTCAGTATCCACATGGTGAAGCACAATATTTCCTTTTTCTACATGATCTCTAAGAAAGTGAAATCTGATATCAATATGCTTTGTCCTAGAATGTTGCATAGGGTTCTTAGCAATGCAAATTGCACTAGTGTTATCACACAAAAGAGGAACACTATCCAGATTAACCCCATAATCTTTAAGTGTAGCTACTATCCAAAGAATTTGAGAGCAACAACTAGCAGCAGCCACATATTCAGATTCAGCAGTTGATTGTGCAACAGAAGATTGTTTTCTAGATGACCATGCAATAAGAGAATTGCCCAAGAAATGACATGTACCAGATGTACTTTTTCTATCAATTCTACATCCTCCAAAATCAGCATCAAAGAAAGCTCTTAAACTAATGCATGAGGAAGCAGAAAGCCAAATGCCAAAATCTTGAGTAACATGGAGATACCTGAAAATTCGCTTGACAACTTGTCGATGTGAAGCACGTGGGGAAGCTTGAAAACAAGCACACAAGCACACAGGAAATTGTATATCCGGCCTTAATGTAGTGAGGTACAGAACTGAACCTATCATGCCTCTATATTCCTTTTGATCAACCGGCTCACCATCTTCATCCGGATCAAGTGTGCAAGTGCTCTCCATGGGTGTCATGATTGGCTTGCTGTTTTCCATCCCAAAACGATGTAGCAAGTCTTTTGTGTACTTACTTTGATGAACAAAAGTACCTTCCTTTGATTGTTTGATTTGAAATCCCAAGAAGTATGTCAACTGTCCCATCATGCTCATTTCAAATTCGTCCCTCATGGTTTCTGAAAACTTAGACACTAAAATATGAGAGGAACCGCCAAAGATAATATCATCAACATAAATCTGAACGAAGAGTTGATCATTGCCTTGCTTGAGTAAAAAGAGAGTTTTGTCAACTTTTCCCATTGAAAACCCCTTTTCAAGTAAAAAGGTTTTTAGTCTATCATACCATGCTCTAGGGGCTTGTTTCAAACCATACAAAGCTTTTGACAATTTGTACACATGATTTGCAAACTTTGGATTTTCAAAACCAGGTGGTTGCTTAACATAAACCTCCTCATTTATGTAGCCATTAAGAAAAACACTTTTCACATCCATTTGATACAATCTAAAACCTTTAGATGCAGCAAAAGCTAAAAGAATTCTAATGGCTTCAATTCTAGCAATAGGAGCAAAGGTTTCATCAAAATCTAAGCCTTCAACTTGAGTAAAACCTTGAACAACCAATCTAGCCTTGTTTCTAACAACAACACCATCCTCACTTTGTTTATTTTTCAAAACCCATCTAGTTCCAATAACATTAAAATCAGGAGGTGGTGAAACTAGTTTCCAAACTTTATTTCGTTCAAAATTCTCTAATTCTTCATGCATGGCATTGTTCCAAGATTCGTCAGATAATGCATGAGATATATCTTTGGGTTCAAAAGAAGCAACTAAAGCAGAATGAGCATGAGTATCAGAATGAATAAACCTGGATTTTCAGCATGTACAGATGATGTTGTAGCTCGAGGATGGTTAGCTGTAGGTGATGTAGTAGTAGGTGCCAAAGGTGCTATAGTTTGGTGTGCATTAGGAAGAGTCAAGACCTCATCTTCAACATCATCATCATTGTCTTCAAAGATTTTCTCCCCCTAAACATATGCGCCTGTACCTGCATCACTTAGACTAGTGCCTGGACTAGCCTCATCAAAAGTAACTTCACAGGTTTCTAGAATTTTGTTAGTTTCCAAAACAAGCACATGGTAGCCACGAGTATGAGCAGGATATCCAAGAAAAATGCCATCCATTGATCTAGCTTCAAATTTATCAAGATTTCCAGATTTCAAGACAAAGCATTTGCATCCAATAACCTTAAAGTGAGAAACAGTAGGCCTATGTCCAAACCGAAGTTCATAAGAAGTTTTACCCAGTTTTTGAGAGGAGCTGCCCAGACCGTCCTCGGGTTATTAGAAGGTTGAGTCATCCTAATCGGAGTTGGAGGCTAACAGCGGATCGCCGAGGGCGCTCGCAGTGTTAGCACACAAGCCCAATTGAGACAACACTAGAACCCTTCGAATAACTCGAAAACAATCCCGGTATTCCCTCGGTATGCGACCCAAAGCTCGCCAGGATCCCCGCATACTGGTTTCCAATGCTATATCAGTTCAATTTGCATAAAGGGGGCAACGAACTCAGAACCCCACAACTAGACGCGCGCGGAAGCAAGACTAACCACACAACAAGACCACCACGGCACAAAGACAAAACACCACGACCACAACCAGCACAACAAGTACAAAGGCCAACGAAGATAGAAACAACATCACAAAACACGAGGCGAATAACCACATACACCAAGTGATCACTACATAAGAAACCAAGTTTCCAAGGATAGAAAAGCCATAATGGTGAAACTAACTATACAACAAAAGAACACCCAACTATCAAACTAAAACCAAAAGCAATGCATCTCCGGAAGTGTTCTGCCCCTGAACACTCCCGGGCGTGTGCGACGGCGTAGATAGCCTCTACTCGGTGCCCCGCCCAGTCACCGAGAGGCAGTATGGACAAAACTCGCACCCGTCCAAATTCTCACCTGAAACCACAAAGCAAAAGCATGAGTACAGAAGGTACTCGCAAGACTTACCTGTGGTCCATATATGACCGACTCGAAAGAGTATGCATTTGGATGTAGGAAGGAATCAAGCTCATGGTGCAAGTGCGAAAAAGCTTAAATTTGTTGTTTAATTACAATCCAGTACACAATTTCATAGCTTTTATAGCATTTATGAACCAGCACCTATTACTAAGGTGAAATCTGAAACTTAGAGTTAACACCAAGCAAGAGTCATCATAAACCAGTATCACCACCACGACCAACCATCATTTAGTTCAAGTTATAACTACGTTGAAGTGTGCTAAGATCAAGCGTGCTCATATCCGAGAGCGCGACAATTCGAATCGCTTATTCACCCTGCAGGGGTTCATCAATCGCACGACATGTGCCACAAGGAACCTCATGTCAACCCTCCCCCCATCCATACACACTCGTTGGGGACATCTTCATGCGGTCCGAGCACCAAGCAACCCCTTGAGCGGCCCAAGCCCGGCTTGGCCCTCGAGAGTCGGCCTAAGCCTCACCCTCAACCATGCCCAACCGCATGAGGGCATGCCCCATCGAATAGCATGCGATGAAAGAATAGCTTACCGTCCCATTTCCGGCATGCGATCAACAAGGTGTGCTTGATCGAAGGGCAAACAACCGATCAGTCCTCAACCGACACAGGCGAGACTACCACACTTGAGTCTCCACACCCAAGTGCCCCAACTTTCTCGCTCTGTCCAATTTCAATTTCCATTTCTCCTCATAACCATAACCATTGCAACCAATTGATTGTGAAGTAAAAACTCACAAGCGGCGGAACCATCCACCACTTGGCCCATACCCGACACCTAAGCAGAACTAAGCATGGAGACATATAGTTACCCATAAACTAGCTTCAAAGGAGGAGTTCAACAAGTTTCAATGGTTGTATGTGCAGCAACTTGGTTCTAATATCAATCCCACCATCCAACTCCTAATGCATAACTCAACATCCAATAAGCAATTAATTCACAAAAGTAATACATATAGGGTTGAACATGCTTAGGTGCTTGCCTTGTGCTTCTGCTTGAGTATCGACCACAAGTTGCTCATCGGCAACCCCCTCGACCACAGCCACGTCAGTCACCGCGGTCTCGTTCTCTACACGAATACAATGCATGAATAAGATGCATGCCATGCAAACGAAATGAAATACAATGCAACCCCCGCCGGAACACGGCTCTACCGGCCGAAACTGCGCGGGTCACAGATCAGTCAACCCGGACAGTCCGGATATTTACTCCGGATAGTCCGGATATTTACTCCGGATAGTCCGGATATTTACTCCGGATAGTCCGGATAAGACGGACACTCCAGGCGACTTGTCCGGACATTGCGCATTTCGCCCACCAACACTAGGGATCGGGGTGCCGCCAAGTTCTACGACACCGCGAGAACCCGATCTACAACTTTCCTACACACGGCCAAGCCGGAGAAGCTCCGAGCTAGCCCAAACCGCGACAAAACGAGGCGCATTGGGGTAGCCCATGGACAAAACTAAATCCGACGCTTAGAATGGAATCACCTACCCCTGATCTCTCACCCTACACCCTACATTACCAAATCCACCCCAAATCCAACCACCAACCAAAACCCTAACACACTCAAGGTCTTACCCCCAACCCCCAATCTACACACCAAGCCCCAAATCTACCCCCATGGACGCCCTAGAACACAAAAATCCACGAATCAACTCCAAGAAGAGGTCTCACCTTCAAAGAGGATGAAGAAGAAAAAGGGGAAGCCGCGTAGAGGAAGGAGGACGCCGGCTTGGGGAGGAGCTTGAGGACACCGGGGTGGAGGGGTCGCCGGGGAGGAGCCACGGGAGGACGCTGGAGTGGGGAGCTCACCGGAGACGAGCTTGGGGTGGAGGATAGACGCACCAAGGAGTGGAGAGCAAATGGGGAGGAGAAGAAATGGTGGAGAAACCAAGAAAAACGGGTCCTTTATACTCAAGTCCCGCAAAGTCCGGACTCTCCGGATGTTTAACCCAGAGACTTTGGGTTGGGGTCTTCGGTAGGATTAACCTGGACACTCAAGACAATTAGTCCGAATACTCCGGGTTGAGGTGTTCGGGCGAGCTAATCCGGATACTCCGGACATTCAATCCGGACATTTCGGGTTATATCCAGACATTCCGGATGTTTAATCCGGATACTCCGGATTTTCCAGACTTTTTGAGATTGGAGCCTTGACAAACCCTCCCCCCTTAAAGGAATCTCGCCCCGAGATTCAGGACAGACTCAAAAGCGGAACAGAACGCAGATAAATAGTACGGTCACATTCTAACCGACATGCTTCGAATTGTGAAGAATTTACCCCTAGCACTTACATGGTATGGAAGAACTCGGGATACTCGGTTTTTAGACGATCTTCGGGCTCCCAAGTGGCTTCGTCTTCAGTGTGATTGCTCCACTGAACTTTGTAGAACTTGAGAGTCCGTTGACGGGTCTTGCGTTCAGCTTCTTCCAAAACCCGAATAGGATGCTCTTGGTAGGACAGATCAGGTTCAGGTTGAACTTCGAGTTCGTCCACCTCCAGTGACTCGAAAGGAGTACGGAGGCACTTCTTCAATTGAGATATGTGGAAGACGTCATGGGCCATTGCTAGAGAGGAAGGAAGCTCCAGTTGATATGCCACTTGACCACGCCTCGCCAGGATCCGGAAAGGTCCAACGTATCGAAGTGTTAGCTTTCCCTTAACTCCGAAACGACGGGTGCCCCGGAGAGGAGACACCTTGAGATAGACATAATCACCAACCTCGAAGGAGGGAGGTCTCCTGCAGCAGTCAGCATAGCTCTTCTGCCACGATTGTGCTACTCTCAGATTCTCTCAAATGGTTTTCACTTTCTCTTCCGCAGCTTTAACCACATCAGGTCCAAAGAATGGTCGTTCTCCACTCTCGGACCAGTTCAGGGGTGTCCGACAGCTACGACCATAGAGTGCTTCGAAAGGAGACATTTTGATGCTGGTCTGGTAGCTGTTGCTGTAAGCAAACTCAGCATAAGGAAGACACTCATCCCATTTCTTCCCATAAGACAGAACACAAGCCCTCAGCATATCCTCAAGGATCTAATTGACCCTCTCGGTTTGACCGTCAGTTTGTGGATGATATGCCGAGCTGTGTAACAGCTTGGTGCCCAACGCCTCATGCAAACTTCTCTAGAATCGAGAAACAAACTGAGAGCCTCGATCTGAAACTATCCTCTTGGGCACTCCATGAAGGCATACAATTTAGGAGATGTACAACTCTGCATAGTGCATGGCCCGATAGGTGGTGCGAACTGCTAGGAAATGTGCAGACCTCGTCAACCGGTCGACTATAACCCATATCGAGTCGTGACCCGAAGAAGTCGTTGGCAGCCCGGTGATGAAGTCCATACTAACATCTTCCCACTTCTAACTTGGAATGCGCAGCGGCTGAAGAGTGCCTGCTGGCTTAAGATGCTCAGCCTTCACCCTTTTGCAGACATCGCATTCAGCCACATAGCGAGCAATCTCGTGCTTCATGCGAGTCCACCAAAACCGTTGCCTCAGGTCTTGGTACATTTTGTTGCTACCCTGATGAATTGTGAGCAAGGAGTGGTGGGCTTCATCGAGAACTTTTCCTCGCAATTCCTGGTTCTCAGGGACGACCAAGCGCTCACCGAGCCACAAAGTTACATGGTCATCAAGATGGAAGTCAGTGGCTTGGCCGGAACTCAGTTTGCTACAGATTCGGGCAACGTCACAGTCCCCCTTTTGAGCCTCCCTAATCTGATCCAACAGCGTGGAACTCAACTCCAGATTTGCCAAGGACCCTTCTTTGACCATCTCTAAGCCGAGTTTCTGGAATTCGACACAGAGGGTGGCACTTTGGGGTTGAAGAGTGAGGCAATTGCATCGAGCCTTGCGACTCAACGCATCAGCCACTACATTAGCCTTTCCTGGGTGATAATGCACTTCCAGGCTGTAGTCTTTGATCAACTCAATCCATCTTCTTTGCCTCATATTCAAATCTACCTGAGTGAAAATGTACTTGAGACTCTTGTGATCGGTGTAGATATTGCACTTGTTCCCAAGGAGATAGTGGCGCCAGATCTTTAAGGCGTGGACCACTGCTGCAAGCTCCAAGTCATGAGTTGGGTAGTGCTCTTCATGATGCTTCAATTGCCGAGATGCATAGGGAACAACCCGGCCTTCTTGCATAAGCACACAACCAAGGCCGATACCCGATGCATCGCAATACACATCCCACTGACATCAGGTTGGGTAAGGACAGGAGCTGTAGTCAGGCGCTGCTTCAGAGTTTGGAATGCTCCCTCACATCCCACTGACCATTTGAATTCCACACCTTTCTTCAGTAGCTCTGTCATAGTCTTGGCAACCTTGGAGAAGTCCTGAATGAAACGGCGATAATAGCCGGCAAGTCCAAGGAAACTACGGATCTCCGTGATAGTTTTGGGTTGTTCCCACTTGAGAACATTCTACACTTTACTTGGGTCAACAGCGACACCATGCTCAGAGAGGACGTGTCCCAAAAAGGATACCTCCTTCAGCCAAAACTCGCACTTGCTAAATTTGGCATACAGGCGATGTTCCCGGAGTCGCCCAAGAACGATACGAAGATGCCTTGCATGCTCTTCTTCGTTTTTTGAGTAGACGAGGATGTTCATGAGGTACATGAAGTACGCTGGTGCATTCGTCAGACCGAACGACATGACAGTGTACTCATATAAGCCATATCGAGTATAGAAGGCTGTTTTCGAGATATCCTCGGCCTGAATCTTGATCTGATGATACCCGAGCCTCAAGTCAATCTTGGAGAAGACCCGTATTTTCCTCTTAAGTGTGAAACATCGTTAACTATTCGGAACTACTCAGGTAAGATTTCCATTTAAACTAGTGGGAATGGATAGAAATTTCAGCAAAGGGGAAAGAATAGAAGAATAAGATAAGTCAAGAACTTATTATTCTTTCAAGTTAACTTTTATCTTTAGAAAATAATTTTGAAGCTCCTAAAGACGGCCAATCTATCTAGGGTCAAGACCTACAGTCAGTATGGCTCTGATACCACCTTTGTCGGGACCCGAATCTGCAAATCCGGACCCTTTGTGCATTTTGTACTAGTCCAGGATCGCGCTAGTACACACAGTCAAACAGGGTTAAATATCACATCCATACACAGCGGAAATATAAATAAAGTACTACAAAACATTAATATAAATTGTCGCAAGACCTTAAGGTCAACCTTACACTTGTGAGGCCTTGACGGCTTCAACTCCAAATAAGCAGCAGCGGAATGAAGAACACCGGTGAATCCCATCAATACGCCACAGGCAACTGACAGGGTTCGACTCCTAGATAATCGCCTTCTCACGGAACTTCTTCTTCTTCGACGTTGTAGACCTCTGCTTACTGGTGATTTGTTTGTTACAAGGGGGGTGAGTACACAAAGCACTCAGCAAGTCATGCACAGAAATGCAGTTCTAATACTATATGCATGGCTTATTCCAAAGGAATGGCTAAGGGGGTTATTTTGCATCAAGCAGCATTTTGTTTCTATCAAATAATCTTAATAGATTCGAAAGCAGTAAAACCATATTATATAATAAGTTATCAATCTCTTTTCAAATAGTTTGGCACAAAGCCCTAAATCACTTTAGCAATTCTCTCTGGCATACAGCCACCCATTCCCACATTTCATTTTAGAAAATCTAACCCTTGACTGTAATCCCCGAGCGTTGTGCAGTACCGTGGACTTGGCTATTCGAATAGTTTTGACACACTC
Organism: Rhipidocladum racemiflorum; assembly: GCA_036346355.1. NCBI lineage: Eukaryota > Viridiplantae > Streptophyta > Magnoliopsida > Poales > Poaceae > Rhipidocladum > Rhipidocladum racemiflorum. Next base: position 42,836,140 of record CM070579.1, read on the forward strand.
TGCAGAGGTTGCACACTTTACCCACATGATACAGTCGCACACCACAAAGGCGATTGATCGTAACAAAGTTTTTCAGAAACTTCCATCTACACCTATGACCTTCGCCGGTATTGCCTTCACTATCTTTTCCCCCACGAAGGATCGAAGTGTAGGACCGACAATCACCGTTGGATAGGGTACCAAGCCGTAGCCCAGGTACGCTCCCCCACATAGTTACCCCGGTGTAACTGTCACCCTGAGGTATCAAAGGTAAGACTTCAGAATCCTACTAAACTAAGACCATCCCACTCCAGCCATGTGGTTGTAGATAAGGCCCAGTTCAAATGCTTGCAAGGTGAATTCCTTAACTGTCCAGGGCAAGACATCCTTCTCACAAACCCTGACCCAAATCTTCTCACATCACTCATCCTACTACCGCAAAGGCTGTTATCTCAAAATCTGTGCCATAAAGGCCCACCTGGCATAAAGCCTCATACCACTTGCCCCAGATTAAATCTTTTCCCACCCCTGTTCCATTAGGGTGCAACACATGCCAACAATAATATCAGTTACCATGTAGAACCACAAAGGTACCTACACTTCACATCATCACGTGACAAGATCACACTTAACTTCCAAAATCATTCCATTTGTCATTAGTCAATATTATTTTGCTATTTGAAATATATTTCGCGCAAGCATAGCTAAGCATCTAGGCACGGTCTAGCCTCCCGTGTTGGCACAATCATATCATCCAACAATTTAATCCCAACTTTAGGTGACAATGGAATATATGGCATAGAAATATTATTAACAAGGATGGAATTAACAATTAGGTGGATTAACTAGTTATCCCAAATTAAACTATTCATTTTAATCAACATAACATGCATAATTTAAAACAAAATACATTTAAAAAACTAGGAGCAACATGGTCAAAGCACAACTTGCCTTCGTAAAGCAGCAAGTCTTGGTCTGGAGCTTGATCTTCGAAATCCGTGTCCTCAGAGACGTCTACGCGTAACAGATAAAGAACCAGATAAACACGCGAAACAACGTACAAACACACATTCGAAAACAATGCTACAAATCAAACTAGCTTAAAACTCCCATGCAAATTTCTAAATAAATATTTTAGCATTTTCTAAGATTTATAATATTTATTTTGGAATTTTTGGACATATAGTTTAAAAGATACAAAATTCGTAAGTTTAGACTTTCCGCGAATAATTTAGCAGTACAAATTTATTCATAAAATTTCATATTAATTTATACTAATTAACAAAATTTGTTGCAAGCAATTCAGACTTAAAACGAATTTGTAGCGAAAAAGACAAAATGCGCAATTTGGAGAAAAATGAATTACGTAACTCTTTTTGCATGGCACTATTCACTGCGTATATGTGTATACTCCTTGGTTGCATATGAGTTTGGTTTGGGCATTTGCTACGTGAGAAAAAATAACAGAGACCGGCCAGACGACCAGAGCGGAACAGCGAGCGCAGTCGGCCAGAGGCAGCGACGGCGGCGGCGAACGAAGTCGGCGGCGACGGCGACTATGGCGCGCAGGAGGCTACGGCGACGGCGTGCTTGTGCATGCAGGCTAGAGAGGAGTCACGATCATCTACGCCAACAAATATACGTGTAAACGCATACGTCTATTATATATTCGTACTTGCATACGATCCTAGTACCAATAGACATACATGCGTACGTACTACCTATACATGCAACGAGATCAACCGATCGGTAGAGATAGAACGCACACGAAGGAAAAGAAAAACAGGTATACCGTCCGGCGCAGGGGATGCGAGATCGGAGAGTGCGTCTACGGCGAGGAACCCGGCGGCGGCGGCTCCAACGGCGCGGCGATGGTGACGGCGTACACGGCGTCGACAACAACGGCGGCGAAGCGATGACAACGAGACGGCGTACACGGCGTCGGCAACAGCGGCGGCGACAGCGATGATGCCAACGTAGAAGACGGTGGAGGCGACAACCAACGTAGACGACGGCGACAGCGACGACGTACACGACGACGGAAGCAACGGCGACGACAGCGGCGGCGACGATGGTGGAGACGACGGCGACCAACGGCAACAAAAATGAGACAATGAAACGATACGGTGGCGTGCTAGGAAATGGAAGGCTCGTGCATTGCTTGGAAAAAAAATGGGAATGACCTCCCTGGATACTTGTGTGTTGTGTTCACGTCCAATGCACTCAATAGAACTTGCCTGGTAATGGAAACAACAATACTTGCTCTGCTAGTAATGCCCATGCACTCACGTTACTAGTCTGCACAAGCAAAATGTTACTAGTATTCAAGTGACTAAAAAAATGGAGGAACGGCTGGAGAATGGGAAACGTCATGGGAAACGCTCTGGTGTCATGCGGCTGGAATGGAAACGGCATTGCTAAGGAGAAACATACGACGTTTCAAATGGAATGCCACCACGCCATATACACATATACATGCTAAGAAGACTTCGTGAATGGCTACACGTGAATACATGCGGTATAGTCATATATATGCAACCAAAAAGCATGGTTAGAAGAAATAGCAAAAAGGTTCCAAAAATCTTGGGAAATTTCTCTAAAATACTAGGCATTGTTTAGAACTTAACAGAGTTGGTTTCGTAATTTTCCGACGTATCGATTTTTCGTAAAAATTCTTTTAGTGAATCAGACGTCTGTACATATTTTCGTAAAATCAACGACTTAAATTATAAAACATGTTTTTCAAAAATATTTGAAGAGAACGCTCTCGTTTACCCGTTATCTTAATTGTCAACAAAATTTTGGATTTTATGCTTATGCAAAAATGCGTGATATTTATTTAACGTGATTATTTCAACAAACTTGAATTCAAATTAATTCCGAAAAATTCCAATTAATTCAAAAATAATATAAATACATGTTAAGAAAATTTTGGGATGTTACATCGCCCCTCACTGCGGCCACCTGGAGCGGCCTGATTTTGGACCAACATCTCCAAAATCCTATTGGTAGTCTGCTGGTTCTGCTCTGAGCGCAGCAATACATCTAGCAGGTTAGGAGGAGGAGGTGGATCGCTACCGCCAGGCTGCGATCGCCCAGTGCCATCATCACCTCCCATACCACCGCGGGTCCTCATTCTGTCGTCAATCAAAATCAGACGACACGAGTTAGACTCCACGTGGAAAGAATGGGCCTTAAACTTGGCAAACTATCGAACTAAACCCAATCTAGACTGTAGCACTCCGCAATGGAGTCCAACAAGTCCGACACATCCAAAACACTATTCATGATGCAACACGGCATGGCACATGCATGATATGACATGAAATGCACGATTCCAACGCAACCCCCACTCACCATATATAAACATAAGGCGGGAATAAATACTACTTTCTACCTAATGCATTATGACAGTCCTACTCAATTCCCTAAGTGGTCGTCAAGTCTCGGGTTCGTCTTTATGCACCTTGCTCTGATACCATCCCTCAGAGGAGCCGCCCAGACTGTCCTCGGGTTATTAGAAGGTTGAGTCATCCTAATCGGAGTTGGAGGCTAACAGCGGATCGCCGAGGGCGCTCGCAGTGTTAGCACCCAAGCCCAATTGAGACAACACTAGAACCCTTCGAATAACTCGAAAACAATCCCGGTATTCCCTCGGTATGCGACCCAAAGCTCACCCAGGATCCTCGCATACTGGTTTCAAATGCTATATCAATTCAATTTGCATAAAGGGGGCAACGAACTCAGAACCCCACAACCAGACGCGCGCGGAAGCAGGACTAACCACACAGAAAGACCACCATGGCACAAAGACAAAACCCCACGACCACAACCAGCACAACAAGTACAAAGGCCAATGAAGATAGAAACAACATCACAAAACACGAGGCGAATAACCACATACACCAAGTGTTCACTACTTAAGAAACCAAGTATCCAAGGATAGAAAAGACATAATTGTGAAACTAACTATACAACAAAAGAACACCCAACTATCAAACTAAACCCAAAAGCAATGCATCTCTGGAAGTGTTCTGTCTCTGAACACTCCCGGGCGTGTGCGACGGCGTAGATAGCCTCTACTCGGTGCCCTGCCCGGTCACTGAGAGGCAGTACGGACAGAACTCGCACCCGTCCAGATCAACACCTGAAACCACAAAGCAAAAGCATGAGTACGGAAGGTACTCGCAAGACTTACCCGTGGTCCATATATGACCGACTCGAAAGAGTATGCATTTGGACGTAGCAAGGAATCAAGCTCATGGTACAAGTACGGAAAAGATTAAATTTGTTGTTCAATTACAATCCACTACACAATTTCATAGCTTTTATGGCATTTATGAACCAGCACCTATTACTAAGGTGAAATCTGAAACTTACAGTTAATACCAAGCAAGAGTGTGGGGAACCATCCCCGGGACTCCACTGATCCACCCCATTGCACCACACACTCGAGTGAATCAAGGGAACCTCGGGCGTCCCGCAATTATTCCTGTGTTGGTCCCAGGAAAGTTCACCAACACGCGGCAATGCATAACAGTTTGTATCACAACTCATACACAAATAACGGAAGCATAAGCATATTTACATACAAAAGCCGGACTGTTGTCCAAAACGACATACATAGTAGTTTTACATCAAAGTAGAAGCGGAAAACATAAATGAACGACAAAAGGCCAGCATAGTATGCCATAGACCCTCGGGCAACCGACTGGAAGTAAGAACGTGCCCCTATGCGTTAGCATTATCGAAATCTGCCCGATAAAGATCTCCGGACAGTGCTCATCCTCACCTGCAGCAAGTGGACAATCCGTTTGAGTACAAAGAGTGTACTCGCACAATAATATAAGTGGTATGCTGATTCTAACTACATGTGATGGCTTCATCCCAAGAAAGGCACCGGGTTAATTTCAGCATAAAGCAATAATTGGAGTGAAAACATAGACACGTATAGATTGAAATTGCGGTTTGCTAAACATTTACAAAGTCTAATACATAATATAGCATCATCATAATCATCTTCATCTCATGCCTTCAAGCATTCTCCGAACCATGAGTTTGACGCTCATGTTAAACTTCATACGGATACTCCAATATCCGTGAAGCTCCTTCCACGGGTACTCCAATACTCGCGAAGTTCTCCTCATGAGTACTCCAATACTCATGAGACTTGGTTTTCCCAAACCATCCGTTCTTACCCGGTTCTTAGCACTTGCCCAGTGACTGACAACTTAAGTGATCGTCCTTAACCATGGACGCGGCTATTCGAATAGTTTATTCTCTGTAGAGGTACGACTTTACCCACACGACACGCCACACTCGTAAGCCAAGCTATGAGCACATTCCCTTTGATGTGCCAGCCGAGGTAAACGTGACAAAACCATTTTCCAGTATGCATGGTAGTGCATCTAAACCACCCGGGTGACTGTGACCCTCGATCCCGCGTGCCCAGTGCCCTGTGTATGTGGATCAAGGAGTACAGCCGTTATTGAACATCCCTAACTCCACAAAGTTCGAGGGATTTCGAAGGATACTCTCGACACTCCACAAAGTTCGAGGAGATCCCGCGGACATTCCTTGACACTTTCCAAAGTTCAAGGAACTCCGAGTGCACGTGGTTTAAATGTCCTAGTCATACACAAGTACTTGGCTAAGCTGGCCCCATAAACGGCGTGTGGTTCGCACGATAGTTACTTAAAGAGTCGTCACCAGGATTTGATCCTTAAGATCCTTAACCAACATTGCTACATAATAACCACAATTGAACCATCATTATCATAATCAGCTTTGATCATCACGACCGATGGACTAAGTCCATCTATCGCGGCTCCTAACGATGTTCTAAGCATGGCTAAGCAACTTGTACGAACCCATACATAATAATAAGCCAACTACCTAGGGCGACAATGGTATACGAAAGGAACATGGTAAGAGGATATATAGCATGTCAACAAGGTAGTAACTAAGCATTCTACCCCAAATATACTTGTAATTGAAAGTAAGCATGCAATTGACAAAATACCTTCAACATAATTTACAATTAATAGGATCAAGTATGTTCAAGGAGTAAGGTAGTGCCTTGCTGCTCGCTCTTGACGTCGTAGGCGTAGTCGTACTCGGGGTTGTCTTCCGAAGCGTTGACACCTAACAAGAAATCCAATTCCAAAGGAATACAAATCAAGAAACCAATAATAAACAACACGGGAGCATGCACAATCATGCATGAAATGCATCATGGTTATATTCCTAATCCTAGCATGTATATGAGAAGCAATTCATCCCTATACATCCAGAGTATCCAGGTCCTAACCCGGAGTATCCGGGTTGACCTACTCAGTTACTCGATTGCTGACTAAACCGGAGTATCCGGGTTATATATCCGGAGTGTCCGGGTAATCCGGACTATCCGGGTTAAATACCCGGAGCATCCGGGTTGGGTCTCTCTGTTACTTTTCTGGTTTCGCCTGACACGTCCGAAGTGTCCGGACATGACCCGGAGTGTCCGGGTTGGCACTCTCGGTTTCAATGTTTCCAACCCGTTCGGAGTGTCCGAATAACTCTCCGGACCCTCCGGACCGGGTTGCTCGATCCCAGTTTACTCGTAGGCCCTAACGAATCCAGAGTGTCCGGACTAAAACCCCGGAGTATCCGGGTTGACTGCTCTGTCCAAAAAATGGGTATGGTGCATGTTCTCATATACTTCAAAATGACAAGTAAGGTATAACCTTACCACTATGGGGATACTCTTGCACTTGATGGAAGGATGGTTCGATGAAGGGATCTAGAATGGCGTTAGGGTTGTAATCTCCGTTGGTTCTCCCGGTATCAACTCTTCCTCCTAGCTCTTAGAGATGACACCTTCTCCTCCTAGTGCTTGCAATGGCCTTTCCTTATCCTCCTTAAGCTAGTAATGCGACATGCATGGTCCTATCTTCAACTTGGAGATGATTTTCATGGAGGGAAATGGAATGAGCTCAATGTGACAAAATTTCAGAAAAAGGAAAGCAAAGGAGTGATTAGAATTCACCCAAATCTTGGTGCCTCAAGGATCCAATTGGATGGAATTGAAGCTCTTGATGAGGAGAATCCAATGGTGTAGCATGCACAAGCTCAAGCTAAATCCTTGGAGGGTTTTTGTGGGGATGAATGGAGAGAGTGGAGGAGTGCTCTTGCTCTCCCTTGTGCAGATTTTCAGAAATGGGCTGGTGGAATGAGGTGAGTGGGAGGGGATTCCAAAGTGAAAAAGGCTTATATAGCTGCCCCCTTCCATCACTTACAAGTAGGGCTTGGTCCCCAATGACATAGAGAGGTAAGGAAGTGGGTAGAGGGTAGATGGAGTGAGAAAAGGTAGAGTAGGTGTGCAGAATTTTATCCTCTCACTTACTTGTGGGGTCCACATGTCATTCCCTAAGATCAATTTGAGGCATGGTTCAATAAATAGCAGTTTTTAGGTTTCAAGGACCTTATAAATTCATACTCATCTAACTAAAGATGATGCTAGAATTTATATGACCCTAATTAAGTGTTAATTGTGCCGTTAACATGAATGATTATGAGCATGCCATGCACAATATTACTCATAATTAAATTTTGGGGCTGTTATAAAGAGTCATCATAAACCAGTATCACCACAATGACCAACCATCATTTAGTTCAAGTTATTACTACGTTGAAGTGTGCTAAGATCAAGCGTGCTCATATCCGAGAGCGCGGTAATTCAAATCGCTTATTCACCCTGTAGGGGATCATCAATTGCACGACATGCGCCACAAGGAACCTCATGTCAACCCTCCTCCCATCCATACACACTCGTTGGGGACATCTCCATGCGGTCTGAGCTCCTAGCACCCCCTCGAGCGGCCCAAGCCCGGCTTAGCCCTCGAGAGTCGGCCTAAGCCTTGCCCTCAACCACGCCCAACCGCATGAGGGCATGCCCCATCAAATAGCATGAGATGAAAGAATAGCTTACCGTCCTATTTCCGGCATGCGATCAACAAGGTGTGCTCGATCGAAGGGCAAACAACGGATCGGTCCTCAACCGACACAGGCGAGACTACCACACTTGAGTCTCCACACCCAAGTGCCCCAATTTTCTCGCCCGGTCCCATTTCAATTTCCATTTCTCGTCATAACCATAACCATTGCAACCAATTGATTGTGAAGTAAAAACTCACAAGCAGCGGAACCATCCACCACTTGGCCCATACCTGACACCTAAGCATAACTAAGCATGGACACATATAGTTACCCATAAACTAGCTTCAAAGGAGGAGTTCAACAAGTTTCAATGGGTGTATGTGCAGCAACTTGGTTCTAATATCAATTCCACCTTCCAACTCCTAATGCATAACTCAACATCCAATAAGCAATTGATTCACAAAAGTAATACATATAGGGTTGAACATGCTTAGGTGCTTGGCTTGTGCTTCTGCTTGGGTATCGACCACAAGTTGCTCTTTGGCAACCCCCTCGACCAGGGCCACGTCAGTCACCGCGGTCTCGTTCTCGACATGAATACTATGCATGAATAAGATGCATGTCATGCAAACGAAATGAAATACAATGCAACCCCCGCTGGAACGCAGCTCTACCGGCAGAAACTGCACGGGTCACAGATCAGTCAACCCGGATAGTCTGGATATTTACTCCGGATAAGCCGGACACTCCGGGCAACTTGTCCGGACATTACGGACATTGCGCATTTCGCCCAGTAACACTAGGGATCGGGGTGCCGCCAAGTTCTACGACACCGCGAGAACCCGATCTACAACTTTCCTACACACGGCCAAGCCGGAGAAGCTCCAAGCTAGCCCAAACCGCGACGAAACGAGGCGCATTCGGGTAGCCCATGGCCAAAACTAAATCCGACGCTTAGAATGGCATCACCTACCCCCTATCTCTCACCCTACGCCCTACATTACCAAATCCACCCCAAATCCAGCCACCCACCAAAACCCTAACACACCCAAGGTCTTACCCCCAACCCCCAATCTACACACGAAGCCCCAAATCTACCCCCATGGACGCCCTAGAACCCAAAAATCCATGAATCAACTCCAGGAAGAGGTCTCACCTTCAAGGACGATGAAGAAGAAAAAGGGGAAGCCAGGTAGATGTAACACCCCAAAATTTTGCTTTTCTTAAATTCATGTGTGATTTGGCACTTTGGTGAATTTTTGGAATTTTCTGGAATTTATTTGGATTTATTTGGAATTTATTTGAATTTATTCCATTTTGAAATAATTAAAGAATTTAATTTTGCAAATAAAATTTTGTTGGAAATATTTTATTTGAGTCCCAAATACCCTAAAATATTTTCCAGAATTTTTCTGGAATTTTTCTGAGTCATTTGCTATTTTTAATGAATTAAATGAATTATCGGGAATTATTTTAAATATTAAATCATGGAAATCCAAACCGAAGTCGATTCTTGTTCATCCGATCGAGGCGAGTCGGACTCGAGTTCGAAGTCCGACCGAGCCACGTGACTCGGCCGAACCCACTCGGCCGAAAGCCCTAACCGCGTGCGGATCGTTGGATCTTGATCCAACGGCCACGATTGAGCCACGCCACCGAGAGCCCGAGCCCGACCGAGCGCCCGGCTCGCCGAGTCCGACCGGACCCAAACTCGCGCAGCGTTGGATCGAGATCCAACGGCCGCGGCGCGTGCCACGCCACCCTCTCTCGCGCCGGACTCGCCGGCCGAAATCAGTGTCGACCTCGGTCTCCGTGGCGTTTACGACGCCGAGGTCGCTATTTAATGCGCCGCCACCACGGTCCGTGACCTAGACTTCAGCGCGCACCGTAGACCTGAACAACGTCGCCGGAGCGCCGCCCGTTCAGCCTGTCGCTCGCCGGAGTTGCCGTAACGCTCGCCGCTGATTTCGCTGCGTTAAATCGCCGTCCGTCGTCCTCTGCGCCGTTGACCCCAGATCCGGACTCACCGCGACGAGGCGCACCGAAGGATCTCTCGCCGGCGGGCGCGCCAGAAACGCCATCGGCAAGGTCGTCGTCCTCCGCGCCGGTGAGCCAGCGCCGCCGCAAGCCATCGCCGGACCGCGAGCTCTCTCAGCCGTCCGATCAAGATCCAACGCTCGAGATCACGCCACGTCATCGCACGGTGAGATCCCGTTCCAAATCCTAGATCCAATCTCCACCGTCGGATCTAGATCCAACGGTCCGAAATCAATGCGTTAACCCAAACGCGTCAACACTGGATCTAATCCGCGCCGTTGATTTTCAAATCAACGGCCGAGATTGAGCCACGCGTCCGGGAAGTTGGACCGACGCGGTCAGCGCCGTACGCGCGTGACGCTGACACGCTGGGCCCGCGTGTCAGCGGCTCGGCCGAACCACACCATGACGCGTCGCCGACGTCATGGCGAACCCAAGATGTCGGCCGGTGTCCCGGTGGCGGCGTCACCCATGACGTCCGCGGTGGGTCCCACATGTCAGTCTCACGTGGAGTCGTGGACCGAGTCCACGGTGGACCCGAGCCGAGCGTGGACCACGTCCATGGACGGCCGACGCCACCGACCAATCAGAGGCTGCCACGTGTCCATGCTGACGCAATAATTAATTTCCGAAAAAGAAAATGATATATTAATTCGAAATATTGATTTGAATTTAGATTCAAACTTCAAACGCTTATAACTTTTGCGTTTCAACTCCGATTTGAGTGATTCAAATTTCTAAATTTGTATAAAATTGAGATCTACCTATATATGAATTTTATTTAATTTTTGGACTAAAGTTTTTCTCTGTAATATTATTTAATTGATTATTTGAACTTTAAATAATCATAACTTTTGCGTTTTAACTCCAAATTTGATTGATTCAGTTTCTAAAAATCCAGAAAATTATGTTCTCTCTGTTTATGGATTTTATTTGGAGTTTTGGGATGTTTTGCCTATTGTTTATTTGTGTTTTGCTATTTGCACGCTTTACGAGTAGACGTTGAAGTCTTGGAAGGATTCGAAGGAGAAGTGTTGACTCGGGGATCCAACTCAAGACCAAGAGCAAGTACTTTTTGAAGGCAAGTTGTGCTTTGACCATGTTGATCCTATTTCAAATCTATTTTGCTTTAAACTATTGCATGCTAGATCAATTAGAAAGATACTTTGTTTAAACATGGGGTTAGATAAATACCAATTTCTTTGTATGACACCTTGATTATCTAAGTATGTGCCATGATCCTTGTCACCCTAGTTGTGGATTACTAGTTGGACATTATTAAATTGCCAACATGGGTTTAGATCGTTGTAGTATCGCTTAGACTCGCTACGTGCTCATGACATGATTATGGACAAAAAAAAGCTAATATTGACTTAATTATATATTGAAACTGTTTTGTAAAAGTATCATTTTATGTTGATGGCACGTGTTGCATGTTAATCAAATTGTGTTTGATAAACAGATTGATCGGGGCATGTGGCAAGAGTAATCAGGTGGGCCAGTGTGGCACTGGGGATGTTGATTTGGTTTTTCGGGTAGTCTTGCCCTGGTCACTCTAAGGACTTAACCTTGCAAGCCTTTGAACTGGGTCATACTTGCAACCACATGGCTGGAATGGGACGGCCCTAGTTGACTAAGTTGCTAAGGACTCGCTTGTGGAGCCTCAGGGTGTCAGTTACACCGTTTGTGTGATTATGCGGGAGGCGTATCGTGGTCGTGGCCAGATACCCATCTAACGGTGTGTTGGTCCCATACTTCGCCTTGGCTAAGGGAAGGGATGGTGTAGAGCACGAACCGGAGAGGACCACTGTGTTGTTTGAGTCTTAGAAAGGCTTTGTTACTGAACTCGCCTTTGTGGTGTTTGACTGTATCTTGTGGGTAAAGTGCATAACCTCTGCAGAGTGTAGAATCTATTTGAATAGCCGAGTCCACAGTCTTTGGACAATGCTCGGAATTACAGTCAAGGGTTAGATTTTACTGAAAATAACTTGGATTTGAAAAGTTGGGTTGGTTTAATAATGAAGATGATGGAAATGTGGTTTAGGATGGGGAAAAATGTTTATTAAACTTCTTGAAAAGTTATTTATGCTTTACTTATTTCTCTTTGCCGAATCTACTTATATTACTTGTCAAATGTTTCTTATCGCAAATATACCTTAAGTTATTCCTTTGTACCAAGCCATGCATGTAGTATATTAGCTTGCATTCTGTGCATGACTTGCTGAGTACCAAGTACTCACCCTTGCCTCAACACAACACTAGTTGAAGAGGAGACTACGCCAGCTTCGGAGGAGGAACTCCAAGAGGATCCGTCTACTTAGGGATGCGAGCCCAGTCAGTTGCCTGTGGTATACTGGATGGCGCCACGAAGTTATTTGATTTTCATTGCTATTATTTTTCTCTGAATAAGTTTCGCCTTGCAAGGCATAAATTTGTACCTTGGCCATAAGGTCAAGTAACCCTTGGTTATTTAAATAAAGTACTTTGATAATATCGATTGGTATGATTGTGATATTTACCGATGTTAAGACTGTGTGCACTAAGCGCGTTCTGGACTAGTGCCGAATACACAGAGGGTCGGATTTGCAAATTCGGGTCCCGACAGAGGTGGTATCGAGCCATACTTGATTGTGAGGCTCAACCCTAAGCTAGAATGGTCATAGTGAGGATAAAACCTATTTTCTAAAACTAAAAAATTTGTGAAGACAAGAAATGACATCTCGACTTATCCCTTCTCTCTTTCCTTGTCTCTTGCTGAAATTTTCCCTTACCTTGTCACAATTTAAAAATTCCGAGTTCTTACGTAAAGCACTCTTGTGACAGATGGAGGAAGAGTTCAACTACGTTGATCTCGGGAGTTGGTCACGCGCGGAACTTTGGCATATGCTCTGGACTCTCGGAGATTTTGAGAAGCCCCAATACCAAGTGGAAGTGATCAGGCAAGCGAGGATTGATCAAGGCTTGTGATGTGAAGATTGAGGTACTGCTAGGAAGAAGGGCCAGGCAATCGCTCGATACACTGCAGACCTTTGCCAGAGATCTACAATGCAGATGGGTATCCAAGAAGTATCACGACGCGCAATGCGGCACATTACCCGTATCTACGCCAGAGAATTGAGAGCACGGTGTTCCGTTATCATCCACAAGAGCGATAACCTTCTTGACCGAAGGAGATTCAGGATGAGGATGCCACGGTTACACGGTTGGCACGATTTGTCGTCGCCAGGAGGATGTACTAGATAATACAAGCAAGGAGCTCTGAAGGCCCGCAAGGAGATCACGACAGAGAAGAACAGATGGCGGGAAGCTCAAGAGTATGTGGCACACCTTCTACGAAGGATTGACGAGTTGGAGATGACTTTGTACGGACGGCACTCCAGCCAAGACTCGAGCTACACGAGCCCGATCCAGAGGAGTCGAGATCTCGATGAGGACACCGCTTCTTCGACTACCATAGAGGACACGATTCTTTGGACATGGCAATCGTTTCGGCGCCTATGCCACAAAGACCCGTACCAGGCCGTGGAGGGTTTCTCGATGAGTGAGCAGAGGTTCTATAGTGAGACTCCTGCGCCGAGTCGCGTCCTAGACTGTAGAGTCACCCTGTAGGCGTTAGACTCGAGTTAGTTCGATTTGGATTTGCTTTGTGTGCTGAGTGTGCAGTATGTGTTGCAAGGCCCTTAGGCATTGTAAGCAACCATACCAAGTTATTACTAAGAAAGATGGACCTTAATGTTACACCTTTCGCCCCGCATAAGTTCCATATTACTTGTCTATTCTTGTTTCCCTCTCATCTCTAAACCTAGAGCAAATCGACAGGATGGTGAACACCCGTGGAAACTTTGGAGGCAATGGGAGTGGTTCTCGCCACAGAAAACCCCAATGATGGAGCACCAAAGACCGCCAGCTTGATATGCAGAATTTTGGAGCCTTTCTTGCTGCTCAGACTCGGTTGATGCATGCTATGATGCAACAAATGCAGCACGTCCTTTGCTCAGGCCACCGCTAATCAAGTTAATCGGGGACCACGCCGAGAATACAAGGTGTCGAGTTCATGAGGACTCACCCACCCACTTTCTCTGGGAATGCCAATCCATTGGAGGCCGATGATTGGTTAAGATCAATTGAGAGGAAGCTACACATAGCTCAATGCATAGGGAATGAGAAGGTACTTTACGCTTCTCATCAGTTGGAAGGAACAAATTACGAATGGTGGGAGACTTCGTGCCACGCAGAGAACCCTCAAGATATCACTTGGGAAGAGTTCACACCGCATTCCGACAAGATCACGTGCTGAAGGAATCATGGACCTTAAGAAGGAGGAGTTCAGAGCGCTGAAGCAAGGTAATCGGCCGGTGGCCGACTACGAACAAGTTCACACAGCTAGCACGCTACGCTTTGAGGATGTAGCGACAGATAAATCCAGATAGTCTCGTTTCATGAAGGGACTCAACTCAGGATTGCAAGTAGGGTTGATCACCCACACCTTTCCAGATTTCCAAGAGTTGGTGAATAAGGCACTTATTCTTGAGGACAAGCGCAAGGAACTGGATGAGAATAGGAAGCGCAGGATGCAACAGCAAGGATCACGCCAGGGAACGCATAGCAGCGCTGAGAGTTGCACCAAATCAATTCTTCGATTCCAACCACAGAGTGCGACAAGGACACCATCCCAGCACCAAGACCTGCCAATCGAACTACGGACCCGGCCCCGCTAGAAACGCTACCCAGGCAGCAAAGAAGGAACAGTGAGACGCCGCTACAATCAAGAACGAGCCGACACTTTGCCATGATTGTCCAAAGAAGACAGCAGAGCGACCCGATTCGCTTCAACCTAGGAACCACCCAGCTAGGACGCCAAAGACTGTGAGCCACACCCCGGACCGTGGTGAGAGGCCGAGTCAACCATGTCACCTTGAGATGCCTTTGCGAGAATACTCTGGACGTAAATCTTTGGGTAAGTTACTTGTTAACTTCGATACACCTGCTTGATTTTGTTTGACTCTGGAGCTTCAGATTCGTTTGTTTCGCAAGGCTTTGCTACTAGAAATGATTTGAGAATTGCAAGACTTAAGTGCATGCTTTTAGTTCAAACCCTGGTTCCGAACTCCGAGCGGAAGTAGGATGTTCCGGTGAGAATACTAATAGATGGAATAGAGTTCCTAGCAAACCTTATAATTTTGGAGACCAGGACCTTAGATGTTATATTGGGAATGGATTGGTTATCCAAGCACAAGGCCGTATTGGATTGTGGACGAAGGACTATCTCGATTGAGAGCCCGTGTGGGAAGAAAGTGGAATTTCAAGCCACTGCAGCTAGAGATGGACTGATTGATGGTTAACAGTACCAAGGCAATCAGCATAGAGGATGTCTCAGTAGTGAAAGAGTACCCCGATGTTTATCCCGAGGATCTACAGGTATGCCGCTGGCAGGGACATAGAGTTTGTGATAGAGCTTGTACCGGTACAAAGACCGATAGCAAAGAGACCCTATCGGATGTCTACCGAGGAGTTGGTAGAGATGAAGAAAGCAGTGGAAGAGTTAATGGAGAAAGGATTTATCGAGACCAAGTTAGTCGCCGTGGGGAGCCCCCGTTTTGTTTGTCACGCAGAAGGACGGGAGTGTCAGGATGTGCATTGACTACCGTGCACGCGCTGCGGGCACCGGGAAGAATAAGTCTCCGCGACCCAGGATTGATGATTTGTTTGATCGATTAAGAGGAGCCGGAGTTTTCTCCAAGATTGATCTCGAGATCGGGATACCATCGATTGAAGATCCGATCGTAAGATATTCAAGATCGCATTCTCGTCAAGATATGGACATTACGAGTTTCTGATTATGTCCTTTGGGCCGATTTAATGCGCCACTTATTTCATGAAGATGCTGAATAAGGTGTTCAGGGACTATTTGGACCAGTTTGTTGTCGTGTTCATAGATGATATCCTAATCGACTCCAAGACAGAGGATGAACATGCCGAACACTTAAGGCGGGTTTTGGAAAAGCTGAGGGGACAGCAACTTTTCGCCAAGTTCAGCAAGTGTGATTTTTGGAAGGACAAGGTGGAGTTTCTTGGACATGTAATGACTGGAAGGAGTCGCCAGTAGATCCAAGCAAAGTAGAAGGCTGTGTTACATTGGGAATACCAAGACTGTGACCCAAATTCGGAGTTTCCTTGGAATGGCAGGATACTACCGCCGTTTCATTGAAGGCTTCTCGACAATTGCGAAACCTCTTACGCAATGCTGAAGAAGGAAAAGAAGTTTGCATGGGCGCTTGAGAATGTGAGAAAGGATTTCGGGAGCTGAAGAAGCGATTGATGTCAAGACCGGTGTTAGTTCTACGGATGTTGCTCAAAGCTTCGATATTTATTGTGACGATCGCGTCAAGGACTTGGATGTGTCTGTCATGCAGAATGGAAAGGTCGCCGCTTATGCATCAAGGCGATTGAGGCCGCATGAGGAAAATTATCCGACACATGACTTGGAGTTAGGCTGCCGTAGTGCATGCTTTGAAGATATGGCGTCACTATCGATTGGAAGCAGATGTGAAGTGTATACGGATCATAAGAGCCTTAAGTACATATTCACGATCGGATCTGAATATGAGGCAGAGGAGATGGTTAGAGTTGATCAAGGACTACAATGTTGGAATCCATTACCATCCCGGGAAGGCCAACGTAGTAGCCGATGCTCTGAGTCGGAAAAGCCATACCGTGAGTACGTTGCTAGCCACAAGTCAGGATGAGTTATGTGAGGATTTTCAAAAGATGAAGATTGAGGTTGTACCTAGCGGATTCTTGGCCGCATTGGAAGTAAAGTCTACCTTAGAGGACCAGATCCGAGAAGGACAGAAGGATGATGACAGGATCCGTAGGATTAAGTCCGAAAAGGAGGAAGGCAAGGCAGAGGACTTCAAGTTGGATGAGCAGGGCACGTTGTGGATGAAGGATCGCATTTGTGTGCCTAACAAAAAGGAGTTAAAGCAACTGATTCTGGAAGAAGCCCATGACTCTAAGTATTCAATTCATCCTGGAAGCGCCAAGATGTATCAGGATGCGAAGGAGAGATTACGGTGGCCGAGTATGAAACGTGAAGTTGCCGAGCATGTTGCATTGTGCGACGTATGCTAGAGAGTCAAGGCAATGCATCGAGACCAGCAGGATTGCTACATTGAAAATACCTGAGTGGAAGTGGGAGGAAATCGGAATGGATTTCATTACCGGTTTGTAGAAGACTCAAGGAGGTTATGACTCCATATGGGTTATAGTGGATCGCTTGACTAAAGTAGCCCATTTTATCCCGTGAAGACCACTTACTCGGAGATAAATTAGCGTAATTGTACATGATCGAGATTGTTTGTTTGCACGGAGTGCCAAAGAGGATTGTATCAGACAGAGGTACCCAATTTACCTCAAGGTTACGGAATAAGTTGCATGAAGCCATGGGAACCCGTTTGAACTTGATGACTTATCATCCTGACGGATGGACAGACCGAAAGAGTCAACCAGATTCTGGAGGATATGTTGAGAGCTTGTGCATTAGCTTATGCTACCTCTTGGGATAAGAGTTTGCCGTATGCCGAGTTCGATTACAACAATAGTTATCAGGCTAGTTCTGAGATGTCACCTTTGAGGCCTGTATGGTCGACCTGTCGGACGCCATTGAATTGGAATGAGACCGGCGAGCGCCGTGTCTTTGGGCCTGATATTCTTCAAGAGGTTTGAAGAAGCGGATCGCTATGATTAGGGAAAGGTTGAAGATAGCCCAATCTCGCCAGACAAGTTAAGATGACAATCGTCGCCGAGATTTGAGTTTTGAACCAGAAGACTTTGTATACCTCATAGTTACGCCTCTCAGGGGAGTTAAGAGGTTCCATGCCAAAGGGAAACTTGCACCCCGTTATGTTGGACCATTTAAGATTTTGAGCCGCAGAGGCGAAGTTGCTTATCAGCTGGAGTTGCCACAGTCGTTAGCAGGAGTACATGATGTATTCCATGTGTCCCAGTTAAAGAAGTGTCTCCGAGTTCCTGAGGAACAGACACCGCTAGAGTCAATTGAGTTGCAAGAGGACTTGACTTATAAGGAGCATCCCGTGAGGATTCTAGACACAATGGATCGAGAAACTAGAAACAAGTCAACCCGTTTCTGTAGAGTTCAGTGGAGCAACCATGGAGAAAGTGAAGCGACTTGGGAGCGCGAAGAGGATTTGAAGAAGGAGTTTCCAAACCTATTCCTTTAGTAAGCCCTGAATCTCGGGGACGAGATTCTATTAAGGGGGGGAGGTTTGTAACACCCCAAAATTTTGCTTTTCTTAAATTCATGTGTGATTTGGCACTTTGGTGAATTTTTGGAATTTTCTGGAATTTATTTGGATTTATTTGGAATTTATTTGAATTTATTCCATTTTGAAATAATTAAAGAATTTAATTTTGCAAATAAAATTTTGTTGGAAATATTTTATTTGAGTCCCAAATACCCTAAAATATTTTCCAGAATTTTTCTGGAATTTTTCTGAGTCATTTGCTATTTTTAATGAATTAAATGAATTACTGGGAATTATTTTAAATATTAAATCGCTGGAAATCCAAACCGAGCCTACATCTTGTTCATCCGATCGAGCTCGAGTCAGACTCGAGTTCGAGTCCGACAGAGCCACGTGACTCGGCCGAACCCACTCGGCCGAGCCTAACCGCGTGGGTTGGATCTTGATCCAACGGCCACGATTGAGCCACGCCACCGAGCCCGAGCCCGACCGAGCCACCACCGCCGAGTCCGACCGGACCCAAACTCGCGCACCGTTGGATCGAGATCCAACGGCCGCGGCGCTGCGCCACGTCACCCTCTCGTGCCGCCGGACTCGCTGCCGAATCCGGTCGACCTCGGTCTCCTGCGGCGTTTCCGGACGCCGAGGCTGCTATTTAATGCGCCGCCACCACGGTCGTGACCTAGACTTCAGCGCACACTGAGACTGAGACAACGTCGCCGGAGCCGCCGCCGTTCAGGCCTGTCGCTCGCGGAGTTGCCGTAACGCTCGCCGCGGTTTTATTGCGTTAAAATGCGCCGTCGTCGTCCTCTGCCGCCGTTGACCCCAGATCCGGACTCACCGCGGCGAGAGCGCACCGAAGGATCTCTCGCCGCCGGGCGCGGAAACGCCGTCGGCAAGGTCGTCGTCCTCGCGGCCGGTGAGCAGCGCGCCGCCGCAAGCCATCGCCGGACGCGAGCTCTCTCGGCCGTCCGATCAAGATCCAACGCCGAGATCACGCCACGCCATCGCACGGTGAGATCCCGTTCCAAATCCTAGATCCAATCTCCACCGTCGGATCTAGATCCAACGATCCGAAATCAATGCGTTAACCCAAACGCGGCGTCAACACTGGATCTAATCCGCGCGTTGATTTTCAAATCAACGGCCGAGATCGAGCCACGCTGGCCCTGGAAGTTGGGCCGACGCGGTCGGCCAGACGCTGCGTGACGCCGACACGCCCGCGTGTCGGCCGCTCGGCCGAACCACACCATGACGTCACGCCGGCGTCATGGCGGGCTCAAGATGTCGGCCGCCGGTAAGCCGAGCGCTGACGTCACCCATGACGTCACAGTGGGTCCCACATGTCAGTCTCACGTGGAGTCGTGGACCGAGTCCACGGTGGACCCGAGCCGAGCGTGGACCACGTCCATGGACCGGCTGACGTCAGCCGACCAATCAGAGGCTGCCACGTGTCCATGCTGACGCAATAATTAATTTCCGAAAAAGAAAATGATATATTAATTCGAAATATTGATTTGAATTTAGATTCAAACTTCAAACGCTTATAACTTTTGCGTTTCAACTCCGATTTGAGTGATTCAAATTTCTAAATTTGTATAAAATTGAGATCTACCTATATATGAATTTTATTTAATTTTTGGACTAAAGTTTTTCTCTGTAATATTATTTAATTGATTATTTGAACTTTAAATAATCATAACTTTTGCGTTTTAACTCCAAATTTGACGATTCCAGTTTCTAAAAATCCAGAAAATTATGTTCTCTCTGTTTATGGATTTTATTTGGAGTTTTGGGATGTTTTTGCCTATTGTTTATTTGTGTTTTGCTATTTGCACGCTTTACGAGTAGACGTTGAAGTGCCGGAAGGATTCGAAGGAGAAGTGTTGACTCAGGATCCAACTCAAGACCAAGAGCAAGTACTTTTTGAAGGCAAGTTGTGCTTTGACCATGTTGATCCTATTTCGAAATCTATTTTGCTTTAAACTATTGCATGCTAGATCAATTAGAAAGATACTTTGTTTAAACATGGGGGTTAGATAAATACCAATTTTTTGTATGACACCTTGATTATCTAAGTATGTGCCATGATCCCTTGTCACCCTATTTGTGGATTACTAGTTGGACATTATTAAATTGCCAACATGGGTTTAGATCGTTGTAGTATCTTTGCTTGGAGCACCTTTCGTGCTCATGACATGATTTTGGACAATCAAATGTTAATATTGACTTAATGATATATTGAACCTGTTTTGGAAAAGTATCATGTGATGTTGATGGCACGTGGTGCATGGTAATCAACTGGGGTTTGATAAACAGTTTTCGACCGGGGCATGTGGCAAGAGTAATCAGGTGGGCCAGTATGGCACTGGGGATGTTGATTTGGTTCTTCGGGTAGTCTTGCCCTGGTCACTCTAAGGACTTAACCTTGCAAGCCTTTGAACTGGGTCATACTTGCAACCACATGGCTGGAATGGGACGGCCCTAGTTGACTAAGTCGCTAAGGACTCACTTGTGGAGCCTCAGGGTGTCAGTTACACCGTTTGTGTGATTGTACGGGGGAGCGTATCGTGGCCGTGGCGGATACCCATCTAACGGTGTGTTGGTCCCATACTTCGCCTTGGCTAAGGGAAGGGATGGTGTAGAGCACGAACCGGAGAGGACCACTGTGTTGTTTGAGGCTTCCGAAAGGCTTTATTCTGAGGAACTTCGCCTTTGTGGTGTTTGTTTGTATCTTGTGGGTAAAGTGCATAACCTCTGCAGAGTGTAGAATCTATTTGAATAGCCGAGTCCACGATCTTGGACAATGCTCGGGAATTACTGATCAAGGGTTAGATTTTCTCAAAATAACTTGGATTTGAAAAGTTGGGTTGGTTTAATAATGAAGATGATGGAAATGTGGTTTAGGATGGGGAAAAATGTTTATTAAACTTCTTGAAAAGTTATTTATGCTTTACTTATTTCTACTTTGCTTTGAATCTACTTATATTACTTGTCAAATCTGTTTCTTGCAAATATACCTTAAGCTATTCCTTTGTACCAAGCCATGCATGTAGTATATTAGCTTGCATTCTGTGCATGACTTCTTGAGTACCAAGTACTCACCCTTGCCTCAACACAACACAGTTGAAGAGGAGACTACGCCCGGCCGGAGGAGGAACTCCAAGAGGATCCGTCTACTTAGGGATGCGAGCCCGGTCGATTGCCTGTGGTATCTTGGATGGCGCCACTAAGTTTATTTGATTTTCATTGCTATTATTTTTCTCTGAATAAGTTTCGCCTTGCAAGGCATAAATTTGTACCTTGGCCATAAGGTCAAGTAACCCTTTGGTTATTTAAATAAAGTACTTTGATAATATCGATTGGTATGATTGTGATATTTACCGATGTTAAGACTGTGTGCACTAGCGCGTTCCTGGACTAGTGCTGAATACACAGAGGGTCCGGATTTGCAAATTCGGGGTCCCGACAGTAGAGGAAGGAGGACACCGGCTTGGGGAGGAGCTTAAGGACACCGGGGTGGAGGGGTCGCCGTGGAGGAGCCACGGGAGGACACCAGAGTGGGGAGCTCACCATAGACAAGCTTGGGGTGGACGAGAGACGCACCAAGGAGTGGAGAGCAAATGGGGAGGAGAAGAAATGGTGGAGAAACCAAGAAAAACAGGTCCTTTATACTCAAGTCCCGCAAAGTCCAGACTCTCCGGATGTTTAACCCAGAGACTCCGGGTTGGGGTCTTCGGTATGATTAACCCGGACACTCTGGAAAATTAGTCCGGATACTCCGGGTTGAGGTGTTCGGGCGAGCTAATCCGAATGCTCCGGAAACCGCGACGAAATGAGGCGCATTCGGGTAGCCCATGGCCAAAATTAAATCCGATGCTTAGAATGGCATCACCAACCACCGATCTCTCACCCTACACCCTACATTACCAAATCCACCCCAAATCCAACCACCCATCAAAACAATAACACACCCAAGGTCTTACCCCCAACCCCCAATCTACACACCAAGCCCCAAATCTACCCCCATGGACGCCCTAGAACCCAAAAATCCACGAATCAACTCCAAGAAGAGGTCTCACCTTCAAGGAGGATGAAGAAGAAAAAGGGGAAGCCGGGTAGAGGAAGGAGGACACCGGCTTGGGGAGGAGCTTGAGGACACCGGGGTGGAGGTGTCGCCGGGGAGGAGCCACGGGAGGATACCGGAGTGGGGAGCTCACCGTAAACGAGCTTGGGGTGGAGGAGAGATGCACCAAGGAGTGGAGAGCAAATGGGGAGTAGAAGAAATGGTGGAGAAACCCAGAAAAACGGGTCCTTTATACTCAAGTCCCGCAAAGTCTGGTCTCTCCGGATGTTTAACCTAGAGACTCCGGGTTGGGGTATTCGGTAGGATTAACCAGGACACTCCTGACAATTAGTCCGGATACTCCGGGTTGAGATGTTCGGGCTAGCTAATCCGGATACTCCGGACATTCAATCCGGACATTCCGGATGTTTAATCCGGATACTCCGAATTTTCCAGACTTTTTGAGATTGGAGCCTTGACAGTTTTGATCTAAAAAACACACGGTTTGAAGCATAACATGCAGTTGAAATCCCTTCAGCCCAAAATCTCCTAAAAAGTGTGATATTCATCTAGCATAGTTCTAGCCATCTCAACCAACGTTCTGTTTTTCCTTTCAACTACACCATTCTGTTGAGGCACTCTAGGAGATGAAAATTGATGATCAATTCCTTTTTCAGCACAAAAGAGATCAAAGGAAGAATTTTTAAACTCAATTCCATTATCACTTCGAATAGCTCTAAGAGATCCTAGATGATCAACAAAAAGACTAAGAACAAGACTTCTAAAATGACCAAAAGCCCCATCCTTAGATGCCATAAAGTACACCCAATAATATCTAGAGAAATCATCAACAATAACAATCACATACCATTTGCCTCCAAAATATTGAACTCGAGATGGTCCAACCGTGTCAAGATGTAGTAGCTATCCTGGAGCGTTTGTCATCACCATGGTAAGAGGAGGATGTGAGCCTGCAATAATCTTACCATGTCCACAAGAAGAGCATACTAGATCGCTATCACCTTTAAGGTTAGGCAAACCATGTATGAGATCTAATCCACTTACACGAGTAAGATGATCAAAGCCAACATGACCAAGTCTACGATGCCAAAAGAATAATCTTTAGAAATATTGGCAACTAGACACCTATGCTTAGAAGAAGGTGATACATGAAAGTTAACTTTAAATACTCTTCCAAAGCATGAAATCCTGAAAATAAGGTCACTTGAAGCATCTAACACTTTGCATTCATTTTTCTTAAAGCTTATTTCAAGATCTTCATCAATCATTTGTGAGATAGAGAGCAAGTTATATTTCAAGTTTTCAACAAGAGCCAGATCCTTGAACATAAACTTGTCACTTACCTTCACTGTACCTTTCACCACAACAGAAGAGGTAGAAGCATCTCCAAAGGTAACACTTTCAGCATGAGATGCACGAGTGAGGGAGGAGAACCAATTCTTTTCACCGGACATGTGGTGTGAGCATCCGAAATCCACTAGCCATATGTTCTCCTTCCTCACGTGAGAAGCCTACATAGCAAAACATGTTGAGGTCTCAGTACTGGGGTTAGAAATTAGATTTTTGGGAATCCAGTACTGAGACACACGACGCAACAAAGTAGGCACAACACGAGTATTCTTATGCACAAAATCAGATTTGCCCTTTCTCGTGTTTCTAGCAACAAAAGGTGTTTGCTTCACCCTAGGCACATAATGAGAAATGAAACGTGCCTGTTTGAAATTAGACCTAGCCTTGTTCCTTTCTGTCTTCTATTGTTTGGCTAGCCTAAAGCAAAAATCTACTAGATGTCCATCTCTACCACAATGAGTGCAAGTATACTTAACATGATGTTTGGTTTTAACAGTAGAAGCACATTTTGCTTTCATCGTAGTAGAAGAAAGAAACCAGCAGATTTAAAAGCAATCTTTTTAGGCTTATTAAGAATCTCAATTTTGTCATTGCAAGGAGCATGAACAACAGTGCAAGGTTTAGTTTCAAATGAAGCATGAAGATCAAAACCTAAACCTTTTTTATTTGAGCTAACCTTTGATTTAATCCAAAATCATGTTCAAATTTTTCTTGCCATTAGTGAACCATTCCAAAGAATTTTGCAAGTAATCAACTTTCTTAGCAAGAGTTAAACAATTATTGCAGGAAACATCCACTTTTCCTTTTTGCTTGCGATAGGTTGAGCATGAAAGAACCTCATGTGTAAGAAAAGCATATGTTACTTGAGAAACCCTAGCATTTGCATCATTCAACTTCAATTCCAGTATGGAGCATTTAGAACATGGAGTTTTATCATGCAAGTCAATGGTAGAACATCTAGCATGTTTGACATGTTTTTGATTTTTCTCATTTTGATGTAAGGTTCATTGAGAATCTCAATTTTGTCATTGCGAGGAGCATGAACAACAATGTAAGGTTTAGTTTGAAATGACGTATGAAGATCAAAACCTAAACCTTTCTTGTTTGAGCTAACCTTAGATTGATCCAAAATCATGTTCAATCTTTTCTTGCCATTAGTGAATCGTTCCAAAGAACTTTGCAAGTAATCAACTTTATTGGCAAGAGTTAAACAATTATTGCAAAGATTATCAACCTTCTCTTTCTGTTTACGACAAGTAGAGCATGAAAGAACCTCATGTGTAAGCAGATTATCAGTTATTTGAGAAACCCTAGCATTTGCATCTTTTAACTTCAATTCAAGAGTTGAGCATTTAGAACAAGAAGTTGAACCATGCAATTCATCAGTAGAACAGCTAGCATTTTTAACAGATTTCTCATTTTTCTCATTTAGATGTAACAGAAGAGCATGTTCTTTCCTAAGCAAGGTGAGCCCATTGTAAATTAAGTTATATGATTTGCAAGTATCATCATCAGGAATCAAAGTCTTAAGTCTAACAATTTCAGCATTCAATGATTCAACAATAAAATTGTGTTTCCTAATTTTCTTGTCACATTTGTCAAGCAATTTTCCATGATGAGCAACATCAATAGCTAATTCATCATATGAAGGATCTACCTCATTGAAGTCGCTGTCATGGTTATCCTCGGTGAAGCTATCCTTGCTGCTTGCCATGAGACACAACCCCATTAAATCATGGTTGCTTGGAGTTGCGTCAGCCTCGTTGCTCTCTGAGTCCAGATCGCTCAAATTGACTTGTTCAAGAGAGGAAAGAACTCGGTGGTCAACCTTACGGTTGATGAAATTCTTCTTCTTTGAAGAGAATTTCTTTTTCTCTTTTCTGTTGTCCTTCTCCTCCTCCTTTGATGGTTTTCCTGCAAGCTTAGGACAATTTAAATGCATGTGGTTGAGATCACCACACTCATAGCACCTTGGAGGACCACCACTCTTTCTCATTCTCATATTCTGCAAAGCTTTGTTAAAGCGAGAAGAAAGTAGTGCCAGACTTCTTCAGGAAATTCTTCAATTTGCTCATCTGTTAAAGAAGATAAGGAGGACAAAGCAAAGCTAGACGAAGAATTTGCATTTGACATGTTAGGGTTAGAGATCAAAGCAATTGATTTAACATTACCCTTCCTGGCAAGAACATCCAACTCATGAGTTTTTAACTTAGAATAAAGAACATATAAAATGAGTGTACTCATGACAGTTGATTCTCTAATGGATGTAACTTTCATCTCCCAAATAGACATGTCTAATGCACCAAGCCATTGTCTAGCATTAGCAGCATCATGAAAGCTAACTCCAATAACACGCAAATTGCTAAGAATTTTATTAAAGTGTGCAAAGAAATCATCTAGCGACTCACCAGGCTTCATCTCAAATCGCATGTATTCCTTTTTGTAAAGATCTTGACGAACCTCTTTGATAGTGTTAGAACCCTCATGGTAATCACAAAGACATTTCCATACCTCATATGCGGATTTGAGATGGATCACACGGTCAAAGTCGCTGCGTCCCAAGCCTTGGATGATCAAGTTGCGCGCCTTGCTATTTGCTTCAACATGTGCACGATTTGTATCATTGACGTTGTCGTTCTCAGGGACTTGATATGGCTTGTAAACCTTCTCCCAAATTGCGAAACCCTGCTCCTGGATGAATGCCTCCATCTTGGCCTTCCAAATCTGAAAATCAACACCATCGAACACACACGGTTTTGTTGAATAACGATCCATTAATGTAATCACCGGTTAAGATAGATTAGAAAGACCTTGCTCTGATACCACTTGTAGGATCGAAATATATGAAAATAGCAATCAGAGGGGGTGAATGATTGTGCGGAAGCTAAAACAATTTTTTAGTGATTATCAAAACACCCCAAAAAGATTATAAAAGATTGCTTTGATTTAACGCACAAATAGATTGATGATCGTCCACAAAAAAGAAAAAATCCAACCGTCAAATTAATGTGAGATTGATGCTGCAGAAACTATATTGAATTTAGAAACTAACCCAATAAGAATCAACTCAATCAGATCTATGGATCAAAAGTTATAAGCTCTACAAGTTACGTTTCTAAATCGACTAGTTCAGACCGATCCGATCATGGTAGTCAAGTTCGGACCGTTCCGAAGTGAGTTCGAACCGCTCCGATCTGAGTTCGTCAAGTTCGGAGTAGTCCGAACTTGATGATATCGGCTTTTTGTAGATGTGTTTGGTAAAACGTGATTCCCCGGAGATCCAGCCGTCGGATTGACCTAACATTTTAACACAAGAAACTAGATTCCAATCCGAATCAAACAAAAGAATAATCAACTCTATCGGACTTACGGATCAAAAGATATAAACCTCACAAATTTGCTATAACAAAATATGACGAGAATAGATCTAACCAAAACTTGTAGTTTAAACAAGAACGACAAAAGATTAATCAACTAAACTTTGAGGAACCCTAAATCAATACCCTAGAAAGGTTTTTGATGGATCAAATCAAGTTGAAACTCAAGGAACAAAATCCAATCTAGAAACAGAACAAGCATGCAACAAGAACCAAAACAGGGAATACTTTAGCAACGTGATTACTGTAGCACGCAAGGATCTGAAAGAATTGATCTTTATTTGTTGTGTCTAAAGTACTCCCGTAAAAAGAGTACAAAACCTAAACAAAGCTGCGCACAGCTCTCTGGCGCACAACTCTCTGGCGCAATGCACTAAAATCCAATTCTTAAACAGGAGACAACCCCTCCTATTTAAACAGAGCAAACACAAAGAGTCCGAATACAACTCCAACTCCAAACATGAAAGGAGTCCGTATTCAACACAACTCAACTTGGTCCAACCTGGCCAAATACAATTCTTGCACGCGCGTATAGCCAACATGCCATACTCACGTGACTAACCACTTTGCACGCGCACGGCCACGCTGCCATATTCACGTGACTAACAAGCCTTCACGTGCACCGTTCTCTAGCTCGAACATCTCGCATGACACCCTTGACCACCAAGACCTGGATTCATCCAAAACCTAGTCCCAAACCTTAGTTCCTCCACGAACCTTGTTCCGGTCCCGTCATCGACCACGTTCGCCCTCAAGCAACACCTGCACATGAATAAACACAAAACGATTCCGAGCACAAGTCCACGACTTGACTCAAAATCAAACTATGCAATCACTCACACGAGCATTGCATACAAACAATCCAAACACAAATGCAAAACCCTAATCAAGTTCATCAAGTTCAGGATGGACCAAAGTTTGGTCCGGCGCACACAGAGAAAAGACCCCTCATTTTTTCGTTCATGCCGGACTAAATATTTGGTCCGGCGTCACTCACGACGGACCAAGAAACCTGTCTGGTGTACATGCGAAACTTATTGGTTTGAGCAGATTTGGTCCGGCGCAAAAACATCCAAGTTCACGTTCACGGCGGACTAACCTTAGAAACCGATCGTGATGATGTTGATCAAGTCATCACTATCGGTTTTTACATGAGAACCGATAGTGATACCTAAAAGATCACTATCGGTTCTGACCTTAGAACCGACTATCTCTTCATCACTATTTGCTCATCGTAATCAGTTCTAGGGTTAGACCGATAGTGATGTTTTGCACCATATTTCTCACACAAGCTGAATCATATATCACTATCGGGTTTTTAATAAAAAAGTTTGGAACCAATACAGATGAAGAGATAGTCTTGTATTATTTTGTAGTAGTACGGACCGAATAAAAACGGTCCGACGCACACAAGAAACCCTCAGTTTGCACCACCACTCGGTCCGGCGTAAACACCTCAAAGATCATGTTAGTCCGGTGTACATGTGTAACGCTCAGTTTGCGTGTATTTCTCTTACACAGGCGTGCTATTTTCCTTTCACAGGCGTGCTATTTTCCTTTAACAGGCGTGCTATTTTCCTCTAGCAGGCGTGCTATTTTCCTTCAGCAGGTGTGCTATTTTCCGTCACCTAGCATCACACAACTAGACAATCGCATACTTAAATTTATTGTAATAGATTCTTCTTAGCGAACTATGTCTTTGATTATGCTTTGTTGTTGACTAGTTAATAATCGAGGGAAATTTATGGTTGTCTCGTTGGTTTTGTTTGGATAAATGTTTATCTCGTGAATGTTCATGTGTGGTTAAGACTTATTTTCTTGTCCTGAGAGGGTTTTAAATCCTCGGTTTAGAGACGTTATTATTATCCTTCATTATTCCTTTATGCTGTTATTCTTTTATTGTTACATGTCGTTGGCATTTCAGTTTCGATTTTGGCTAGCTAACTATATGTCATGGCTGGTGTATTTATTGGAACCAATGTAAGTGTAACACCCCAATTTTTTCTTTTCATGAATTTAAATGTCATTTTGCACTTTGGTGAATTTTTGGAATTTTCTGGAATTTATTTGGATTTATTTTGATTTAATTTGAATTTATTCCCTTTTGAAATAATTAAAGAATTAAAATTTATAAATAAAATTTTGTTGGAAATATTTTATTTAGGTCCAAAATGTCTCAAAGTATTTTTTAGAATTTTTTTGGAATTTTTCTGATTATTTTGCTATTTTTCTCGAATTATTTGAATTTCTAGAAATTATTTTGAATATTTAATCGCTGAGTGGGTTTGCACTGTTCATGCGACCGGGCCCGAGTTAGACCCGAGTCCGAGTCCGACCCGAGCTAGCCGCGCATGCGGTTCGGTCCAAACGCGTCGCGCCCGAGCCCTAGCCGCGTGACCGTTGGATCTTGATCCAACGGCCACCGTTGCGCCACGTCGCCCAATTCGAATCCTATTCGGATTCCGCTGCCGCAGCTGGGTGGACCTCGGTTTCCGCGGTTTTCACGGACGTCGAGGACCCTATTTAATGCGCCGCCACCCCTGTCGTGTAGCCCTCTTCCGTGCACACCCGTAGCCCTAGATCTTCGCGCCTGAGCCACCGTGGTTGTGCCGCAATCGCTCGCCGTAGTTGGATTAGGTTTCCGCCGCGGTTTTCTACTGTTTCCATCGCCGTCTACTGTCCTCCGCCATCACCAACCCAGATCTGGAACCGCAAAGGACAAGACGCGTCGGGGGGTACCATCCACTTCGCCGAAGCGTGCTCGCAACGCCGTTCGGGTGGTCGTCGTCTTCGTCTCCGGCAAGCCAGCTCCGACGTGGACATCGCCGACCCCGCAAGCTTCGTGAACCGTCCGATCAAGATCCGAGGGTCCATATTCGTTCACGTCATCCGAAGGTAATTCTCACGTTTTAGTTTTTAGATCTGTTTTCAACCGTTGGATCTAGATCCAACGGTTTAGATCAAGCCTCGTAGCCGTAACCGCACCGTGCTTGGGTAGATCTCAGCCGTTAGATCTAGATCGTACGATTAGGGTTAACCCACGTTGAAGCGTTAGATGCAACCCCAACCGTTCAATCGATATCGAACGGCGTAGATTAAGCCACGTGTCACGAGCCGGGTCAAGCCACGTCACCCTAGAGACGCGGTGAAACCCAATCGGGTCTCAACCGTTCGATCAAGATCGAACGGTCCAGATCAACCGCGTTATTTCCAAACGCATGAGGTTAGATCTGATCTGAATCGTTGATATTCAAATCAATGGCCCAGATTATGCCACGTGTCGGGAGTTGGACCAGCGCGGTCGGCGCGGACGCGCCCAGTCGTCTCTGACGTCAGCGTGGGGCCCGCATGTCAGCGGCTGCCCCAACGTCTCCATGACGTCACCCGTGACGTCGTGCTGACGTCACGGTGGGGCCCGCGTGTCAGTACCATGTGGCCGAGGAGCGGTGACGTCACACTGACGTCACTCGAGGGGTCCACATGTTAGTGAGACAGTGAGACATGTTCCTGTGGGCCGGGTCCACGGTGGACCGAGCCGTGCCGTGCGCTGGGTCCATGGACCCGAGGCGACGTGGCGGCTCCAGAATTGTCCACGTGTCGTGCTGACGCAATAAATGGAATTTTTAATAGAAAAATAAATGAGTTAATTCGGTTTATTGATTTATTTGAATTTTCAAACTTCAAACGCTTAAAACTTTTGCGTTTTAACTCCAATTTGAACGATTCCAATTTCTAAATTTTTATAAAATTGAGATATACTTAAATATGATTTTTAATTAATTTTTGAGTATGAAATTTTCTATGCTTTTATTTAATTAATAGATTCTTTAAATTTTAAACAATTATAACTTTTGCATTTTAACTCCGATTTGGGCGATTCCAATTTCTAAAAATTCATAAAATTATGCCCTTTCTGTTTATGGACTTTGTTTGAGGTTTTGAGCATTGTGCATGTGCTATTTTATTTATTTATTGCTACTTCCACGCATTACGAGTAAACGTTGAAGTACCCGAGGGCTTCGAAGGAGAAGTGTTGACCCAGGAGCCAGCTCAAGACCAAGATCAGGTACTCTTTGAAGGCAAGTTGTGCTTTGACCATGTTGAGCCCATTCTTTTGAAATTATGTTGTTTCAAAGTATTGCATGCTAATTTAATTAGAAATTATGTTGATTAATTCTGGGATTAGTTAAATACCTAATTGCTGTATGACACTTTGATGTATATATAATTATAAGCCATGAACCCCTTGTCACCCGAGCTATGGATTATTTAGTTGGACATTTTTAAATTGCCAACATGGGTAATTAGACCGTTGTAGTTTATTGCTTAGACCTGCCACGTGGTCACAACATGATTTTGGATAATTACATGTTGACATTGACTTAATGGCATATGGAACATGTTTTTGAGAAGTGTCATGTGTTATTGATGTTGTTATCGATGGCACGTGGTGTATGGTAATCAACTGGGATTCGATAAATAGATTTAGACCGGGGCATGTGGCAAGAATGATACGGTGGGCCATGAATGGCACCAGGAAAGTTCATTTGGTTCTTCGGGTAGTCTTTCCCTGGTTAACCTAAGGACTTAACCTTGCAAGCCTTTGAACTGAGTCAAACGTGCAACCACATGTCTGTAATGGGACGGACCTAGTTGATTAAGTTGCCAATAACGTACCTGTGGGACCTCGGGGTGTCAACTATACCTTTTGTGTAGTTGTACGGGGGAGCGTACCGGGGCTACGGCCAGGTACCCATCTAACGGTTGATTGGCCTAGACTTCGCCTTTGCTAAGGGAAGGGTTAGGGTGCAATAACCGGAGAGGCCCACTTGTGCTGTTAGAAGTTTCCGAAAGACTTTGTTACGGACACTTGCCTTTGTGGTGTTTGGCTGTATCTTATGGGTATAGTGCATAGCCTCTGCAGAGTGTAAAATCTATTCGAATAGCTGTGTTCGCGGCATTGGACATTGCTCGGGAATTACAGCCAAGGGTTAGACTTTAATGAAAATAACTTGGACTTGAAAAGTTTGGTTAGGTTTAATGATGACGTTGATGGAAATGTGGATTAGGAAAGGGAGAATGTTTATTTAACTCCTGTAAAAGTTGTAGATACTACATTGCTTGTACTTCTTTCGAATCTACTTATGTTACTTGCTAATTGTTGTTTTACTGCAAATGAACCTGTTAACCTATCCTTTGTATGAAGCCATGAATATAGATTATTAGTTGCATTATGTGCCTGACTTGCTGAGTACCAAGTACTCTCCCTTACCGCAATACAACACCAGTTGAAGAAGAATCAACGCCAGCATTGGAGGAGGAGCTCCAGGAAGAGCCGACAAGCTAAGGGGAGAGCCTAGTCAGTTGCCTATGGCATATTGGCTGGCGCCACGTGATTTCTTTATATTCCGTTGCAGATTCTATTTGAGTAATACTTTAGCCCTACGAGGTGTACCTTTGTAACTTGACCATAAGGTTGAGCAACCCGTTATATTTCCTATCTATAAAGAACTTTATTATTCATTGAGTATGATTGTGATATGTACCGATGTTGAGACTGTGTGCACTAGCGTGATCCTGGACTAGTGCTGAATACACAGAGGGTCCAGATTTGCAAATTCGGGTCCCGACAGAGGTGGTATTAGAGCCATACTGACTGTAGTCTCACCCATAGTTAGAATGGTTGTACTGAGGATAAAACTTATTTTCTAAAGTTAAAAGTTGTCAAGATAATGAATGAATTCTCAACTTACCCCTTTCTTTCTTGTTCATACCCATTGCTGAGTTCTTTTGTCTTCCACTTCAATTTTAAAATGTTGCGTTCTTACGTGAGTGTATTCTGGCAGATGTTGATGAAGAACAACTACGCCAAGCATGAGGGAGGCTACGCTGCCTAGTTGTGGAGTATGCTACAATTGCTTGGAGGCTTTGAGAGACCGCTCTACCGAGGGACCACCATCGTGCAGGCATGACTGGTCATAGGATGGGATGTCAAAATCATGGTGTATGCTCGAGAGAAGATGAAGTTTAGCCATCCTTTCCACTTCACCGCTAGGAGTTCAACATTTGAGATGGGAATTCAGGAGGTGTCACGTCGAGCAATGCAACAGATTGCTCGCACTTACTCCAGAGAGCTAGAAGGCACAGTGTTCCATCACCACCCACGTCGAGACAACAGAGCGCAGCGAAAGCCGATAGAAGATGAGGATGCTACCGTCACACACATGGCCAGATTCGTCATCGCCTAGGAGGAGCTTATCGACGACACAGTCCAGGAGTTGATGAAGGCTCGCGAGCAAGTTGAGGAAGGGAAAAAGCACCTAAAGAATGCTCGTGAGTACGTCGCCTATGCTGCGGAGAGGATCGCAGAGCTGGAGACCGCACTGTATGGGCAGGGCCCGGAGCCAGTATTAGAGTTGGACGCCTCATACCCGGAGGAACCAGCACCTGAACAGGAGCACCAACCGGCACCACAGCCTGAGCCTGAGGATGATGCCGCTTCTTCGACTACAGTGGAGGTTTTCTCGATGAGTGAGCGTAGATTTTGCAGTTGAGACTCCTTCGTCGAGTCGCGTTATAGAATAAGAGTCACCCTTAGAGGCGTTAGACTCCAGTGTGCCAGTCGATTTGGATTTTCATTGCTTGCTGAGTGTGCAGTATGTGTTGCAAAGCCCTTAGGCATTGTAAGCAACCGTACCAAGTTATTATTAAATAATAAAGTTGGATTTTGAGTTACACCTTTTTCCCCGCATAAGTTTCTCTACTACTTGTCTATTCTTGTTCCCTCTCATCTCTAAACCTTGGAGTAATCGACAGATGGTGAACACCCGCGGAAACCTTGGAGACAACGGGAGTGTTCTCGCCCCGCAGTGAACCCCAATGATGGAGCACCTGCACCCCAACCAGCACAACCAGTTGACATGCAGAACTTTAGAGCCTTTCTTGCCGCACAGACTCAGTTGATGCATGCTATGATGCAGCAGATGCAACACATCACTGCTCAGGCCACCGCTAATCAAGTCAATCAAGGACAGCGTCAGGGCTCAAGGTTGTCCAAATTCATGAGGACTCATCCGCCCACCTTCTCTGGAAACGCCAATCCACTGGAGGCAGATGAGTGGTTAAGGTCAATTGAGAGGAAGTTGAACATTACCCAATGTGTGGGAAATGAGAGGGTACTCTACGCCTCTCATCAATTGGAAGGAACTGCAGCTGAATGGTGGGAGAACTTCTGTGCCACGCGGGAAAACCCACAGGATATCAATTGGGAGGAGTTCACAGCCGCTTTCCGCCAGTATCATGTGCCGGAAGGAATAATGGACTTAAAGAAGGAAGAATTCAGGGCATTGAAGCAAGGTAATCAACCGATGGCTGAATACCTGAACAAGTTCACACAGCCTGCACGCTACGCGCCAGAAGACGTAGCAACATACAAGGCCAGACAGTCTCGCTTCCTGAAGGGAATGAACTCTGGACTGCAGGTGGGACTGATCACCCACACCTTTCCAGACTTCCAAGAGTTGGTGAACAAGGCGCTCATCCTTGAGGACAAGCGCAAGGAACTGGATGAGAACCGGAAGCGCAAGATGCAACAGCAGGGATCACGTCAGGGAGCGCAGCAACATTTGAGGGTTGCGCCAAATCAATTTTTTAGATTCCAACCGCATAATGCAGCAAGGACACCGTCGCCAGCACCGAGGCCTACTAACCAGGGTTACCAGACACCAGCTCCAGCCAGAAACGCCGCTTCGGGCAGTCAACAGGGAGCAGTGAGACGATGCTACACATGCAACGAGCCAGGGCACTTCTCCAACAGTTGCCCTAAGAAGATAGCAGGAGTGACCCCAGTCCGCTTCAATCTGGGATCCACACCAGCCAGGACGCCTGCATCAGGAGCAAACCGAGGGACAACACAGCCAGGAGCCGCGCCCCAGACCGTGGTGAGAGGCCGAGTCAACCATGACACCGCAGATGCACTTCAGAATGCCATGGACGTCGTACTGAGTAAGTTACTTGTCAACTCAGTACCTACAACAGTTTTGTTTGACATTGGAGCTTCGCATTCGTTTATTTCTCAAGGCTTTGTTGCTAAGAATGATTTGGAGATTGCAAGACTTAAATGCATGCTTCTAGTTCAAACCCTTGGTTCCGAACTCCGAATGAAAGTAGGATGTTCTGGGTAAGAATATTAATAGATGGGGTAGAGTTCCTAGCGAACCTTATTATACTGGAAACCCAGACCTTAGATGTTATCTTGGGAATGGATTGGTTATCCAAGCACAAGGCCGTGCTGGATTATGGGCGAAGGATTATCTCAGTTGAAGGCCCATGTGGAAGAAAAGTGGAATTTCAAGCAACCACCGTTCGAGATGGACAGTTGATGGTCAACAGCACGAAGGCAATCAACATAGAAGATGTTTCAGTGGTAAATGAGTATCCTGATGTTTTTCCTGAAGATTTGTCTGGAATGCCACCAGATAGAGACATAGAATTTGTGATAGAGTTAGTACCTGGTACAGCACCGATAGCCAAGAGACCCTATCGGATGTCAACTGAGGAGTTAGTAGAAATGAAGAAGCAGCTTAAGGAGCTGATGGAAAAAGGATTCATTAGACCGAGTTCGTCACCGTGGGGAGCGCCATATCTGTTCGTCAAGAAAAAGGACGGGAGTTTCAGGAGGTGCATTGATTACCGTGCACTCATTGAAGTCACCGTGAAGAACAAGTACCCGCTACCCAGGATCGATGATCTGTTTGACCAGTTGAGAGGAGCCGGAGTTTTCTCCAAGATCGATTTGAGGTCAGGATATCACCAGTTGAAGATCCGATCAGAGGATATTCCGAAGACCGCATTCTCGTCAAGATACGAACATTACGAGTTTACAGTTATGTCCTTTGGTCTCGATTTAACGCGCCAAATTTACTTCATGAATATGATGAATAAAGTCTTCATGGAATATTTGGACAAGTTTGTTGTTGTGTTCATAGATGACATCCTAGTCTACTCCAAGACAAAGGATGAACATGCAGAGCACTTGAGGTGAGTTTTGGAGAAGCTGAGAGAACAGCAACTCTTCGCCAAGTTCAGTAAGTGTGATTTTTAGAAAGACAAGGTGGAGTTTCTTGGACATGTAATGACCGCAGCGTCGTTGATCCGAGCAAAGTGGAAGCTGTATTACATTGGGAACAACCGAAGATGGTGACCCAGATTCGGAGTTTTCTTGGGATGGTAGGTTACTACCGCCACTTCATTGAAGGCTTTTCGACAATTGCGAGACCTCTTACGGAATTGTTGAAAAAGGAGAAGAAGTTTACATGGATGCCGGAGTGCGAAAAAGGTTTTCAAGAGCTGAAGAAACGATTGACCTCAGCCCTGGTGTTAGTTCTACTAGACGTCAATCAAAGCTTCGATATTTATTGTGATGCATCGCGCCATGGACTTGGATGTGTGTTGATGCAGAACAGAAAGATTGTTGCATATGCGTCAAGACAGTTGAGACCGCATGAGGAGAATTATCTGACGCATGACCTAGAGCTAGCAGCTGTGGTGCATGACTTGAAGTTGTGGCGACACTACCTGATTGGAAATAGATGCGAAGTGTATACGGACCATAAGAGTCTTAAATACATCTTCACCCAATCAGATTTGAATATAAGGCAGAGGAGATGGTCGGAATTGATCAAGGACTACAATGTTGGGATCCATTATCATCCCGGGAAGGCCAATGTGGTGGCTGACGCCTTGAGTCGAAAAAGTCATACCGTGAATACGTTGATAGCCGCAAGTCCGGATGAGCTATGCAAGGAGTTTCAGAAGATGCAGATTGAGGTGGTACACGAGGGATTCTTGGCCACATTGGAAGTAAAGCCTATTCTGGAGGACCAGATCAGAGGTGGACAGAAGGATGATGACAAGATCCGCATGATTAAGTCCAAGATGGATGAAGGCAGGGCAAAAGACTTTACGTTGGATGAGCAAGGCACATTGTAGATGAAGGATCGCATTTGTGTGCCGAACAAAAAGGAGCTGAAGCAGTTGATTTTGGAGGAAGCCCATGACTCCAAGTATTCCATTCACCCAGGAAGTGCCAAGATGTACCAAGACCTGAAGGAAAGATTATGGTGGCCAAGCATGAAGCGGGAAGTCGCCGATGTAACATCCCAAAATTTGTTAAAATGTATTTATGATATTTTTGAAATATTTGGGATTGTCTAGAATTTATATGGAATTTTTGGAGTTAATTGGAATTTCAGCTTTATTAAATTAATTATATAAAATTTAAATCCTGCATTTTGCCTGAGCATAAAATCTAAAATTTTGTTTAAAATAAAGATAATTGGAAAATGAGTGTTCTCTTGAAATATTTTCGAAAAACAATTTATATAACTTAAGTCGTTGATTTTACAAAAATCTGTACAGGTGTCTGATTCACTAAAAGAATTTTTTGTGAAAAATCTATACGTCGAAAAATTACGAAACCAACTTCGTTAAGTTCCAAATAGTTCCTAGTATTTTAGAGGATTTTTTCCAAGATTTTCAGACCCATTTTGCTATTTTTATCCTAAACACGTTCTGAGAGCATGTATGCATATATGTGTATATGCACGGCATGTAGCCACATGTATACATGTATACATGTATGCATGAATCCTAAACGTTTCCTCCATGCCGTTCCCATTTATTAGCAAGTTTTCACTTCTAAGCAATGCGTGCACGTTCCATTTCCCATGCATGATGCCTTCCCATTTGTTCAAACGTTTTCCATTTCCCTGCAATGAAGGAACTAGTAACGTTTCTCATTACTCCACATGCACATGAAGGCTTCTCATTATTTTTTCAGCCGTTTCCCATTTCCTTGCAATGCATTTACTAGCAATTAACGTTTCCCATTTCCTTTCACACACATGAAGCCATGGCATTTCCATCCCCTAGCCGTTTCATTCTTTAGCACGCATGAAACTCCCCATTGAAACGTTATGAATGCTTTAAAGCCTTAAAACGTGCATGAATTCTCCACACACGTGAATACATTTGGTACTTGAGTCACTTCCATGCAAATCCATTAATGTGTCCACTCCTTCATTCCTGCATGCATGAATTAGCACCGTCATTACTCTCCAGCCGTTTCTCCAGGCGTTTCATTTTTCTCAGCTGTTTCAAGCACGTGCATGCATGAAGCCGTTCCTCCTGAATGCTTGAAGCCATTTTCATTCCAGCCGTTTCAAGCGCACGTATGCATGAAGCCATTTCTTTAATGTGTGCATGAAGCCATTTCTTTATTATATGCATGAAGCCATTTCCTTCCAGTTTCAGGCGCATGTGTGTATTAAC
Source organism: Rhipidocladum racemiflorum (assembly GCA_036346355.1). Classification (NCBI taxonomy): domain Eukaryota; kingdom Viridiplantae; phylum Streptophyta; class Magnoliopsida; order Poales; family Poaceae; genus Rhipidocladum; species Rhipidocladum racemiflorum. The sequence continues at coordinate 42,874,482 of CM070579.1, forward strand.
TCCAGCTGTTTCATTCCCACATGCATGGTCTAGTAACGTTCAAACTCTTTTATTCCTCATGCACGTGTGAGGTGAAGCTTTTGGAAAACTACACATGCATGCATGTGTGTGTACGTTTCTTCCACTAGTCAACTCATTCAAGCCATGTGGGATGAATGCACGAAGTGGAGTTTCCACTCCATCCCTTAACTCACAATTTATTTTCCAACCGTTCCCCATCAATTCATGTACGTGTATGCATGAAGCGCATGTACGCATGGATATTGCTTCTATTCCTCTCATGCATGAATTAATACAAGGCGTTTCCTCTCCCAGGCGCATGCACCGTTCCATCCACTAGCCTTTCTCATTACCTTTCTTAATTCACGTTTTAATTATCATCCAGCCGTTTGCTATTTAGGTTCTTCACGTCAATATCTCCTGGCTGTTTCCATTACCATGCAAGTGCTAGTGAATGCATTTGCTAGTGAATGCTAGCTAGTGAAAATCCTTAAAGCGACCTGAGAGTTCATTTCTAGCCGATTTCAACCGTAGTGCACTACCGCCTTAGTGTTCTGCTGCCGTCACCGACGTCACCACTGTCGTCATCACCGTCGCATCGCCATCGTCGCCGTCGTCACCGTCGTCGTTGTCGCCGTCGCATCGCTGTCGCCGCCATCGCCGCCGTCGCCGCCGCCATCGTTGCCGCCGCGCCATCGTCGACCGGTACTATTTTTATTTTCTCTTTTGTGCGCACTATCTCTATCAATCAGGTGTTCTCGTCATGAGTATTTGTGCATGTTTATATTATACATGTTAGTTTGTACGTAGGCGAGCGCTTGTAGAAATAATCGGCTGTAACACCCCGGCATTTAATATGCCTGAATGCTACCAAACATAAGCTAAACAACATCTAAATACCATGAATTAAGGTAAATTACAGCAAAGGAGTAAATGCTAAAACCCGAGATTTCGGCAGCATCTCCTTTGTTTTAAAATGATTTGAAGGAGCAACAACAATATAGCAATATATGGCAATATGAGAGACAACTAAAACAGCAATAATTAAAGACTTAACAACAATTTAAGTCTAGTTTCAAGCACTTAATGTCTCCAAGAGTCAAACGAACAATAAGACTTTCATATAGCAAAGCTAAACCTTAAAGCAATAATCATCACACGCAGTTTATTATCAAAGACTAATTGAATGACTTGTGGAATCAAATGAGTGAAGCTACGTGCAGAAGTGTGACTATTTCCCTTCCCCGCATGTCGATCTCATGGTACCTAAAGCAACAAGAAAACACAAGCGTGAGTTCAAGACTCAGCAAGCATATTGCAACGGTACAACAAGAACAATGACATGGTAATAACATCTCACATCATGTAAACCATATTATTCATGTTCACAACTCATTATCATCATTATTATGTATGCAATGCGATGTGATGCTCATATCTCCTTGGAAACTCATACCGGTATGGTTGAGTACACACCCGTCGGTGTGCACCCTCTCCCCCCTTCCATCCCGAAGATGGAGGGTGCCTACTCCTCGCTTCCCCACACCGCGGTGGATGGAATCATGATGTAGGACTTACTCATTGGCTCTCCGGATTAGTCATAACTTTCTCACCGACCTTCCCCAGACTAGTTATGACTTTCTCACCGCCCGGACCATGTAACATGCCATTGATGCAAACATGCCAACATCATAATTAACTTGTACATTAACACATGGCATCATAGCATAGTAAACATACTCATCATATCATTGGCAATCATTAAAGCATGGCAAGTGATCATATCATATAATCCATTTTCATCTAGTCTCAACAAGCAACCTACAACTCGCTATCCATTACAATACACTTGCCTCAACCACGGGCAACGGATTGGCGGGAAGTAGAAGGCACTCCCGGGGTCACACCACCTACACATAGGTATCACACACTCACAATCATGTCAACAAAACAGTACGCAAACCCTCATCTACCCCGACTTTGCCAACTACTCGCAATAACCAAAAATAGAGGTTCTGTCCCGCCGGGACAGCAGCATTCCAAAAGGCATAACTCGGGTTCTAAAACTCTGAATCAATTAAACGAGTACATCCTCGCATAGCTTAGGAAATTTCCTAACTTTTTCTAAGTATATGGAAAGACTGATTCGGACTCTAAAGTTATTTAATCTACAAAATACCGTGATCTGTTCCAATCACGTCACAGATTTTAACACGCTCGGTAAAACAGCCATAAGTTTCAAACGGCTGATCGGAATTGGACATTCTTTATATCCACGGAAAGATAATGAAATTATATACAACTTCTTCAACAGTGTACGACCAAATTCGGACTCCAAATTGGCGTAAAACCGAACCCTAGGTCGACTGCTCATGCGGTCCAAAACAGAGAACGTGGCAACTTCTAGATCTAATCCAATCTACTCAATTCCGGCACCACCAATTGATCTAAAAACATGATAATGATCCTTAGAACAGTACCTAGCCCAACCCCAAGGAGTCCCATGGCCATACCTTCGCCCGACGCACGAAAACCCCAATAGATCTCCTCCCGGATAACTCCTCGCTCCAACGGATGGATCCTCGAGGTGCAGGGGTGGGGAGGCTACCCTAGGGTAGCAAGGGGGTGGAGGAGAGGTGGTGGAGAGGTGGGGAGCCAAGGTGCAAGGGGAGGGGAGGCGCACGGCCAAGGGGGAAAGAGGGGGGTGGCGGTTAGGGCTCAAGGGGGAGGAGTGGGGGCGCCCAAGGGGGGGTGGGGGCATAATAAGGGCAGGGGGAGCCCCTCTTACCAGCCCTAAACAGGATTCCTAATCCTAAATGGACTCATACTCCATCCCACCAAAGCCCACAACCCCTTCTTTTAGGCCCAAACTCCCGGAAACGGCCCGGAAACGCAATTAAACCTCATACCATATGGTTTTAACCTCCAATACCATATTTCATAATGTTTTTGAGCTCAACATTCACCTTTTATAAGGTTACGACACTCCGTGGTGTCACATCGGCTGATTCGCAGGTGTAACTTTCTATAAGCATGGATACGTATATATTTGTCCGCATGCGAGTATATATATACACTAGAGTTTGGAACGCATGTATACATAAGTATATATTAACGTATCTCATGTCGTTCTAGTGTGCATGAAGTTTGTGCTTTCATCGTGAACAGTGCCATGCAACGGAAAAACTAGAAGTTAGTTTGTACGTGTTAATTTCCAAGAATTGTGAATTTTGTCTTTTTCGCTACAAATTCATTTTAAGTCCAAATCGCTTGCAACAAATTTTGTTAATTACTAAAAATTAATACCTTTCTACAGTATTTTTTTATGAAATTTTATAAATAAATTTATACTATTAAATTTTTCGCGGAAAATCCAAACTTACGAATTTTTGTATCTCTTAAACTATACGTGCAAAAATACCAAAATAAATTTTATAAATCTTATAAAATGCTAAACTAATTGTCTGGAAATTTTCTTGAGATTTTAAGCCAGTTTGATTTGTAGTATTTTTCCGAATGTGTGTTTAGACGTTGTTTTGAGTGTTTATTTGGTTCTTTATCTGCTACGCGTAGACGTCGAGTTGTGTGACGCTGTTGGAAGTGAAGATCAGGACCAAGATCAAGCCTTAGACCAACATCTAGACCAAGGCTCGCTGCGTTACAAAGGCAAGTTGTGCTTTGACCATGTTGCTCCAAAACTTTGAAATGTATTTTTATTTAAATTATGCATGCTATATTGATTAAAATGAATTTAAATTAATTTGGGTAAAATAGTTAATAAACCTAATTGTTAATTCCACCCTTGAAGATTAATATTTTTATGCCATGTATTCCATTGTAACCTTAAGTTTGGTTTAAAATAGTTTGATGTTAATATTGTGACAACACGGGAGGCTAGACCGTGAATAGTTGCTTAGCTATGCTTACGTGAAATATGTTTCAAATGGCAAAATAATATTGATTAATGATATATGGAATGAATTTTGGAAATAGTGTAATCTTGCCACATGATGATGTGAAGTGTAGGTACCTTTGTGGTTCTACATGGTAATTGATATTATTGTTGGCATGTGTTGCACAATAATCAACTGGGTGGGAAAATGGTTTAGGCTGTGGCAAGTGGCAAGTGATCAATGGGTGGGCCCGATGTGGCACATGGGAGAGATGTTGTTGAATTTGGTTTTGTGAACTTTGGGTAGTCTTGCCACGGTCAACCTAAGGACTTAACCTGGCAAGCCTTTGAACTGGGCCTAACATACAACCACATGTCTGGAGTGGGACAGACCTAGTTGAGTATGATTCCAAAGTCTTAGCATGTGAGACCTCGGGTGGTTTTTGTAGCTATAAATATGGAAAGAAGAGTGTAGTGTTTACCGATTGGTCTTACATCTCTTCAACAGTATACGTTGGCCCTGTACTTCCGCTCCGCAAAAGGGAAGGGACTGTGGGGACTATACTGGGAGGTACGCATGCGAGGATAGAGGTTTCGGAAAGACTTTGTTATGGTTACTCGCTTGTGTGGTGTTTAACTATATCGTGTGGGTAAAGTGTATAACCTCTGAAGAGTGTACAAACTATTCGAATAGCCGAGTCCACGGTATTGGACATTGCTCGGGGATTAGAGTCAAGGGTTAGATTTTCAAATATAAAATATGGGATGGGTAGCTGTAGGCCAGAGATAATTGCCAAAGTGATATACTGCTTTGCGCCAAACTGTTTGAAAAGAGATTGATAACTTATTATATAATATGGTTTTGCTGCTTTTGAATCTATTAAGATTATTTAATCAAAGCAAAATGTTGTTTGACACAAAACAACCACTTAAGCCATTCCTTTGGAAGAAGCCATGTATATAGTAATAGGATTGCACCCCTGTGCATGACTTGCTGAGTATGTTGTATACTCACCCTTGCTTCCAACACGATCATCAGTTGAGGAGAAGACTACAACTTCAAAGGAGGAGAAGTTCCGCGAGGAGGCAAATATCTAGGAGTTGAACCTTGTCAATTGCCTGTGGCATACTGATGGGTGTCACCGACGTTCTTCATTCCGCTGCTGATTATTTACTTTTGTTATTGTAAGCCCTGCGTGGCAGACTATTTGTAAGGTGACCTTAAGGTCTTGTAACATGTTTATTTAATTATTGAAGTACTTATTTATATTCCACTGTGTATGATTGTGGTACTTCATCCCTGTTATGACTGTGTGCACTAGCGAGATCCTGGACTAGTGTAGCATACACAGAGGGTCCGGATTTGCAGATTGGGGTCCCGACAGCTGTAACATCCCAAAATTTGCTTTTAATTTAATTAGTGTGTTTCTGGGTTTATTTGAATTTTTCAGAAGTTATTTAAAGTCCTCGTTGTTAACTCGGATGGAAGTCTATTGAACTAATCACGTTAAATAAATATCATGCATTTTTGCATAAGCATAAAATCCAAAATTTTGTTGATAATTAAGATAATTGGTAGACGAGAGTGTTCGCTTCAAATATTCTCAAAAAAAATATGTTATATAACCTAAGTCGTTGAGTTTACAAAAATTTGTACAGGTGTCTGATTTACAAAAAGAATTTTTGCGAGAAATCTGTACGTCGAAAAATCGCGAAACCAGCTTTGTTAAGCTCTACTCAGTTCCTAGTATTTTAGAGGAAATTTTCAGGATCCCTAGAACCTTTTAGCTATTTTTTTCTAAAATGTGTTAGCATGCATGTATATGTTTATCACGTGGGGTCATTCACAATATTGTTTTAGCATGTATACTTGTATATTGCGTGGAGGCATTAATTTCAATGAAACGTCCTGGCCGGTTTCATAATTTTTTTTCCTCCCTCCATGCATGAAGCATTACGAGTCCCATGCATGAAACGTGGAGGCCGGCCGGTTTCTTTTCCAACTGAGCGTCGTAGTCATTCCATTAATCCTTCCAAATTGCTCCAATTCCAATGCCAAAACCAAGAACGCCAACCGTTTCCAAACTTTCCAGCCGGTACCATTTCTCTGCTTCCTGTACGCTTCTCCATTCCCAGTTGTTTCCATTTAGTCTTCACGTCAACACCTTCATCTATTTTCCATTCTCTCCTCACCTTTTCACGTTACTCCATCTCTTTTTTTTTTCCTGGTTTGGCTGCACTCACCATCCCGGTCGCCGCTGCCGCCGCCATCACTGCCGTTGTCGTTGCCGCCGGGTGCGCCGCCAACGTCTACATCGTCGCCGTTGTCGCTGTTGCCGTTGATCATCGTCGTCGCCGCCGTCTCATCGCCGTCGCCGTTGGACATCGTCGCCACGGCCGCCGCCACCGTCGTTGCCGCCCCGTTCACGCTGTCGCCGCCAGCGCACTCTCCGGCCTCGCCTTCTTCCGCGTCGACGATCCGCGCTACTGCCCGTCGTCGATCGGTACCTTTTTATTTCTTTGGCGCGCACTCTACCTCTATTGGTCGGTTGATCCTGTCAGCGCGTAATCGTGTATATATATGTTAGTATATATACGTATAGGTTAGGCGAATGTGTTCTGTAGCCTGCGCATATACATGTCTACATGTAGGTACTCGGTCGATTCACGTGTAGATATAGTCGCGCTTAGATGTATTCGGTTGCTACACAGGTAAAAATATATATCGTAGCATATTGTTTCGGTACTCTCTGTTATTAGATGCTAGCAGTATGTATACGTGTGGATTTATTCGTCGGATCTGCATATATATGTATATTCGGCCGATTCGTAAGTATAAATTTTCTACATGCGTGTATACGGTTATATTAGGAAGTTTACATAGTTAAATACGCAATTTATATAGTTGTTTCGGTTCCTCACGTGTTCTAGCCGAATAGAAGTATACACATATATACTGTGAACAGTGCCCTGCAAAAGGAAAACAGGAAGTTAGTTTGTACATGAGTTTTGAGAAAATTGTGGATTTTCTCTTTCGCTACAAATTCGCTTTTAAGTCCAAATCGATTGCAACAAATTTTGTTAATTAGTAAATATTAATACCTAGCTACACTAATTTTTCTGAAATTTTATAATCAAATCTATACTACTAAATTATTCGCGGAAAGTCCAATCTTACGAACTTTGTAACTCGCAAACTACATGTCCGAAAATGTCAAAATAAATTTTATAAATCTTAGAAAATACGAAACAAATTATCTGTAAGATTTCATGAAATTACAAACTAGTTTGAATTGTAGCATTCTCTAAATGTGTGTCGTATGTTGATTTGCGTGTTTATTTGTTTATTTAATCAAGCGCGTAGACGTCGAACTGTGTGAGGGTGTCGATTTCGAGGAACAAGCTCAAGATCAAGATCTAGACCAAGACCAGCTGATATTTGAAGGCAAGTTGTGCTTTGACCATATTGCTCCTAGTTTTTGAAATGTATTTTGATTTAAATTATGCATGTTATGTTGATTAAAATGAATTAATTTAATTTGGGTAAAATAGTTAATAAACCTAATTGTTAACTCCACCCTTGATGATAATATTTGTATGCCATGTATCCATTGTTATCTTAAGTTGGTTTATTTAGTTGGATGTTAATATTGTGCCAACACGGGAGGCTAGACCGTGAATAGTTGCTTAGCCATGCTTACGTGAAATGTGTTTCAAATGGCAAAATAATATTGACTAATGATATACGGAATGAATTTTGGAATCAGTGTAATCTTGCCACGTGATGATGTGAAGTGTAGGTACCCTTGTGGTTCTACATGGTAATTGATGTTATTGTTGGCATGCGTTGCGCAATAATCAAGCTGGGGTGATAAATAGATTTAGACCGGGGCAAGTGGCAAGGTTGATCTGGTGGGCCATGATTGGTACCGGGAAAGTCGTTTTGGTTCTTTGGGTAGTCTTGCCCTGGTCACCCTAAGGACTTAACCTTGCAAGCCTTTGAACCGAGTCAATCGTGCAACCACATGTCTCGTAATGGGGCGGACCTAGTTGAGTAGGTTGCTAATAACTTGCATTTGGTACCTAAGGGTGTCAACTATACCTTTTGTGTAGTTGAGCGGGAGCGTGCGGTGCTACGGCTAGGTACCCTATCCAACGGTTGGTTGACCTATACTTACTGTACCTTAGGGAAGGGATAGTGTGCAACAACGGAGAGGTCCACTTGTATAGTTAGAGGCTTGAAAGGCTTTGTTATGATCACTCATTCGCATACTCTTGTATGGCGATTCACGGCGAGCGTGGTGAGTTGATCGTATCTTGTGGGTAAAGTGCATAACCTCTGCAGAGTGTACAAACTATTCGAATAGCCGAGTCCACGGTGATCGACAACGCCGGGATTACTGATTAAGGGTTAGATCTTTTAAAATAAAATGTGGGAATGGGTGGCCGAGTGCCGAGACAATATTGCTAAAGTGATTTAGGGCTTTGAGCCGAATTGTTTAAAAGAGATTGATAACTTACTATATAATATGGTTTCTGCTTTTGAATCTATTAATGTTGTTTAATTAAAGCAAAATGCTGTTTGAGGCAAAACAACCACTTAAGCCATTCCTTTGGAAGAAACCACGCATATAGTAATAGGATTGCACCTCTGTGCATGACTTCTTGAGTATGTTGTATACTCACCCTTGCTTCCAACAAAATCATCAGTTGAGGAGATGACTACAACTTCAAAGGAGGAGAAGTTCGCGAGGAGGCGATTATCTAGGAGTTGAACCTTGTCGATTGCCTGTGGCATGCCGATGGGAGTCACCGACGTTTTCATTCGGCTGATTATTTACTTTTGTTATTGTAAGCCTGCGTGTGAGACTATTTGTAAGGTGACCTTAAGGTCTTGTAACCAGTTTATTTAATGTTTGAAGTACTTTATTATTAATTCCGCTGTGTATGATTGTGGTACTTCATCCCTGTTTAACTGTGTGTACTAGCGTGATCCTGGACTAGTACAGAATACACGGAGGGTCCGGATTTGCAGATTCGGGTCCCGACAACAGCCGAGCATGTTGCATTGTGCGACATATGCCAAAGAGTCAAAGCAATGCATCAAAGGTCGGCAGGATTGCTGCAGCCATTAAAGATTCCCGAGTGGAAGTGGGAGGAAATCGGAATGGACTTCATTACCGGTTTGCCGAAGACTCAAGGAGGATATGACTCCATATGGGTTATAGTGGACCGCTTGACCAAGATCGCTCATTTTATCCCTATAAAGACCACATACTCGAGAGATAAATTAGCGGAGTTGTACATGACCAGGATCGTCTGTTTGCACGGAGTGCCGAAGAAGATTTTTTCAGACAGAGGTACCCATTTGAAGCCATGGGGACCCACATACTCGAGATTCTGGAATAAGCTGCATGAAGCCATGGGGACCCATTTGAACTTCAGTACAGCATATCATCCGTAGACGGATGGACAGATCGAAAGAGTTAATCAGATTTTAGAGGACATGTTAAGAGCTTGTGCATTGGCCTATGCAACCTCTTAGGATAAGAGTTCACCGTATGCCGAGTTCAGCTACAATAACAACTATCAGGCCAGTTTACAAATGTCACCTTTTGAAGCACTGTATGGTCGACCCTGTCGAACGCCATTGAATTGAAATGAGACAGGTGTACGCCATGTCTTCGGGCTAGATATTCTTCAAGAAGCTGAAGAGCAGATCGCCATGATCCGAGAATGACTGAAAGTAGCACAATCAAGACAAAAGAGTTACGCCAATTACCGTCGCCGAGACTTGAGTTTTGAACAGGAGGATTTTGTGTACCTTAGGGTTACACCTCTCAAGGGAGATAAGAGATTCCATGCCAAAGGGAAACTTGCACCGTGTTATGTTGGGCCATTTAAGATACTGAGGCGTAGGGGCGAAGTTGCTTACCAGTTGGAGTTGCCACAATCATTAGCGGGAGTGCACGATGTGTTCCATGTATCACAACTGAAGAAGTGTCTTCGAGTACCCGATGAGCAGACACCGTTAGAGTCGATAGAACTGCAAGAGGACCTGACTTACAAGGAACATCCCGTGAAGATTCTGGACACCATGGATCGACAGACAAGAAATAAGTCAACCCGTTTTTGCAGAGTCTAGTGGAGCAACCATGTAGAGAGTGAAGCGACTTGGGAGCGCGAGGAGGATTTGAAGAAAGAGTTTTCGAACCTACTCTTTATTAAGCCCTGAATCTCGAGGACGAGATTCTGTTAAGGGGGGAGGTTTGTAATACCCCAATTTTTTATTTTCATGAATCTAAATGTCATTTTGCACTTTGGTGAATTTTTGGAATTTTTTGGAATTTATTTGGATTTAATTTGAATTTATTCCCTTTTGAAATAATTAAAGAATTAAAAGTTATAAATAAAATTTTGTTGGAAATATTTTATTTGAGTCCAAAATATCTCAAAGTATTTTTCAGAATTTTTCTGATTATTTTGCTATTTTTCTCGAATTATTTAAATTTCTAGAAATTATTTTGAATATTTAATCACTAAGTGGGTATGCACTGTTCATGCGACCGGGCCTGAGTCAGACCCGAGTCCGAGTCCGACCAGAGCCAGCCGCGCACGCGGTTCGGTCCAACCGCGTCGCGCCCGAGCCCCATCCATGTGACCATTGGATCTTGATCCAACGGCCACCGTTGTGCCACGTCGCCCAATCCGAATCCAATTTGGATTCCGCCGCCACAGCTGGGTGGACCTCGGTTTCCGCAGTTTTCATGGACGCCGAGGGCCCTATTTAATGCGCCGCCACCCCTGTCATGTAGCTCTCTTCTGTGCGCACCCGTAGCCCTAGATCTTCGCGCCTAAGCCGCCATGGTTGCGCCGCAATCGCTCGCCGTAGTTGGATTAGGTTTCCGCCGCGGTTTTTCGCTATTTCCGCTGCCATCCGCCGTCCTCCACCGTCACCGAGGCCAGATCCGAAACCGCAAGGAGAAGTCATGTCGGGGGGTACCATCCACTTCACCGGAGCGTGCCCGCAACGCCGTTCGGGTGGTCATCGTCTCTGTCTCCGGCCAGCCAGCTCCGCCGTGGACATCGCCGACCCCGCAAGCTTCGTGAACCGTCCGATGAAGATCCGAGGGTCCAGATTCGTCCACGTCATCCGAAGGTAATTCTCTCGTTTTAGTTTTTAGATCTATTTTCAACCGTTGGATCTAGATCCAATGGTTTAGATCAAGCCACATAGCCGTAACCGCACCGTGCTTGGGTAGAATTTGCAAATCCGGACCCTCTGTGTATTCAGCACTAGTCCAGGAACGCGCTAGTGCACACAGTCTTAACATCGGTAAATATCACAATCATACCACTCGATACTAACAAAGTACTTTAATTAAATATTCAAACTGGTTGCTCGACCTTATGGTCAAGTTACAAATATACGCCACGCAGGGCGAAACTTATTAAGAGAGAAATAATAGCAGCGGAAAATAAGATAACATCGTGGCGCCATCCAGTATACCACAGGCAACTGACTGGGCTCGCTCCCTAAGTAGATGGTTCCTCTTGGAGCTCCTCCTCCAAAGCTGGTGTAGTCTCCTCCTCAACTGGTGTTGTATTGCGGCAAGGGTGAGTACTTGTGTCGGGACCCCGAATTTGCAAATCCGGACCCTCTGTGTATTCAGCACCAGTCCAGGAACGCGCTAGTGCACACAGTCTTAACATCGGTATATATCACAATCATACCAAACGATACTATCAAAGTACTTTATTTAAATAATCAAAGGGTTACTCGACCTTATGGCCAAGTTACAAATATATGCCTTGCAAGGCGAAACTTATTAAAAGAGAAATAGCAAAGAAATGAAAATCAAATAAACTTCGTGGCGCCATCCAGTATACCACAGGCAACTGACTGGGCTCGCATCCCTAAGTAGACGGGTCTTCTTGGAGTTCCTCCTCCAAAGCTGGCGTAATCTCCTCTGATATTGTGTTGAGGCAAGGGTGAGTACTTGGTACTCAGCAAGTCATGCACAGAATGCAGGCTAATATACTATATGCATGGCTTGGTACAAAGGAATAGCACAAGGTATTTTTGCAGTAAACAGCATTTGAAAAGTAATATAAGTAGATTCGAAAGCAGTAGAAATGAGTAAAGCATAAATAACTTTTCAAGAAGTTTAACAAACATTTTTCCCATCCTAAACCATAATTCCATCATCTTCCTTGTTAAACCAACCCATCTTTTCAAAACCAAGTTATTTTCAGAAAGTCTACCCCTTGACTGTAATTCCCGAGCATTGTCCAGTACCGTGGACTCGGCTATTCAAATAGATTCTACACTCTGCAGAGGTTATGCACTTTACCCACAAGATACAGTCAAACACCACAAAGGCGAATTCCCGTAACAAAGCCTTTCGGAAGCCTCAAACAACACAGGTGGTCCTCTCCGGTACGTGCTCTACACCATCCCTTCCCTTAGCCAAGGCGAAGTATGGGACCAACACACCGTTAGATGGGTACCTGGCCACAGCCACGATACGCTCCCCCGTACAATCACACAAACGGTGTAACTGACACCCTGAGGCTCCACAAGTGAGTCCTTAGCGACTTAGTCAACTAGGGCCGTCCCATTCGACCATGTGGTTGCAAGTATGACCCAGTTCAAAGGCTTGCAAGGTTAAGTCCTTAGAGTGACCAGGGCAAGACTACCCGAAAAACCAAATCAACACTCCCAATGCCACACTGGCCCACCTGATTACTCTTGCCACATGCCGGCCGAAAATCGTTTATCAAACCCAGCTTGATTACCATGCACCACGTGCCATCAACATCACATGATACTTTTCCAAAACAGGTTCAATATATCATTAAGTCCATATTAGCATTTGATTGTCCAAAATCATGTCATGAGCACGTAGTGTGTCTAAGCAAAGATACTACAACGGTCTAAACCCATGTTGGCAATTTAATAATGTCCAACTAGTAAACCACAACTAGGGTGACAAAGGGTCATGGCACATACTTAAGTAATCAAGGTGTCATATAGCAAATTGGTATTTATCTAACCCCCATGTTTAAACAAAGTATTTTTCTAATTGAACTAGCATGCAATAGTTTAAATCAAAATAGATTTTCGAAATAGGATCAACATGGTCAAGGCACAACTTGCCTTCAAAAAGTACTTGCTCTTGGTCTTGAGTTGGATCATGAGTCAATACTTCTCCTTCGAATCCTTCCGGCACTTCAACGTCTACTCGTAAAGCGTGCAAATAGCAAATACACAAATAAAAACTAGGCAAAAAGATCCCAAAACTCCAAATAAAATCCATAAACAGAGAGAACATAATTTTCTGGATTTTTAGAAACTGGAATAAATCAAATTTGGAGTTAAAACGCATAAAAGTTATGATTTATTAAAGTTTAAATAATCAATTAAATAATATTTCAGAGAAAAACTTTAGTCCAAAAATTAAATAAAATTTATATTTAGGTAGATCTCAATTTTATACAAATTTAGAAATTTGAATCACTCAAATCGGAGTTGAAACGCAAAAGTTATAAGCGTTTGAAGTTTGAATCTAAATTTTGAATCAATATTTCGAATTAATAAATCATTTTCTTTTCCGGAAATTAATTATTGCGTCAGCATGGACACGTGTCAGCTCCTGATTGGCTGGCTGACGTCAGCCGGTCCATGGACTTGGTCCACGCTCGGCTCGGGTCCACGGTGGACTCGGTCCACGGCTCCACGAAGGCCCGACATGTGGGTCCACTCGGGTAGCGTCATTCTTGGCGTCGGCCAACTGCCGACAATCGGCGACAGCGGGCCCGCCATGACGTCATCGTGACGTCATGGTGCAGTTTGGCTGGGCCGCTAACATGCGGGCCAGCGTGTCGAGACACGTTCTCATGCTTGGCCGCGCCGGCCGATGGCGGTTGGCCTTACGCCACGTGGCTAGATCTAGACCGTTGATTTGAAAATCAACGGCCCGCATTGATCTGGTGTTACAGCGTTTGGGGTGAACGCAGTTAATCTGGACCGTTGGATTTAGATCCAATGGTTGAGATTGAATCTAGAGATAAACGAAACCTCACCGTCGCGATGGCGTGGCAAGATCTGGATCGTGCGATCTTGATCGGACGGCCGAGATGGCTCGAGCGGCGGCAATGGCGCGCGGCGGCGGCTTGCGCGGCCGGAGGCGATGACATGACACGCCTAACGGCGCTGCAGGCTCTCTCCGCTGAAGTGGATGGTAGGCACGGTGCGCCTTGACGCAAGGGATCTGGATCTGGGTCAACGTCGGCGGAGGATGGCGGACGGTGGCGGAAACGGCGCAAAACCGCGGCGGAGTGCTTTACCAACTCCGGCGAGCAATAGCAGCGAGACGGTGGGGATCCTAGCGGCGTGAGCTAGGGTTTCGGGACGGCGTGGGATGGCGATCTCGGTGCGATCCGGGCATTAAATAGCCGGAGGCGTGCTCGGCGGAACCCTAGTCGGCCACGGCGGCGCTCACCGTGAGTCCGGCTCGGACTCGGCGGAGATGACGCAATCGCAGGCCGCCCACGTGGCGCGATCAACGGCCCCGATCGCGACGGCGCGATCGGATCCGGGCGGATACGGCTCGGTCGAAGTCGGCGGATCTCGGACGTTGGATCTTGATCCAACGGTTGGGATTGATTAGGGTTAGGAGTGGGTTCGGTCGAGTCACGTGGCTCGGGTCGGACTCGAACACGAGTCTGACTCGGGCTCGGTCGGATGAACAGTACTTGACCCGAGTTTGATTTTACAGCGATTTAATATTTAAAATAATTCCTAGTAATTCATTTAATTCATTAAAAATAGCAAATGACTCAGAAAAATTCCAGAAAAATTCTGGAAAATACTTTGGATCATTTTGGACTCCAATAAAATATTTCCAACAAAATTTTATTTGCATAATTAAATTCTTTAATTATTTCAAAATGGAATAAATTCAAATAAATTCCAAATAATTCCAAATAAACTCCAGAAAATTCCAAAAATTCATCAAAGTGCCAAATCACACATGAATTCAAGGAAAGCAAAATTTTGGGGTGTTACAACTTGGTACTCAGCAAGTCATGCACAGAATGCAGCTAATATACTACTTGCATGGCTTAATACAAAGGAGTGGCTCAAGGTATATTTGCAGTAAGAGCATTTAACAAGTATCATAAGTAGATTCGAAAGCAGTAGAAACAAGTATAACATCAATAACTTTTCCAGGAGTTTAATCAACATCTTTCCCATTCCTAATCCACATTTCCATCAACATCATTAATAAACCAAACCCAACCTTTCAAGTCCAAGTTATTTTCAAGAAAGTCTAACCCTTGACTGTAATTCCCGAGCGATGTCCAATACCGCGGACACGGCTATTCGAATAGATTTTACACTCTGCAGAGGTTATGCACTTTACCCACAAGATACAGTCAAAAACCACAAAGGCGAGTTCCCGTAACAAAGTCTTTCGAAAACTTCTAACAATACGCGTGGGCCTCTCTGGTGTTGCACACTAACCCTTCCCTTAGCCAAGGCGAAGTTTAGGTCAATCCAGTTAGATGGGTACTGGTCGCAGCCCCAGACGCCCCCGCACAACTTACACAAACGGTGTAGTTGACAACTGAGGTCCCACAGGTATGTTATTAGCAACTTATTCAACTAGGTCCGTCCCATAATGAGACATGTGGTTGCACGATTGACCAAGTTAAAATGCTTTCAAGGTTAAGTACATAGGGTTACCAGGGCAAGACTACCCAAGAACCAAACTAACGCTTCCTGCCACAACCGGCCCACCCGATCATTCTTGCCTCATGCCCTGGTCAAAAGCTATTTATCAAACCCCAGTTGATTACCATGCACCACGTGCCATCAAGATCACAACACATGATACCTTTCAAACAGGTTCAATATATCATTAAGTCAATATTAACATTTGATTGTCCAAAAACCATGTCATGAGCACGTAGCAGGTCTAAGCAATATACTACAACGGTCTAAATTCCCATGTTGGCAATTTAATAATGTCCAACTAGTAAACCACAACTAGGGTGACAAGGGTCATGGCACATATATATAATTAACCAAGGTGTCATACAGCAATTTGGCATTTATCTAATTTCCCATATTTAAATAAAGTATTTTCTAATTGAACTAGCATGCAATAAATTAAATCAAAATAGGTTTCAAAATAGGATCAACATGGTCAAAGCATAACTTGCCTTCAAATAGCACTTGTTCTTGGTCCTGAGCTGGCTCTTGGATCAATATTTCTCCTTCGAATCCTTCCGGCACTTCAACGTCTACTCGTAACGCGTGCAAATAGCAACAAATGAATAAAACAGTAGACAAAAAGTGTCCAAACATCCAAATAAAGTTCATAAACAGAGAGAACATAATTTATGAATTTTTAGGAATTGGAATCGCTCAAATCGGAGTTAAAACACAAAAGTTATGATTTTTTAAAGTTTAAATAATCAATTAAATAATATTACAGAGAAAAAAATTAGTTCAAAAATTAAATAAAATTCATATTTGAGTAGATCTGAATTTTATGAATTTTTAGAAATTTGAATCGTTCAAATCGGAGTTGAAACGCAAAAGTTATAAGCATTTGAAGTTTTGAAATTCAAATCAATTATTAAACCGAATTATTAAATCATTTTCTTTTTCGAAAATTATTTATTTCGTCATGGGTGACACGCGTCGGCTCCTGATTGGCTGGCTGACGTCAGCCGGCTCATGGGCTCAGCCCACGGCTTGGCTCGGTCCACGGCGCGTGTGCCACTGACAGGTGGGACCCATTAGATGACGCCAAAGACTAACGCCACCACGCCGACGACGCCATCGACAAGCGGGCCCCACCGTGACGTCAGGGGTGGCGTCACGGTGCGGTTCGGCTGACCCGCTGACACGCGGGCCCCGCGTGTCAGAGACACGCGCTCGTGTGCGCACGGCGCGGCCAGGGCACACGTGGCACAATCGTGTCCGTTGATTTGAAAATCAACGGCCGTGATTAGATCTAAGGTTGACGCGTTGAAAACTACACGGTCGATCTGGGCCGTTCGATCTAGATCGGACGGTCCAGATCTACCCTAGGCTAACACCGTTACAAACTACACAGTGATCGTGGGCCGTTGGATCTAGATCCAACGGTCCAGATCTGATCTAGGTTGACGGGTTTGAGATGCATGTGGCTTACCGTAGCCGTCGGATCTTGATCGGACGGTTGAGGGTGCTCGAAGACGTCGATGGCCACGCGGCGGAGGGAGCGGACCGGAGCTGGGGAAGACGACACGACCAACGACGCTCGAGGGCTTCTCCGGCGAGATGGGTGGTATGCACGGGTGCGCCTCGTCGCGGGGATTCCAAATCTGCCTTCGGGTGCGGCGGAGAACGGCGGGCGTCGGCGGAATCGGCAAAGGAATGCGGTGGAAGAGAGAAGCAACTACGCCGAGCTTTTGCGGCTAGACGGTGGCGGCTAGGGCTCGAAAACTTGAGGGGAAAGGTGCGCACGGCAAAGAGCTTCAACGGGGTGGCCTCGGGGCTTTAAATAGTGCCTCGACGCGGCGCCAAGAATCGCGAAACCCTAACGGACACGGCGGCTACGCTGGCGGGCGCGATCCGGCGGGACTCGGGAAGACGACGAAATCATGGCCGCCCACGTGGCCCCGATCCACGGCCGAGATCGCGACGGCGCAACGGTCCGGCCGGATCTGGTTTGATCGGCGCTTAATTCGACTGGTTGATTTCGATCCAACGGTCCGGATCAATCAGGGTTTGACCGGATCACGTGGCTCGGGTCGAACTCGAGTCTGACTCGGGTTCGGGTCCGGTCGGATGAACAGTACTTGACCTGACTCGATTTTCCAGCGATTTAATAATTAAAATAATTTCCAGTAATTCATTTAATTCAAGAAAAATAGTAAAATACTCAGAAAAATTCCAGAAAAATTCTGGAAAATATTTTGGAACATTTTGGACTCAAATAAAATATTTCCAACAAAATTTTATTTGCAAAGTCAAATTCTTTAATTATTTCAAAATGGAATAAATTCAAATAAATTCCAAATAAATCCAAATAAATTCCAGAAAATTCCAAAAATTCACCAAAGTGCCAAATCACACATGAATTTAGGAACAGCAAAATTTTGGGGTGTTACATCTCAGCCATTAGATCTAGATCATACGGTTAGGGTTAGCCCACGTTGAAGCGTTAGATGCAACCCCAGCCGTTCGATCGAGATCGAACGGCATAGACTGAGCCACGTGTCACGAGCCGGGTCAAGCCACGTTACCCCAGAGACGCGATGAAACCCGATCGGATATCGACCGTCTGATCAAGATCGAACGGTCCAGATCAACCGCGTTATTTCCAAATGCGTGAGGTTAGATCTGAACTGGACGGTTGATTTTCAAATCACCGCCCCAGATTGTGCCACGTGTCCGGGAGTTGGACCGGTGCGGTCAGCGCGGATGCGCCCGGTCGTCGCTGACGTCAGCGCATGACGTCAATGTGGGGCTCGCATGTCAGCGGCTGGCCCAATGTCTCCATGACGTCACCCGTGACATCGTGCTGATATCACAGTGGGGTCCGCGTGTCAGTACCGTGTGGCCGAGGCGCGGTGACGTCACCCGAGGGGTGCACATGTCAGTGAGACATGTTCCCGTTGGCTGGGTCCACGGTGGACCGAGCCGTGCCGTGCGCTTGGTCCTTGGATCCGAGGTGACGTGGCGGCTCCCGATTGGTCCACGTGTCGTGTTGATGCAATAAATGGAATTTTCAATAGAAAAATAAATGAGTTAATTCGGTTTATTGATTTATTTGAATTTTCCAACTTCAAACGCTTATAACTTTTGCGTTTTAACTCCGATTTTAACGATTCCAATTTCTAAAATTTAATAAAATTGAGATCTATTTAAATATGAATTTTAATTAATTTTTGAATATGAAATTTTCTCTGTTTTTATTCAATTAATAGATTCTTTAAACTTTAAACAATTATAACTTTTGCATTTTAACTCCGATTTGGGCGATTCCAATTTCTAAAAATTCATAAAATTATGCCCTTTCTGTTTATGGACTTTGTTTGGGGTTTTGAGCATTGTACATGTGTTATTTTATTTATTTATTGCTATTAACACGCATTACGAGTAGACGTTGAAGTACCCGAGGGCTTCGAAGGAGAATTGTTGACCCAGGAGCCAGCTCAAGACCAAGATCAAGTACTCTTTGAAGGCAAGTTGTGCTTTGACCATGTTGAGCCCATTCTTTTGAAATTATGTTGTTTCAAAGTATTGCATGCTAATTTAATTAGAAATTACGTTGATTAATTCTGGGATTAGTTAAATACCTAATTGCTTTATGACACCTTGATGTATATATAATTGAATGCCATGAACCCCTTGTCACCCTATCTGTGGATTATTTAGTTGGATATTATTAAATTGCCAACATGGGTAATTAGACTGTTGTAGTTTATTGCTTAGACCTGCCACGTGGTCACAACTTGATTTTGGATAATTACATGTTAACATTGACTTAATGGCATATGGAACATGTTTTTGAGAATTTTCATGTGTTATTGATGTTGTTATCGATGGCACGTGGTGTATGGTAATCAACTGGGATTCGATAAATAGATTTAGACCGGGGCTTGTGGCAAGAATGATATGGTGGGCCATGTGTGACACTACGGAATGCCGAGACCTTATAAAATGTGAATGTTGAGGTCAAAAACATTATGAAATGTGGAATTGGAGGTTGAAACCAAAAGGTATGTGGTTTATTTGTGTTTTCGGGCCGTTTTCGGGAGTTTGGGCCTTTCCGGGGGAGTTTGGGCCTAAGGGAAGGGGTCGTCGGCTTTGGTGGGAAGGAATTTGAGTCCAAATAGGAGTAGGAGACCTGGTTCGGGGCCTCCCCCAGCCCTTATTGCGCCCCCACCCTGTTGTGTGCGCCCCCATGGTGCCCTAGCCGCCACCCCCACCTCCCCCTCTCCCTTGCTTGCGCCCCACCTCCCCCTTGCTCCCCATTGCGCCACCACCTCTCCACCTCCCTTGCTGCCCCTAGGGGAGTTCTCCACCTCACCAACCCGAAGATCCATCCGTTGGAGCGCTCCGCGACGAGGAGATCCGGTGGATTTGGAGCGAGGAAGGAGATCGCGCGAACCGAGAGGAGATCCGTTGGGTTTTCGTGCGTCGGGCGAAGGTACGGCCATGGGAATCCTTGGGGTTGGTCTAGGATCTGTTCTAAGGGTTATTATCATGTTTTTAGATCAATTGGTGGTGCTTTAGTTGGGTAGATTAGATCAATTGTAAGTAATTTCAATACCTTTCAGTGGGTATAAAGAACGTCCAATTCTGCCCAACCGTTTGAAAGTTATGCTCGTTTTACCAAACGTGTTAAAAACTGTGACGTGATTGGAATAGACCACGATATTCTGTAGATTAAACCACTTTTGAGTCCGAATCAGTCTTTCCATATACTTAGAAAAAGTTAGGAAATTTCCTAAGCTACGCGAGGATGTACTCGTTTAATTGATTCGGAGTCTTAGAACCCGAGTTATGCCTTTTGGAAGGCTGCTGTCCCAACGGGACAGAACCTCTGTTTTTGGGTTTTGCGAGTAGTTTACGATGTCGGGGTAGAAGAGTGTTTGCGTACTGTTTTGTGGACAGGACTGTGAGTGTGTGGTACCTATGTGCAGGTGGTGTGACCCCGGGAGTGCCTTCTACTTCTCACCAATCCATCGCCCGTGGTTGAGGCAAGTGTATTGGAATGGGTAGCGGGTTGTAGTTTGCTAGATTGGTTGAGATTGAAATTGAATATATAATATGTTCGCATGCCATGCTTTAATGATTGCCATTGATATGATGAATATGCTTATTATGTCATGATGCCATGTGTTAATGTACAAGTTATTTATGATGTTGGCATGTTTGCATACATGGCATGATACATGGCCCGAGCGGTGAGAAAGTCATAACTAGTCAGGGAAAGGTCGGTGAGAAAGTTATGATTATTCGGGAGAGCCAATGAGTAAGTCCTACATCGTGATTGCATCCACCGCGGTGTATGGAAGCGAGGAGTAGGCACCCTCCATCTTCGGGATGGAAGGGGGGAGAGGGTGCACACCGACGGGTGTGTACTCAACCATACCGGTATGAGTTTCCAGGAGATATGTGCGTCGCATTGCATTGCATTATATGAGGATGTTATATGATGATGATATATGACGATGTCAATGATATGCTTACGCTATGAATATGAGATGTGTATGATGTCGTATGTGAAAAGTGGTGATGAAGGTATTAGAATGTATTTTCTTGTTTCATTGCAATATACTTGCTGAGTGATGAACTCACGCTTGTGTTTATGTTGTTTTTCTTAGGTACCATGAAACCGGCATGCGGGAAAGGGAGCTAGTCACACTTCATCACTTAGCATCACACATATAAACAATGACATGTTCCTTCCTTTAAATTGTGATGGTTAATTTGGGTGCTTGGTTTCCTCATTTACTTCGTTTGGCTCATGAGATGGTTGGAATCTTTATTATAGTCTTATACTACTGCTAGAACCTTTATTATTGATGATTTAGATGTCATTCTTTATACTATATCCTGTGATCATATTGTTGTTGCTTCAATTCATGGAAAAACAAAGGTGATGCTGCCGAAATTTTCAGTTATAGCATTTACTCTTTTGCTGTAATTTATCTTAATTTATGGTATTTAGATGTTGTTTAGCCTATGTTTGGTTGCATTCGGGCATATTAAATGCCGGGGTGTTACACCATGAATGGCACCTGGAAAGTTGATTTGGTTTTTCAGGTAGTCTTGCCCTGGTCAACCTAAGGACTTAACCTTGCAAGCCTTTGAACTGAGTCAAACGTGCAACCACATGTTTGTAATGGGACGAACCTAGTTCATTAAGTTGCCAATAATGTACCTGTGGGACCTCGGGGTGTCAACTATACCTTTTGTGTAGTTGTACGGGGGAGCGTACCGGGGCTACGGCCAGGTACCCATCTAACAGTTGATTGGCCTAGACTTTGCCTTTGCTAAGGGAAGGGTTAGTGTGCAATAACCGGATAGGCCCACTTGTGCTGTTAGAATCCGAAAGACTTTGTTACGGACACTCGCCTTTGCGGTGCTTGGCTGTATCTTATGGGTAAAGTGCATAACCTCTGCACAGTGTAAAATCTATTCGAATAGCCGTGTCTGTGGCATTGGACATTGCTTGGGAATTACAGTCAAGGGTTAGACTTTCATGAAAACAACTTGTACTTGAAAAGTTTGGTTAGGTTTAATGATGACGTTGATGGAAATGTGGATTTGGAAAGGGAGAATGTTTATTTAACTCCTGTAAAAGTTGTTGATACTACATTGCTTCTACTGCTTTCGAATCTACTTATGTTACTTGCTAATTGCTGTTTTACTGCAAATGAACCTGTTAACCTATCCTTTGTATTAAGCCATGCATATAGATTATTAGTTGCATTCTGCTCATGACTTGCTGAATACCAAGTACTCACCCTTGCCGCAATACAACAGCAGTTGAAGAAGAATCAACGCCAGCATTGGAGGAGGAGCTCCAGGAAGAGCCGACAAGCTAGGGGGAGAGCCTAGTCAGTTGCCTGTGGCATATTGGTTGGCGCCACGCGATTTCTTTATATTCCGCTGCAGATTCTATTTGAGTAATACTTTAGCCCTGCGAGGCATACATTTGTAACTTGACCATAAGGTTGAGCAACCCGTTATATTTCCTATGTATAAAGAACTTTATTATTCGTTGAGTATGATTGTGATATGTACCGATGTTGAGACTGTGTGCACTAGCATGATCCTGGACTAGTGCTGAATACACAGAGGGTTCGGATTTGCAAATTCGGGTCCTGACAGTAAGCAACAGGTTTAGAGTTGCTAAGCTTATATTTCATTGTTTTTCCTTATGTTTATCTCTTTGTTGGTGCTTAGTAATATATTAGAAAGTTTAAGATGTTGCTGAAATTATATTTGAGTTGTTTTTGTTAATCATAGATGAATTACTTAATGAGAGTATGGTATTTGGTTTGTGTTTTCATGGTTTAAAAGTCTTATGTTTTTACTGAATTCAATTACTAGAATCTCATTCTAGTTGTTTTTATGCATGCGGATGTTGATCTTCAGGTTGTTTAGATATTTATGCTCATGTTCATGACTCATACTTTATTGTTGGAAGTGATTTGATATGTAGAAGACTTGCTATTTTTATGGTATAATTTTAGCATCTGTTAGCGTTTGAGCTTGTAGTAGTAACATTCAGGGAACGTGACATGCTGAGGTGTTACAACAGCAATGCGGAGCACGGGGAGGAGGCAGCACGCAGAGGAGGAGGCAGCGACACGCCGAGGAGTACGAGGCCATTGCAGGGAGGAGCGCTTGAAGCTGGGGCAAAGCACCTCTCCCTGGCTTTGGCTTTGTGCTGGCTTTAGGGAGGCTACGCTATGAATCAGCTTGGAAGCCAGTCTATTTAGGGGGCTTCTGGCTCAAAGCTGAAGCTCAACTGAAGTACAACCTCCCTCCAAAGAGGCCCAAAATCTAGCACTAATGTGATGTGACAGTGAAGTGATGAATTTAATATGCCTACTTTGACACTACGGAATGTCGTGACTTTATAAATTGTGAAATTAGAGAATAACACCTTACGGTATGAGGTTAAATCATGTTTTGGGCCGTCCGGGGGGAGAGTTTGGGCTTGGGGGAGCCTCGTGGGCTTGGGGAAGCTTAGTGGGCCTGAGGTGGGAGGCTTGTGGCCCAAGTGGAGGAGGGATTAGGGCAGCATGGTGCTACCCCCTTGCGCCGCCTTGTAACATCCTCATTTTGGCTTTCTGCAGAAAAATCTAATTTAAATAAATTAAATTCAAAACTTGGAGTTTCCCTGGTGTTTATAATAGCCTGGCATCCATTCCCCTTCGAAATCGGGAATTAATTCCCTCCCGGGCGAAAAATCGGATTTTCCAGGACCACCGGTACCCGAAAATTCACCCGAATCCAAAAATGCTCCAAAAATACCCAAACCACTTCTAAAATGTTCCAAATATTCCGAAATGATTTTAGGAATCATTCCTCGGATTTTTGGACATCCGTTCCTATTTTATCTCGCGCGGCTTTTGTTTAATGCCTACGATCCGCGCCCGAATATCCAATTCCACAAAAATCATCCAAATTCAACCAAACCACTTCCATTGAGTTCCAAATAATCTAAAATGGCTCTAGGATTTTTTTCGGAATTTTTAGGCCATTTTTCCTTATTTTTCTCTAGGGCGGAACGTTCGCGTATAAGCCGGCCAACTGGAGGGTGCCACTTGGCAAGTACTACATGGCCCTTCTTCAACCTTGGACCAGCACATTGGAGCTCTTGCCTGGGAAAGGAAAAGAAACTTCCATACTTAGGGCCCTCCATTCAAATCTCTCTAATTCCTCCATTACTCCACCGAATCAATCACGGCCGGATCCGTTGAATCCGTATCGTCGAGCTCTTTCCATCCCCGATGTCCTTTCCTCTTCAACCTCGCCGGAATTTGAATCATCCTTCCAAAACCGAAGTTGGCACTTATGGCAATAACTCCGCCGTTTCTTCCTCAAATAACGCACCACCGGTTCCTAAACCTCCGTGGCGGCGTCCTTTCTCCAGAATCCATATTCTTCCTTTACCTCTCCAACCCAATCCACCGGGAGTTCGAGAAAAAACGACGAGAGCTCGGTGTTCTTCGTGTTCTTCGGATTCTTTGGATTTTGGGTCAAGTCTTCCACTCCGGTGGATCATTCTTCCTCCCGTTCGTTTCTTTTTGTTCGTATGGGGGTCTAGTTTCTAAACCACCCATTAATTTCAGAATTTCTCCACCGTGGGCGAAGAATTTCGAGTTGGAACCCGTTCGGCCGAACTTGCGTTCTTCGTCGATTCCTTCAACTCCGGTGAGAAAGCGTTCAATTCCTTGTAATCCTAGGCCCTTATGGACATGCTCTGGATGTTTCATCAATTAGGTTGGTTGGTCATGCTCAAATTTTTGGAGAAATTTTGGAGTTTGCGAAGTTTTCGAGGTCCTCTGTTTCGTACCGTGCCCGCGCGCGTGCTCGCCGGAGCTCCGGCCGCCGCCGCACCTCTCCGGCCGGTCGCTCCTCGCCGGTCTTGGTCCCGCCCCCTCGCCGGCCGCCGCCGGCGACTGGCGGGCGTCCGCGCGCCAGCGTGGCCGGATCGGCCGCGCCGTCGCCGCCGCCACGGGTCGCCGCCCCTAGCCGACCGCGCTGTTGCCCTCCCACGTCGCTGCCGCCCCGGCTTCGCCTGCCGCCTGCCTTGTAACCCGTCTTGGCGCGCCGTTCGCCGCCTCACGCCGTCGCGATCCGTCGCCGGCTCGCCGGAGCCCGCCGCCGCCGTCGCCGGTTTCCCCCCTGGGCCAGCCCCTCCACCACCCCCCACAGCAAGCGCCAGTACCCAGCCAAGGTGGCCCTGAGGCCAAAGGTTGAAGACAACCTTAGAGTATGACACATGGGGCCCATTGCCATAGACTCAAGCCTAGTCAAACCAGTCAAAGTCAGCCAGTCAAAGCCCTCGGTCAAACTTTGACCCAGTCAAACCCGAGAGGAATATTCCGGGAATATTCTCGGTTTTCGATTTATTCGAAATTCAAACTTCGGAAGCTCATAACTTTCTCATCCGAACTCCGTTTGACCTCATTGAGATTTCTAAATTCATCATAAATCAATACCTTCTTGCCAGTACTAATTTTATAATTTTTGGATTTTATTTATTTTCTGTTATTTATTTGTTGCCTCGTTTTGCGTGTAGTCGACGATCCCGCCGCGACCGCCGATTCCGCCGCCGGACTTCTCGAGTTCGACACTTCCATCGCCGAAGAAGGCAAGTCTCCTTGATGCACTTTGCTCCTATGTTTACAAAATGTTTTAAATTGTTTATAAAGTTGCATGGCTATGTTTAATGAAATATGTCAAATATAAGTGTTAGTTATTCCGAACTTGTTAATTCCACCTTGACATTGTTAATCATATCTATTGTAACCCTAGAACCTTGTTTATACCATGCTTAGGCTTATATGGTATCCGTTGCTATGTAGTACGATAGAATTGCTTAGGACCTTTTCCGATGAAAACAACCCAGGGGTGGGATTATTCAAAAAGAATGATATTAAAATGTGATTTGAAAGTTATTATTATGGTTTTGGTCCTGTTTTGTTAAAATAAAAAGAAAAGGAAAATGATTTTGACTTGGGCGGCATGGAATGTCAGGTGGGAGCGGATCAAGCCTTGATCCTTTTGTGCAAGTACCGCCCCAAGTCATATAAGGACCGACGCTTATGATTGCCATTTTAAGCAATACCGTACTACAACATCTCTATAATGGTACGACCTGGCTCACTAATTTGTAGAAGCCTAGCTTAGACTCACCACTTGGTTGAATGTGAATGCCGGACGGAGGCAATGTGGTTTTTCTCACACGGCGCAAGAGGGGGCTTCTGTACTGGGTGGAGGGAACCCTAATAGCGGTGAAACCTCAGCGGGTGGGTCTAGTTATGTAGATACTTTGTAACCGCCTTGTCAAGATATCCCTGCCGGCACACCTAAGGAAGTGTGTTAATTGCATGGCAACAAGGGTATATCTTGTCTTGTGGGTAAAGTTGTACACCTCTGCAGAGTCAAACTATTCGAATAGCCGCGCCTACGGTTAAAGGAAAAGCGAGGAATGCTTTCATATTGGTAGATTTTGGTTTTGGTTTTAAAATCGAAAAGTGTTTTGTTTTGGGGTTCGGGAGTGGTTAGAACTCTCGAACGTTGTTTGGCGGAAAGAGCCAACCAGGTGGAAAGAACCTGTTTTACCTTTGACGGATGGAGTCACCTGATTAACTTTGAGCTTTTAGCTATTGGTGGATAGAGCCTTTATGTGAGTGATGGTGGTTAGAACCTCACTACAATAATAAATAATTCAATTATTAAAAAGAATTGTAAAAGATGCTTTGTGAAATTTATTACTTAAGTATGATTTAATCAAATGTGGCTTTATGCAAATAAACCCTATTAAGCTTCCTTTGGAAAGCCCCCCCATGATCATACTTTCCCGACTTGCTGAGTACTTTTGTACTCACGTGCTACACCAACATTGTAATCATCAGAGAATTATCAAGATGCCGAGGAAGAGGAGGACTTCTTCGAGGAGGATTGCCAGGAGGACTAGTTGCGTTCCTAGTCGTCGCCTGTGGCATTGTGGCGTTCGCTTGTTGCTTTCTTTTCGGTTCCGCTGTTTTGTGTGTCCGGTCGTTGGACCGAGTATTGTAATAAGTGGCCATGTGGCCCATACTTGAATATTTATATTACAAGTTTCGTTTTGTTCGGCAATGATGTATCACTGTGACTGTGTGTACTAGCTACTGATCTGGGACTAGTACGGAAATACACATGAGATTCTGGATAGCTGATCCGGGGTCTCAGCGGTGGTATCAGAGCCTGGACGACTGTAGGACGTGACCTAGTTAGCAGGGCAAAGCCTTAAGGACTTATATTTTACAAAAATGTACTTGCAAAAGTTTAAGTTCCTTTGCTTCTATCTCTTCTATCTTAGTATCTTGTGCTTATCCTCTCCTTTAATTAAATTTTGTTTACTAATCCTGTCTTCTTTCAAAATTTGTAGATGCCGACTTACACCACTTTTGCATCATTGGCGGGAGGCTTTTGTTCAGAGCTGTCCTTGATGCTCCAAGAGCTGGAGTTTCCCCACCGGCCTGAGTACCGTTGTACCTCCGTGTCGAGCTTAGACCATGCCACGTGGAAGGTTAGACTGATGGTGCAGGCCCGAAGTCCGTTTGTGGATGAGCGCCCGTTCTACTTCACTTCGGAGAGGGTGAAGTTGGGTGATGCAATCTAGGATGCGGCGAGACAGGCCATTCTTCAGCTGGGCAGCAGCTACAATGACCGACTGGAGGACTCGCCGTACCGCCTGTTCCCGTGCTTTGATGAAGAGAGGTACCACAGCAGGTTCCGGGGTACGGAGCAGGAGCAGGACCCAGCGTTGGTTCATGTGGGAGCGCTCGTCCGAGCCCAAGATGAAGCTTATGTCAGCACTCTCCATGATCTCCGTGATCAGTATGAGAGCTTGGCTGCGTCTCGGGCGGAGACTCGTCGGCTCAAGGAGGAGCTGGAGACCTTGCGTGCACTTCTTCCACCGCCAGCGCCTGTGCAGGTGGCACAGCCCGTGGCGCCGCCGCCACCAGCCCCGGTTCGGGAGGACCCGCCGACCCGCGACATCCTAGAGGACGCGCCGCCAGCCAAGCGTCATCAAGGTCTGAGGCTTCGGACGACCGCGCGCAAGTCCGTTCGTCTCCCTTCGCCGCCAGGGTTTTCTCTGAGTGCTTTGGCTGCCCCTGGAGGAGTCGGACCGTCTGCAGCAGCTACACCTTCCCGCAGCAGGAGCGAGGAGGAGGAGGACCCGTCCCCGCGCGTCTTTGGCAGCGACGCGAGTTCTTAGTTGGTTTTAGTCTGCAGGATCTTAATTTTGTCGCGTTAGAGCGTTGAATAAGTGATTGCTGGATTGTATCGTGCCCTTAGGCATTTGTGATACAGCCACCTCCAAAACTATTTGATTTTAATGGAAGTTCAGTTGGTTTTTCCCTTCTGTTATGTGCCTTTGTGGTTGTGCCCTTGTTTTGAGGATGTGGTTTAGTTCCCCGTTGCTTACCTATGCTTTCCCCTCTTTCCTTGTACTTGACCGCCTTGTGCAGATGGAGAACATTGGTCGTAGTCGTGGTCGTGGAAGGCCCGCAGGCCGTGGGAGAGGCCGTGGACGTGCCCGTGGGCCCGTGCATTTTCAAGAAGAATACGTGGAGCCCCCTCAGCAGCAAGAACAAGAGCAAGTTCAACACCCAGCAGCTCAGCATGATCCGCCGCCACCCCCACCGCCAGCTCAGCCGCCGAACATGGAGCAGATGATGGCAATGCAACTTCAGATTCTTTAGGCGTTAGCTCAGAACGTCCTGAACCAACCCCAAGCCACGGCAGCACCCGCTCAAGCTCAACCGCCCCCGTCCAAGTTCGGGGAGTTCATGAGGACGCGACCCCCGAACTTTGCTGGATCAGGAGACCCGCTGGATGCGGATGACTGGCTCAAGGAAGTTGAGCGCAAACTCCACTTGGCTCAGTGCGATGACACTGAGAGTGTGCACTTTGCTTCTTACCAACTCAAAGGAACGGCAGCCAACTGGTGGGAGAACTATTGTGCCGCTCATGCTGACCCGTAGAACATCCCATGGAATGAGTTCATGGAAGCCTTCAGGGCTACCCATATCCCAAGGGGGATTATGGAGATGAAACGTCGGGAATTTCTCAAGCTTCAGCAAGGAAACTTGTCTGTCTCGGAGTACCTGAACCGGTTCACCCAGCTGTCTCGCTACGCGACCTCAGATGTTGCGACTGACGAGGCCAAGATCTGGCGATTTATGGAGGGCCTTGACCCCAACTTGAAGGTACAGCTGGTTTCAAGCGACTACCCGTCGTTCCAGCACATGATCAACAAGGCGCTGATCCAAGAGGATGCCCAGCGTCAGCTGTCTGAGTCCCGCAAGCGGAAGATGCAGTTCCAGACTCAGCGCGGTGCCGGCAGTTCCAGGCCCCGCACTTTTCAGCAGCAGCAGTCTAGCAGGCCAGCAGCAGCCAGTGGCCCCAGGACCCCACTGTCTACTCCGCGCCCCTGCCAGCAATTCAGGAGCTCAAGCTCACAAGAGTGGGACTGCTATGACAGGAGTGCAGTGCTTCAACTGCCGAGAGATGGGGCACTACGCCAACAACTGCCCCAAGAAGCGACAACCCGTCACCCCGGTGAGATTCAACTTGGGATCGACGCCAGCCCGCGCGCCTGCGCCGGCTCAAGGAAGAGGAACCCCTCAGACTCCGCGCACGCCAAGGACTACAGGAAGAGGGCATGTGAATCACATCACCGCGGAAGAGGCTCAGGATGCGCCAGACGTGGTTTATGGTAAGTTCCATGTGAACTCAGTTCTGTTTGATTCTGGTGCAACCCATTCTTTTATATCAGAGTACTTGGTTAAAAATCACAACTGGAACACAACACAGTTAAGAAACCCTTTGTTAGTGCAATCCCCTGGAAAAGAATTAAGAACAACTACTGTTTGTCCGAAGATGGATATAGTAATAAAAGGGGTAAAGTTCCTAGCGAACTTAATACTGTTGGATACTAAGGGTATAGAAGTAATCCTTGGAATGGATTGGTTAACCAAGTATAAGGGTCAGATAGACTGTGCTAGTAGAGCTATTTCTCTTACCAGCCCTGAGGGGATTAGAGTGGAGTTCTTATCTAATCTTTCCTCTAAGGGGGGTAGCACCCTAAACCGTCTGAACGGTACTTCGTTGGAGAAAGTGCCGATAGTCAATGAATACCCAGATGTGTTCCCGGATGAGTTACCTGGTATGCCACCAGATCGAGATGTGGAGTTTGTGATTGAGTTAGTACCTGGTACCGCTCCAATCTCAAAGAGACCGTACCGTTTGCCTTCTAACGAGTTGGTCGAGATGAAG
Source organism: Rhipidocladum racemiflorum (assembly GCA_036346355.1). Lineage (NCBI taxonomy): Eukaryota > Viridiplantae > Streptophyta > Magnoliopsida > Poales > Poaceae > Rhipidocladum > Rhipidocladum racemiflorum. The sequence goes on from CM070579.1 coordinate 42,904,961, forward strand.
AAGCAGATTGAAGAATTGCAAGAGAAAGGATTCATCAGACCCAATTCGTCACCTTGGGGATTGCCAGTGATTTTCGTCACCAAAAAGGACGGTAGTCTGAGAATGTGCATAGACTACAGGTCTTTGAATGAGGTCACCATTAAGAACAAGTATCCGTTGCCTCGGATAGATGATCTGTTTGACCAGCTGAAGGGAGCTCAAGTCTTTTCCAAGATAGATTTGAGATCGGGATATCATCAGTTGAAGATAAGAAAGGAAGATATTCCGAAAACAGCCTTTACTACCAGATATGGACTGTACGAGTTCACAGTCATGTCTTTTGGGTTAACCAATGCTCCTTCTTATTTCATGAATCTGATGAATAAGGTGTTTATGGAGTATTTAGACAAGTTCGTCGTAGTCTTCATTGACGACATTCTTGTCTATTCCAAGAGCAGAAAAGAGCATGAAGACCATCTGCGAATAGTCTTGGAAACACTAAGAGAGCATCAGCTGTATGCTAAGTTTAGCAAGTGTGACTTCTGGCTAAAGGAAGTATCTTTCCTAGGTCATATCATATCTGCTGCAGGAGTAGCAGTAGATCCAGTGAAAGTGAGAGATGTTTTGGATTGGACACAACCTAAGTCAGTCCCAGGGATCCGAAGTTTTCTTGGATTAGCTGGTTATTATCGGAGATTCATTGAAGGTTTCTCGAAGATAGCCAGACCTCTTACTCAGCTTCTGAAAAAGGAAAAGAAGTTTGAATGGACTAAAGCCTGTGAGCAAAGTTTTCAGGAGTTGAAAAACAGATTAACCTCAGCCCCAGTGCTGATTTTGCCGGACATCCATAAGGACTTTGAAGTGTATTGTGATGCTTCAAAGCAAGGACTTGGATGTGTTATGATGCAAGAAGGAAAGGTAATAGCCTATGCGTCAAGACAACTGCGACCTCATGAGGAAAACTATCCTATTCATGACTTGGAGTTAGCCGCAGTAGTGCATGCGCTCAAGATATGGAGGCATTACTTGATCGGCAATAGATGTGAGATCTATACGGATCATAAGAGCCTGAAGTATATCTTCACTCAACCTGACCTCAACCTAAGGCAGAGAAGATGGTTGGAGTTGGTGAAAGATTATAATCTGGGAATTCATTATCACCCTGGAAAAGCAAACGTTGTTGCGGATGCCTTGAGCAGGAAAGCTCACTGCAACAATGTGATAATACAAGCAAGCCAACCCGTGCTTCAGGAAGAGTTTCGGCGCCTTAACCTGGAATTGGTAAATGAAGGGTATATTTATAATTTGGAGGTCAAATCAACCTTGGAAGATCAAATCAGGAAAGCCCAGAAGGAAGATAAAGATATTGCCAACCCGAAGGGAGGTCTAAAGAAAGGAAAGCACCCCGGATTCTCAGAAGATGACCAATGCACTATTTGGTTCGGGAAAAGAATAGTGGTCCCTAACCAGGAAGAAATCAAGAATGTGATCTTGAAGGAAGCACACGATTCAGTTTACGCTATTCACCCAGGAGGCACTAAAATGTATGCTGAGTTGAAAGAGAAGTATTGGTGGTCCAATATGAAGAAGGAAGTTTCTGACTTCGTGGGCTGTTGTGATGTGTGCCAGTTGGTTAAAGCAGAGCATCAGAGACCCGCCGGTCTATTGCAGCCTTTGCAAGTGCCTGTATGGAAATGGGAAGAAATTGGGATGGATTTTATAACTGGATTACCCAAAACTAAATCCGGTTATGATTCCATCTGGGTTATTGTGGACCGATTAACCAAAGTAGCCCACTTTATCCCGGTAAAGACCACCTATTCGGGAGATAAGCTTGCCGAGTTGTATATGGCCAAGATTGTGTGTTTACACGGTGTGCCAAAGAAGATTGTGTCGGATCGAGGTTCCCAGTTCACCTCGCGGTTTTGGCAACAATTGCATGAGGTGTTAGGCACCAACTTGAATTTCAGTACTGCATATCATCCCCAGACGGATGGCCAGACTGAAAGGGTCAATCAAATCTTAGAGGATATGTTGCGAGCGTGTGCTCTGACATATAAAGGCTCCTGGGATCAGAATTTGCCCTATGCAGAGTTTTCTTATAACAACAGTTATCAAGCCAGTTTGAAGATGGCACCTTTTGAAGCTTTGTATGGAAGAAAGTGCAGGACACCACTGTATTGGAAAGAAACCGAAGGAGGACAAGTCATCGGACCTGATGTTCTAAAAGAAGCCGAAGAGCAAGTTAGACAGATCCGGGCCAATCTGAAAACAGCTTAGTCAAGACAGAAGAGTTATGCGGACAATCGTCGACGGGAGTTAAGCTTTGTACCAGGAGATCATGTGTATTTGAAGGTATCCCCGATGAAAGGAATGAAACGATTCCGCGTCAGTGGAAAATTAGCACCCCGCTATATCGGACCATTCAAGGTGATTGCCCGAAAAGGAGAAGTGGCTTATAAGTTGGAATTGACGCCACAGCTGTCTGGAGTGCATGACGTTTTTCATGTGTCTCAGTTGAAGAAGTGTCTCCGAGTACCGGAGCAGCAGATGCCGTTGGAAGACATGGAACTGAAAGAAGATTTGTCTTACCCGGAGTATCCCATCAAGATTTTGGATGAAGCCGAGCATCGGACGCGAAGCCGAGTGATCAAGTTCTGCAAGATTCAGTGGAGCAACCATTTGGAAAAGGAAGCTACTTGGGAGCGTGAAGAAGATCTTCGAGCAGAGTTCCCAGACCTTTTTTCTTTCTCCGTCTGAATCTCGGGGACGAGATTCTCTCTAAGGGGGGTAGGTTTGTAACATCCTCATTTTGGCTTTCTGGAGAAAAATCTAATTTAAATAAATTAAATTCAAAACTTGGAGTTTCCCTGGTGTTTATAATAGCCTGGCATCCATTCCCCTTCGAAATCAGGAATTAATTCCCTCCCGGGCGAAAAATCGGATTTTCCAAGACCGCCGGTACCCGAAAATTCACCCGAATCCAAAAATGCTCCAAAAATCCCCAAACCACTTCTAAAATGTTCCAAATATTCCGAAATGATTTTAGGAATCATTCCTCGGATTTTTGGACATCCGTTCCTATTTTATCTCGCGCGGCTTTTGTTTAATGCCTGCGATCCGCGCCCGAATATCCAATTCCACAAAAATCATCCAAATTCAACCAAACCACTTCCATTGAGTTCCAAATAATCTAAAATGGCTCTAGGAATTTTTCCGGAATTTTTAGGCCATTTTTCCTTATTTTTCTCTAGGGCGGAACATTCGCGTATAAGCCGGCCAACCGGAGGGTGCCACTTGGCAAGTGCTACATGGCCCTTCTTCAACCTTGGACCAGCACGTTGGAGCTCTTGCCTGCGAAAGGAAAAGAAACTTCCATACTTAGGGCCCTCCATTCAAATCTCTCTAATTCCTCCATTACTCCACCGAATCAATCACGGCCGGATCCGTTGAATCCGTATCGTCGAGCTCTTTCCATCCCCGATGTCCTTTCCTCTTCAACCTCGCCGGAATTTGAATCATCCTTCCAAAACCGAAGTTGGCACTTATGGCAATAACTCCGCCGTTTCTTCCTCAAATCACGCACCACCGGTTCCTAAACCTCCGTGGCGGCGTCCTTTCTCCAGAATCCATATTCTTCCTTTGCCTCTCCAACCCAATCCACCGGGAGTTCGAGAAAAACCGACGAGAGCTCGGTGTTCTTCGTGTTCTTCGGATTTTGGGTCAAGTCTTCCACTCCGGTGGATCATTCTTCCTCCCGTTCATTTCTTTTTGTTCGTATGGGGGTCTAGTTTCTAAACCACCCATTAATTTCAGGATTTCTCCACCATGGGCGAAGAATTTCGAGTTGGAACCCGTTCGGCCGAACTTGCGTTCTTCGTCGATTCCTTCAACTCCGGTGAGAAAGCGTTCAATTCCTTGTAATCCTAGGCCCTTATGGACATGCTCTGGATGTTTCATCAATTAGGTTCGTTGGTCATGCTCAAATTTTTGGAGAAATTTTGGAGTTTGCAAAGTTTTCGGGGCCCTCTGTTTCGTCCTGTGCCCGCGCGCGTGCTCGCTGGAGCTCCAGCCGCCGCCGCACCTCTCCGGCCGGTGCGCCCCCTCCCCGCCGGTCTCCCGGTCCCGCCGCACCCGCCGGCCGTCGCCGGCGACTGCGGCGTCCGCAGCGCCGCGCCGCCGAAGTGCCCGCCAGCGCCGTCGCCCGCCGCCACGGCAGCCCCGCCCTAGCCGGCCGTGCGTGCCCTCCCAGCGTCAGCTTGCCGCCCCGGCTCGCCGCCCGCCTGCCGTGGCCAGCGCGCGTCGCCTCGCCTCCGCCCGGACCCAGCGCGCGCGCTGTTCCAACCGCCTCCGGTCGTGATCCGTCGCCGGCTCGCGAAACCCGCCCGCCGCCGTCGCCAGTTCCCACTGGCCAAGCCCTCCTCCACCCCACTTCAAGCTCCATTCCCCATCCATGGTAGCCATGAGGCCAAAGGTTGAAGACAACCTTAGAGTATGACACATGGGGCACATTGCCATAGACTCAAGCCTAGTCAAACCAGTCAAAGTCAGCCAGTCAAAGCCCTCGGTCAAACTTTGACCCAGTCAAACCCGAGAGGAATATTCCGGGAATATTCTCGGTTTTCGATTTATTCGAAATTCAAACTTCGGAAGCTCTTAACTTTCTCATCCGAACTCCGTTTGACCTCATTCAAATTTCTAAATTCATCATAAATCAATACCTTCTTGCCAATACTAATTTTATAATTTTTGGATTTTATTTATTTTCTGTTATTTATTTGTTGCCTCGTTTTGCGTGTAGTCGACAATCCCGCCGCGACCGCCGATTCCGCCGCCGGACTTCTCGAGTTCGACACTTCCACCGCCAAAGAAGGCAAGTCTCCTTGATGCACTTTGCTCCTATGTTTACAAAATGTTTTAAATTGTTTATAAAGTTGCATGGCTATGTTTAATGAAATATGTCAAATATAAGTGTTAGTTATTCCGAACTTGTTAATTCCACCTTGACATTGTTAATCATATCTATTGTAACCCTAGAACCTTGTTTATACCATGCTTAGGCTTATATGGTATCTATTGCTATGTAGTACGCTAGAATTGCTTAGGACCTTTTCCGATGAAAACAACCCAGGGGTGGGATTATTCAAAAAGAATGATATTAAAATGTGATTTGAAAGTTATTATTATGGCTTTGGTCCTGTTTTGTTAAAATAAAAAGAAAAGGAAAATGATTTTGACTTGGGCGGCATGGAATGTCAGGTGGGAGCGGATCAAGCCTTGATCCTTTTGTGCAAGTACCGCCCCAAGTCATATAAGGACCGACGCTTATGACTGCCATTTTAAGCAATATCGTACTACCACATGTCTATAACGGTACGACCTGGCTCACTAATTTGTAGAAGCCTAGCTTAGACTCACCACTTGGTTGAATGTGAATGCCGGACGGAGGCAATGTGGTTTTTCTCACACGGCGCAAGAGGGGGCTTCTGTACTGGGTGGAGGGAACCCTAACAGCGGTGAAACCTCAGCGGGTGGGTCTAGTTAGGTAGATACTTTGTAACCGCCTTGTCAAGATATCCCTGCCGGCACACCTAAGGAAGTGTGTTAATTGCATGGCAACAAGGGTATATCTTGTCTTGTGGGTAAAGTTGTACACCTCTGCAGAGTAAAACTATTCGAATAGCCGCGCCTACGGTTAAAGGCAAAGCGAGGAATGCTTTCATATTGGTAGATTTTGGTTTCGGTTTTAAAATCGAAAAGTGTTTTGTTTTGGGGTTCGGGAGTGGTTAGAACTCTCGAAAGTTGTTTGGCGGAAAGAGCCAACCAGGTGGAAAGAACATGTTTTACCTTTGACGGATGGAGTCACCTGATTAACTTTGAGCTTTTAGCTGTTGGTGGATAGAGCCTTTATGTGAGTGATGGTGGTTAGAACCTCACTACAATAATAAATAATTCAATTATTAAAAAGAATTGTAAAAGATGCTTTGTGAAATTTATTGCTTAAGTATGATTTAATCAAATGTGGCTTTATGCAAATAAACCCTATTAAGCTTCCTTTGGAAAGCCCCCCCATGATCATACTTTCCCGACTTGCTGAGTACTTTTGTACTCACGTGCTACACCAACATTGTAATCATCAGAGAATTATCAAGATGCCGAGGAAGAGGAGGAGTTCTTCGAGGAGGATTGCCAGGAGGACTAGTTGCGTTCCTAGTCATCGCCTGTGGCGTTGTGGCGTTCGCTTGTTGCTTTCTTTTCGGTTCCGCTGTTTTTGTGTGTCCGGTCGTTGGACCGAGTATTGTAATAAGTGGCCATGTGGCCCATACTTGAATATTTATATTACAAGTTTCGTTTTGTTCGGCAATGATGTATCACTGTGACTGTGTGTACTAGCTACTGATCTGGGACTAGTACGAAAATACACAGGAGATTCTGGATAGCTGATCCGGGGTCTCACACGCCTCCTCTCCCTCATGTGCCTCCACCCCCCTCCATCTCCCCCCAAGCCGCCGCCCCCACCTTCTCCCTCTTGCGCCACTTCTCCTCCCTCTTGCACCTCCACCACCACCCCTAGCCGGCCCAAGCTTGGCCCCTCCCCATCCATTGCCCCTGTTTCATCCCCTTCCGTTGATCTCCAAGTTGCGAAGGATTGTGACCGACAAGATCCGAGGAGTGGAGGGAGATCGGGGGAACCGGGAGGAGATGTTTCGCCGTTCGTCGGGTCGTCGTTCGTCGGGCGAAGGTGGTGTGACCCCGGGAGTTCCCTCATCCTCTCGCCAATCCGTCACCCACGGTTAAGGCAAGTGTATTTGAATGGGTAGTGTGGTGTATGTTGCTTGTGTTGATTAGATGCGAATTGTTTTCAACATATGCTATCTTGCCATGACTAGTGTTTGCCCATGATATGATGAAAATGGTATGTTATAATGCTATGCAATGATTAATTGTTTATGTTTATGGCATATGTTGCATACATGGCATGGAAACTGGCCCTGTCGGTGAGAACGTCATAACTAGTCCGGTAAGGTCGGTGAGAAAGTTGTGACTAATCCAGAGCGCTATTGAGTAATACTTACCTCGTGATTCCATCCACGTGGTGAGTGGAAGCGAGGAGTAGGCACCCTCCATCTAAGGAATGGAAGGGGAAAGAGGGTGCACGCCGACGGGTGTGCACTCGGCAATACCGGTATGTGCTTCAAGGAGACATGTGCATTGCATTGCATACATGATGATGATAATGAAATGTGTACAATGAGATTGGGACATGGTTATGATGTTATATAGGAAATTATGACTTGATCATGATGTTAAGTATGGTATGCATCGATGTTGGCATTGATTTGTTCTTATGATCCATTGCAATATCCTTGCTGAGTGATGAACTCACGCTTGTGTTTCATGTTGTTTTTAGGTACCATGAAACCGGCATGCAGGAGAGGGCATTAGCTACACTTCCACACGTAGCCCACACTTATAGACAATTTAATCGTTTGAAGTCATGATAATAAGAATAGTGCCATGAATCTTGGTGTATGGTTAAATTATGTGCTTGTTTTCCTCAATTGCTTCGTTTTAGTTTGAGGAGTGGTTGGACTTGGTATTATTGATTTAGGATGTTTCTATATACATTATTAATGTTGTTTTAGATGTCTCTTATCTTGCTATATCTTGTCTTAGTATTGTTGTTGCTTCAATCATGGAAAAACAAAGGAGATGTTGTCGAAATTTTCGGTTTTAGCATTTGCACCTTTGCTGTAATTTATCTTTATTTGTGGTATTTAGATGTTGTTTAGTCTATGTTTGGTAACATTAAAGCATACTAGACGTCGGGGTGTTACAGTTGGTATCAGTGCGGGCTTTAGGTCCGTGGAATGTGAATGTAGTAATTTACTCTAGAGTAAACTAAAATATTGACTTGGAAAAGTAGAAACATGGCATAGGTCTACTTGTTAAAATTTGGCGTTAGGGCAATCACCTTAAAATATGAAATAGTTTGGTTAACTAATTTAAAACTTGACACACTCTGGTGGACCGTATGAAGGGTATGGGTATCGATGCTATCCGCTTAAATATTGTATTTAAGCTTTGATGTTAAATGCTGCATTTTGATGATGTATAATGCTATCTTTATGATAGATTTGATTGAGTTGCTATATTTGTGATGAAGTGGGGTTGTGGTGCCGAAGGGTTTCAGTCACCTCTTTTTCTTCATAGTAAGGGTGTGGTTTGACGGTGTGACCGGTTAACGACATCACCGAAGAATTATTAACCCCTGTAGGAGAAGAGTGCTTATCCTTTCTGTCGTAGATCGGGTAGTTGGTTGGAGTTGATTAGAAAAGTTGATGGTGGATCCTTTTGGATTTCTTTTACCGTTCTGACGATCGGTGAGGTTGGTTTTCTTGGTTTTAGTTGATTGAAATCAAAAGGAAAGTGTGTGTCATTTGAGAAACGGTTCCCTTCCAAAATGTTGATTTTGGGGAAAATGAGAGGTTTGGCTTTGGCGAAAGTGGGTCGAGTTGTCTTTGATTGTTGAGAACTTCTGTCAAAGATTAGTGTGGAGTCACTCTTTTGTTTGAGTGCTCCTCGATGCGAATTGAATCGCATTGATTTGAGAGATATACTGTGATGGTTGTGGATTCTTGTGTTTGTCTTTCTCCGGGATTAGCAGAGTTTGTGGTGTTGTGTCAAACCTGGTGGTCAGGGCTGAAGTATGTGTCTTCGTAAGAGTAATGTAACACCCCGGCATCTAGCATGCCTGAATGCTACCAAACATAGGCTAAACAACATCTAAACACCATAAACTAAGATAAATTACAGCAAAGGAGTAAATGCTAAAACCGAAAATTTCGGCAACATCTCCTTTGTTTTTCCATGAATTGGAGCAAGAGTAATAACAAGGCAAGTTATATCATAGCATAAGACATCTAAAACAGCAATAACAATGAATAAAGCATCACTTATGTCTAAAATAAGGAATTCAACCATTCCAACAAATATAACAAACCAAAAGATGAACTCAAGCCCATACACCAAGATTCATGGCACTAGTCATTATTATCATGGCTTCCATTGATTAAACTGTATAATAATGTGAAGCTACGTGTAGAAGTGTAGCTAATGCCCTTTTCCCGCATGCTGGTTTCATGGTACCTAAGAAAAACAACATAAACACAAGCGTGAGTTCATCACTTAGCAAATATATTACAACGGAACAAGAAAATACATTCTAATACCTTCATCACCACTTTTCACATACAACATCATACACATCTCATATTCATAGCATAAGCATATCATTGACATCATCATATAACATCCTCATATAATACAATGCAATGCGATGCACATATCTCCTGGAAACTCATACCAGTATGGTTGAGTACACACCCGTCGGTGTGCACCCTCTCCCCCCTTCCATCCCAAAGATGGAGGGTGCCTACTCCTCGCTTCCCCACACAGCGGTGGATGGAATCACGATGTAGGACTTACTCATTGGCTCTCCGGAATAGTCATAACTTTCTCACCGACCTTCCCCGGACTAGTTATGACTTTCTCACCGCCCGGGCCATGTATCATGCCATGTATGCAAACATGCCAACATCATGAAAAACTTGTACATTAACACATGGCATCATCATAGATAACATGTACATTAACACATGACATCACAACATAATGAACATATTCATCATATCATTGGCAATCATTAAGGCATGGCATGTGAACATATCATATATTCAATTTCAATTGCAACCAATCTAGCAAGCTACCCGCTACCCATTCCAATACACTTGCCTCAACCACGGGCAACGGATTGGCGAGAAGTAGAAGGCACTCCCGGGGTCACAGCACCTGCACATGGGTACCACACACTCACAATCATGTCCACAAAACATTAAGCAAACCCTCTTCTACCCCGACATCGCAAACTACTCGCTAAACCCAAAAACAGAGGTTCTATCCCGTCGGGACAGCAGCCTTCCAAAAGGCATAACTCGGGTTCTAAGACTCCGAATCAATTAAACAAGTACATCCTCGCATATCTTAGGAAATTTCCCAACGTTTTCTAAGTATATGGAAAAACTGATTCGGACTCTAAAGTTGTTTAATCTACAAAATATCGTGATCTGTTCCCATCACGTCACAGATTTTAACACGCTCGGTAAAACGATCATAACTTTCAAACGGCTGGGTGGAATTGGACGTTCTTTATACCCACGGAAAGATATTGAAATTACCTACAACTTTTTCAACAGCCGTACGACCAAATTATGACTCTACATTGACGAAAACCCAAGGCCTATGTCGACTGCTCATGCTGCCCGAAACAGAGAACGTGGCAAACTCAAGATTCCATCTAATCTACTCAATTCCAGCACCACCAATTGATCTGAAAACATGATAATCACCCTTAGAACAGATCCTAGACCAACGCCAAGGATTCCCATGGCCATACCTTCGTCCGACGACCGAAAACCCAACGGATCTCCTCCCGGTTCGCGCGATCTCCTTCCTCGCTCCAAATCCACCGGATCTCCTCGTCGCGGAGTGCTCCAATGGACGGATCTTCGAGGTGTTGAGGAGGAGAACTCCCCTAGGGGCAGCAAGGGAGGTGGAGAGGGGAGGAGAGGGGTGGTGGAACCATGGGGGAAGATGGAGAGGAAGGGGAAGGGTGGAGGCGCATGGGGGGGATAGGGGGTGGCGGCTAGGGTTGGGCCTCCGGTGTAACACACCGGCATCTAGTATGCCCGAATGCTACCAAACATAGACTAAACATCAACTAAATACCATACATGAAGACAAATTTCAGCAAAGGCACAAATGCTAAACCCCGAAATTTTGGCAGCATCTCTTTTGTTTTATCATGATTTGAACAATAGCAATATCATCGCAAAATATTTCATAACATAAGACATCTAAAGTAGCAATATATAATGGATAAAACATCATCATAAACAATTAAACCAAAACCAACCACACAAACATCTATAGCTAAGCAAAGAGGATCAACAACACATTAAAATTAATCCATACACCTAGTTCAGGGCACTATTATTATGATCATGACTCAAGGTTGGTAAGTATGACTGGAACTACGTGAAGATGTGTAGCTAATGCCCTTTCCCACATGCCGGTGTCATGGTACCTAAAAAAACAACATAAACACAAGCGTGAGTTCAACATATATGCAAATATGCCAACATCATAAATAACTTGTACATTAACACATGGCATCATAACATAATAAGCATATTCATCAAATCATTGGCAATCATTAAGGCATGGCATGTGAACATATCATATAGTCAATTTCAATCTCAACCAATCTAGCAAACTATAACCCGCAACCAATTCCAATACACTTGCCTCAACCACGGGCGACGGATTGGCGATGTAACACCCTACAAATCTAAACTGTCGTACAAGAAAATTTCGACAGCATCTCCCCTAAAATTAGGACAAAACGGAAGCGACAACAAGATTCATAATAAACATTACAATCAGGAATAACATAAAAGCATCAATACTAGAAATAACAAGTCTAAATCAACCAGAAAACAAACATAAACGTAAACACAGCTCCAAAGAGGACATCAACAGGTCTATGATTAATAACATTTCAGCAAGCTAATGAGTTATTAAATGCACTAGTCCATGTGGTTCGTGATGACCCCGGAGGGTTGATTGTGCTACTAAGCCCACCCTTCAATCTTACGACTCGCGAGAACTACCTGAAAACAGCAAAATAACAAGGGGTGAGATTGGGTAATCTCAAAGCGGAACAACTAATACAAATAAAACATCCACCATATATCTATCATTCCACATTCCTCATATACAATACCACATCAAAGAGTCCACATTCCTCATATACAATACCACATCAAAGAGTCCACACCACTTCAGTAAAATGCATATGATTGATGCACATGCTTATGCCATGATCCTCCTCACCGTGCCCTTTCTCAGGAACACACGGTGTTGTACTGACGGTCGCACAAGACAAGGCGTCGACAAACTTCCAATGCATGAATATGCAGTTAATGCTTCATGCATGAATTCATTCACAAACTTCCACATGGAGTCCACATGTTTGCATACCCTCATATAACATGGGTAGAAAAAAATAACATTGAGATGAACTATTTAGACAATTCAACAAGTAGACAACATCATTCTTCTCTTTACTCATGATTCATAGCCAAAGCACATCATCACAATGCTAATCTAAATATCGCAATCATCATAGCAATTGATTAAACCATGTATGATTAATGTAATCGGAGATTATAACGAAGGCAATGCAAACCACGAGGTATAGCTCAACCATAACACTACTTCCACTTGCCTTTACCGACGTAGACGACGGATCTAGTTGCGTCCAGAAGGGGCACCACCTGTACAAGCATATTTTCAGTATGTAATAACAGCACAACTGATCACACAACTCAAACACGCAATTCCTACAACCCGTTCCCCTTTTCCAACACCGAAACCCCGATCTGTCCGGATCGAACAGCAGCAACCCCCATTCTCTTTTTCGTATCTTTTTTTCTACAGAACATAAAAATATGAAAAAATTACAGGAGCTAGATATTGACGAGATCTACAACTTTCCAGAAGATCATAAATTCTAATTCCTCTGTTAAATATGCCTAAACAGTCGTCCAACACAGTGGATGAAATCTGTTCCCAGATTCTGTTCATCGGTTTGCAACAGCGATAACTCTCAGAACACTTTCCCAAAAATTCTGAAAAAAATACAGAAGCTAGGTCTCGGCGTTATCTACAACTTTCTAGTTATAGGTTTTGGCAGGAAAAATCATCTATGCCACGTAAAACGCGAAACAATCCGCGCTGCACAAATCCCCCTTCCAGAAATAGCACCACGTGATCATCTACCCTTCACCCCCTTCAAATCCCATCCAATCCAATCACCACCAGATCTAAAACACTCCCAAAACCTAGGTAAAACAGAGGTAAAAGTTTGGGAATTTTACCTAATGTTCTCCCTTGCGATCCCACGAAGAACACGCGATGAACCCCGAATCGGCGATCTGCTCGTCCTCCACGCCTCCACGGAGTCACTTCTCGCCGTCTCCTTCGCGATGCGCAGCGGATCGTTGAGCCACCACGTTGGTATGGATGGGGTGGGTGTGGTGGCTGCTTGGGGAGGGAGTGGTGGCTGCCTTGGGTTTGGGGTGGGGTGCGGCCACACGGGGGGGGCGCACCACATGGGGTGGGGGAGGTGGGCCGGCCCACTAGGGTGGTGGGAAGGTGGAGGTGGGGAGGGATTCCGGTCCAGGCCCAGGTTTTCTTCGGCCTTTTTCCCTTAGCCCAAAACCCCAAAATTAATATTAAAAACAGCATTTTCTTCAATTGTTTCATCCTCGACAAAACCGACATTCCTTTCCAAACAAAAACAAGGAAGAAAAACCCTACAACCACTCTCAAGTTCTAGGGCATCACATTCTCCTCCTTAAAAGGATTCGTCCCGAATCTTCTCCTTTTAGCTACGGAAAGAAAAGAAAAAGAAAAGGAAGGCAAAAGGTAAACAACAATTTACCTTCAGCATCCTCAAAGAGTGCGGGATACTTCTTCCGCATCTGGTCCTCAGGTTCCCAAGTTGCATCCCGCTCAGACTAATTGGTCCACAAAACTTTCATTGGACACTAACACGAACTATTCCCCTATTAAATAAAGGACACCTATTAGGTGAATCTGGTATCGATCTGGAATCTCAACTCCCACTCCTCTCTTCAACCCGATCGCGAAACTCCGCATTCCAATCTCAACTCCTCTACCACAGTTCGCCGCATTCTGGACGACGCGAAACATGTGAGACACAACGCTCTAGGTAAGTCTCTAAATCAACCCAAACACAAACTCCTATCTCCTACAAGTGTTTGATCTTTTACAAAAGAACCAATATCCACCCTTACCAATGACAGAGATAGCCTACTTTACAACCAGGGTCCGTAAATCCACGAAACAATAACAACCGAACACAATCACTACGGTTGACACAAACTCGCTTCGAACCAAATGACAAAAAGTTCCAAAAATTAATGTAATTACTGCGACTTCCAAGTTGTCCACTACTAAAATAAGCAACCCCACCGAGGAACACATCAATGACCCAATTCTCCAAGAAGGTTTGAATTGAGTTAAACACAACCTTCCCTTACTCTTCACTTTTAAACTACTTACGATCAGCGACCCACACTAGTTTTCCCTTGTAAGAAGGTTTCGCCTTCACATTCTTCCTTTCAAAGAATCATAACCAAGGGTAGAATCATTGAGGAAGCTCAACCAAGACCCATGATCCCCAAATGATTCACATCCAACAACTCGAACTCCAAAGCGCTAAAAGCCACTTTGGAAAGAATTCGGCAACAACCCAAGAGTACTCATTTTATTTTATTTTTTTTTTTATTTTTATTTTTTTATTTTTTCCTAAGCCAAGATGCAAAGAAAGCTCAGATCTCATACACCACAACCAACATATCAGAAGATATTCGTTCTTACTTCCCGTACTAGAAGGCAAATGAAATTTCGATTCAGGACATGCATGCAGCTTACCAAGAGCACTCCGGATTAGTCATATATCCATATATGACTTTCTCACCGACCTGGCTCAACGACTCTTTATCATTTAACATCTATAGACAACGTCATGTTTACTCTTCACCATTCATTCATCATGTAACAGCACTATCGAATAGTCTTTTACAACACGACCTCTTCCTATGTAACCCATGAATAAAACTCGAATAACATCGAGGATTGCGCTAATTCATATAAACTATGTCGGCATCATAGTTAACAGTAAGGCACCACATCGTATCAAAACCCACCAATGGTAGAAAGCTAAACTTGCAAAACATCGCATTTTAACCAAAATTAACGTTTTGGAAAAGAACATTGACTCCAAAGTCAAACATCTGCACACACAACCGCCACAATTTTTTTTTTTTGAAAGAAAGGGAAACTCATTCCCAAAAGAGAACTCTTCACTAACCAAATTCACTTATGAAACCCTCATATAATCCACCTTTTTGAAGCACTCGCAAACGCCACACACATCATGCAAATAAATCCAACTCTAGTAAAAAGAGTTGCAAATTAAATCTCAAGAGTTTCCAATACAACTCACTATGTCCATCTGTTTCCTTTAAAATTAATTCCAAAGATAATTCGGTAACGCCGAAGGGGTGCGATCCACTCAAAGACTTTTGGATGTAAATCCAAACTCATAGTGCAAACCAAACAAGTTAGCCAAATCCAAAGGTTGGCATTAATCACTACGAGTTTTAGGGAAACTCTGAAACCCAACAGAAGAAACACTTCGACAAAAGTATTCAACCAAAATAGCAACCAACCAAACCCGTCCAAAAGGTTTTTTTTTTTTTTTTTAGACACAGGCTCAGGGTGAAAACCACCATATATAGTATTCCACTGTACTTACCATTTAAGCATTCAATATACACTATTTTCTCATCGAGAAGCCTCAATAATTCCCCCAAAAGCTACATAACCAATTCTTTCTCTAGTTACCTTTCCCAACATTTAAAAATACAGTTTATGATGATTAACAAAACGTCTTCCATTCTATACTACCTCATCATGATCCCCACAGACCAACACA
Source organism: Rhipidocladum racemiflorum (assembly GCA_036346355.1). Lineage (NCBI taxonomy): Eukaryota > Viridiplantae > Streptophyta > Magnoliopsida > Poales > Poaceae > Rhipidocladum > Rhipidocladum racemiflorum. The sequence goes on from CM070579.1 coordinate 42,920,589, forward strand.
TCATATAACAATGTATTCTATATTTCAAACATAGTACCTCAACAGATACTTAAGCATGATCAACGTATCAATTTTATACCATCCATACATCAACATCTTGACAATTAAAACTCTTGTTCAATCAATAAAATGACTTCAACCAATAAGTATTACCTCTACAAGATAAAATTGTAAACAGGATTCTAAGACATGCATTCATTAAGGTTAAAATCTTGCATCATGATTGCTATCCAATGTTCATCCCATCACAACATGTACTCGACATAATTTCACGCTTTACATTTTTTTTTCTATTGCATCAATGGTTTCCAACAATTAACAACCCTACCAACTTATCAATAACAACAAATGGGCATAATCATCAACCAACAACATTACTTTTAGCTACCCTATACATAGGTGATAACAAAATTACCACCACACAACATACTCCAACTATTTAAAATAGATCGAATACTAGCATTAACACTCGCCCTTAACAACATCATTAACAATAAGTCTTATGTCTTCTCAATTGATATCAATACTAGTATTGTAGAGACACAACTACCTACTTCCAAATATACTAGTAGGTTGCAACAACGTAAATAGCAACTCTAATCAACTTCCAAATTAAAGTCGCTAGTCAACACGATTAAATTTTCCTCTATTAATCCGTTAGATTAGACCATCTTTAAACAACCAAAGAAAGTTTCTTTAACAATAACAAAGTCTACCTCATCTTAATGTTCTAACCATGCATCGTGGTTTAAAACCTTAAACATTATCGGGGGTCATAAGCACTTTCAAAGCAAAGCAATAGATTATAAGCATGTACATTAACACATTTAATCATCCCCACTATGGGGTACTCTACATCACTAGAGGTTCATTTAATCTTAAGCTAAAGGTAGCAATTACACTTAATTGATTCAACTCGCAAATTAACTAAAGAGTACATCATTTCTATAAACCACATTGTTACACCCTACAAGACATGTTAATCAACAATTTTCACTTTTAACAAGTAATTTCAGTCAAACGAATACTTACTTTATTTGCAGCCTTCTTCTTTTAATACTCAACCAAAACTCACAAAGAAGCTCGATAATCAAAGTTGCAATAGGACATGACTCCAAAACACATTTCAATCTTAAAGACTCCCACAGAGGGGAACCAAGCGATCAAGTAAACCTTTACGAACAAAGGCACAAAACATAAATCGACACAACTTAACTTTTTTACACACGCTTCAATAACTTCTTTTAAACTCAGAGCAAGACACACAAGAACCAAAAACTAAACCTTTCTTTGCAAGGCAACCAACTAAACAGGTGTCAAGGTCAACAGGCGACCAAAGACGCGCAACACAAAACTCCCCTTCTTTGTCTTCACCCAAAGAAGACAAAACCAAAATAAACACCGAAGGCACACTCCACGAAAATCCAAATTCCAAACACTTTTCTTCTGATTTCAATCAACTAAAACCAAGAGAACCAACCAAGACCGACCGTCAGAACGATAAAGAACATCCGAATGATTCTACCACCAATCTCTTCTATTTGACTCCAGTCAACTACCCAATCCACGACAGAAAGGGTAAGCACTCCTCCTACTGAGGGTTAATAATTCTTCGGTGATGGCGTTAATCGCCACACCGTCAAACCACACCCTTACTAAGAACAAAAAGAGATGACCGAAAACCCTTCGGCACCACCACCCCACTTCATCACAAATGAAGCAACTCAAACAAATCCATCATAAATATAGCATTATACAACATCAAAAGTAGCATTCAACATCAAAGCTTAGATACAATAATTAAACGGAAAGCAACGGTACCCATACCCTTTCCTACTGTGCATCCAAGTGTGTCAAATTTTAAATTAGTGATTCCACTTACACAAGTTTTAATGTTGCTATCCTATGACAAAATTTTAGTTAAAACCTAGGCCATGTTTCTAGGTTATCCCACATCAAAAAATTTTAGTTAACCCTATGGTATTTCACTAAATTCATACACCATGGACTGAAGCCCGCTCGATACCAAGCTGTAACACCCTACAAATCTAAAGCTGTCGTACAAGAAAATTTCGACGGCATCTCCCTAAAATTAGGACAAAGCGGAAGCGACAACAAGATTCATAATAAACATTACAATCAGGAATAACATAAAAGCATCAATACTAGAAATAACAAGTCTAAATCAACCAGAAAACAAACATAAACGTAAACACAGCTCCAAAGAGGACATCAACAGGTCTATGATTAATAACATTTCAGCAAGCTAATGAGTTATTAAATGCACTAGTCCATGTGGTTCGTTATGACCGGAGGGTTGATTGTGCTACTAAGCCCACCCTTCAATCTTACGACTCGCGAGAACTACCTGAAAACAGCAAAATAACAAGGGGTGAGATTGGGTAATCTCAGCAAGCGGAACAACTAATACAAATAAAACATCCACCATATATCTATCATTCCACATTCCTCATATACAATACCACATCAAAGAGTCCACATTCCTCATATACAATACCACATCAAAGAGTCCACACCACTTCAAGAAAATGCATATGATTGATGCACATGCTTATGCCATGATCCTCCTCACCGTGCCCTTTCTCAGGAACACACGGTGTTGTATCGGCACGGTCGCAAGACAAGGCGTCGACAAACTTCCAATGCATGAATATGCAGTTAATGCTTCATGCATGAATTCATTCACAAACTTCCACATGGAGTCCACATGTTTGCATACCCTCATATAACATGGGTAGAAAAAAAAATAACATTGAGATGAACTATTTAGACAATTCAACAAGTAGACAACATCATTCTTCTCTTTACTCATGATTCATAGCCAAAGCACATCATCACAATGCTAATCTAAATATCGCAATCATCATAGCAATTGATTAAACCATGTATGATTAATGTAATCGGAGATTATAACGAAGGCAATGCAAACCACGAGGTATAGCTCAACCATAACACTACTTCCACTTGCCTTTACCGACGTAGACGACGGATCTAGTTGCGTCCAGAAGGGGCACCACCTGTACAAGCATATTTTCAGTATGTAATAACAGCACAACTGATCACACAACTCAAACACGCAATTCCTACAACCCGTTCCCCTTTTCCAACACCGAAACCCGATCTGTCCGGATCGAACAGCAGCAACCCCCATTCTCTTTTTCGTATCTTTTTTTCTACAGAACATAAAAATATGAAAAAATTACAGGAGCTAGATATTGACGAGATCTACAACTTTCCAGAAGATCATAAATTCTAATTCCTCTGTTAAATATGCCTAAACAGTCGTCCAACACAGTGGATGAAATCTGTTCCCAGATTCTGTTCGTCGGTTTGCAACAGCGATAACTCTCAGAACACTTTCCCAAAAATTCTGAAAAAAATACAGAAGCTAGGTCTCGACGTTATCTACAACTTTCTAGTTATAGGTTTTGGCAGGAAAAATCATCTATGCCACGTAAAACGCGAAACAATCCGCGCTGCACAAATCCCCCTTCCAGAAATAGCACCACGTGATCATCTACCCTTCACCCCCTTCAAATCCCATCCAATCCAATCACCACCAGATCTAAAACACTCCCAAAACCTAGGTAAAACAGAGGTAAAAGTTTGGGAATTTTACCTAATGTTCTCCCTTGCGATCCCACGAAGAACACGCGATGAACCCCGAATCGGCGATCTGCTCGTCCTCCACGCCTCCACGGAGTCACTTCTCGCCGTCTCCTTCGCGATGCGCAGCGGATCGTTGAGCCACCACGTAGGGAAGGAAGGGGAGGGAGAGGTGGCTGCTAGGGGAGGGAGAGGTGGCTGCCTAGGGTTAGGGGAGGGGTGCGGCCACAAGGGGGGGGGGCGCACCACATGGGGTGGGGTTGGTGGGCCGGCCCACTCGGGTGGTGGGAAGGTGGAGGTGGGGAGGATTCGGTCCAGGCCCAGGTTTTCTTCGGCCTTTTTCCCTTAGCCCAAAACCCCAAAATTAATATTAAAAACAGCATTTTCTTCAATTGTTTCATCCCCCGACAAAACCGACATTCCTTTCCGAAACAAAAACAAGGAAGAAAAACCCTACAACCACTCTCAAGTTCTAGGGCATCACAGGCGAGAAGTAGAAGGCACTCCCGGGGTCACACCACCTGCACATAGGGACCACACACTCACAATCATGTCCACAAAACAGTACGCAAACCCTCTTCTACCCCGACATCACCAATTACTCGCAAAACTCAAAAACAGAGGTTCTGTCCCGTCGGGACAGCAGCCTTCCAAAAGGCATAACTCGGGTTCTAAGACTCCGAATCAATTAAACGAGTACATCGTCGCGTAGCTTAGGAAATTTCCCAACTTTTTCTAAGTATATGGAAAAGCTGATTCGGACTCTAAAGTTGTTTAATCTACAAAATACCGTGATCTGTTCCAATCACGTCACAGATTTTAACACGCTCGGTAAAACAGCCATAACTTTCAAACAGCTGGGCGGAATTGGACGTTCTTTATACCCACGGAAAGATATTGAAATTGCCTACAACTTCTTCAACAGCCGTACGACCAAATTCCGAATCTAAATTGGCGAAAACCCAAACCCTAGGTCGACTGCTCATGCTGCCCGAAACAGAGAACGTGGCAATTTCTAGATCTAATCCAATCTACTCAATTCCAGCACCACCAATTGATCTAAAAACTTGATAATCACCCTTAGAACAGTACCTAGACCAACCCCAAGGATTCCCATGGCCATACCTTCGCCCAACGCACGAAAACCCAATGGATCTCCTCCCGGTTCGTGCGATCTCATTCCTCGCTCCAAATCCACCGGATCTCGTCGTCGCGGAGCGCTCCAATGGATGGATCTTTGGGTTGGTGAGGTGGAGAACTCCCCTAGGGGCAGCAAGGGAGGTGGAGAGGTGGTGGAGGGGTGGTGGCGCAATGGGAGGGGGCGGCTAGGGGTGGCGGCTAGGGAGGAGGTGGGGGAGGTGCACAAGGGGAGGAGAGGCGTGTGGGGGGCGGCTAGGGTAGGGAGGGCGCACCAAGCCCCCCTTGGCCAGGTTTCCTCCCCCCATGGGCTATACTCGTTCAACTAAAGCCCACGGCTCATCCCCCCTTAGGCCCAAACTCCCTCGGAAAGGCCCAAACTCCCGAAAACGGCCCGGAAACGCGTTAAAACAGCAAGACGTACAGTTTTCAACCTCCATATTCACATCTTAAAATGTTTTGCCCTCAAACTTCATATTTTATAAGATTACGACCTTCTGTACTGTCACATTCTCCCCCCCTTAAACAGGATTCGACCTCGAATCCGAAGAACGCCAAAATCAACAAGTTGCCCAAGAAACAAAAGACTTCTTTGCAACACAAAACATTCACACAGAGACTAAAACCGGAACAAAGGACAAGCGAGTTCTCAAAACCAACACTAGCGAAAAATATTAATTTAGCTCAACAGAGTGCAACCTTTCACGGTTCCATCTTCACTTCAATTCCCAAACAGAACTGCGTTTCAACCACAAAGGGCTCCATCAACCCAAAACGCCCAAAACCTCACGACAAACACTTCACACTACTATCATAACCAACCTGACTACCACACTTCATTAAACTCAACATTGAAACCCAAAGCACCCATACAAGGCCTCAGCATGACCCAAGCGATAGGATAAAATCCCAAACAGACCACGAAAGGAAACAGTCTCATACTCCTCCTTCGATACATCCCTTGGCACTAAATTGCCCGATCCCTTTAACCAAAGCTCCCTTCGATTTGGTTGTTTGCGAAGTGGCGTGTCTAGGATTCGGGGTCGAATCCTGTTGAAGGGGGGGGAGAATGTGACACCACGGAGTGTCGTATCTTATAAAATATGAATGTTGAGGTCAAAACATTATAAAATATGTGAAAATGGAGGTTAAAATTTTACGTTATGCCGTTTATAGCGTGTTTTTGGGCCGTTTTCGGGTGTTTGGGCCTCTCCGGGGGACTTTGGGCCTTGGGGGTTGGGTTGGGCCTCTGGTGGAAGGGTTTGGGCCCAAGGGGGGGACTTTTGGGCAGCCAAATCTGGCCCCCACCCCTTGGTGCGCCCCAAACTCCCTCTCCCAACCCTAGCCGCCACCCCCTAGCCCCCGCCATGCGCCTCCACCCTTCCCCTTCCTCTCCATCTTCCCCCATGGCGCCACCACCCCTCTCCTCCCCTCTCCACCTCCCTTGCTGCCCCTAGGGGAGTTCTCCACCTCAACACCTCGAAGATCCATCCATTGGAGCGCTCCGCGATGAGGAGATCCGGTGGATTTGGAGCGAGGAAGGAGATCGCGCGAACCGGGAGGAGATCCATTGGGTTTTCGGTCGTGGGGCGAAGGTATGGCCATGGGAATCCTTGGGGTTGGTCTAGGATCTGTTCTAAGGGTGATTATCATGTTTTTAGATCAATTGGTGGTGCTGGAATTGATTAGATTAGATGGAATCTTGAGTTTGCCACGTTCTCTGTTTCGGGCAGCATGAGCAGTCGACATAGGGCTTGGGTTTTCATCAATTTAGAGTTAGAATTTGGTCGCTGTTGAAGACGTTGTAGGTAATTTCAATATCTTTCAGTGGGTATAAAGAACGTCCAATTCCGCCCAGCCGTTTGAAAGTTATGATCGTTTTACCGAGCGTGTTAAAATCTGTGACATGATTGGAACAGATCACGGTATTTTATAGATTAAACAACTTTAGAATCCGAATCAGTTTTTCCATATACTTAGAAAAAGTTGGGAAATTTCCTAATTTACGCGAGGATGTACTCGTTTAATTGATTCGGAGTTTTGCAACCCGAGTTATGCCTTTTGGAAGGCTGCTGTCTCGACGGGACAAAACCTCTGTTTTTGGGTTTAGTGAGTAGTTTGCAATGTCGGGGTAGAAGAGGGTTTGCTTAATGTTTTGTGGACATGATTGTGAGTGTGTGGTACCCATGTGCAGGTGGTGTGACTCCGGGAGTGCCTTCTACTTCTCGCCAATCCGTTGCACGTGGTTTAGGCAAGCGAGGAGTAGGCACCCTCCATCTTCGGGATGGAAGGGGGGAGAGGGTGCAAACCGACGGGTGTGTACTCAACCATACCGGTATGAGTTTTCAGGAGATATGTGCATCGCATTGCATTGCATTATATGAGGATGTTATATGATGATGTCAATGATATGCTTACGCTATGAATATGAGATGTGTATGATGTTGTATGTGAAAAGTGGTGATGAAGGTATTAGAATGTATTTTCTTGTTCCATTGCAATATATTTGCTGAGTGATGAACTCACGCTTGTGTTTATGTTGTTTTTCTTAGGTACCATGAAACCAGCATGCGGGAAAAGGGCATTAGCTACACTTCTACACGTAGCTTCACATTATTATACAGTTTAATCAGTGGGAGCCATGATAATAATGACTAGTGCCATGAATTTTGGTGTATGGGCTTGAGTTCATCGTTTGGTTTGTTATATTTGTTGGAATGGTTGAATTCCTTATTTTAGACATAAGTGATGCTTTATTCATTGTTATTGCTGTTTTAGATGTCTTATGCTATGATATAACTTGCCTTATTATTACTCTTGCTCCAATTCATGGAAAAACAAAGGAGATGTTGCCGATATTTTCGGTTTTAGCATTTACTCCTTTGTTGTAATTTATCTTAGTTTATGGTATTTAGATGTTGTTTAGCCTATGTTTGGTAGCATTCAGGCATGCTAGATGCCGGGGTGTTACAAGTAAGGGGCATGTTTGACCTCATCCTTTGACTTGGTTGGGAGATCATCCTTGAAAACCCGTTTGTTTCGTGGAAGTTTGGAGTTTGGTGTTAAGGCCTTATCTGAAAAGGATCTGGTTGATCGTTTGGTTTTCCGTCTTGCATCCATCTTCTTTTGTGGAAGTTGTTGATCTCGAGATTTGTGGAGTAGCTGCATGTCAGCATTTGGGAATTTAAAGAGTTGACTTTTCTTGTGTTTTATGGTTGAGTTTTCTGGAAGGAAAGGTGTTTTTGGGTGTTCTTTTCTTGAGAAACTGTGGATTTCTTAAGAGTGGAGTGCGTGACCCACGTAGATGTTCAAAAAGTTAAATGTATGTCGACGAGTTAAAGTTTCCAGATGATGTGGGTTATTGATTCTGTTAAAGTGATTGTGTTGGTTGTTTAAGGACAACCTAAACTATTTTGTTGATAGAGAAGATGAATCGAGATGATAGGTGATCCAAAGTGAAAGTTGATTAGTGTTTTATGCAGAGTGTTGTGAGTTATGGGAGTTATCGGAAGTTAGAGATTAGTAAGTGTTGATTGCGGTTGAGAAGGTCTAGAAGTTTATGGATGACAAATTAGTATAGTGAGGTTATGGTGTAAAGACTTGAGGATTGTTGGGTTTGTTGGGTAGAGTAAACGGTGAATCGGCAAAATGACTTAAGTGATGGGTAATCAAAGAATAGGGATATGGAATGATTGTAGGAAAGGTTGAAATTGTCCTTGACAGATGTCTGTCTGGGATTCGTAGTTATGAAAGATGTCTAATGGAGATTGTATTGAGTGGTTAGAATTATTCTTTGGTTGAATGAACTAGGGATATTGAGTAAGTACCTTATGGTTTGTGCGAGAGGCATTTGTTGTTTATGCCAAAAAGTGATGAAGAGATGTGTTTTAAGCTTGGGATAAACAGTTGTATGAATGATGATTCATAGTGGTTGGTAGACCAAAAGAGGAAGTTGACGTGAGTCTTATGTTGAGTTAACTAGTAAGTTCGTTGTGCCGAAGTTGTGAGAACGTGGTTCTCCTTGTTGATTGTTATAAGATAGACATGGATAGAGTTTGATGATCATATGACCGGTGGTGGGTACATGATTGGTAGGAAGTGTTTTTTTATCAAAGATTAGATGTTGTAACTTGTGTTCAACAGTGTTCGACTTCTCAGGATTTGGTGATTATGAAATCCTTAATGGCTAAGAGTATTGGAATGCGAAAAAATGGTGGGATTCGAGTCGAACCTTCTTTTAAAGGTTTATGGATTTAAATGAATGTATAAACTTTCTGGGAGTGCCTGCCCTTTTGTTAAGGCGTCTTGATTAGTGTGCAATAGATCTCCCCTGAGTAAGTGGCATCTTGCCAAGTTACGAACTTGACTTTGATGATTGGAAATATGGATGAAAGAGTAGTGTTGGAAGTAACCGGCTGATGGATTCCAGAATATTGTATGTTATTGAATCATGCCAATCTTTGGTTTGGCAAATTTGTTTAGCTTAGGATGTGAGTATGGATTTTTCACCCAAAAGTTTGGAGTGTATCGCGCTCTTTTGCGTTCAACTGAATTATCTTTGGGAAACCATACGTAAAGGAAGTAAAGGGACATGGTGGGTTGTGTTGGAAACCCTGGAGTTAAGCACTTAACTTGTAACTCTATTGTGACTAGAGTTGACTTTATTTGGAAAATGTGTGCGGTGTTTGCAAGTGCTTCAAAAGGTGGTTTTTGTGGATGTTTCATCGGTGATGCTGTTAGTGAAGTGTTCTCTTTTGGAAATGAGTTTTCCTTTCTCTTTGAGAAATTTTATGGCGGTTGTATGTGCAGATGTTTAACTTTGGAGCTGATGTTCTTTTCCAAATGTTTATTGTGGTTAAAGTCCGAGGTTTTGCAAGTTTAGTTTTTCAATTGACGTGGGTTCTTTTACGACGTGGTGTTTCCCTGCTAATGGTGTTGCCGTCATAGTTTATATGAATTTCACAGCCATCGATGTTAATTGTGTTTCAATCATGTGATACCGAGGAAGAAGTCTTTTTTTGTGAATGACTACTTGGTATTGTTGTTACATGAAGAATGAATGGTGAAAAGGAAGCATGACATTGTTTATAGATGTTTAATGATGAAAGAATCGATGAGCTAGGTCGGTGAGAAAGTCATATATGGATATATGACTAATCCGGAGTGCTCTTGAAAAGTGTGCATTCATGTCACAAATCGAGATTTCTATTTCTTTCTGGTATGAAAAGAAACAATGAAGAATTTCTGGTATGTTGGTTATGGTGTAGGAGATTTGTGTTTCCTTTGCGTCTTAACTTAGGAAATTAAAATGAATACTCTTTGGTTGTTGTCGAATCCTTTCCAAAGTGATTGTAGTGCATTGGACTCAAAGTTATGCATGGGGATCAATTGGGTTGATGGTTGGTGGTTGAGCTTACCCAATGGTGGTACTCTTTGTTTTGGTCCTTTGAGTGGAAGGATGTGAGGGCGAGACTTTCATAGTAAGAGAAATTTGGTGTGGCTAGTAGTTGATCGTAAATGGTTTAAAAGTGAAGAGTAAAGGAAGGTTGTGTATGACCCAATTCAAACCTTCTTGGAGAATTGTGTCATTGATGTGTTCCTCGGTGGGGTTGATTAAATTATTAGTGGACCACTTGGTTGTTGCTAGTAATTGCTTTTCCTTTTGGAAGTGTATTGGATCTTTTTGTCGCCGATCTCTGAGCGAGTTGTGTCAACCGATGTGGATTGCTCGGTTGATAATGTTTTTGCGGGTTTTAAGAACCCTGATTTTTAAAGTAAGCTTTCCCTTTCGGTGGTAGTGGTGGGTATTGGTCTATTTGTGAAAAATCAATCTTCCTCAAGGTTATAATCCCGATTGTTCAAGCAGTTGGTAATCTTGGAGTGTTGTGTCTCACTTGGTTCGCGTCGTCTTGAATACGATGAACCCCAGTAGAGAGGTGGATGTGTGTAAACACTTTTGTGCATGGGAGCTGAAAAGGGGTCTAGAGGTTGGTGCCGTGTTCTTCTGGAGAGTAGCATATGTTAAAGGGATCAGGCACTTTAGTGCCAGGGAATGCCTAGAAATGAGGAGTATGAGACCGTTTTCCTTCGTTGTCTGTTTAGGAAGTTATCCTTTTGCTTGGGACGTTCTAAGTCCTTATGTTTGTACTCTGTGTTTCAAAGTTGAGTAAGATTCTGGCAAGTTTTGAATGTGAGTTATCTTTAGAGCCGTCAGTCTTCTAGCCTTAGCTCCTTGCTTCTGAGTGCTGGCTGGTGCAAATCGTAGGGGCTTCTAAGCGGGTTCTGAGATGTGAACCCTAGCTCCCTTCGATTTGGTTGTTTGCGAAGTGGCGTGTCTCGGATTCGGGGTCGAATCCTGTTGAAGGGGGGAAGAATGTGACACTACGGAAAGTCGTGACTTTATAAATTGTGAAATTAGAGAATAAAACCTTACGATATGAGGTTAAATCGTATATTGGGCTGTCCGAGGGGAGAGTTTGGGCTTGGGGGAGCCTCGTGGGCTTGGGGAAGCTTAGTGGGCCTGAGGTGGGAGGCTTGTCGCCCAAGTGGAGGAGGGATTAGGGAAGCATGGTGCTGCCCCCATGCGCCCCCTCCTCTCCCTCATGCGCCTCCACCACCCTCCATCTCACCCAAGCCGCCACCCCCACCTTCTCCCTCATGCGCCCCTCCTCCCTCTTGTACCTCCACCACCACCCCTAGCCGGCCCTAGCTTGGCCCCTCCCCCTCCATTGCCACTGTTTCATCCCCTTCCGTTGATCTCCAAGTTGCGAAGGATTGCGACCGAGAAGATCCGGGGAGTGGAGGGAGATCGGGGGAACTGGGAGGAGATGTTTCGCCGTTTGTCGGTTCGTCGTTCGTCGGGTGATGGTGGTGTGACCCCGGGAGTGCCCTCATCCTCTCACCAATCCGTCGCCCACGGTTAAGGCAAGTGTATTGGAATGGGTAGTGTGTTGTATGTTGCTTGTCTTGATTAGATGTGAATTGTTTTCATGATATGCTATCTTGCCATGACTAGTGTTTACCCATGATATGATGAAAACGGTATGTTATGATTCTATGCAATGATTAATTGTTTATGTTTATGGCATATGTGCATACATATCATGGAAACTGGCCCGGTCGGTCAAAACGTCATAACTAGTCCGGTAAGGTCGGTGAGAAAGTTATGACTAATCCGGAGCGCCATTGAGTAAGACCTACCTCGTGATTCCATCCATGTGGTGAGTGGAAGCGAGGAGTAGGCACCCTCCATCTACGGGATGGAAGGGGAAAGAGGGTGCACGCCGACGAGTGTGCACTCGGCAATACCGGTATGTGCTTGAAGGAGACATGTGCATTGCATTGCATTGCATTGCATACATGATGATGATAATGAAATGTGTACAATGAGATTGGGACATGGTTATGATGTTGTATAGGAAATTATGACTTGATCATGATGTTAAGTATGGTATGT